>JBBGZY010000300.1:0-1200000 GCA_037952925.1 Lithobates clamitans | reverse complement strand
AAGTTCACAAATAAAGACTCTCACTACCTGAAGTCTCTGCTGACTTCTAGATAAACTAAAAGGCTTCGGCTGACGTCTACTAAACTTTCCTTCCTCATCAACCTCTGAGGAGGAATAAAATGTTGGCAGGATAATGTCCTGTGTTCTGTGAAATGTAGAAGATACTTTGGGGAGGAAACTAGGATCTGCTTTGAGCACAACCCTATCCTACAAAATCAACAAAAATGGCTCTGATTGAGAGCGCCTGCAACTCACTCGTCTGGCTGAAGTGATTGCAATCAAAAAAGCTGCCTTTAGAATCACCCACTTAATATCAGATTCTTCCAGAGGTTCAAAGGGACTCCCTGTAAGTGCACCGAGGATAAGGATAGATTCCAGGAGGGACAGGCTCTGACCTTCCCTGGCCTGGACCTGGAGAGGGCCTTAAAGAAATTCCTTACAAAATTGATCTTGCTGCAGGGAGACCTGAAGAAACACACTCAAGGTGTTAATAGAAAGGCCTAATTCCACTCCTGATGAAGATGAAATAAGCAATAAAATTATCCCAATATAAAGTGAATATGATAAATGAATATTCAAAACAAAAATACACAATAAAATATCACAACAATAATGATAAAATAGCATAAACCAAAAGCGTCAGTGCATATAAAGTGCATAAAGTCCATACATGACATCAAATATAGGGACTGTGAATCTGTGTGAACTGGCTGTCTGTAGATAATCCACCACCGTAAGAAAAGGGGGCTTGAACCAGAGAGGTTGAACCCAACTAGGCATATGCCTGATGAGTCAACCAAGCTTTTGGTGTAACACACCCAAGGAGGTACAGCAACCACGACTTCCAAAATAGACCAATGCAGATAGGGATCCGTGACCGTTTTGACATCAGTAGCTGTCTACCATAGGACTAGTGACCGGAATTCATGAGGGATTCCTCTTCCCTCCCTATAGACCTGAGCATCTGATCCCAGAGTCCACTATTTGTATAAGGTATAAGACAGCTTTTTTTTTTTTTCACAATTTTTTCTACACACGATTTCCTGGTTTATCCTGACCTTGTTCTGCTAACCAGGAATTGAACCTTCTCCAGACTTTGGGGTAAATGGCCCTGGTTACTGGCTTATGGCATTCTAAAAAGTGTCTTGATGACTCTCTGAGAACCCTTGAGCCCTTAACAGCTGTTCCTCAGATACCACGCTGTAAGTCTGAGGCCGAATAGGCCCCTGTGTGACCAGATCCTCCCTCACCGAAGAGGAATCGGAGGATATATGGCCAACCTCTTTAGAATGGCAAACCAGGCCCTCCTTGGCCAAAATGGAGCTATCAGAATGAGATCCGTTTCCTCGCTCAAGAATTTCTGGAGAACCGCTGCAACTAGTCTTCACTGGGGGAAAGGCATAGCAAAGGTTGAAGTGCCATGCATTGGCAAAGGCATCCATCTCCCTGGCTCGATCCAGTGGATGCAGGGAGAAGAACTGGGCAACCGTCTTGCTGCTTTCTGAAGCTAAAGGATCCACCTCTGGCCGGCCCCAGAACTTCACAGCCTGCTCGAATACTTCCTGGTTGAGCGAGCATTCGTCTTGTTTTACTCGCAGATGGCTGAGAAAGTCCCCTTTAAGTGGACTGCTGTCAATGAAGCCAGGTTTAATTCGGCCAAACCGAAAATTTCACCTGCTATCAACTGTATGGCAGGGCTCCTGGTCCCTGCTTGTTTATGTATGCAACTACAGCCACATTGTCCGACCTTACTTGAAGGTGCTGCCCCCTTATTTTTTGCTGGAAGGACTCTAAAGGCCTCTGCACTGCCAGTAGCTCCCTCCGATTCGAGGTCCACCTGAGACCAAGTTCCTTGAGCCAGATCCTTTTCCAGGTGGGCTCCCCAGCCGAAAGAACTGGTGTCTGTTGTCACCACCAGAGCTGTTGGCCTGAACCACAACAGACCTCTGTCTAGATTGCGACAGGTTCACCACCACCACAGTGCCCTTTTGATTCTGGTCGATATGAGCATAGGCTGATCCAAACTCTGCTGGCTACCATCCCGGCAGTGTAGAAGGAGAGCCTATAATGGGCGCTGGTGAAACCTTGTCCAGGGGACTGCTGGGAAACAGGATGTCATTAAATCTATCACTCTCATGACGTCTCTGATATGGGCTTCCTGATTGGTCTGAAGCTGTGACACTGCTAGACCAACTTTCTCTATCTTCTCTATCGGGAGAAAGACCTTCTTCTCTGTTGAAGATATCCAACCAAGGGAGCGCAGGAAAACTTGTGCCTCCTGCAAGTTCTCCTCCAGCTGCTGCTAAGATTGGGCAACAAACAGAAGATGGTCCAAATAGGGAATCACTGTAATGGCCCTGACACGCAGCAGAGCTAAGGCTTCTACCAGGACTTTCGTGAAAATCCTCGGAGAGGATGCTAGTCCGAACGTCAGTGCCCTGCATTGGAAGTGAAGAACTTTTGAATTCACCCTGACTGCTAGTCTGAGGGACTTCTGGAAATCCCGATGTAACGGCACATGCAAATATGCATCCCTGAGATTGATTGTTGCCAGATAATAAAAATCGGGAAACAAGAGATTCGTTACCGCGAAGATAGACTCCATCCTGAAATGCTTGTATCTGATAAACTTGTTCAGAGGACAGATTGAGAATTAACCTGAACTTGCCTGATGGTTTTCTGACTACCAATACTTGAGAATACACCCCCTGGCTGCATTCTGCATGTGGCACTTGGCTAATGACTTGTTGAACCAAAAGCTCCCCTAACAGCAAACTCAGAGACCCTGCTTTCTCCTGGTCTCGGGGTAATGGGGTAACCAGAAAAGTGGGAGGGGGAATGAAATTAAATTCCAACTTGTAGCCGTTTTCTATTATTTCCAATATAAACGGGCTTGAAGTTACATTGGTCCATTGTGGGAGGAAGTCCCCCAATCTTCCTCCCACCGGGAAACAGGAGTCACTGGGGCCTTGAGGCGGTCTTAAAAGGATTGAATAATATTCCTCCTCTTCCACTTCCCTTCTGACCTGTCCAGTGTTTTTTAGGAAGAACCCTCTCTCTTCTGTTGGGTCTGCTGCCTGTAACCTCGAAAAAACGTTTACCCTCTGGGTTTTTTTTTTTGCTTTTCTGGGAAGGCTTTTTTCTTGTCCTGGGTACACTCCAGTGCCTCCTGAAGCCCAGGTCCAAAGAGGTGATCACCTGAGAAAGGCAATACACAGAGCTTTAACTTTGACACTGCATCCCCTGACTAAGCTTTTAACCATACGGCCCTTCTTGTGGCATTTACCAATGCTGCTGACCTGGCTGCCAGCTTCACTGATTCCCCGGAGGCTTCTGCTAGGAAGGCGACTGCTTTAAACAGTAAAGGAAAAGATTTGAACAGTTGTTGTGTAGACTGCCTGCAGAAATGTGGGATTGCAACTGCATTAACCAGCATTCTAAATTTCTGGCAACGCAAGTAGCTGCAAGGGCTGACTTAAGCCCAATAGAAGAAACATCCCAAGCTCTTCTTAGCAGCACATCACCACTTTTATCCATGGGGTCCTTAAGGGATCCCAGGTTGCCGAAGGCCAAATCAGTCTTTCTGGAAACCTTCGCCAGCGGCGCATCCAACTTTGGGATTTTGTTCCAAGGATGGGTCGTGTCTTTTTCAAAAATGAATCGGTGTTTAAGACTGCCTGAAAAGAATGGTCTTCTTTCAGGGCGCTCCCACTCCAGCAAGATCGATTCCACTAGAGATTTGTGCATGGGGAATACCCTGGATTTCTGTGCACTGACTCTCCTGATACATGAGGTCCTGCTTAGAAAGCTGTACCGACGCCTCTCTGATCTCCAAGGCTTCATAGATCACCTTCAGTAAGTCCCCCACATTGTCCAGCGTCAATCTGTACCTGGACCCTCTGGAGGAATCTTCCTCTCCCTTTGAATCTGACCCAGGGTCCGCTTGAAAGGAGGCAAGCGACCTGGGTTCCCTTTCCTCATCTTCCATATCCTCCTGACTAGGTTCTGAAAGGACAGGCATACTTGCGGCTCTGGATAGGGGCGTAGAGGGACCCTGCATCCTATCCATCATCCCTTTAAAAGATTGGAACGTGGATGCAATCTCGTCTTTAACAAAACGTAAGCATCTTATGACATGCCGTCATAGAATCGTCCTTAACCAAACTGCTGACACATTCAGGGCAAAGGGGCATCTCCCAATTGGAACCTTTGACCCACATACGACACATCATCTCCTAGGGGGCTGCATCTGGGCCTTTTCCTGGGCTTTACCCTGAAAGCCAATAAGAAAAACAGAGACGCCCATGAGTGCCTGCCCCAGACCTTCACCACCACTGTGTTTTGATCAAAAAAGGAGGAAGTGCCCAGCCAGGGAAGGACATATGGTCCAAATGAACCCCCCCCCCAGAGTAAGACATGGCCAGCCCTCACCATGCTTACCTGAGAGGTGCTGGTGCCAGAAGAACCAGAATCGACCGCCTGAGGTGCTGCAGTGCCTTCTATGGCTCCTCGGTGAGGGGCTCACTCAGGACAGCCCTGAGACATGGAGCTCCCAGGTACCTAACATGTATGTGTAATACACATGTTGCATATCACAGCGCACGCCAGAATGAGAGCAATAATTCTAGCACCAGACCTCCTTTGTACCCCTAAACTGATGACTTATAGGGGACTTTTAAAGTGTTGCATATGGAAAATACAGGGTACTAACATGTTTAAGGTTTGACATGTTGGGTATCTATCTATTTACTCAGTGCAACCTCAACTTTTATATTTTAGCAAAAAATTGGGTAATTTTTTTTAACAAGAAGAAAAATTGGATAATTTTTTATGTTTTTCGTGACTTCTAAAATTGACTTTTAATGTGTTTTTTTACTGAAACTTTGTGTTTCCTAGCCCTTTGCGGTAATATTGTATGACATACAAAATTAGACCTACCACCATTTTATTCTCTAGGGTGTTTGCTTTCATAAAATATATAATGTATGGGGGTTTTATGTAATATTCAGGCCTAAAATGATTATTTGTTAACCACTTCAGCCCCGGAAGGATTTGCCCGCTTCCTGACCAGGCCATTTTTTGAGATACGGCACTGCGTCGCTTTAACTGACAAGTGCGCGGTCGTGCGACGATGTACCCAAACAAAATTGATGTATTTTTTTCCCCACAAATACAGCTTTCTTTTGGTGGTATTTGATCACCTCTGCGGTTTTTATTTTTTGTGCTAATCACTGTAATGGCCCTGACACGCAGCAGAGCTAAGGCTTCTACCAGGACTTTCATGAAAATCCTCGGAGAGGATGCTAGTCCGAACGTCAGTGCCCTGCATTGGAAGTGAAGAACTTTTGAATTCACCCTGACTGCTAGTCTGAGGGACTTCTGGAAATCCCGATGTAACGGCACATGCAAATATGCATCCCTGAGATTGATTGTTGCCAGATAATAAAAATCGGGAAACAAGAGATTCGTTACCGCGAAGATAGACTCCATCCTGAAATGCTTGTATCTGATAAACTTGTTCAGAGGACAGATTGAGAATTAACCTGAACTTGCCTGATGGTTTTCTGACTACCAATACTTGAGAATACACCCCCTGGCTGCATTCTGCATGTGGCACTTGGCTAATGACTTGTTGAACCAAAAGCTCCCCTAACAGCAAACTCAGAGACCCTGCTTTCTCCTGGTCTCGGGGTAATGGGGTAACCAGAAAAGTGGGAGGGGGAATGAAATTAAATTGGTTTGCGCAAAAGTTATATCATCCACAAAATAGGGGATATATTTATCTCATTATTTATTTATTTATTTTTACTAGTAATGGCGCCAATCTGTAATTTTTATCTGGACTGCGACATTGCGGCGGAGAGATCGGACACTTTTTTGGGACCATTGACATTTATACAGCGATCAGAGCTAAAAATAGCCACTGATTACTGTATAAAATGACACTGGCAGGGAAGGGGTTAACACTAGGGGGCGGTCAAGGGGTTAACTGTGTTCCCTGAGAGTGTTTCTAACTGTGGGGGAATGTGACTGCCTGGGGAAGGAGACCGATCTGTGTTCCTACTTAGTAGGAACACACGATCTGTCTCTACTCCCCTGACAGAACCAGGATTTATGTGTTTTCGCACACAGATCCCCATTCTCATTCTGTCAGGAGCGATCGCGGGTGCCAGGCGGACATCGCGCCCGCGCATCACCCCGGGGACACGCTGCGGGCACGTGCGCGCCTGCTATACTGTCTTAAAGAGCTGACGTATAGCTACGGCGATTTGCGGCTGCTGGTCGGCTAGCAGTTAATGTGTGCAAAAAAAAAAAAAACTGCAAAAACGGCTCTGGCTGTGAAAGGGTTAAAGTATAAGCTCACCTTTGGGAGCATGTTACACTCGTAAGATTTGTTAGTTAAAAAAAGACTGGCTCCTAACTTTTTTAGTTGGCTCCTAGATTCAAAGTAAATTTGTCAAGCCCTGCACTTAAGGTGTCAGGGCAACTACTCTGTTAGTGATGAGTTGTCAACCATACACCGAATGTGTGGGCTAACAACTCACTGACCAACTGTGAGAAGAATCAATAAATCTCATTCCTGGCCTAGTATTCCAAAGTAGGAAGCAGGACCTAAATTTACAGAGAGTTCAATCTCACTGACACATCTCAATATACTGGGATGGTGCCAGACATTAGCGCACCACATCTAGTAATGCCCATAATTACACTTTAAAGGATGTGCACAACACAGGCTCTAAGAAGTTAGCCTTGAAAGGAGAAAGCCTAGAGCTCCCTCTGCTGGTTGCAAGGAATACATATGAATTATGTCCTAGATTGTCAACTAAAAAAAAAATAAAAACTTTTTTTTTTGTAAAAAATAAATAAATAAATAAATAAAAAAAGGAGGGGGTGGCATTCAACACTGGGCTTTGTATCTCCATTCGTCAAGTTAAGTCTATACGTGAATGTAAACTTCACCAAACATCCTTGGCAAATAGGATTTTTGTCTCAAGATCTATTGGCTAGGCTGGAATTTCTGAGTTGAAAAACAATAATATTTCTGTATCTTCTGCACAATTACAGGCGGTAGAGCTGCACGATTCTGGCCAAAATGAGAATCACAATTTTTTTGCTTAGAATAAAGATCATGACTCTCTCACGATCCTTGCGGCGTAACATCTTTCACATTATACAAAAAAATTGGGCTAACTTTACTGTTTTGTTTTTTATTAGGTCATTAAAGTGTGTTTCACCTAAAAAAAAATTGCGTTTGAAAGACCGCTGCGCATATACAGTGTGACATAAAATCTTGCAACCTCCATTTTATTCTCTAGGGTCTCTGCAAAAAATAAATAAAAATAAAGTGTGTGTATGTATATATATATATATATATATATATATATATATATATATATATATATATATATATATATATATATATATATATATATATATAAATAAAATGGGTGTTCTAAGTAGTTTTCTAGCAAAAAATACAGATTTTAACTTGTAACCAAGTGTCAGAAAAAGGTTAGTTTTTAACCACTTAAGGACTGAAAGGATTTGCCCCTTAATGACCAGGCCATTTTTTTGCAATAGGGCACTGCGTGGTTTTAATGGACAATTGCGCGGTTGTGCGACACTGTACCCAAACAAAATGTATGTCCTTTTTATCCCCCCACAAATAGAGCTTTCTTTTGTTGGTATTTGATCACATCATGGGTTTTTATTTTTTGCGATATAGATTATATATATATATATATATATATATATATATATATATATATATATATATATATATATATATATATATATATATATATATATATATATATATATATATTTTTTTTTTTTTTTTTTTTTTTTTTTTTTTAACTATAAATATCCAAAAAAAAAGTTAAAAAAAAAAAAAAAAAAAAAAACTAAATCTCTTCCTCAGTCTTCCTCAAAAAAACAAAAAAAACAAAAAAAAAAAACAAACTATGGGATAGATTTATGGAATTTTTTTTTTTTTTACTAGTAATGGTGGTGATCTGTAATTTTTAGTGGGACTGCGGCGGACAGATCGGACACTTTTGGGACCATTGACATTTATACAGCAATCTGAGCTAAAAATAGCCACTGATTACTGTATAAATGACACTGGCAGAGAAGGGGTTAGCACTAGTGGGCGATCAAGGGGTTAAGTGTTCCCTAGGGAGTTATTTTCAACTGTATGGGGGCTGGGCTGACTGGAGGAGGAGACAGATCGTTGTTCCTAATCGCTAGGAACAGACTGTCTCTTCTCTCCTGACAGAATGGGGATCTATTTGTTCACACTGACAGATCTCCATTCTGTCTGTTTCTGGTGCGATCGCAGGAGGCCGGCGGACATAGAGTCCACCGGACCCGCTGGTTGGCTCCCCCTCTTGTGAATGGGTCCGAGCCTCCAGCGGCGTGTGCGCCCACAAATCACCATGTACGCGCCAGACGTACAATGAAGGTGATTCGCACAGGGGAGCCAACTTGCTGCAGTATAACTACAGCGGTCGGTCCCTAGTTAAGTGGTTACACTTCCCTCATTTACAGACCGAAATTCAATTTGCAGCTGAAAGGTCCCATTTGCAGCTTGTGATTGGAGCTTTCCGATCATGTGACCGCCTTGACAGCCAATCACAGCTGTCACAAGGCTGTAAGCCCCGCCCCCCAGCATACTAAATCCCTTAAAGGGCCAGCAGGTGCCAGCTCTGAGGGGTTAAAGTGTTACTAAACCCAGGACTCTGCATTCACTATATCTGGTCTCCCACAGTACACAGAACATGGAAATGCAATTATTTTAGTAAATATAAACTGCTAAATACCTTTTCTCATCAGCAATATATATAGCAGTCTGTGACTTCTATCAGTGTCTGGCTTCATTCTCCTCTGACTGTCCTATGAGAATGCATGAACCCTGACTTTGTCTGGACAGTGCTGATTGGCCCTGTGCTGATCACACATGCACCCTCTCAAAAAAAAAAAAAAAAAGTGCCTCCAAGGCTCTGTTCTATCAGCAGATGGATTGGGGACTGTGGAAGAATGGGAAGATCAGAGGAGACGTGATTAAACATCCTTTTTACATAATGCAGAGCATTAACCCCTTAGGCTCCACTGCATATAGAGACTGATTTTACTGTTGTGGGTTTAGTAACACTTTTATATAAAATCGGTTTCTTGCATGTCATTAAGGGATGCAGGAATCATATCCAGAGAAAACAATAGCAGTTGCCCAGCCAAGTATAACCTCTCTAACTCCCAGCATGCTTCAGTTTTCTAGAAAAGCTATAATAGGAGTAGATCATAAATACAGGGGGTGAGACTGGTGTCCCTTAATGAGCTACAAGAAACACTTTTTATGGTATGTAGAAAAGTATTTTTTTTTTTCTCATCCATTAATCGCTTTCTGACCAGCTGCCGCAGTTATACTGCGGCAGGTTGACTCAGCTGCACGAATCGTCTTAATGGTGCGGTGGTCCCTTTAATGGCTGTAGCAGGCCCTCAGCGCGTTGCATGCAGCCGCAATGTCTGAGATTACTCCACAAAGAGCCAGAATGGGGATCTGTAAATGTAAACAAACAGATCCCGTTCTGTCAGGATCAGATAGTGATCGTGATCAGGAACAGCGATCTCTCTGTACTCCCAGTCTGTCCACTCCCCCCACAGTTAGAAACACCTCCCTAGAGAACGCTTAAAGGGGTTGTAAACCCTCGTGTTTTTTCACCTTAATGCATCCTATGCATTAAGGTGAAAACACTTCTGTTTCCCCACCCAGTTTTACTCACCCGAGTCCCGTAATTCCCACACCGGAGACGCGCTCTTCCCCTCAGCCCGTTGACTCGGCTCTTGATTGGACAGATAGCAGCGCAGCCATTGGCTCCCGCTGCTGTCAATTAAATACAATGATGCAGGCACCGGGGCCGTGTCCGGTATTCTACATCTATGGACGCAAATGCTGGACTCAGGCGCGCCCGCAAGGTAACCCCCCCGGGAGAGTGATTCTCCTAGGGGGTTATACGATGCGGGGGGAGGAGCTACCAGCGCCGCCGGGGGACCCCAGAAGTCGAGGATCGGGGCCACTCTGTGCAAAGCGAACTGCACAGTAGAGGTAAGTATAACATGTTTGTTATTATTGATCGGCCCTAGTGTAAACCCCTTCCCTGCCAATGTCATTTATTCAGTGATCAGTGGCTATTTTTAGCAGTTATCACTGTAATAATGTCTCTGGTCCCAAAAAAATTGTCAAAAAAGTGTCCGATCTGTCCACCGCAATGTCGCAGGTCCCACCAAAAATCGCTGATCACTGCCATTACCAGAAAAGAAAAATAATAATAAAAATGATAATATAAATAAAAATAAATCTATATCAAAAGCAAAAAATAAAAACCGCAGAGATGATCAAATACCACCAAAAGAAAGCTCTATTTGTGGGGAGAAAAATGAATCACAATTTTGTTTGGGTACAACGTTGCATGACCGCGCAATTGTCAGTTAAAGCGACGCAGTGCCGCATCGCAAAAATGGCCTGGTCATTAAGGGGGTAAATCCTTCCAGGGCTGAAGTGGTTAATGGGCACATGAAACATTAGAGACAATAGGCACATTCAGAAGCAGTCCAACTGAGGGGTGGCCAACTGACAAAACTAACAGGCCCACATTAAAAAAAAACAAAAAAAAAAAAAAACACACACACACACTATAAAGGTGGGGGCAGCCTGCAGCTCAAAGAGGTGCCTGAAGGACCTTACACCTAGAAACTGGCAACAGATGAGGCCTGATTATGGTATAGCTTAGGGAATGTGTGAACAGAAGACCAGGTGGCTTTGCAAATTAGAGGTGAAAGGGCATTTAAGAGGTGCTGGGCCTTTGATAAGAGTTTTAAACATGGTAGTGAAAAGACAAGAAACATCTGAAGAGCCCACTGACCCAGGTTAGTATGTTTACAACAGGCAAGGCCACCCTACCATGGGTACTCCAGCAGGTCACCAGGAAGAGACATGCATATATGGAAGAAGCACCAGACCAAAATATTAGTCCCAATTCATTTATTGATGTTGTGTTAAAAAGACAGCCAGCCAATGTGTTTCAGGGGTCCAAGAAATGCCCATTTCATCAGGGCTTCAGGTAAAAATGAGACCCTTGAGTGGACTCAAAGTAAGGCTTTCCTGTTTGAATCTGTGCAGGGAAGCCAATTGCTGGATTAGGATTCCTGGCCAGCAGTATCTGCATAAGCAGTCAAAAGTGACAAATATTGATTCAAGCCTGATTGCAGAAAGGTCAGGGTTCATCCCACAGACAAATCGTTTCTCTGCATCAAGCAAAATATGCCTTCTGTATGCAATGTTAAAGAGGTTGTAAACCTCCGGGAAAAAAAAAAATTCCAAAAAAAAAAAAAACACCTGCAAGACAAAAAGGCAAACATTTACCTTCGAATGATGCCCTGCAGTGCCCCCCACACTCCACTCATCTTTCCCGAAATTACTTCCAGGTTTGCGGGCTCTGACACTGACTGATCAGAGCTTGGATGACATCACTCCCATGCCCACAGCACGGGTCCTGAAGAAATGGCACAAGCAGGTAAATATCTCCTAAACCAGGGGTAGGCAACCTCGGCCCTCCAGCTGTGGTGAAACTACAAGTCCCATCATGCCTCTGCCTCTAGGAGTCATGCCTGTGATTGTCAGGGTCTTGCTATGGCTCATTGGAGTTGTAGTTTCAAAACAGCTGGAGGGCCGAGGCTGCCTGACCCCTGTCTTAAACAGTGCAAGTTAAGGAGTTTACAGTACCTACAGGTAAGGATTACTATAGGCTTACCTGTAGGTACAGTAAAAGAGGAAGACTTGCAGTAGGAAGGCTTCCTAGCCACCTTTGTCTCTCAAGATGTGAGCTTTAACAGCTGTGCCATTAAAGCTAGCGACCAAGAAGCAGGGTATTAGACTGGTCATTGGGGTAGGAGATAAGAGTAGATGTGGAAGAGCCCATAGAGTGTCTACCAGATATTTGATTACATTGAAGTACCGCTGTCTCTATGCCACTGGGGGGGGTTGGAGGACACACAGCTAAGGCCTCATGCACACGAGACGCTGTTAAACGCGCGTTCAGAGGCAGTTGGACACTTTTTTCAACTGCCCCTGAACTCATTCAATGTTATCCTATGTGTCCATGTACACAGTCTCCTTTTTTTGGCGTTTTTAGGCTCGTTTTTCCAGAAGCAAAAAAATGGGATCAGACGCAAAAGTTTTCCACGTTTCTGACGCCAAACGCGGCTAAACGCGTTTACCTTTATAAGTGTTTTTAAAGGAACCCTATTTTTGGACCAGAAAACACAGAAATATGATGGTAAACTGCAGCAGAGAATGACATCTTGGGGGCACTTGGTGCGCTAACACAGTGGAACTAACACTACAACATATCTAAATTTGGGGTTCCTAGCACCAAGTGGCCCCGAGATACAGGGCCCCAAAATTGGGTCGCAAAAAGTCATTCTCTGCTCTGCAGACGCTTCTAGATGCAAACACTCTAAAACGCAGCTAAACGCGACATGCAAACGCAGCAAAACGGGCGTGGCAAAACGGGCGTTTCTAAACGCCGGTTTCAGCTTTTAAAAACGTGTTCAGCAGAGTTTGCACCGGCGTCTCGTGTGCATGAAGCCTAAGCTGAATGGAGAGAAACAAAAAACATCACTGGGGTTTTTTTACTGAAGGCAAACCCACTTTGCACTACAAGTGTACTGCATGTGCACTTGGAAGTGCAATCACTGTAGATCTGAGGGGAAGATCTGAAATGAGGGGAAGCTCTGCTGTTTTTATCATCCAATCATGTGCAAGCAAAAATGTTGTTTATTTTCCTTGTATGTCCCCCTCAGATTTACAGTGACTGCACTTCCAAGTGCACTTGCAGTGCATTTGTAGTGCAAAGTGGATTTGCCTTTAGTAAAGTGTGTACCAGGCATTAGGTTGACAGACTCCGTTAACATACACTATATTGCCAAAAGTATTGGGACACCTGCCTTTATACACACATGAACTTTAATGTCATCCCAGTCTTAGTCCGTAGGGTTCAATATTGAGTTGGCCCACCCTTTGCAGCTATAACAGCTTCAACTCCTCTGGGAAGGCTGTCCACAAGGTTTAGGAGTGTCTATGGGAATGTTTGACCATTCTTCCAGAAGCGCATTTGTAAGGTCAGGCACTGATGTTGGACGAGAAGGTCTGGCTCACAGTCTATGCCCCAATTTATCCCAAAGGTGTTCTATCAGGATGAAGAGGAGACCCCCCCCACCTAGCATGTACTGTAGCTGCTGACTTTTAATATTAGGACACTTACCTGTCCTGAAACTCAGCAATGTCGGCACCCCAGCCAATGTTTCCATCGGCTCTCGGGTGCTGTTGCCGCCATTCATAGTAAGGGAGCCCAGCAGTGAAGCCTTTCAGCTCCAGAGCCGGTTCCCTACTGCGCATGCACAAAGCACCCTGCACTTTCCGGATGGCCCGGCGGCGGGGAATGGAGGAGGGTGCTGAACTTTCGAGTGAACGTGCCACGATCTCCCGGAGAGCGGGGACGGTTACCTGTCAAAAACCCGGTACCTGTTCCTCCCCCCTAAAAGGTGCCAAATGTGGCACAGGGGGGCTCTGATAAGCGGAACTTTCACTTTTGGGTGGAACTTCGCTTTGAAGTCAGTACTCTGTGAAGGCCAGTCAAGTTCCTCCACATCTTTATGGACCTTGCTTTGTGCACGGGTTGCTTTTCAGGGGTTGGGCTTGGCCCCTTAGTTCCAGTGAAGGGAACTTTTAAGGCATCAGCAACCAAGACATTTTAGACAATTTCATACTCCTAACATTGAGGGAAGTTTGGGGATGGTCCCTTCCTGTTCCAACATGACTACACACCAGTGTACAAAGCACCAGACGGCGGGAGACTTCGGCGCATGTAGACTTTTTTTTTCCGGATCAACGGGCGACATGATTGACGATGAATCTACACCGGGGGACACCGTTTTTGCTTTTTTTATTAAAGGAATTGTCAAAAACTGTGTCTGTTTTTATTTCTTTTTGACACTTTTTTTGGGTGAATGAGCAGGGGTACATGGGGGGGCGGTAACCCCACAACCACCGGGCAGGGTTGTGGGGAAGAGGCCCTTGTCCCTATCAACATGGGGGCAAGGTGCTTTGGGATGGGACAGAGCCCGCCCTCCTCCCCAAAGAATCATGTTAAGGGCATGTGACCTGGTATGGTTCAGAAGGAGTGGGGGGTGCTTGCTTAACCCCCCCCTACCCCTTTGCTGCCAGGCTGCATGCTCGGATAAAAGGTCTGGTATGAATTTGAAAAGGGGACCCCACACAGTTTTTAAAAAGAAGATTAGGCGAGGGATTCCCCTTAAAATCCCTACCAGAAAGAGCCTGGTATGGATTAGGGGGACCCCTACGCTGTCTTCTTTTTTTCACAATTTTTTATTGCTGGCAATGTTTGTTTGTTTTTTTTTTTAAGATTCAGCTACTGCTTAAAGACGCCAGAGGCCGCCAGACACCAAAAATGTGCATCCAAACTGCATGTAAATCGCAGCTGAACAGCTGCTTTGGAAATTTGCACAGAATATGTGTGAACCTAGCCTAAATGTTTGGATCTAGGCACCATCATGGCACTTCGGTCCTGTGTATTTTCCTTTTGCTTAAAGCGAAAGTAAACCCATCCATAAAAATTTCATTTCCGGCACGTGCCAGAAATGTAACACTCCCATTGGTTGTGCTCTCAGCCAAACTGTCAAATCATCCAATGGCTGGTGTCATAACTGATCACATGTGCAGCACGTGGCAGTTGTAGATTAACCACTTGCCTACCAGGCACTTACACCCCCTTCCTGCCCAAGCCATTTTTCAGCGCTGTCGCACTTTGGATGACAATTGCGTGGTCATGCTACACTGTACCCAAACAAATTTTTTATCATTTTCTTCACACAAATAGAGCTTTATTTTGGTGGCATTTAGGCACTGCTGGGTTTTTTTATTTTTTACAAAAGACCAAAAATGTTGAAAAACAAAAATGTTTACTTTTTTTCTGTCAGTAAATTTTGTAACTTAAGTAATTTTTCGCCTTCACTGATCGCTGATGAGGTGGCACTGATAGGCTGAACTGGTGGGCAATGATGAGGTGGCACTTATGGGCAATGATGAGGTGGCACTGATGAGGAGGCACCAATATGCCGCACTTATGGGCACTGATAGGCAGCACTGGTGGGCACTGATAGGCAGTACAGATGGGCATTGATGGGTGGCACTGATCGACAGCAGTGATGGGCATCGATGGACAGCACTGATAGGCGGCAATGATTGCCACTGACTGGCATCGCTAATGGGCACTGATTGGTAGCACTTGTGGGCACTGATTTGTGACACTTTATTTATTGTAATCAGGGCACTGACATTCCTAGATGTCCCCCTTGTGAGGAGATGCCGCTGATAGGCTCTCCTCTCCTCATACTCTGCCAGTGTGAGGCGAGGAGAGCCGATTACCAGCACATCCTTGTTTACATGTCACTGGCTTTGATTGGACACAGCCAATCACATGGTTAAAGAGCCGCGGCTCTTTATAGAGATCGTGGTCATGCAGTGTCTTAGCAACACAGCGCATCCGCGATCGCCGTGCATCCCCGCGAGCGCGCAAGAGCTGCTGTTCTGGGACACTGTCCCAGAACAAGAGCTGCACCGCCCGGCCGTCATTTGACTGTGGACGGGCAGCGAGTAGTTAAACAGAGGCAAAGATGGCAGCTTCCTTGGCTGAAAACGATAGGGCGGTTTACTTCCACTTTAAGAGTGATAATCATGCACTGGACTTTCATCCCCTGTTCATATCTAGAAGCTTTGCTAGAGAAACTGCTCCCTACTGCTTCAAGTAATGTGCAGGCACCCATCGATTCACTTCCAGGATGCCAGTCAGTTACCTTCCTATTCCAACCCATGATGTACCAGCACCAGTGTCATGTTCGCTCTCCAGACATGTGAAGGTAGAAACCAGTGCCTCAGCATGCCAAAACAGCCTGAAGGTACGGGAGGATGCAAGGTGTTAGATCACCTTTCCTTTTGTGCGGAAAGGTGAACCAAGGTCCCATTCACGAAGCAGGAACACGCAATTTTGGGTGCGCAATTTTCACGCATAAGCATAGGGCAGCTTATTCACTTCAATGGGCTTCCCTATGCGTTTGTCCCTCAAAAGAAGCTCTTGCTCCTTTTTTGGTGACAAGCTTTATGCAATTTAAATTTTTACACCATTCTATCACACAACAATCATAGCAAAAATCGCATCACGTTTAGGGTACAATTTAGAATGAATTGCACCCAAACGTACGTTGAGCGTTTAGCACCGATTGCCACATGATTTGGAATTGCAGGGATTCCAAAACACCAAGTGTGAATGGGGTCCTTACATTTACCTCCATTTTCCGCTTGCGGTGCCTAGATGAGGGTGACGTCACACACCTGGCTAGATTTGGGGAAATACAGAGCAGCTGAAATCTTACGATTAGATGCTCTTGCAATGTACTGGAGTGTCTTCTTGTGAGCTTTTGCCTGCAATCCCTAGGAGTTTTCCTGGAAGGATGGAGCTATGCTGAAGACGGGAGCAAGTATAAAAAGGTAACTTTTGCACTTCGGGTGATTTTTATAAAGATACGGCAGGCCTAATCAGTATGCACATTCTACTGCAGCATCTGCTTAACATTTGCACCCCCATACAATTTATCAAACAAAAAGTACAGAAAGTGACTGGTACGGGATCTGGAAGCAATTACAAATCCATCTACAGGTTTGAAGCTGAAGAAGTTACAGACACTGTAAACGGTTTGCAAAATTTGTCTTTTTTTTTTTTCCATAGACGTGAACAACAGAAAAGACTGAAGAGTCCTCCCTTTCCTGTCACATCAGCAGCAAAGGCAAACTTTGGAACAGAGAGGATCTGAGATTCCAGTACAAAGTACAGAATGAGTGAAGGAGAAGATATCCTGACATCAGAGCCCTGCCCACCGGCTGTACTCTGCACACATCCCCAGTCACTACAAAGGCCTGAGACAAAGGCTGGAACATCTATAGGACACAGACAATGCAGCCTGAGACCAAATTCCCAGGGAGTGGAGGAGACGTTATCATGTGTCACACAGGGGTCTGCTTCCAGCTAAAGTGCAATCACCAAAATAACAACTTTACATCCTTGGAAGAAGCAGTAATAAGAATTATCATCATCATCTCAGCTTTAACATATTTATTTATCCCTTTGCTAGTTATTCCAACTGTTACAAGGATTTATGAATCACATCCTACTCTTCCCTTTAGGAATACAAAGCATTATTTTCTTCACTGCTGCTGTGAAGCTGCCGTTAGCATAAAACAATACAAATCCAATAAACTTTATTATGGCTTTTACAGCTGTCAACACTTAGGGCCCTTTCACACGGGCGCCTCCGCTTAACGGAATCTGCTTGCTCAGCGGGGGATCGCTCCACTGATTCCCATGTCCGCTCACTGTGCAGAGCAGACATGGACACAGTCCCACTCTCCTCTATGAGGAAATCAGATAGAAACGGAACGCCTATCTGCTTCCATCCTGTCCACCGGATGGAAAATAGGACCACCATCCCTTTGCGTTTGATGGACAGGATCAGATGGTGGCGGCTGTCAGTGTACATGTGTCTGCCGACACCCGTCTCTCCATAGAGGACAATGCACTTGAATCGCCTCCAAGGGCCCTTTCACACAGGCGGACCCGATCAGACAGCCTGTGTGAAAGGGCCCTTAGAGCTCATTTCACACGGACAGGCAGAAGGCGGTTAAAGTGGTTGTAAACCCTTACACACCACTTTTACCTACAGGTAAGCCTATAAAAAGCCTTACCTGTAGGTACAGTGAATATCTCCTAAACTTGCACCGTTTAGGAGATATTCACTGTATCCACATGTGCTGAGGTCATGCCACATGTGCACCACAGAAATGGCTCGCTCGTGCCATTTCTTCAGTAGCCGTGCCATGACTGGCGGCTCCCATGTGCACCTCATCGCGGCTCCGGCCAATCACAGCACCGGAGCCCACGAACCAGGAAATAACTCCGGGAGACATGTCACCGGTCACAGCGGTGTGCGGGGATCGCTGCAACAGCTTCGATCTAAGGTAAGTATTTAATGAGCTAGTATGCAATATAAAACCTACATCAAAATACATGTAATATCCCGTGCCCATTGTGTTTAGCTGAGGAGTGGGCAGGGATAAGGGAGGAAGGAGGGAGGAGGAAGGAGGGAGGAGGGAGGAGGGAGGAGAAAGGAGGGAGGAGAAAGGAGGGAGGGAGGAGGAAGGAGGGAGGGAGGGAGGAGGAAGGAGGGAGGGAGGAGGAAGGAGGGAGGGAGGAGGAAGGGAGGAGGAAGGAGGGAGGGAGGAGGAAGGGAGGAGGAAGGAGGGAGGGAGGGAGGGAGGAGGAAGGAGGGAGGGAGGGAGCTGTCATTTACCACTATTTATACACCCACATGTGTGACTCTTTAGTGACATGAGCTGCTCAGCTGTGATAGGGCAGAAATGCTCAGCATAGAAACTCACTGAAAAATGAGCATGTGCAGAGTAGCCACCACAGCTGCAAAATCCCTAGCTGGTTTGTGGACATGAACAGGAGGGGAGATAGAGAGCAGCAGGAGCAACCAGTTTTTTTGCAGAATACAGAAAACAAATCCAATAGTGATTGAGTATAAACAACATGTAATGCACCATTTATTTATAGTTTATGATGTGGGTTTGACACTAACATTACTGAAAACGATTTACAAACAGATGTAAACAAACCATTTTTGCTCTGTAAAACTGACTGAACGCATCACACCCCTTTGAAAGAACCCTAAGGCCCCTTTTACGCAGGCATTCTGTCTGTTTTTCATCTGTCTATTGATAGATGAAAAATGGACAGAATTGTATTTTCTATGGACAAACAGATGTAAACTGATGAACAAGATAGTTACCACCGCTCTAGGTGACCGGGTTCAAGCTTCCCGTCCTCCGCTGTGTGGATGATTGTGAGAGCCCCAGGTGCCAGCAATTGCTATTCCAATGGTATGTGTGTGATGGAAAAATCTGGACAGCCGCACTCCGGATTGGAAAAGTGAAAAATAAAATCCTCTTTATTGAAAAAGTAATAACATGATTAAAATCCGTACATGGCTTTGTTGGGATAATGCAGCATAACCGCTAACGCGTTTCACGCTCCCATAGAGCGCTTACTCATAGCTGGTTTGTACAAAAGTGATCACAACTTATATACACATAATTTGTCTACCACATATTGATTATCTAATTCTAAACAGCTGGTCGTTAGTCTGTGTGGGATTTTTTTGGCATAGATGTAATTGGATGTGCATCCTATAGTGGAACCACTAATGAAGACATGAATATATAAATGAAATGTGTTCATGTTGACAAATGTCAACATATATGAATGATAAAAAAATTTTTTCAAGGTTTTCGAAAAAACATATTTGTTGTTTTCCAAAATCACAAGAATGAGATGAGTGCTGGAATTTGACGTTCAAACGTATAAATTATCATACGGATAGGCGCAAGTATGGGCAAACTATGTGAACTGGTGGTTGCGGTATAATGTAAATGGTGTATAGAGTGAAAATTGGGTCTATATGCATATGGTAAAAAAAAAAAAAAAAAAAAAAAAAAAAAGTGTGCATCCAACACCACTAGCGGTGTAAAAAAAAAAAAAAGCTGAATGTGTGTATGGTGCATATATATAAAATTTTTTTTCTTTTTTCTTTCCTTTAAACCACATAAAAGTGAAAATATCAATAATAATAAAACGCAATTCTTTATATATGTGTATGTGTACGACGATTTCAGCTTTCAAAAAACGTGATAACGTGTGTGAATTGGAAGTTGGACAGAAAACTAGCGTTCTGTCACAATGATGTGTCCAATAATCTCCTGATTTACAGGGGTCTATGTGTGAATAAGTGCTTTTACTTCAATTCCTACATGTGTGAATTTTAATCTTTACAGCATATAAAAGATTATAAAACTTATCACTCACTGATAACCCCGCCACTCCAGTTTCACAAAAGTGCTCATTTAAAACCTTGCATAATTCCGTATGGGATGCATTCATCCCAATCAAGCAACAACATTAACGTTGCTGAACGTCTTTCTTTGAAGCAATCCCATCTCTCGATGAATTGTCTTCAAGTGTATGGGCAGAACTATATGAGGTGGATAAAAATGGGGCAAAATACAGTGTTTGCGCACCTGTCCCTATTCTTTTATGCATAGTATAGTATTAGCAGTGACTATATGACAGGTTCATCCAATATGTGTTTATATCAATGGATAAGTTACAATCTCACTCAACCAATTATTATGTGAAATGAACAACTGATCTACCCTTTTGAAGACCACAGCTCTTAAATCAACTCAAAACACATGAGAACTTTGCAGAGAAAGTAATAAACTATATACACATATGGTAAAAAACATTTGTACAAACATTTGTGCAAAGTTGGTGTTGTGGTCTACTGACAGCTGCCATCAAACAATAATGTCTAATTAGAGACGAGATTCAAGTGACAGTAAAATGCGAAAGATATAATAAATTGTTTCTTTTTTAATTTTTTATTTTTTGATGAAAGCATATATGCATATCACTAGTCATTTGCTCGTATGAGTGGGGGGATGTGTGGCCCAATAAAATGGATCGATTGCTGGGGATATGTGTAAACTCAAAACACACGAGAGTTCAATCAAACCACAACATTAACGTTGCTGAACGTCTTTCTTTGAAGCAATCACATCTCTCGATGAAATGTCTTCAAGTGTATGGGCAAAACTATATGAGATGGATAAAAATGGGACAAAAAATACAATGTTTGCGCACTTGTCACTATTCTTTTATGTATAGTATAGTATTGGCAGTGACTATGTGACAGGTTCATCCAATATATGTGTTTATATTAATGGATAAGTTACAATCTCACTCAACCAATTGTTATGTGAAAATAAGCAACTGATCTACCCCTTTAAAGACCACAGCTCTTCAATCAACTCAAAACACATGAGAACTTTGCAAAGAAAGTAATGAACCATGTATACATGTGGTGAAAAACATTTGTGCAGAGTTAATGTTATGGTCTACCTACAGTTGCCATCAAACAATAATGTCTAATTAGAAACGATATTCAAGTGACAGTGAATGTGAAAGATATAATGAATTATTTCTTTTTTGCTGAAAGCATATATGCATATCACTAGTCATTTGCTCGTATGAGTGGGAGGATGTGTGGCCCAATTAAATAGATCGATTACTTTCTGCTGCAGCTGTGAGCCAGGTGTACCAAGTCCCCCTCTACTAGTTTTTGGAATGTGTCAAGATTCTTACCTCTAGCTGCCACCGGATAAAAATCTGATCTACCCCTGGAGATCTCAATGTGAACATCCGTGGGATTTAGAGGACAAGGATCTGACTCGTGCCAAATCTGTTAGATCCTGTAAAGCACGGTTGTCAACAAATAGTATGGGTGAAGAAGGGGACTCACCTGTGTCACAGCTGTCTACAGACTCATTGGGCTCTTCTACTGCACAATCAAAAAAATGTTTCCTAAGAGTTAAAGTCCTTGAAAATTTATTAATGTCCAAAATTGTTTCAAAAAGCTTGAAATGTCTGCTAGGACAAAAGTTCAAACCTTTGGCCAACAGGCTGATCTCTTCTGTACTCAGTTGTTTTTTGGCAAATTAATCACACTGTGTTTTACTTCCTCGGCGTCTTCGGCGTCTTCTCCCGCAGCATGTAGCTTGTGTTGTTTGTGGCGTCTGTGTTTCCTACCACCTCTTCTTGTCTTTTTGTGGAGGGTTTCTTTTTCTTGGTTTGTCTGGACCTGTGAGGGTTTCCAGGGGAGCGGCTATTGGTGGATCTGGTAGATTCTGGTGGGGTTGAAGATCTGTCAAATGATGAATTTGACATGGTGCGTGCTGGGGTGTTGTCGGCCGACTCCCCTTCATGGTCAGAGAAGCTTACTCGTTTACCTCGGTTTTTACGGGATCTGTTGGACTTGTAAAGTGGCTTGTGCCAGGTGTAAACCTTGTTTCCCTGATAATCATCCTTATCCCGGGCCATTTTACCTTTCTTGGTATCAATCACTGCTCTTTCCATTCGATCTAGTTTTTTGTTTAACCTTTCATCGAGTTCAGAAAAACCTTTAAATTGCTTGAGAAGTGGTGAGATCTTTTTGTATTGTGGAAATATCCAGTTGTAGCTTCTCTGTTTCCTTTTTCTTTGAGGCGATCAAAATCTCCATGAGTTTAAAGGAACAGATGTCTAGAGTGTCTGTCCACTGTTTTTTGAAATCTTCATCAAATAAATCTGAGGTAGGAAATTTTTTGATTCTTAGCCCTCGAGGAATATGCAGATACATATTCTGTGAGAAAAATAATGTCCCAATAAGCTCTAATCTCTTTAGACATTAATTGTTCTAATTTCCTGAAGAGCCTTAGCAATTGTATCTCATCATCTTCCGACGGTTGTAAGGTGTATGCTTGCAATGGCTGTCTTAGAGGATTATTGGATGGTGCTGTAAGAGTTCTGCTAAAAGCTGCTTCCACAACAGCCACTTGTGTACTGGGATAATCCATAATTTATTTCCAATGTTGCTCTCTCACTCTGAGACCAAAAGTGGTCTTCCAAAAATCATAAGGTTATAATAAAATATATATACCTTGGTAATGCGGGGAGATGACCGAGCTGGTGGAGAGAAATATGTAGCAAAAGTCCAGATATTTGAGATGAACAAGATAGTTACCACCGCTCTAGGTGACCGGGTTCAAGCTTCCCGTCCTCCGCTGTGTGGATGATTGTGAGAGCCCCAGGTGCCAGCAATTGCTATTCCAATGGTATGTGTGTGATGGAAAAATCTGGACAGCCGCACTCCGGATTGGAAAAGTGAAAAATAAAATCCTCTTTATTGAAAAAGTAATAACATGATTAAAATCCGTACATGGCTTTGTTGGGATAATGCAGCATAACCGCTAACGCGTTTCACGCTCCCATAGAGCGCTTACTCATAGCTGGTTTGTACAAAAGTGATCACAACTTATATACACATAATTTGTCTACCACATATTGATTATCTGATTCTAAACAGCTGGTCGTTAGTCTGTGTGGGATTTTTTTGGCATAGATGTAATTGGATGTGCATCCTATAGTGGAATCACTAATGAAGACATGAATATATAAATGAAATGTGTTCATGTTGACAAATGTCAACATATATGAATGATAAAAATTTTTTTCAAGGTTTTCGAAAAAACATATTTGTTGTTTTCCAAAATCACAAGAATGAGATGAGTGCTGGAATTTGACGTTCAAACGTATAAATTATCATACGGATAGGCGCAAGTATGGGCAAACTATGTGAACTGGTGGTTGCGGTATAATGTAAATGGTGTATAGAGTGAAAATTGGGTCTATATGCATATGGTAAAAAAAAAAAAAAGTGTGCATCCAACACCACTAGCGGTGTAAAAAAAAAAGCTGAATGTGTGTATGGTGCATATATATAAAACATTTTTTCTTTTTTCTTTCCTTTAAACCACATAAAAGTGAAAATATGAATAATAATGTAAATGTATATAATGTAAACTGATGTAGGGCTGAAACAACTGGTCAACATAATCGATTATAAAAAGAGTTGTCAAATATTTTCATAAACAATTAGTTGGTAAGCCGACAAGTAAACAATTCACTCTGTGTGCAGGCCAACTAATCAGAAAACACAGTGCAACACTTACAGCTCAGTACACCGTCTATAAATGTCAGGAAGTGCCCGAGAACTTGAATGTGTAAGAAGCAATGCCTCATGGGACATGTAGTCCTGGGCAGGAGAAGGAAGGGATTTAAAGTAATTCTAAAAAGGCAGAAGTTTTTTTTTTACCTTAATGCATTCTTCCCCCTCACAGGACTCAGATGCAGCAGAGGGAGCCATTGGTACCTGTTGCTGTCAATCACAGCCTGTGAGGAGTGAGCCGGGGAGGAGCCGAGACACACAGGGGGTTATTTACGAAAGGCAAATCCACTTTGCACTACAAGTGCAAACTACAAGTGCAAAGTGCACTTGAAATTGCACTGAAAGTGCACTTGGAAGTGCATTCGCTGTAGATCCGAGGGGGACATGCAAGGAAAATAAAAAACAGCATTTTAGCTTGCACATGATTGGATAATAAAATCAGCAGAGCTTCCCCTCATTTCAGATCTACCCCTCAGATTTAGAGCGACTGCACTTCCAAGTGCACTTTCAAGTGCATTTTCAAGTGCATTTTCAAGTGCATTTTCAAGTGCATTTTCAAGTGCATTTTCAAGTGCATTTTCAAGTGCATTTTCAAGTGCATTTTCAAGTGCATTTTGCACTTGTAGTGCAAAGTTGATTTGCCATTCGTAAATAACCCCCACTGTGTGCATGTCAAAAGAAGCACATGGTGCAGCTAGGGATTGAGCCCGCACAAGTTGCCCCATAGCAAGTGGCTTGCTATAGGGACACTCTGAAGGAAGGAGGAGCCAGAAGCGCAGGGGGGGGGGGGGGGAGGATTGGGGCTGCTGTGTAAAACCATTACAGAAGAGGAGTAAGCAGAAGGGGCGCATCCTACTAACTATAAGTTATGTCCCTTTTCGGTTTGTAAATTTAGCTACACCTAGGCTTTAAAAGGGAGTTGTAACCCCCTTTTTTTTTTTTTTTTAAAATAACATATCATACTTACCTCCACTGTGCAGTTTGTTTTGCACAAAGTGGTCCGATCCCCGCCCGGCGGCGCTGGTAGCTCCTCCTCACATTGAGTGTCCACGTTGGAGAAGGCTCTGCTAAAGTGGTCACCTGTGCGGGCGCACTCCAGAGTCCTGCATCTGTGGACATTCACACAGAACTCGCACGTCATTGGATTTGATTGACAGCAGCGGGAGCCAATGGCTGCACTGCTATCAATCTATCCAATCAAGAGCCAAGACAATGGGCAGAGAGGAAGAACACGTCTCCGCCGTGGGAACAAACGGGCTCAGGTGAGTAAAACGGGGGGCTGAGGGGCCGGTCAGTGTCAGAATTTTGAGATGCATTAAGGTAAAAAAAAAAAAAACACAAGGGTTTACAACACCTTTAAAGTACTGAACCAAGAGGATCGGCATGTCAGCTAGGGATAGGGGCAAATTCAGAGGGAGAAGAAAGCAACTGCAGCCTCCATGTTTCTCGAAAGGCTTACAATCTAAATGACAATAAGAAAACTCCAGTGACACATTTGGGCTGACACACAGGGTCAAACCTGCAATCAGAGCTGTCAGTTGAAGACTATATGTAGAGGCATCTTTCTCAGAAGAAACCACCGCTTCTAGCAACTAAAAAACTATTTTTATTCCAAGGCAGCAATTCTATTTGGCAAGAAGTCAAGACTTGAATTTGGCAAATATATCATCAGTCAAAAAAAGGATCACCTCTCACTTTAAGGGAAAAAAAAAAAATAAAAACTAGATGGTTTTGGAATGTATGAATGCAAATGCTTCATCACTTACAATAAATATCTTACAATACAGTTTCTTTTCTAAGCTAAAGCAGCTGGCTAAAGCGGAATTACCATGGAAGGCCTAGGTCTCATGGGCTTCCATTTGTATTATATGTTAGTCTAAAGATTAACCTGTACGGAAAAGCATTTAAAAAGCTTTCTGCAAGTTTTACGTGGCTATCCTGAAGCCCTTAAAGCACCAGTTAGTATCGAGATGGGAGTGATAAACTCAGATCTAAATGGGAATGCTAGTTGTCACTTTACACAAGCGGTTAGTACATTTCAGTGGGCCTTCATCACCATTCAAATGATGGGAGGCCAGTTAAACAGCTTAACGGTAACCTATACTAAAGGAGGAGAATTCCGATGTAGAGGGAAGGTTTATATTTCGTGAAGTGAAATAAAAGCCTTAGGCCCTTTTCATACAGGGCAGATTCCCTTCCAATCAACAGGAGATCTGTGAGCGATCCTATGCTGATTGGAGTAGAGCGGGCAGATGACACATCCGTGTCTGCTCAGTTTCTGCAGAGCGGACATCGACAGAGCCAGCTCTACTCTTTAGGCAGCTGGCAGTAAACAAACTCTGCATGTCCATTTACACCAGACTACTATCCAATCCGATCTGCCTAAACGAAATGACAGAACCCCATTTGTTTTTTTTTTGGTCCGGGAGGTAGTCAGGAGTAAACAAACAGACACAAGTCTGTTTACACCCGCCTGTCCATAGGGATGCATGGACCATCCGACCAGGTCCGCCTGAAAAACTGAAATTCGGAATTAAAAATCAGATTGCCCATGTAAAAGGGGTTTAACTATTACTAAAAATGTTCCCTCCCCCCACCAATCCTGCACTTACTTTTTTTTTTTTTTGACTAGTCCACTCTGGCCTAGTCATGTGATATACACTCTGACTCTCCTGGGTGAGCGAGCGGTGACTGCAGGGGAGAGGAGGAAGCGCTGATAACAGCTCAGCTATGGGAGTCCATGGGTGATGTCACGGCTTCAGGAATTCCCAGGTATTCATAACACAGGAGAGCCAGACCTGCAGCATCACAGGACCAGACTGGACTGAAAGAAGGTATGTACACAGATCTTTATTTTATACAGGGTAGGCAGGATAGGTAGGAAGAGGAAACATTTTAAGAATAGTTAAGCTGGCCATAGATAGATCGAATCTCGGCCGGTTCAGCAGGGACTGGCCAGGTTTCAATCCATCTATGGGCAGGCTGGTTGTACTGAAGTTGATCCGTTAATCAACTTTAGTACAACATGCCTGTTGAATTATCTCCATGTCATTACTGCCGGTGGTAGTAATCATTCAACCCGCCGGCAGAACACAATAGCCAGCGGGAGTGATTCCCCCATCAACAATGACTGTGCTAATGGGGCAATCGATTTTCTCTACTGCAACCTGTGGTTGCAGGAAAAAAAGAACTGCATCATCTATGGCAGGGATCCTCAAACTACAGCCCTCCAGCTGTTGCAGAACTACACGTCCCATGAGGCATTGTAAAGCTCTGACATTCACAGACATGACTAGGAATGATGGGAATTGTAGTTCCTGAACAACTGGAGGGCCGTAGTTTGAAGACCCCTGATCTATGGCCTACTTTACTAAAACTCACTAACGATTTACTAACTGCTAAAACCAACAGCCAGTACTCCATACTCCTACTACTTGACCTCTCTGCAGCCTTTGATACTGTTGACCACCCGCTCCTTCTCAATAAACTACATTCCCTTGGCCTCCGAGATTCTGCTCTATCCTAGTTCTCTGGCTATTTATCACAGCGCTCCTTCAGTGTCACCTACAACTCTGTCTCCTCCTCTCCATTGCCCCTTTCTGTGGGGGTCCCCCAAGGCTCGGTTCTTGGACCCCTTCTCTTCTCTATCTACACCTCCTCCCTTGGTCACCTAATAACTGCCCACGGCTTCCAATACCACTTATACGCTGATGACACCCAAATCTATCTGTCTACTCCTCACCTCACTCCTTCAGTCTCCTCTCGCATTACTAACTTACTAACTGACATATCAGCATGGATGTCGCACCACTTCCTTAAACTAAATCTCTCTAAAACTAAGCTATTAATATTCCCCCCTGCCCGTGCCCCCCTCCATGACTTTTCCATCAAAATCAACAATGCAACCATCAGTCCCTCCCCTAACGCCAGGGTACTAGGTGTAATCCTAGACTCTGACTTGTCATTTCAGCCTCAAATCCAATCGCTGTCAAAAGTTTGTAGAATTCACCTCTGTAACATCTCTAAAATTCGCCCTTTTTTAACAAATGAAACCACCAAGCTCCTCATTCACTCCCTTGTTATCTCTCGCCTTGACTATTGCAACTCCCTTCTCATTGGCCTACCGCTCCATAGGCTATCCCCTCTTCAGTCTATCATGAATGCTGCTGCCAGACTTATCCACCTTACCAACCGCTCAGTGTCTGCCAACCCTCTACTTCAATCCCTACACTGGCTCCCAATCACCCAGCGAATTAAATTCAAAATTCTAACCACAACATACAAAGCCATTCACAACTCTGCCCCAAGCTACATCACTAATCTTGTCTCCAAATATCACCCAAATTGTCCTCTCCGCTCTTCTCAACACCTCCTGCTTTCAAGCTCTCTCATCTCCTCCTCCCATGCTCGTCTCCAGGATTTCTCCAGAGCCTCTCCCATCCTCTGGAACTCGCTACCTCCATCTATCCGGCTATCCCCTACTCTTGCTACCTTCAGGCAATCCCTGAAAACTCATCTCTTCAGGAAAGCCTATCACGTCTCCAACTAATCTCCTACCACTTCCACCAGCTCATTCCCCACAGTTACAACCTTTTGTACCACCTGCCCCACCCTATTAGATTGTAAGGTCTTCTGAGCAGGGCCCTCTTAATCCTATTGTATTGTATTGTATTGTATTGTATTATATTATATTATAACTGTATTGTCTCCCTTTTATATTGTAAAGCGCTGCGTAAACTGTTGGCGCTATATAAATCCTGAATAATAATAATAATACTTTAGTGTTAAATTTAATTCCACTTTAATTGTGCTTCTTGTTCCACCCCTGAAGCCCTCAAAAATCTTGTGCAAATACCTAGTATTCATGTGATAGCAGACTCCGAGTACTACATTGGGGGAAGCGGAAGTGTCACATGTAAACCCAAGTGGTAAATTATCAGAATGGAGAAGCATGGTTAAAAGTAAACTTGTGAAAAAAAAAAGAAAATAAAATTTATGCAAGAAGTTGGCACTTGCATAGTATACATTAGGGGAATTTCCTTAAAATAGAGCAGGGAGAAATTGCAGCAGCTGTGCATAGTAGCCAATCTGCTTCTAGCCTCAACTTATTTGGTTATGCTTTAAAACTGATAGACCGAAGATGATTGGTTGCCATGCACAACTGCTACAGATTCTGTCTGCCCCAGTCTTCGTAAATTCTCCTCACTGTATTTCTAGGTGCCGGAGGAAGAAGTGTAAACACTTCGAAACGCGTCCCTGTCTGACTGCTGCTCATTAGTGACTTCCAGCAGCTCCCCATCCTGGGATTCATGCTTCAAAGGGCAGATCTCTCCGATGTAAAGATGGCATTCCACTGACAGCGGCCTCCTCCCTTGCCATTGGCCAACGCAGGGATTTTGGTTCTCCAGCAGCTTCCTGGTCCTTTCCACTTCCTTTCCACTGCTTCAGCACCCTCTCACACTTATCTTGTGGGTATACATTTACCTTTTTTTAATAAATTGCTTTTTTACTTAATACACTATGAAGTATGCGCTTCTTTCTTCCCTTTGTATTTCTTGGTGGTCGCATATGTTTTTTTCATTTTTATTGTGGACAGCTCCAGATAACCAGGATGCTCAGATATTCTTACAGCTGCCACTTTCTCTGGTTGTGCACTCTGTGCATTACACATTTCTTTCTTCCTCCAGCCTGGAGTTGGGAGTTAAACTGTAATTGTAAAAGGCGGGAATCCTATTGTTCTGGGAAGACGTCATATGACATCCTCCCAAGAACGGGCCATTCTCAGACGCAATGAATGAGCGACTTGTATAGCGTGATCTGTCACCCACTGTGTTCACTGGACATAGATGACTGATCAGTGTACTGGCCTGCTGCCGGTACCAGGTGATCGCTGTGGCCAATTACAGCAGATCACATGACAGCTAGAGTGAAGACACCGCTGGATTCCTGGACAGGTAAGTGTCCTAATATTAAAAGTTAGCAGCTACGGTATTTGCATTAATTTTTTTCTGTCAGTGGCTCACAGTAATGAAGCAAGATTACCACCATGACAGACAGGCAGCTAGATTTTTCAAAAGACAAAGGTCGACAATGGTAGACAGGCTGACAAAAATTAGATTCAAGGTCTCGCCACAGGATGGCACTGTGGATACTAAAATGGTCTAGATATGTGCCACGTCCTTTGAATTGGACAGGATAGTGGAGAATTATCTGCAATGGTAGGTAGGCTTTTAAAAGTTTAAAATGACTCATTGGTTGACGGGAAAAAAAAAAAAAAAGTGTCTCCTGATAAGTCCACAGGAATCTGAGTCAGACTGACTGCATACAATGTTGACCAAAGCTCAGGAGACATGCATTCAATCCCACTGTACTAGAATGTTGGCCAGGATAAGAATTTATTTTCCTATATAGAGCACTATATGATGGATGTTTCACCCAATATAGTGATATCAAGAGTCCATCTGAGAAGATGAAAGAGCTTTTAGCTGGCCATACCTTGGGCTTGATTACTGTCAGAAGAAAGCAAAGTGCTTTACTCTATCCACTCATATCCTGATAACAAAGAATCAGGAAGAAAAGACAGATCATTTGTGGCTGGACTTTGAAAGCTGTATAGATCTCCGCTCATTATGTTCCAATAATAGCTCCAACACAGCACAAGGCAACATGCATTATGGGATGAACAGCACTGGGCCAAGGCACTAGTCCAGCACGAGGATCGATGGAAATGAATGACTATGGCAGCATCAAGCATCAGTAATGCTACCATATCTGCTCTGTGTTTCTATCCAATTGGCCACAATACAGCAGAGCTTCTACACTGTACTTTAGTTGTGTCAGGCTTGTGCCTTTACACAGCAAGTTTACCTTTTCATTAAAATGTTCTGTGCAATAAAGGGGCCACAGTATTTAAGAAAAACAAAAAACACATTAATTTGTGAGACAAATTGAGATTACTTTAAAGAAGAACTCTGGGGGGAAAAAAAAAAAAAAAACACACATTTTCCCCACGCAGTGGGGCTGTGCCCGCACTGCATGGGTTAACGGCTTGTTTTTGCCTAGGCTAAGGAGAGCGAAGTTATACTCACCTAATCGGTCAAATCTCCAGTCCCTGCTGCTCTTGCAAAATTAAAAAAATAAAAATCCCATGTACACAAGTATTCACAGCCTTTGCTCAATACTTTGTTGAAGTACCTTTGGCACCAATTACAGCCTCAAGTCTTTTTGAGTATGATGCTACAAGCTTGACACCTATTTTTGGACAGTTTCTCCCATTCTTCTTTGCAGGACCGCTCAAGCTCCATCAGGTTGGATTGGGCCATTTTCAGATCTCTCCAGAGATGATCCATTGGGTTCAAGTCTGGGCTCTGGCTAGGGCACTCAAGGGCATTCACAGAGTTGTCCAGTAGTCACTCCTTTGTTATCTTGCCTGAGTGCTTAGGGTTGTTGTCCCGCACTGATGAACCTTCTGAGGTCCAGAGCGCTCTGGAGCAGGTTTTCATCAAGGATGCCTCTGTACATTGCTGTGTTCATCTTTCCCTCTATCCTGACTAGTCTATTTCCCGCTGCTGAAAAACATCCCCACAGCATGATGCTGCCACCAACATGCTTCACTGTAGGGATGGTATTGGCCAGGTGATGAGTGATGCCTGGTTTCCTCCAGACATGACGCTTGCCACTCAGGCCAAAGAGTTCAATCTTTGTTTCATCAGACCAGAGAATTTTGTTTCTCATGGTCTGAGTGTCTTTCAGGTGCCTTTTGGCAAACTCCAGGTGGGTTGTCATGTCCTGTTTACTGAGGAGTGTCTTTCGTCTGGCCACCCTATCATATAGGCCTGATTGGTGGAGTACTGCAGAGATAGTTGTTATTCTGGAAGGTTCTCCTCTCTCCACAGAGAAATGCTGGAGCTCTGTCCATCGGGTTCTTGGTCACCTCCCTGACTAAAGCCTGGTACACACAATCCGATTGTTGGCAGGGGATTGTGTAATGACAGGCTATTTGCCTAATAGCCCCTTATATATAGACAGGTGTGTGCCTTTCCAAATCATGTCCCATCAACTGAATTTACCACAGGTGGGCTGCAATTAAGTTGTAGAAACATCTCAAGGATGATCAGTGGAAACAGGATGCACCTGAGCTCAATTTTGAGGGTCATGGCAAAAGTTGGAATACTTATGTACATGGGATTTTTTCATTTTTTTTTTTAATACATTTGCAAAGATTTCCAACAAATTTCTCTCATGTTCTCATTATGAGGTATTGTTTGTAGAATTTTGTAGGAAAATTATGAATAAATCCATTTAGGAATAAGGCTGTAACTTAACAAAAGTGAAGCGCTATGAATACTTTCTGGATGCACTGTATAGCCAGAGCCATTTTGCCTATACTTCTGCTATAGATTACAGGAGTGCAGTTCGTTCTGCACTCCCAGGGCCCACTTTATTTTATTTTTTTTTTTTAGGCCGTCATCACTCAGCCAGTCTAAGCTCAGCAAACCACTGGGAGTCTGAGCCAGCAATTTCCGCCCCCTCCACAGTTCCGCGATCCAGTGAGCACTTGGGAGGCAGAGCAGAAAGCCAGTGACTGACATTTTCCAGCTCTCTGCAGCCTGAAGACTGAGAACTGAGCGATCAATGGTGTTTGATTACTCAGTTCTCAGTCTTCGAGGTGGAAGGGGACAGATGCAGCTGGGATCCTGCAGCATCCATCTAGGCGAATATGATTTTTTTTTTGTTTTTTTTAAAAGCCTTTAAAACCACTTGACCTCCGGAAGATTTATACTTCTTCCTGACCAGGCCATTTTTTTGCAATAAGGCACTGTGTTACTTTAAGTATTGCACAGTCAATAAAATTTATGCCATTTTTCTCCCACAAATAGAGCCTTTTTTGGGGGAGGGGGGGGAGGGGGTTATATGATCACCTCTGCGTTTTTTATTTTTTTCTCTAGAGACAAGAAAAAAAAATTATTATTATTATTAATAACAATAATAATATTTACTTTCTGCTATAAAACCTATCCAACAAAAAAAAATTAATAAAAAAATAGGGAAAAATCTAATTTCCTCATAAATTTACACCAATATGTATTCTGTGACATATTTTTTGTAAAAAAATATCCCAATATGCGTATATTGATTGGTTTGCACAAAAGTTATATCGGCTACAAACTATGGGATATATACTGGAATTTTTGTGGAGAGCTGTGGTAGTTCATTGAGTTTTCCGGTCAGGGAGTATCGGCTCACCCATACAGGATGTACAGGAAAGCCGATACTCTGCAGACCTGCATGGCATCAGCAATCTGCTAATCCCTCGTGCAAAGATGTATAGGCTTCTGCAACAAAAAAAATAATAAATTCATATTTTTTTACCTGCAAAAAAATTTAAAAAATAAAGTGCATTTTTTTTTTTTTTTAAAGTGAACTTATTCTCTAAGGTCTGCTTGGAAGTGGGTAGGCTTTTCATATATTGTGCAAGCAAGGACATAATGGATTACAGATTGGCACACTTACGTGCCAAATGGACCCCACCAGTGACGTAATATGTCTTCTTCTACAATAAAAAGCCTACCTGACAGTAGAGCTGCACGATTCTGGCCAAAATGAGAATCACAATTTTTTTGTTTAGAATAAAAAGATAACCATTCTCTCACCGTAAAATTTTTCACATTATACAAAAAAAAAAAAAAAATGGATTTTAACTTGAAACCAACAAATGTCAGAAAAAAGGTTTAGTGTTTAAAACTCCATCATTTACACACCAAAGTGTATTCCTTTGATCTAAAGGACAAATTGTTACAATGTTTATACTTAAGTTTCACTGCTAAAGAATGTTGTGAATCTTGGCAGACTGCCCACTTTTTTTCCCCCTTTCTTTTGACAGCTGTTGGCATTAGCAGAGCAGAGAGAATTCTCTGCAATAAAAGAAATCGGAAAGTACCTTTGTTAAGATCGCAACGGGAAAAAAAAATTGCGATAACGATTAATCGTGCAGCGCTACCTGACAGACATTTTTCAATTTAAAGGATTTACTCTACTTAAAAGCAGAACACCAGCCCAAACTAACAAGAAAAAAGTTCATAGTAAATGGAAAGATAAATGAAATGCATCTTTTTGTTGTAACATCTCTTTTTAATTTACAGTTCTCCCTAAGTGCCGCTCTTCAGCGCCTATAAAAGGGTGAATTCACATACTGCGGTGACAGGCGTTTTACTGCACAACACCTGTCACACGGGACACAATTGTTTCGTATGTGTTCCATTCACACTGCAACTGTGTGACTAGGGCAGACATGCTGCATTTCATTGCAGCGCACAGTGCCCACATCACATGGCAATGTACTGCAGCGAAGCACATGCATGTTTTGAACACTACAAATAAAGTTTGTACAAGAAAAAAAAAAAAAAAAAAAAAAAAGGAGGAACCATGTGATGCACCAAATCGTGCACCACACTGCCCCCCAAATGCAGTCGGCAATGAAAAGTGAATCGCTCTGGCAGGTCTCCGTTATAGTGTGAATTCACCCCAAGTCTAGCAGAAAAAAATAAAACTGTACCCATGCACATGGCCTATCTCCCAGATCAGCGCATTTCTGCAGCGGAAGTGGCCGGATGCTTCTGATCAGCCACAGACAGGAAAGCCTGTACTGAGGCTGACACTGGCGGCAGCTGTTTGCATGTAATCCCAACGACTAGAACAATTACCTGTGGTTAGGCACAGATGTGAACCCCTGGATGCAAATTGCGGGCACATCTGTCATTAACTGCTGGCATGTGAACAGCGTTAGCCTGTCATTCATCTGTCCAGGCTTCCTGTCCGCAGCTGATCATATACCTGGCCATACCCACTGTAGACATGTGATGACCCAGACAGTGTATGACCCTAAGGCTCCATTCACACTTGTATGACTCCAAAGTCACATGACTATGGAAAGCAACTTTGGATGGGTGCGACTTGGATGAGACTCTGGACTTTGATCAATGATAGTGGACAACTGTTGCCTGTATAATATTCAAGTGCAACTTTCAAGGGTTTACAACATTGCAGTCTATGGCACTCAAGTTGCATGAAAGTCACGCCAAAGTAGTGCAGGAACCATTTTAACCACTTGCCTACCGGGCACTTTCACCCCCTTCCTGCCCAGGCCAATTTTCAGCGATGTCACACTTTGAATGACAATTGCGTGGTCACGTAACACTGTACCCATAGGAATTTATCTTTTTTTCCCACATATAGAGCTTTCTTTTTGTGGTATTTAATCACTGCTGGGTTTTTTATTTTTTTGCTAAATAAAAAAAAACACCAAACATTTTGAAAAATAAAAATAGGATTTTTAATACAGCTTACCTGTAAAATCCTTTTCTTGGAGTACATCATGGGACACAGAGCCCTAATTACTCAATGGGTTATAGGCCACTTTCAGGCGCTGACACCGGTATACCCAATCAAGGAAGTTCACTCCCTATATAACCCCTCCTCCTTCCAGGAGCACATCAGTTTTTGTAGCAAAGCAATAAACTTTAAATCCATAAAAGAGGGGCGGGACCTCTGTGTCCCATGATGTACTCCAAGAAAAGGATTTTACAGGTAAGCTGTACATCCACCTGATAAAATTTTGTGAATGTATGCACTGAAGACCAAGTTGCCGCCTTACAGATCTGAGCCATGGAGGCCTGATGACGCACTGCCCAAGAAGCAATAACCGCCCTAGTAGAGTGCACCTTAACTTGAAACGGAGGAATCTTACCCCTTAAATTATAAGTTTAAATTATAACTTGCCAAATCCACTTAGCAACAGTGGATTTCGATGCTGCCTGTCCTTTATTAGGATGCTCTGGCAGAATAAATAAGACATCAGTCTTACTAATCTGAGCAGTTGTAGTGACTTCTCTTGCCTGGAACATGGTTTTGGGAAAAAAAAAACCTGAAAACTACTTTTGGCAAAAAGCTTGGACGAGGGCGTAACACCTCTCTGTCTTGATGAATAATCAAATATGGCTCTTTAAAAGAAAGAACAGCCAATTCTGAAACCCTCCTAGCTGAGGATATAGCAACCAAAAACACCAACTTCCTTGTCAGACGGACTAAGGGAATATGCTGTATGGGTTCAAATGGCTGTTTTTGTAATACTGACAAAACAAAATTCAAGTCCCAAGGGCTTAAAAGATGATTTAACTGGCAGATTAATCTACATCACCCCTTGCATATAAACCCTGGACTAAAGAACGCGTAGCAAGCAGTCTTTGAAATAAGATCGATAAGGCTGAAACTTGGCCCTTAATAGTACTCAGGGCCAATTTCTGGTTTCCTTGCATTAATCAAAGTAGAGATAACTTACCCGGAAAGGCCACGTTTCCTCAGAATGTGGGTTTTAATAGCCAGGCCGTTAAATTTAGCATTCATAAAGTAGGATGGAATATCGGCCCCTGTGAGAGCAGGTCTGGCCTTAGTGGAAGAGACTATGGATCCTCCACTGCCATCTTTACGATTTCTGCATACCATGACCTTCTGGGCCATGCTGGTGCTGCCAGAATTACCAATTTTCTTTCCAGCTTGATCCTGCAAATAAGTCGAGGCAGCAATTGAATAGGGGGAAACGCATAGATCAGTGAGAACTGATCCCACAGTATCACCAATGCATCTGTTCTGAATGCGAATGGATCAAGTTGACTAACTTTATGTTGAACTGGACGCTAGAAGATCTACGCCTGGAGTCCCTCATCTTTGACAAACAGCTCGGGGTGAAGAAACCATTCACCTGGGAATAATCTGCTGGCGACTTAAAGCGGGGTTCCGGCCGGGAAAAAAAAAGTAAAAGTCAGTAGCTGCTGACTTTAAATAAGCACACTTACACGTCCTGGGTGCCCGCGATGTCGGCCGCCCGAGGCCGACCCGTCCCTCGGCTCTCAGGTCCCGGCACCGCCATCCTAACTAAGGGAAATAGGCTTACGGCTTTACTGCCCGTTTCCTACTGCGGATGCGCAAGTCACGCAGCGCTTTGTGAGTGGGACACACACAGTTTCCATAACACACCGCGCCCCATTCCCCAGAAGACAACGCGGGGAGGAAAAGACTGAACATCACCGTGGAGTAGGAAGAGGCACATTAGGAAGACTGCCTAGCAACAGCCATTTCAGGTGAGTTAAATATTTTTTTTTTTACCTCCATTTTTTGATGCAATTTTTTTTTTTGTGGTAGACCTCCACTTTAAGTAGTCCGCTTGCCAATTTTCTATTCCCGGAATGAAGACTGCCGATAGGCACGGAATATTTCTTTCTGCCCAAGTTAGAATATGGTTCACCTCTCTCTGCGCTCAGAGATTCTTGGTGACCCCTTTGGTGATTGAAATAGGCCACAGCCATGGCATTGAGGGATTGGATCCTGTCAGGAGAATCCCTTAACCTGGAAGTCCAGGCTTTCAGAGCCAGACGCACTGCCAGAATATCTAGGATGTTGATGGGCAAGGCTTTTTCGGTTCTTGAACACTGTCCTGGGACAGTTGTCTTCTCTGTCGTTTACCACTTTCCAGATAAGTGGTCTGAAGGATTTACCTTTTAGCAGATTCTTTAGTAACCACCACTTGAGGCTTTGGAGCACCCTTAGGGACAACCACATTGGAAAGTCCAAAGCTTGGATCGTTTTGTTCCAAGCAAATAGAATACGGTTTTGCAACAGTCTCGAATGAAACTGGGCATAGGGAACTGCTTCGAATAAAGCCACCATCCTTTCTAACAACCTCATCCAAAAAGGTGAATGGAGGAATCTCCTTTTGACCTGACCATCCGCACCAACTCTCTTATGGAGTTGTCTTTTGCCTGGGCAAGAACATCCTTTTTCTGGGTTGTATCTATGATCAGACCTAAAATCTCCAGCTTTTTTAGCGGTTTTAAGGGAGACTTTACTAGGTTGAGACTTTTCCAGGTAACTAGTTGTAATACGTACACCTTACTCCGAACACCGATTGGTCTATTAGCAATAGATCGTCTAGGTATGCCAAGACTGTTTAAGCTCTGTGCCCTTGACCTGGCTAGAGGTGGGGCTAGCACATTTGTGAACACTCTGGGGTGCTGTAGCTGGCCGGAAGGCCAAGGCTATAAACAGAGATGCTGCTGTTCTATTTCAAACCGCAGAAACCTTTGGCGAGTGGGAAATATATAGACATGCAGATATGCATCCCTGATGCCGGTAGACGCCAGAAATTTTCCTCCTTGTAGGATAGAAACCACTGACCTGATTGATTTCATAGAAAGGAGCAGATCTTCAGGAACTGATTTAGATCCTTTTAGATCTAGAATGGATCTGTTGAATTTCTGCGTGGATCTGTATATGTACAGAAAACGCATGAAAAAGGCAGTGAAGGTTTTAAGGAACCTAAGAAAAAACAGAACTATCAGCTGACTCTACTAGAGGTAGCTTGAAAGAGGCACGAACCATCTCTGTAAGAGATTTGTACCAGCAATCCCTCAGATTGCGAGGCTGAAAAAAGGTTCAACTCCAGTTGTTTCCTCCACAGAGGAGTAATCGGTTTGCTTTTCTTTCCTGAACACCTGAGGGTAACCCTTCATCCTCTACCCACTGTTTCCTTCATAAGGGTCTAAGGTGGGGGAGGGGGATCTAACACGCTTCCTATCCTTGGATAGCGGATGCGGTTAAAGTTGCTAATTTTCCTTCTAGGCCCTGCAGGGCGGAGGGAAAATGCATTTTCAATCATGTATGCAGGGGCTGAATGTTTATCTCCTCTACGGTGGAGGTCGTTGCCACTAGAGGCAGCTGCTCCTGGCGCAGGGGAAGGAGTCCGTTTTAAATAATAAGGACGTTTATACCATCTTTTTGGGCAAAAGAGTACCTTTCCTGCTAGAAATCATTTGGATGTATTTGACCAAATTCTGCCCAAAATAATCGCTCCCCATGAAAGGGGAAACTAGTCAGAAGCTTTTTTGCAAGATGCTTTGGCTGACTAACCCTTTAACCACGCATGATTTTTAGCACAAGCGCAAGGGGGGACGCTTGGTGGATAGAGTCACTTTATGGCGTCTATGGCAAAACACGGCGCCCTTGGTAGTTCGGCTACTCATGGGCCTGTTGTGCAGGGACCTCCTTAAGGGCCTCTTGAACCGCTCCTTTCAGGGACTGACAGGTGCCTATTGCAGCGACTGCAGGCTGAGAATGGCACTTGCCAGGAAAAAGAGGATTTCAAAAAAAAAAAAAAAAAAACTTATGTTTAAGCATTTGTGCATTGTCTACTGGACAAGTTATGCTGGAAATCGCAACACCTACTGCTGGTACTTTCCATCTTTTGTGAATTTCTCCTCCATGGGATAGAGAACTGAGGAAAAAAAATTCTAGCACACTTCTAGCACACTTCCTATCCCCTTAGATGGAGGATGCGATTAAAGCTGCTAATCTTCCTTCTAAGCCCTGCAGGGCAGAGGAAAATGCATCTTCAGTCACGTATACAGGGGTTGAAGAGTGAGAAGCAGTTGCACCAACAATCCGTTCCAAAGACTCACCCTGGCTTGCCATATCTGGTATCTCAATAGTAGCATAGGTTAATCTGATGCTAAACAATAATGTCTTTTCCTGTACTGAAAATGCCTGTGTACACCCGTCACGTGCTCCAGCGCTCCGGTGTCCTACTGCAGCCTTGCTTCAGCTGCTCTGGTAGGCATTTTTAGCTCTCAGAGCACAGCTTTTAGCCCCTCAGGTGTAAACCTGATTGTCTATGCGCCGTGTGCTTTCCAAGGACGCTGAGTCTGCACACGGCGCAGACCGATTAAGCCACACCCCTTTCCCGACCCTCCCTCCTCCTTTCAAAGTAAAAACCTCAGCTTCAGTCTGAGACCAGGAGAGGAGGCTGCAGCCGCCATGCGGCGATACTTTCTCACTTTTTGTTTGTATCACTTGATATCACTTTAACAGGCAAGTAAGTGTCTTTTAGCCAGAAGCCACCCCTCAAGGGGGGAGGGGCAGGAGGTGTTCAGGCGGTGGGGTACCTTTGTCAGTCTTTAGTGCTTATTACACTGATTTACAGGTGTTACAAATGTAATGTACTATAGTACATGTACCCCCAGCCACTCAGTTTCCCCAACTGGGGGGGGTGAAGAGAAGAACCCCCTCCAGCTGCTAGGACACACATTGTAAGTTTAGCACAGATTAACAGGGTATATGCATTCTTACTCCCTCTAGAGGAGGGAAAGAAAAGTCATAGGTGGACTTTGCAGTCCCTATGCTTTTCCTCGCTGCAGGATACTGCTGAAAACAGGCAGATCCAAACTTCACCCATCACGGCGGGCAGCGTAGTTAAACCTTCAAAGACCAGGTCCCTTTTAATAGGGGTTCCACTCCTTTGGACCTGTATAGATCCCCTCAGGACAACTTTAGGAAATGTAGCAAGACCAAAAAGAGTCCTGGTTCCTGGGGTCCAGCCCTCAAAGAGAAGCCTTACAGGCAAAACCTCGCTCTTCTATGCAAGGCCCGGGTACCATCCTGTGGCTGCAATGGTGTGGATGGATCCGGTTGTGGAGGTTTTTTAAATCCAGCATGGATTCCTCCTGGAGCTCCTCAGAGCACATCTTCACTGGTGGCCAACACCTTAGACACTGGCGAAAAAACTGATGTGCTCCTGGAAGGAGGAGGGGTTATATAGGGAGTGAACTTCCTTGATTGGGTATACCAGTGTCAACACCTGAAGGTGGCCCATAACCCATTAAGAAATTACTTAAGGCTCTGTGTCCCATGATGTACGATAAAGAAAAAAGTTTTCATAGTTTGTTATAGAACTTTGCAAACAGGTAATTTTTCTCATTCACTGATTTGTGCTGAAGAGGCTGCACTGGTGGGCACTGATAGGTGATACCGATGAGGAGGCACTGGTGGGCACCGATAGGCGACACTGATGAGGAGGCACTGGTGGGCACTGATAGGCGACACTGATGAGGAGGCACTGGTGGGCACTGATAGGCGACACTGATGAGGAGGCACTGGTGGGCACTGATAGGTGACACTGATGGGCACTGATAGGTGACACTGATGAGGAGGCACTGGTGGGCACTGATAGGTGACACCGATGAGGAGGCACTGGTGGGCACTGATAGGCGACACTGATGAGGAGGCACTGGTGGGCACTGATAGGCGACACTGATGAGGAGGCACTGGTGGGCACTGATAGGCGACACTGATGAGGAGGCACTGGTGGGCTCTGATAGGTGACACTGATGGGCACTGATAGGTGACACTGATGAGGAGGCACTGGTGGGCACTGATAGGTGACACCGATGAGAAGGCACTGGTGGGCACTGATAGGTGACACCGATGAGGAGGCACTGGTGGGCACTAATAGGTGACACTGATGAGGCGGCACTGATGGGCATAGTTGGGATTGCACTCATAATCAGCGTACATGCCCCTTTTACACAAGCCAGTTATTGTCTCTCCTCATGCTGTCTGCATGGGAAAGGAATGCCGATAACCAGCTTCTGTTTACATGGCGATCAGCTGTGACTGTACACAGCTGATCACGTGGTAAAGAACTGCTGATTGACTCTATACCTCAATCTGTGATCAGTAGTGTCCGGAGGACACGGCGAAAACCAAAGCACATGCCACCTGTGGGCACGCAGCGGAATCATGGGAGATTCATATGATGCATTCTTAGAACTGGCCGGCAAGTAGTTAAAGTTGCTTCGACTTTAAGTCACACATATTTGAATGGTTGTCATTGAAAACATGGGGTGAATTTGGGTCCAAAATTGCATGAACAGTTGCACAAGTGTGAATGGAGCCTAATCGGCTGTGTGCATGAGCCCCAATTGTAGCCCATTTCTGATCTCTATGGCCTGCTTTGCATTCAATCACATGAGATCAAAGGGCCCATAGGAAATAAGGAGTGTATTCAATTACTGTTATTTCCATTCCGAAGTCTCAGCCAAGTCAAGTCTCATGTGGCTGGCACTGCGTTTAAAACCTGTCCTTTACAATAGACTACATTGCTGGTCAGAGGCATGTGACTAAATACAAAACACAGCAAGAGGCCGCCTCCAACCTGCTCTGTCTTCATTACAAACATGTCCATGGGATGTGATGTGTCCAGAGGAACTGCTCAGAACTGTCATCCATGTCATGGCCATCTCCTGACCTCAGACATGCCAACACAAGGAAGAACCATTTGTCTGTAGAACGTTCTAATCACGCTTCAGACAAAACTCACTTTGTAAACCCTTTTCACGGAGGCGTTTTTCAGATGTTTTAGTGCTAAAAACGGCGCCTCTCACGCCTCCCCGGTGTGAAATCCTGCGTGCTTCACAATGGAGCGGTGCGCTTGCAGGATGGGAAAAAACTGCAAGCCGCATCTTTGGGGCGGTGCGGAAAGCGGCGTATACAAACATTCCTGAACCGCCTGCGCCACAACATGGGCATTTTTAACCCTTTCTTCGATTGCTTGCAGGGGTTAAAAGTGCCCTGCTAGTGGGCGAAAAGTGCAGCTAAAACGACGGTAAAGAGCCGCTAGTAAAGCTAGGGTGCTGTCATGTGAAAGTAGCTCGTTTTGTGGATGTGTGCAAAATTGGGAGGATTTTTCATTCATTTACAAAATGTGTATAAGAAAAATAATGTGTCACACGCGTGGTCATGATTTTGCATACATTCATGAAATGCTCAAGTGTGACTGGGACCTTTGGGCCAAAACAGGCAGTGCCATGTGTTCTCACAATGACATCACACTTTGTTTTTATGACATCACAAGTCTGTCAGCATTTCTACACAACACAACCTTATCATTGTTCTGGTGTATATGGGACAGAGATATACACCTTATAGGAGGGAGAGATCCGGGCTCTGCACAGTGCTGACAGTCCTACTAATACAGTGAGGAGTGTCCCCCCTCCATGTACAGGACGTCCAGTGCCCGGACTTACCGCCCCCCCGGACTCCTCTCCCCCCCGTCTCCTCTCCCCTCCGGTGCCCGGACTCCTCCCCCCCACATCACACCTCGGGGAAAAGTTGGTGTGAAGTTGGCAGTCCCCGCCCCCTCCTACCTTACTGAACACCTCCAGGTCATCGTCCTCATCAAAGCGCAGAGCCTCCGGGGACAGGGCGGACAGGAGGGCGCTGTGCCCGGGACTCATACCGCCCGGAGAACCCGAGACACCCGCCGAGCCGGACTCCATCTGTACCGAATGTCACAGCTGGAGAGGAGGGGGCGGGGATGGAAGTGACGTCAGGAAAGGGCGGGGTGGACTCTGCTTTACTATGCTGTATGGCTGTAGTGATCAGGACGAGGAGTCAGCTATAAAGTATAGAGAGCGATGAGATATACTGAGCGGTGTGTACTCCGCCACTGCTCTGTATGCCCCATTATACATCACATACTCCGCATGCCTCATTATAATCACATACTCTGCCACTGCTCTGTATGCTCCATTATACATCACGTACTCCGCCACTGCTCTGCATGCTCCATTATACATCACGTACTCCACCACTGCTCTGTATGCTCCATTATACATCACATACTCCGCCACTGCTCTGTATGCTCCATTATACATCACATACTCCGCCACTGCTCTGCATGCTCCATTATACATCACATACTCCGCCACTGCTCTGTATGCTCCATTATACATCACATACTCCGCCACTGCTTTGTATGCTCCATTATACATCACATACTCCGCCACTGCTCTGCATACCCCATTATACATCACATACTCTGCCACTGCTCTGTATGCCCCATTATACATCACATACTCTGCCACTGCTCTGCATTCCCCATTATACATCACATACTCTGCCACTGCTCTGCATGCTCCATTATACATCACATACTCCGCCACTGCTCTGCATGCTCCATTATACATCACATACTCCGCCACTGCTCTGCATGCTCCATTAAACATCACATACTCCGTCACTGCTCTGTATGCTCCATTATACATCACATACTCCGCCACTGCTTTGTATGCTCCATTATACATCACATACTCCGCCACTGCTCTGTATGCTCCAATTTACATCACATACTCTGCCACTGCTTTGTATGCCCCATTATACATAACATACTCCGCCACTGCTCTGTATGCTCCATTATACATCACATACTCCGCCACTGCTCTGTATGCTCCATTATACATCACATACTCCGCCACTGCTTTGTATGCTCCATTATACATCACATACTCCGCCACTGCTTTGTATGCCCCATTATACATAACATACTCCGCCACTGCTCCGTATGCTCCATTATACATCACATACTCCGCCACTGCTCTGCATGTCCCATTATACATCACATACTCCGCCACTGCTTTGCATGTCCCATTATACATCACATACTCCACCACTGCCCTGCATACCCCATTATACATCACATACTCCGCCACTGCTCTGCATGTCCCATTATACATCACATACTCCGCCACTGCTCTGCATGTCCCATTATACATCACATACTCCGCCACTGCTCTGCATGCCCCATTATACATCACATACTCCGCCACTGCTCTGCATGCCCCATTATACATCACATACTCCGCCACTGCTCGGCATGTCCCATTATACATCACACATTCTCCATTATAAATCACATACTCCGCCATTCTGACACTACTATAAACCCAGCACACACCTGTGCCACCAGTGTGCCCGTTTTCACTGCATACTAGCCCATTGTAAAAGACTTACCTTAAAAGCCCTCTGGTGGTGCGCTGTCACTGCTGACATGGCTTCCATCTTCACATGGTTTTCCATCTAGGTTCTGGCCGATGTGTGATGAGGTCACTCCCGGGCATGCACCCAGGAGTCTCGGCCACGGCACACAGCTCTGCACGAACAGCAGGGGTATGCGATGTCACCGGCTGCTACTCACTAGGATATCTCCTAAGTGGATGTACAGTATTTAGGAGATATTCATTTTACCCACAGGTAAGCTTTATTATAAGATTACTTGTATGTAAAAATAAAAAAAACAAGAGTTTACTACCACTTTAAAGTGGTTGTAAACCTCAGACATGAAATATGAACAAAGCATATCCCTCTATAGTGTGTACTTGTCTCAATTAGGAGCACTAATGCCCCGTATACACGGTCGGACTTTGTTCGGACATTCCGACAACAAAATCCTAGGATTTTTTCCGACGGATGTTGGCTCAAACTTGTTTTGCCTACACACGGTCGCACAAAGGTGTCGGAATTTCCGATCGACAACCACGCGGTCACGTACACCACGTACGACGAGACTAGAAAAGGCCGGTTCAGAACCAAGCGCGGCACCCTTTGGGCTCCTTTTGCTAATCTCGTGTTAGTAAAAGTTTGGTGAGAGACGATTTGCGCTTTTTCAGACTCGTGGCTTTCAGATCGTTTTCTGCCGTTCAGTTTGTGCTTGTATCTGCTCTTCAGTGCGTGCAAGCAAGTTCCGCGTGACTTTAAGTAGTCATTGTATTCTTGTTCGTTCGTTACTGGTTTTCAGGTCGCTCTTCACAGGCCTTGCTGTTCTTCAGTGCGTTCTGTTACTTCGTTCTGAGCAGCCGACCGTTTTCTAGCCATGTTTCGTATGCGTACTCCTCGTACAGTTCGTGCTGTGCGGGGGCTTGGTGTTGGGGTCCTGACCTTGACACAAGTCCAGTCCATGAACAGGGCGAGGAGGAGTTCATGAACCAAGAATTGGTTGCTTCAGCGTGACCAGTTGTCTCATATGCCTTTGCTCTGTGAGATCCGTGAGAATAATCCTGATGATTTCAGGAACTTTCTCCGGATGACGGACCCCGTATTTCACCGTTTGTTGGCTTCGCTGACCCCCTATATTAGCAGGCAGGATTGCTGAGCTCTGATGAAGAAGGGACGTGCCCTTCGAAACGCGTCAGCTAGTAGTGAAGCTTACATATTCCTCTAAGACCTTTGGTAGGCTTCGCTCATCATCCTCACCAAGCTGCTTGTTGTCGTTCGAGTTTATGACACCAGATTTTACTACTGCTTGTGAGTAACTTCTTTTATCATTTTATTTCAATAAATGTTTTACAAAAGATAATGCACATGGCTGGTGCGCCCCTCTTTCTTTTTATTTCCTTAGCAGGCAGGATACCTGCATGAGGCAAGCCATCACTCCGGAGTAGAGGTTGGTCGCTACCTTGCGGTATTTGGCCACAGGGAGAAGCCTGCAGGACCTCAAGTTCTCGACAGGCATCTCCCCCCAGGCTCTTCTTTGTGGACATTTACTGCTTGTGTTTGTTTGAGCTGACCCTGACAGAAATGTGTGGAGTCCAGAAAATGTTGTGATTGTGTAACCTTATACAAAGCACTGTTGGCTGTTATTTACTAAATGCAAAGACACTTTTCACTACAAGTGCACTTGCAACTGCACTTGTAGTGCAAATTGGATTTGCCCTTAGGAAATAACCCCCATTTTCTCATAAAACAACAATTACATCACCCCAAAAGTGTTGTAGCGTTGAGACAATAATCCACACATTCTTGATGAACAATCTTTTTAATACCAGCACAATCACATGTGCATTTACCAAAGGTTTTTCTGACAAACCAACATGTTTGTTGTATAACAATTTTTGTGGTGTCATTATCCAAAATCAAAATGTGCATTTTATCTAAAACAGGCCTGTGTAAAACCCACAAGAAAGACACAAATCTTGATCTTACAAAGTTCACATTTGGTAGAACTGGAAGGCAATATCAGACATGAGTATTTAGGAACTGTGTTTGATATTGCGTTCAGATGGGGGGAAATCACACAACCCAATTCTTTGAAGACAAGTATAGGCAGGGCCGTCTTTAAGGCAGGGCAAAAGGGGCAGCTGCCCTGGGCCCTGTCATTGTTGTGGGGCCCAAAGCAGCTGCCTCATACTTGCCAACTATCCCAGTTTAAATTCCCTTGTCCTTTGAAGTTTTAGTCCTGTGCTGTGTCCCAATATCTCAGTGTGAAGTGCTGGTACTAATGCTGCCCAGCTCTGCCCTATTGTGTGCAGATGACTCCCCTGCAGACCCTGTGTTTACATGTAAATAAACGGCATTCATAAGTAAATAGCTGCGGCCGACGGCATTGATATGTAAATAAAGGCAGCATTGATATGTATATCATGCCCCCCTGCAGTGAGGGGATGATGTGCTGTAACCTCTAGCAACCAATCAGTGAGCAGTAATACTGTAAAGTAATCTCTAGCAATCTATTAACAAGCAGAAATCATTTGCTGTAACCTCTAGCAACCAATCAGTGAGCTGTAATGTGTGCTGTAACCTCTAACAACCAGTCAGTAAGCAATAATGATATGTTGTAACCGCTGGTAACCAATCACAATTACTGCCTGATCTAATACAGTAAACTGGAGAGTGAAATTGCATGGGGGGGGGCCCAAGAAAATTTTTGCCCAGGGTCCAATCAATATTAAAGACGGCCCTGAGTATAGGGCGTCAAAATGGTGGCCAAATGCATATGGTTTAATTGTTTAAATGGTATTTTAGAGTCCGAAATAAAAATGTGTGATCCGAACGAATAATGTGCCCATGAACATGAAAGTTGCCATTTTAAACTGTACAACAGTTCCTAAAAGCACATGGAGCAGCACGAAGGTAATAAACACAAGAACAATAGGAACACAGCACAACTGCTTACTTTTTTGCAGCACTCTCCGGATCTTTCTGTACTGCTCATGTTCTCGTAATTTCAGGTCCGACCACCGCTTCCTGAGCTGATCTTTCGAACGTCGTACCCCGAATTTCCGGTGCAGACTCCTGACCACTTTCGCCATGATCTTGGCCTTTCGGACATTGTGGTTGGGGTAAGGCCCATACTTTCCATCATAGTCGGCCTTCTTCAGGATGTCCACCATTTCCAACATCTCCCCAAAGGACATATTTGAGTCCTTTAATCTCCTTCTGGATCGGGACGTTTCAGGCTCCGGCCTTTCCTCCTCCTCCTCGTTGCTGTAATTACCACGATCCTGCTGTCTATCCGCCATGTGCTCTTCCTCCACTGCGCCGAACGAAAAGGGGCGGGGAATAGAATAGAAAGAACGTCAGGGGCGGGCGGAGTTATACGCATGCGCAGTGTGTATAAATCGTAACGCGCGCGCGTCTTACGTACGATCTGTGAGCGGAGGAAGGGGCATCGGAGACGCCGATCATGCTAACGAAGGTAGGATCTAAACTTGGTTGCTTCGACTGCTTCGAAATGGAAGCCTATATTGTAACAAGATTAGGGGAGTTTGACCTGACATTAGGGTTTGTCTTGTGTTGTGTCTTGCAGAGAAAATGGATGGGTTCAACGACCACAATTTCCTGCCCCTGTTTATTGACAAGTACAGGGAGCTGCCCTGTCTGTGGCAGGTCAGGCACCCCCACTATAATCACAAACAGAAGAGGCAGGCAGCGCTGGAGAAACTGCTGGAGTTGGTGAAGCCGGTGGTCCCCACAGCAACCATCCCTTATTTAAAAGCTAAAATTGGTGGCCTGAGGAGCACTTATCTTAGGGAGCACAAGAAGGTCACAGATTCCCAGAGGTCCGGAGCTGCAGCAGATGACGTTTATGTCCCCAGGCTGTGGTACAATGAGAGACTGCGATTTCTGTCAGACCACACTGAAGTCCCTCTCTACTCTTCCTTCCACTCTTCCTTCCATCCCAGCTGAGGCTTCTGATGTCCAACCTGGGCCTTCCAGCCAGGAAGAAGTGGAGGAGCCCAGCTGGAGTCAGGTATAGCATTCTTCTACAGATTTCTGGCCAATAAATAAATGATGTTTACTAGATGTTATTATTGATCATTAATTGAAAGTGTTTTACATATCAATAGACAGTAGTGGGCACCCAAAATTGGGACAAGAATGAAAAATGCTGGGCTCAGAATGATAGTCTGTTATATTTGTTAACATTCAATTTGCAGCAGTCAGGAGGTGAAAATTGTGTGTGATTGATGTAAAAAATACTAAAACTATGTCCCTTTTTCATACACAGGAAGACCTCAGCCAGGAGGAGGCTGTGGAATGTGGCAGTCAGGAGGAGGCGGGGATTAGTGGCAGTCAGGAGGAGGCGGGGATTATTAGTGTCAGCCAGGAGGAGGCGGGAATTAGTGTCAGCCAAGAGAAGCCTGGGACAAGTCGCAGCCTGACTGAGTCTCAGGTTCCTCCCCTCCGCCTGCCATACAAAAGGGCCAGGAAGGCCACTCCCAGTCCTGTGCAGGATTCAGCGTACAGGCTGATTCAGGAGGCGTCGGCATCCCTCAGAACCTTCCCCAGTCCTGAAGAGGCCTTTGCCTGCATGGCTGCCACCAAATTGCTGGGCATGCAGGAGGGCCAACGCAAGATCTCTGAGGACCTGATTTATAAAGTCCTACGTAAGGGGGAGAGTGGGGAACTGACACACAAGACGGATGTCATTGAGATGGGCGATCCTCCCCCTCCTCCTCCTCCTGCTGCCACAACTAGACCACCACAGCCAAAGGCTGGAAGGAAGCGTGGAAGGAAGACCCTGGGTTCAGTCTGGTCTGACAGAAGATGCAGTCTCTCGTATGACCACAGCCTGGGGACACAGATGTCATCTGCTGCTTTCCGGATCTCTGGGACTTCTGGACCAGACTGCCCTCCCTTAGATATGGACTCCTCAGGCCACCAATTTTGCATTTTAAATAATTGATGTCTGCCCTGGGGGTCCAAGGCTTTGCCCACTTCTGCAGTTTCTCCAGCGTTGCCTCCCTCTTTGTTTATAGTTGTGACCCCTTAATAAAAAAATTTTCGGTAAATTCTACTCTCCTGTGTGTGTTTTCATCCAAAAAGGACAGTTTGTTGGTGACGATTCAGGTACATTTCTAACATAAAATGTGAAATTAACAAGGGACAACAACACCAAACAATCTCCTACAGATTAAATAGAACAACATATTAGTGGTGTTGTGGGAACTTGTCACAAAAAACACACAAACATTTTCGGGAGTACAAATCAAAATCACCAAAAAAAAAAATTAAAAAAGAGAAACACAAAAAAAGATTCTACATTAAAGTAAAAAATAAAAAATATGTTGTCAGATGTGAGAAATCAAAATATATTAAGGGAATCCCAATAAATAGTAACGAAAGAAGTTTGTGAGAAGTGTGTGTGAATATGAGCATCAAAACTAATATATTCTTGGCACATTATAAAGAAGAAGAGAGTGCACTGTATTAAACCATTTTGAACATTGCAGCGTGACGAAAGTGCTGTATCCATTGCGAACGCTAAGTTTACCAGAACGAGCTGTCCCGTGTCGGAATTTCTTCTGAGCATGCGTGGCACTTTGTGCGTCGGAACAGGCCACACACGGTCGGAATTGACGCGATCGGATTTTGTTGTCGTAAAATTTTATCTCCTGCTCTCCAACTTTGTGTGTCGGAAAATCCGATGGAAAATGTCCGATGGCGTCCACACACGGTCGGAATTTCCGACAACACGCTCCGATCGGACATTGTCCATCGGAAAATCCGACCGTGTGTACGGGGCATAAGTGTCATTTCTCTCTGCTGCTTTATTACTCTGCTATCAGCATGAATCACTTCCGACATGTTTTCCTGACACCAGGAGAAAAAAGGTGACAGGGAAAAGAGGCTCCAGTGGATTGACAGCCTCAGCTCTGTTCCTGTGTGAAGGGGGGGTTGTGCTTTCCCTCCAATCAGCTCTCAGAGCTCTCCTCACTGAGCTCTGTAGAGTGTAATTTCGACTCTTATCCCCTTTTTTTCTGAATGCTTAGAACAGCGTTATGAATTCTGGATTTGAATGGCTGAAGAGAAGACTGCATATAAACAGGTACAGGTATCACCTGAGGCCACTTTAGGCATCCAGCTGTATAACCGGCAGAAGGTTAGGTTAGTCTCTATGCTCTGTACCACCTTGCCCTGCAAAGGGCCCTTTAAATCAGCTCAGCAGGAAATTACATCTTAGCAGCTCTGGGGTATCTCACTCAAATGCCCCATCTACCTAGGGCTCCTCCCATACTGGCATTTATGTGGGCACCCATGACATCAAGGAGGGACTTTTCTAAAAGGAGAGATTCCACCTAATTACAGTTTCTCCTTACCATACCACAACAGGAACAGAGACATCTAGTGGCAGGCAAGCTAACCGCACCTGCCAACAAGTCAATATATTTCATATAAAGCATGGGTTTTATTTGAGGAGGCCATAACTTCATAGCAATCAGCAGGCAGGGGCGGATCCAGAGTCTAGTCTCGGGAGGGGCACTGCCAGAAAATAAGGATACTTTCACACTGAGGCGGGCGTCGGCGGTAAAGCGGCGCTATTTTTAGCGCCGCTAGCGCGGTGGTTTTATCCCATTTATTTCTACTGAGACACACAGCCGCTATATCCCAATATGACATGCTGGTGCGTGTCCTTGAATAAACCCTGCCTGCATTCTGGGATCCACACGCATGACATATTGGGATATAGCGGCTGTGTGTCACAGTAGAAATAAATGGGATGCTGGCATTGGGATGCATGTAACACTTTATGCATCCCCAAGCCAGTAAAAGACAGCCCTGCATGTTAGACGCATGTCTGCTGCACACCCTGTGTAAATGAAACCTAAAGATTAATTTTTCTGTCATTCTATATCATCATTATTATAATGATAGTCACACAATACAGGGGCTGTGCCTCAACGCACCTGTACTGTGTGATTATCATGATGATAATGATGATGATTGTTAATTGTAATATGACACATGGAGGGGGTTGATGTACTCACTGATGTATTACTGACCAGTGGCAATTAATTAACCCCTTTGTGCTGCATTAGTGGCACTAGTGGCAGTGTTTATAAACCCCTTCATGCTGTAGCATAAAAGGGGTTAATTAAAATTGATAGTGCCACTGTCATTAATGCTGCACAGAGGGGTTAATTGCCACTGGTCAGTAATACATCAGTGAGTACATCAACCCCCTCCATGTACCATATTACACCGCTGTGCTGCAAATCTGCCAGTGTGTAGCAGCGACCCCAGTGTCACATCACTTCCAGACCCCCATAGTGATGCCACTGGCCCCCTCTAAATGAACCGATGGGCCCAGGGAATATATTTTAGGCCACCTGGGACTTTGGGAGAGCCAGGGGAAGCAGAAATAAAGTCCCTGCAGCTGCATTTAGAAGCCTCGTAACGCAAATCTGGTTAGGTGGCGGAGGGAGAAAGCCTTGGAGTCAGTACTATTTTCTGGGGGGGTAGGGGCAATTGCCCCGTTGCCCCCCCTGGATCTGCCCCTGTCAGCAGGTTCCCGATCTTATGCTTACCTTTTTTCTTGTGCACCCACAGACAACAGATGAGCTCGCCCAGTCTTACCAATGAGATTAGACAGCAGATTGTTATTTCTCTGATCATCTGATCCAAACCAGCATCACAAGCTAACTGTAATCAGGAGAAAATGTTGCTTTTTAGAGTTGGATCCATTCTTTGATGGTTCTTGTTCTGCCTGGGATAAAGGTGACGCTCCATTAGTTTTTTTTTTTTTTTTTTTTCTGTCCATAAATATACAGGTGCATCTCATAAAATTAGAATATCATCAAAAAGTTAATTTATTTCAGTTATTCAATTCAAAAAGTGAAACTCATATATTTTATATAGATATGTTACACATAGAGTGATATATTTCAAGCGTTTCTTTGTTTTAATTTTGATTATTATGGCTTACAGCTAGTGAAAACCCAAAATTCAGTATCTCAGAAAATTTGAATATTACATAAGACCAATAAAAAAAGATTTTTAATACAGAAATGTTGGCTTACTGAAAAGTATGTCCATGTACAGTATTTTATGCACTTAATACTTGGTCGGGGCTCCTTTTGCATGAATTACTGCATCAATGCCGCATGACATAGAGGAGATCAGCCTGTGGCACTGCTGAGGTGTTATGGAAGCCCAGGTTTCTTTGGTAGTGGCTTTCTGCTCATCTGTATTATTGGGTCTGGGGTCTCTCATTTTCCTCTTGACAATACCCCACAGATTCTCTATGGGGTTTAGGTGAGGCGAGTTTGCTGGCCAATCAAGCACAGTGATACTGTCATAAACCAGATGTGACCAGAACTGTGTGACTGCGACAGAGTGAACCAAACATAAATAGGTGAAAGTAAGTTTATTTAAGGAAAATGCATATGTGAACACACCACAAATACAAGTGAACAACCAAACAATCAGTGATATAAAACCAACCAGCATATGTAGCAAGAGGGAGTACCAGAATCGTAGTCAAGCCAGGCCGGGGTCATAAACAGGGAATCAGTAGCTGGGAAGGGAGATAAACAGGACAAGAGAGGATGGATGGATCACAGGAGGGAAGGGTCAGGTACAAGGCTCAGAGTCCAGGGTTCAGGTAATGGACAGGAAACAGGATCAGCAGGTTCCAGGTTCCAGGAATCAGGGTTCAGGTTCAGACTACAGGATCAGGGTAACAGGATGCAGATCAGGGTTCAAGGACAATACCAGGGCAACATAAGTGTGCAATTGCCGGGTATTTATACTGCAGCTCTGCTAATTAACGTCAGGTGACACGGGTCTGCAGAGGGGAATACCTGCTCCATACTGCCAGGATCCATCCGCTGGTGGACGCCAGTACTGCGGCCCAAAGATGACATAACATGAACAGGGAAAAGCTCTCCTGACAGTTACAAACTGCCAGGAGACACCTGCTGGTGGACCTCAGTACTGCATGCTGAATAACAGATATTACCAGCGGATGGAACATTTCCTGACAGTACCCCCCCTCAAAGGAGCGGCCTCCGGACGCTCCAACTAATTGTAATTGTCCATAGTCTATGGCATCAAGCAGAACAACAGATGGGGGTATGTCAGGCTGGGCCACAGGCACTTTAGGCTGGGCATCAGGCACCTCAGGGCAGACAGCGGGCACATCAGGCCAGACAGTGGGCTCCAGGTCCTTGAGCTGGGCAGCAGGCTCATCGGACTGGACAGCGGGTACCGAGACATCAGACCAGGCAGCAGGTACTGGACCTTCAGACTGGGCAGCAGACACAGGCGCTGGCACATCAGGCAGAACAACAGGTGGTGGCACAACAGGCTGAACAGTAGTCACTGGAGCGTCAGACTGGAACATGGAAACTGGGATGTCAGGCTGAGCAGCAGGCACTGGGACCTCAAACTTGACAGCGGGCACAGGCATTGGTACAACAGGCTGAGTAGCAGACACTGGAACCTCAGGCTGGGCAGCAGGTGGCACATCAGGCTGGGCAGCAGGCATGGGCACTTCAAGCTCGGCAGCAGGCACGGGCACTTCAAGCTCGGCAGCAGGCACGGGCACTTCAAGCTCAGCAGCAGGCACGGGCACTTCAAGCTCAGCAGCAGGCACGGGCACTTCAAGCTCAGCAGCAGGCACGGGCACTTCAAGCTCGGCAGCGGGCTCATCAGGCTGGAGAGCAGGCTCATCAGGCTGGAGAGCAGGCACTAGCACCCCCGGCTGGAACACTGGCACCGAGAAGTCAGGCTGGAAGGCAGGCACCGAGACGTCAGGCTGGAAGGCAGGCACCGAGACGTCAGGCTGGAAGGCAGGCACCGAGACGTCAGGCTGGAAGGCAGGCACCGAGACGTCAGGCTGGAAGGCAGGCACCGATACATCAGGCTGGAAGGCAGGCACCGATACATCAGGCTGGAAGGCAGGCACATCTGACTGGAAGATAGGCACGTCAGGCTGGAAGGCAGGTACATCAGGCTGGAAGGCAGGCACCGAGACATCAGGCTGGAAGGCAGGCACCGAGACATCAGGCTGGAAGGCAGGCACCGAGACATCAGGCTGGAAGGCAGGCACCGAGACGTCAGGCTGGAAGGCAGGCACCGAGACGTCAGGCTGGAAGGCAGGCACCGAGACGTCAGGCTGGAAGGCAGGCACCGAGACGTCAGGCTGGAAGGCAGGCACCGAGACGTCAGGCTGGAAGGCAGGCACCGAGACATCAGGCTGGAAGGCAGACACATCTGACTGGAAGGTAGGCACGTCAAGCTGGAAGGCAGGTACATCAGGCTGGATGGCAGGCACAGAGACATCAGGCTGGAAGGCAGGCACCGAGACGTCAGGCTGGAAGGCAGGCACCGAGATGTCAGGCTGGAAGGCAGGCACCGAGACGTCAGGCTGGAAGGCAGGCACCGAGACGTCAGGCTGGAAGGCAGGCACCGATACGTCAGGCTGGAAGGCAGGCACCGATACATCAGGCTGGAAGGCAGACACCGATACATCAGGCTGGAAGGCAGACACCGATACATCAGGCTGGAAGGCAGACACATCTGACTGGAAGGTAGGCACGTCAAGCTGGAAGGCAGGTACATCAGGCTGGAAGGCAGGCACAGAGACCTCAGGCTGGAAGGCAGGCACCGAGACCTCAGGCTGGAAGGCAGGCACTGAGACCTCAGGCTGGAAGGCAGGCACCGAGACGTCAGGCTGGAAGGCAGGCACCGAGACGTCAGGCTGGAAGGCAGGCACCGAGACGTCAGGCTGGAAGGCAGGCACCGAGACGTCAGGCTGGAAGGCAGGCACCGAGACATCAGGCTGGAAGGCAGGCACCGAGACGTCAGGCTGGAAGGCAGGCACCGAGACGTCAGGCTGGAAGGCAGGCACGAGACGTCAGGCTGGAAGGCAGGCACCGATACATCAGGCTGGAAGGCAGGCACCGATACATCAGGCTGGAAGGCAGACACATCTGACTGGAAGGTAGGCACGTCAAGCTGGAAGGCAGGTACATCAGGCTGGAAGGCAGGCACAGAGACCTCAGGCTGGAAGGCAGGCACCGAGACCTCAGGCTGGAAGGCAGGCACCGAGACCTCAGGCTGGAAGGCAGGCACCGAGACCTCAGGCTGGAAGGCAGGCACCGAGACCTCAGGCTGGAAGGCAGGCACCGAGACCTCAGGCTGGAAGGCAGGCACCGAGACCTCAGGCTGGAAGGCAGGCACCGGGACCTCAGGCTGGAAGGCAGGCACCGGGTAGTCAGGCTGGAAGGCAGGCACCGAGACATCAGGCTGGATTGGATTAGCTGGTGCGGAGGCAGGTTGGGTTACTGGCAGGATAGTCTTGGTTGGAAAAAACTTTCGTTTTTTCTTTGGCTTAGCCGAAGCTCTGTAGGTGAGGGGTGCAGCAGACTGAAAAGGAGGATTGGGATATGGCAGAGAAGAGGTAACAGTAGCTGGGGGAAGTTCGTGTGGGTTTGCAGGCAGCAGGGAAGAAGCAGGTGGGTTGAATGCAGGATAGGTACAGGGAGAAGAGACTGGATATGAGTATTTGGTTGGCAGCAGCGTATACTGAGCTGCAACTGCAGTTAACATGGGTGATGGGGAAACATACATTTGGGTAGGCTGGTGTTTGGTGGCAGAGGTGGTTTGTTTGGCTGGAGCTGCTGGCACCGTGTCAGACCATGCTGAAAGTATAGGTTGTACAAACTGTGCTTCTAACTCTCCCTGTCTAACAAAAGACTGAGCAGACACAATGCACTCAGCAATCACCTGTGGGGAACAGGCTGAGAAGTGCTCACAAAAATCGTCTGGATCATCTTCAAAAAGCCACACTAGGGATACAACCTGATTCAAATCAAAAGGAGGAGTGAAATCATCACGGCCCTCTGGAATACAGGGCAGGGCCAGCTCAGTACATATCTTGATCAAAGGTTGCACCTCCCCAAACAATATATAACCCTGATCGACCAGGGAGTGAGCCAAACGTATAGTGGCAAACAACTGGTCACTAGACCATCCTTTCAAAGTCTGGCGCCAATAATCACCACTTTCAGATGCCAGCAGAGAAAAATAAATCACCTCATCGGCATTCATGTTTGCAACCAACTGAATCAAAATGGTTCCCCTGTGTAGCCACTTCCGGTCAGGGATGGCCCTGGTATTCTGTCATAAACCAGATGTGACCAGAACTGTGTGACTGCGACAGAGTGAACCAGACATAAATAGGTGAAAGTAAGTTTATTTAAGGAAAATGCATATGTGAACACACCACAAATACAAGTGAACAACCAAACAATCAGTGATATAAAACCAACCAGCATATGTAGCAAGAGGGAGTACCAGAATCGTAGTCAAGCCAGGCCGGGGTCATAAACAGGGAATCAGTAGCTGGGAAGGGAGATAAACAGGACAAGAGAGGATGGATGGATCACAGGAGGGACAGGTCAGGTACAAGGCTCAGAGTCCAGAGTCCAGGGTTCAGGTAATGGACAGGAAACAGGATCTCCAGGTTCCAGGTTCCAGGAATCAGGGTTCATGTTCAGACTACAGGATCAGGGTAACAGGATGCAGATCAGGGTTCAAGGACAATACCAGGGCAACATAAGTGTGCAATTGCTGGGTATTTATACTGCAGCTCTGCTAATTAACGTCAGGTGACACCGGTCTGCAGAGGGGAATACCTGCTCCATACTGCCAGGATCCATCCGCTGGTGGACGCCAGTACTGCGGCCCAAAGATGACATAACATGAACAGGGAAAAGCTCTCCTGACAGTTACAAACTGCCAGGAGACACCTGCTGGTGGACCTCAGTACTGCATGCTGAATAACAGATATTACCAGCGGATGGAACATTTCCTGACAGATACCATTATCATTAAACAAAGTATTGGTACTTTTGGCAGTTTGGGCAGGTGTCAAGTCCTGCTGGAAAATGAAATCAGCATCTCCCTAAAGCTGGTCAGTAGAGGGAAGCATGAAGTGATCTAGAATTTCCTGGTAGAGGGCTGCGCTGACTTTGGACTTGATAAAACACAGTGGACCGACACCAGCAGATAACATGGCTTCCCAAATCATTATGGACTGTGAAAACTTCACACTGGACCTCATGCAACTTGTATTCTGTGCCTCTCCACTCTTCCTCCTGTTAAATCAGATTAGGGAGTCTCCAAACAAGACCATTCAAATGAGATAGTAGATCCAAATCTTGTAAAAAAATGAGGTGTTTTTATTCACTGCAGTGGAGAAATACAACACAAACCAGAGACCCAGCTCAGGTGAGCCGAGCAAAGGAAGTATCTCTGTCTTTCAAATATTAAGTTAAACAATTTATACTTAAGAATATGCATAAGGTCTAGGTGTGTTTTAGGCTGTAATTCAGGTGTGACTATATAGTTAGTCCAATCAACATTCATATCTTCTTAATAGCAAGCAAACAGTTAAATAGCTGGTAAAATCATGTGACTGATAGAAATTGAAACTGGACGTGGACGCTGCCATGACAGTGCCAGCTCAGACTGGATAGATAAGACAGTCCAATTTTGAGCCATCTTTTGGGTTCTTATCAACAGTTCATGTCATCACATCTCCAACAGTTTCGTTTTCTCAGGAATAGAAACAAAAATGCCTAAGGAAAGTAGGAAACAAGTGTGTTATAAATTCTTAAAGTGATAGTCTATAGATAGATAGATAGATAGATAGATAGATAGACAGATAGATAGATAGATAGATAGATAGATAGATAGATAGATAGATAGATAGATAGATAGATAGATAGATAGATAGATAGATAGATAGATAGATAGATAGATATATCTATATATATATATATATATGATCTTAACATTATCAGACCCCTATAATTCTACTAATTTCCCTCCTCTTGACCCCTATGGAGGGGTCACTACCATATCTTCCCACCTAATGTGATACCAGAGGGTCCACAGTAATACTTCACATCTAAGTGAAATAAAGCTCTTCTTAGGGTGTATGTGGATACATATCTTTACTCATTCGTATCATCCATCTCTGCATCATACAAATCTGCTAATCTGATAGCACTCTATTTCTTCCTTGCGGTCATTTTCCTCAGTTCTAACTTTAATTGTAGTAATCTTTTGTATTTCACATTTAGCACACCTGAAAAAAACAAATAAACAAGCAATCCTATAGCGATGATTCCTACAGGGACAAAAAGAATTAGTTGAATCCATGAAAATTTACCATCTCTAAACAAAATGTAATTTGGGTTTGTCATTATTTCTATCATAATGTCCCATTGTATACCTTTTTTCCTTACTAAACAAGGGGATATTCCCAAGGGTCTTAAGTTATATTTAGCATAAAATATATTTTCACAATAATAGAACATAACATAAAATATATTTTCACAATAATAGAACATAGCATAAAATATATTTTCACAATATATTGTGGTATTTCTAGACATACTGTTTTTTGGGCAGCTTTGTATTGCTTAAAATCAGAATGAAGGTAAACGTCTGGGGCCTTGTTAAGGCCAATTTTTGGCTTGGGCTATAAGGATACCGTTTTCCAGGTGGTTAAATTAGTGGGAAAGGATATCACATGTGTGCCTTCTTGAACTATCTGTGAACATATCATTTACCCCTTATGCCTGTTAGCATGTCTAATTTGTACAGGCGATTTTCCTCTATAGCCTTGACTGCTAAGATCAAGCTAAGGCATAACAATAGTTTACTCATCTTTTGAAATTAGCTGTATTTTCTTGCAATGGCTGGCATGTATCCACATCACTTTACAGCTGTAGCAGTTGTCAGGAGCACTTGGAAGGGTCCTTCAAACTTTGGTCCCAACGGTACTTTCACATGTTCTTTTGCTAGGACCCAGTCACCTGGTTGTAAATCATGTGTTCCAGTTACTTTATCTGGATTTGAAATTGAATCAAAAACAAGGCTGTGCATTGCAGTTAGTTGTTTTTATTAGACACATAAAAAGCAAAATCATTATACATTACAGCAGTCTGATGTGGAAAATACAACCTGTCTTAGGTGGCCCCCCAAACAAAATCTCATAAGGGCTCAAGTTCTCTGACCTATAAGTAGGGGTCCTAATGCTGTAAAGAACCAGAGGCAACAGTTATGGCCATTGTTTCTTTATTGACCCGTCCTTCCTTTCCTGCATTAATTTAGCTAGCCTGTCTTTAATGATTCCATTATATTTTTCTACCTTCCCTGAACTCTGAGGATGACAGGGGCATGGAAGACCGACCTGCTTAATTCCCAAGTCTTTGCATAATTTGCATGATCTGTCCAGTAAAATGTATTCCTCTGTCACTCTCTATGGTTTCAGGGACGCCAAAGCGGCATATCATTTCAGAAAGGAGCTTTTTTGCTGTTGTTTTGGCATTTGCTTTAGCCACCAACCAGGCTTCTATCCAGCCCGAAAACATGTCTACGCACACCAAAACATATTGGTATTGGCAAACAAACACTCTTGCGCATTAGTGTGATGGCCGGGTGATTAATGACTCAAGGGATAGTGTCTTTGGCCTTGCTGCCCTCCTGGATAGGGGATATCCTAGTAGTCACAGAAAAGATAAAAAGAAAAGGGCACACCAGCCTTGTGCATTATCCCAAGATAATTTATTAATAAAAAAAATCTGTAAAATACTACTCACAAACATGTGATGAATTAAAAGCTTGTGAAGGCCACTTGGATGTAGCAATCAATCATAGAGCTGACAGTCTCCAGAAAGCAGAGAGGAGGACCTCCGAGCTACTGTTGGCAGTGCTGTTTGACTGCTGAGCAATTTGATGTAATCAATCTGAAATCTTTGTAGGAAAAGTGGCTTGGCCAAATGTCTTTGTGTTACTCTGGTCGGTTTTGCTGGGTTATTTCTAGCACAAAGTCTTGATAAGTGTTTCTGGAGTGAATAAACCATCCAGCCTTCTTAATATTTCTCTCTATTATCTTAGGGCCTACATGACCTGGGCCATGGGCTAGTTGCATGATCATCTTCTCCGTTTGAGATGGGACACATATTCCATTATCCTTGCACAAGAGTCCATCTTGGTCCTTCTTTGCTTCGTCCCTTTCCATGATTTCATTCCAATCAGGTGCAGATTCTTGCAATTTCCTAATCAGTTCCTTCACTTTCTGTATTTGTTCTCTTCTTTTCCTCCAATCTCTTACGGGCTTCTTCTTCTTCCTTTGCAAAATCAGTAATTAGGGTCATGATTGCTTCCATTGGTGTTTCAGCTGTCTTTCTGGCAGTATGATCAGCCAGCTGGTTTCCTTTTTTCTTCCATGATTTGTCCTTCGGTATGTGCCTTGACATTCAGGATGGCTACTTCCTTTGGGAGGGTGACTGCTTCAAAAAGTCCTTGAACATATTTCCAGTTTTGAATTGGTTCTTCTGCAGCAGTTGTGAATCCTCTGTTCTTATGGGTCCATATTTATGGACTATTCCGAGAGTATACTTGCTATCAGTGTAGATGTTGGCTGTTTGATACTTTGCGGCCTCACAGACTCTGGTGAGTGCTAGCACTTTGGCAACCTGTGCTGAAAGTGATGAAGGGAGTAGTTGGGTCTCAATCACTTTCTCCAATGTTGTTACCACATATGCCGTCCTTGGGACTCCAACTTTGTACAGGCGTGACCCGTCTACAAACAGGATCAGATCAGGATTCCAAAGAGAAGTGTCCTTTACTGGGGAGATTTGCTGCATTTTTTCTTCCATGAGTACCAAGCTGATGTGGTCACCCTCCTCTTCAAGGTCTTCTTCTCTGTCTAGGAAAAAGCTGGCAGGATTGACTGTAGTACATCTTTTCACGTCTATTTCTCCTAATTCAAGCAGGATTGCGTCATACTTGCTCAGCCGTGCTGATGACGAATGTTTTGTCCTTGCTTTTTTCAAGATTTCATTTGCTGCATGTGTTGTATAGACCAGTGGTCATCAACCCTGTCCCCAGGGCCCACTAACAGGCCAGGTTTGCAAGATAACTGAAATACATCACAGGTGATATAATTTGCTACTCAGTGATTGCAGTATTCTAGTCTGCATCTCCCCAAGGTAATACAAAAAACCAGGCCTGTTAGTGGGCTCTGAGGGGTTGATGACTACTGGTATAGACTATTAGAGGCTGATTCATCCTTACAATGGCAACCTTCTCAACTAATAATGCAGTGGCTACAACTGCTTTTACACAGGTTGGTGTTCCTTGGAGGATTGGATCCAGTTATACGCTTTCATAGACCACTATATGTGTTCCTGATGGTGACCTCTGTGTAAGTTTTTTATTGCCTGTGGCTCCCTTCGCAGAGCAATACAGTTGGAAGGGTTTGTTTTTGGTCAGGCAATTTGAGGGCAGGCGCAACCTGGATATCAGCTTTCAACTGATTGAAGACATCCTCCAGTCCCTTTCTCCATTCAAAGGGTGTGGTCAGGCCAGTATACAAGGGCTTCAACTCGGTGTTAGCATCTGGTATCCATTGTCGCACATATGACACCATCCCAATGAATTCTCGGAGCTGCTTGGAGTTTTTTTTAGCTGAAGCATCTTTATTATTGTCCGTTTCCTTTCAAAGTCAATGTGTTTGGTTCCAGGGCCTAGACAGTGATCAAGGAATTTCACATGAAGTTTGCACCATTGTATCTTTTCCTTTGACACTCTGCAATTCTGTTCACTGAGATATTTCAACAGAGAAATAGAATCTTGTTCACAATGTTCTTTGGTATGTGTGCCTTTTGGCAAGATGCCCAATTTTATTATAATTTAAACATTTCCTGTTTTCTCTTTGAAAAACACATTATCTTGAGCTGTAAAACAATAAGTCTGTTGTCTTCTCTTTTCTCACCTCTCTCTGGGCTTCAATGCTACTGCGCATTTCTCCTAGCAAAGCCCATTCAAATCACCTACATTTTGGTTTTGTTGCCATTAACCGTTTCCTTATTGATTATTTAAGTCCCATCACAACAGCATTCTTACAACCTATGGCAGTAATGTTAGTACGATCAGTCACATCCACTCCTACTGCCTCTGCCATGGACTGGACACGTTTAAAGTACTCAAAAACATCCTCAACCTTTTCTTGTCTCACATTCATCAAGCCACCTGCTGGATGTGAGATGAGGGCCACTCATTAATAATTCTACAACTTTTTGTCCACTTTCTTTCTAGTGCATCTGTTGTCTAACTAATGTCTCTTAAGTCACACAGTTCCTTTATTATTCTGGCATGCTAAGATACTAAATCCTAAATCGACCAATGTGGAACCTTCTCCCTTTCCACACTCAGTAGGCTAGAATGGAGAGCTAAACATCTAAATAATTATAATAATCTTAGCTACCTTTTTAGGAACTTAAAAGGGTGTCAGCCACAATCAGCTATTTTCTTAGATATTCAGAACTTTGTTTTCACACGGGAATTTGAATGGGGGGGGGCACCTCACTCCTTTCTTACACTGAATCATACAACGTTACACTGGAATGGGGGGGGGGGGATTATCTCTTCACCTCTCTCTTAGGCAGAGACACACAAACGTGAGGGGAGGAGGTGAGGAGTCTGCAAAAACGTGCAGGCTTCTCACCTCCCAAATGATTTCTCACACTTATTTTACAACTCAGCCATACTTAGCATTATCTTTCTGCTTCTCAAACATTTCTTAAACATTTAGATAACACTTGCATTGCCTGGTCTAATTCTCTTTTGCTAGACCCATCAGTGATATGTGTTAGAAAAACTTTGACAGGCTTATAACTAGTTAAAGTTTCATCACGTTGCATACTTTCAACAATCCAATATTGTACACATTTAATCCCCTCATCCAACTCTGTCAATCTGCCATGGAAGCTAACATACACAGAGACCCAAATTAATAGACCATAACTCTTTCTGCTGATATTGGATCTGGTCTATTTTTAGTCCAGCCTATAATGGTCTTGGTGTCATTTCTTAACCACTGTCCATATCTATCTGTCATTGCTGTCAAAAGACTATGTTTATTTGTGTCATCTTTACCTCTCCTGGCTTGAAAGATCCATGAGAGTACCGTACTCTCAATCTAGAGTCCTCACTCTCGAGTCTCTAATTCCAATTTTGGGTCGTCACCCAAATTGTTTTTCTCCCGGGCTACACACAGTAGCCGTCAAATGGCACTTTATTACACTTAGCCACAAAGGCCTACTCTTGCCGCATAGGCATTACTCTTTGCCACACAGGCTCACAATATAGTCTTCTGGTTATACCTTCTCACAAGTCTCATAAATCTATTGACACCCCAAGCATAGAAACATAACATCAACATTGATAATTATTATTGGCTCTATTATTTCTGCATTAGGTGAAGTAAAGGAGTTATTTGGGTCAAACTGTGTAACATCAACATTACTCTAGTTTACATTCAAATTTACCTTAATCTCACCATCTCATCAACAACATAAGACTCCTTCAGCCAGTGGACCCCAGACACTGACTAATTACTCGCCACGGAGAGCAGAATAAGTAAGAATAACAGTTTCTTACTGTCTGCTTAACGTAAGTTTTGTGCCTCTTTGAAGGGGAGTCCAATGGACTGGATCTGAGTCGCAGGGACCATTCTGTTAAATCTGATTGTGGAGTCTCCAAACAAGGCCATTCAGATGAGATAGTTGATCCAAATCTTGTAAAATATTAGGTGTTTTTATTCACTGCAGTGGAGAAGTACAACACAGAGACCCAGTTCAGGTGAGCCGAGCAAAGAAAGGAAGTATCTCTGTCTTTCAAACATCAAGTTAAAGCGGGAGTCCACCTAAAAAAAAAATATTAAAAGCCAGCAGCTACAAATACTTCAGCTGCTGACCTGTCCCGATGGCGGCGAAGCTGATCAATCGCTCGGGCCTCCGCAGCTGCCGCCACTATCGTCGGTGAGGGAATCAGGAAGTGAAGCGTTGTGGCTTCACTTTCCGGTTCCCTACTGCGCATGCGCGAGTAGCGCTGCGTGTCCTAACTGGTCCCTGCTATCTCCTGGGACCTGTGTGTTTCCCAGGAGACAGAGGGGGGTGCGGGAAGGGGCGTGACTCCCGCGGGAGTCTATTCCCGGAAGTGGGTGCAAATACCTGTATTAGACAGGTATCTGCACCCCCTTCCCCCCTGAAAGGTGCCAATTGTGGCACCGGAGGGGGGGAGGAATCGGATGAGCAGAAGTTCCACTTTTGGGTGGAACTCCTCTTTAAACAATTTATACTTATGGATATGCATAAGGTCTAGGCTTGTTTTAGGCTGTAATCTAGGTGTGACCATATAGTTAGTCTAATCAGCATTCATATCTTCTTAAAAGCAAGCAAACAGTTAAATGGGTGGTAACATTATGTGACTGATAGAAAGTGAAACTGGACGTAGACGCTGCATGGACAGTTCTAGCTGAGACTGTTTAGATAAGGCAGTCCAATTTTGAGCCATCTTTTGGGTTCTTATCAGCAGTTCATGTCATCACATATCCATTAGTTTCATTTTCTCAAGAATAGAAAAAAAATGCCTAAGGAATGTAAGAAACAAGTGTATTATAACCCCTTGCCGCCGAGCGTACGCAGATGTGCGTACTCGGCTTTCGGGGGTTATACAAGGGATGATGCCCTGAATGAATGAATGAATGAATGAATGATTTGTATAGCGCTGCAGTTGCGAACTGAATCGCCTCAAGGCGCTGGATCCGTCCTGTGTTGTCAAACTTCTTAGAAGAGGTAGGTCTTGAGTTTCTTTCTGAAGGCCTGATGGTTTTCTGCCCTCAGCTGCAGGCATCATCCCAGTACTGTTTTTTAGAGCCGGCGATCGGCTTTCCAGTGATAACAACCGACGCGGCTAAAAGCCGCTCGGTTGTTATACTGGAGGAGCGGGAGGGGACGCCCCCCCCCCCTGCCGCATCCCGCCGCTCTTGCCGGGCCTCCCGTTCCACCGGGCGGCCCAATCAACAATCCGCTCTGGCGGCTAGTGACAGTCTGGAATGAAGCCGTAAGCGGTATTTGTGCAGCGATCTGAATACTTCGAAGTGCAAAGGAGGGATCGGGGGTCTTTTATATTTCTTTTCATAAAGAGTACCTGTCACCACCTATTACTGTCACAAGGGATGCTTACATTCCTTGTGACAACAATAAAAGTGATCAAATTTAAAAAAAAAAAAAAAAAAATTAATTAATATTAAAATAAAATAAGAACATTTTTTTTTAAAGTGCCCCCGTCGCCGCGAGCTCGCGCAGCAAAGAAAATGCATACGGAAGTCGCGCCCGCATATGTAAACGGTGTTCAAATCACACATGTGAGGTATCGCCATGATCGTCAGAGCGAGAGCAATAATTCTAGCACTAGACCTCCTTTGTAGTTCTAACCTGGTAACCGTAAAAAAAATTTAAAGTGTCGCCTATGGAGATTTTTGGGTACCGTAGTTTGTCGCCATTCCACGAGTGCGTGCAATTATAAAGCATGACATGTTTGGTATCTATTTACTCGGAGTAACACCATCTTTCACATTATACAAAAAAATTGGGCTAACTTTACTGTTTTGTTTTTTTAAAATTCATGAAAGTGTCCCTTTTCCCAAAAAGTTGCGTTTAAAACACCGCTGCACAAATACCATGTGACATAAAATATTGCAACAATCGCCATTTTATTATATATATATATATATATATAATGTTTGGGGGCTCTAAGTAATTTTCTAGCACAAAATACGGATTTTAACTTGTAGACACCAAATGTCAAAAATAGGCTTAGTTATGAAAGGGTTAAATTCTTAAAGTGATAGTCTCTCTCTCTCTCTCTCTCTCTGTGTATATATATATATATATATATAAAATCTTAACATTATCAGACCCCTATAATTCTACTCACTCCAGAAGACTCTACCACAGTCTGTGATGATTTGCGGAGCCATGTCATCTGCTGGTGTTGGTCTATTGTGTTTCAAGTCCAAAGTCAGCGCAGCCCTCGACCAGGAAATTCTAGAGCACTTCATGCTTCCCTCTGCTGACCAACTTTATGGAGATGCTGATTTAATTTTCAAGCAGGACTTGGCACCTGCCCACACTGCCAAAAGTACCAATATCTGGTTTAATGATCATGGTATCACTGTGCTTGATTGGCCAGCAAACTTGCCTAACCTAAACCAGAAAGGGAATTTGTGGAGTATTGCCAAGAGGCATATGAGAGACACCAGACCCAACAATGCAGATGAGCAGAAAGCCACTATCAAAGAAACCTGGGCTTTCATAACACCTCAGTAGTGCCACAGGCTGATCGCCTCCATGCCACGCCGCATTGATGCAGCAATTTATGTAAAAGGAGCCCCGACCAAATATTGCATGCACACTATACTGTACATGGTCACACTTTTAAGTAAGGCAACATTTCTGTATTAAAAATCCTTTTTTTCAATGGTCTTATGTAATAATCTAATTTTCTCAGATACTGAATTTTGGGTTTTACTAGCTGTAAGCCATAATCATCAAAATTACAAGAAAGAAATGCTTGAAATATATCACTCTGTGTCATATATGAGTTTCACCTTTTTGAATTGAATTACTGAAATAAATTAACTTTTTGATGATATTCTAATTTTATGCAACTGTACATGCTCTGGTGATATGCGTGTAAAAATATTGGATGCCACTGGAAATGTAACCGCTTGCCGACCAGCCGCCGTCATTTTTCTGCGCAGATCGGCACAATCCCGCGACCCAGCGTAGCTAAACGCGGGATCGGGATAGCAGGCGCTAGTGGACAGTGGGGGTGCCGATGCTCGTGGCCGATAGTCGCGATGACCATGGCCACGAGCGATCGTGGGCACAAGAGGCAGAACAGGGACTAGTGTGTGTAGACACACAAATCCCTGTTCTGTTCTGTGAGACGTGACAGATCGTGAGTTCCTATTAGCTAGGAACCACGATCCGTCTCTTCCTCTACGTCAGTCCCCTCCCCTTACAGTTAGAAACACACATAGGGAACACAGTTAACCCCTTGATCGCCCCCTAGTGTTAACCCCTTCCCTGCCAGTGACATTTTTACAGTAATCAGTGCATTTTTATAGCACTGATCGCTGTATAAATGCCAATGGCCCCAAAAATGTGTCAAAAGTGTCTGATGTATCCGCCATTATGTCGCAGTCCCGATAAAAATCGCAGATCGCTGCCAATACTAGTAAAAAAAATAATAATAAAATGCTATAAATCTATCCCCTATTTTGTAGACACTATAACTTTTGCGCAAACCAATCAATATACACTTATTGCAATTTTTTTTTACCAAAAATATGTAGAAGAATACATATTGGCCTAAACTGAGAAAATATTAGCTTTTTTTAAAAAAAATGGGGATATTTATTATAGCAAAAAGTACAAAATATTGTGTTTTTTTCAAAATCGTCGCTCTTTTTTTGTTTATAGCACAAAAAATAAAAACCGCAGAGGCAATCAAATCCACCAAAAGAAAGCTCTATTTGTGGAAAAAAAAGGACGTCAATTTTGTTTGGGTGCAGCGTCGCACCACCGTGCAATTGTCAGTTAAAGTGACGCAGCGCCCAGTCACAAAAAATGGCCTGGTCATTCAGCAGCCAAATCTTCCAGGGCTGAAGTGGTTAATGCAATATCCTACTGCCATGTAGTGTCTACAGGCAGGCTTGAGTGAACGATATGCATATTCTTGGTCTTTGATTGTAAAGGGGTTGAGCAGACTGCTTGAGTGACATTTTAAATAAAAACACATGGCTTTGGGGGTCATTTACTATAGCGCGAATATGCGATCCCGTTGTACATGATAATAGTGCCCAATTAAGCCAATTAAGACTTCAATTGGGCGGACATGCAAATGGAAAATCCGCTATTGCTGGTGAACATGCCTGTCAAATCGGCATATGCGGGTGCAGGAATAGTTGAAGTCAATGGGGCTCGAAACTGCAAAATCAAAAGTCCTCATTGAAGGCTTGTATGCAAGTTATTTGTCATAAAAAGTGCATGGGGACCCGGGTACTGCCCTGGGGGACATGTATCAATGCAAAAAAAAGTTTTTAAAACAATCTCTTTTTTCAGGAGCAGTGATTTTAATGATGCTTAAAGTGAAACAATAAAAATCAAAAATTCCTTTATATATCGTGCCTGGGGAGTCCCCTTAGTCTGCCTGTAAAGTGGTGCATCTGTGTGTTGTGTAGAACAGTGCCGCAGCAGTAATTACATAATTAAAGTTTAATGTAAACCTGCTCGCGGCTGTAATGTATTGCCAGCTCCCGGCAATATAGATAAATGTGCTCCCCCACGCCAAAATAAAAAAAAATAATGTAGGGTCACTCCCCAAAATCCCAAAATCAATACCAGACCCTTATCCGAGCATGCAGCATGGAGGTCAGGAAAGGGAGGGGATGTGTGTGTGACCCCCACCTGAACCATACCTATCCGCACGCCCTCAACATGGGGGCAGGTGGGTGCCCCAAATCACCTTGTCCAGACCTGAGGAAGAAGAAGCATGGAAGAAGAAGCAAGAGGAAGACCGAAGGAAGAAGGAGAAGACCACAGGAAGAAGCAGGGAAGGAGAAGCCAGATGAAGAAGCGGGGGAAGAAGGAGGAAGAAGCAGGGGAAGAAAAAGACATTTTTAATAAAGGATTTGTCAAAAAATGGCTAGTGTCTTTTGTCACATTACAATAATTTTTTGGCGAATGGGTAGTGGGTATGGTAATGGGTACTCATTTACATGGGGTGCGGGATCCGGGGCCCCCTTGTTAAAGGGGGCATCCAGATTCTGATAAGCCCCCTGCCCACAGACCCCGACAACCACTGGCCAGAGTTGTCGGGAAGAGGCTCTTGTCCCCATCAACAAAGCACCCGCCCCATGTTGAGGGCATGTGGCCTGGTACGGTTCAGGAGGGGGGGCTCGCTCGTTTTCCTGACCTCCAGGCTGCATGCGCGGATAAGGGTCTGGTATGGATTTTGGGGGGGACCTTTTTTTATTTTACAAGTTATGCGCTGCGCTTGGGTGACCCCAAAAACAAAATTAATAATAACCAACTCTGTGCTTACTAGTGCGATAATATTAAATACAAATAATATGAATGTTGAATAAATAAACAAGGTGTGAAAAAACAAGTGCTTGTTACACCATAAATTAGTGCTTATTAGTGCTTTTTACACCATACATAGTGTCTTAATCAACATAAAAAGTGTGCTTAGTGCTCAATACACAGTAACCTGCTTTTCTTAAATGAAAAAAAAAAAAGTTCTCTTTGGCACTCTCAATAGTGTGTGCAAATAATGTCCAGCAGTGATAATAAAACAATGCATGCCGGTGGTGTTCAGCTGTGACAACAATCCAACATCATGCCGAAGATATCCTGAGTGCTGCAAAATATGCTCCTGTGCTCCTTCGTGACCCCCTTAAGCTAATGTGCTCACCTCAGAGCGTGTGACTCAGCTTCTACCCTGAGTCCAAAATTGCTTTGGAGCCACCCCTGGGCTCAGTCTCAGTGTCTGCTCCACTCCTCCAGCTGGAAACAATGTGGCTCCATACATAGAATGAAAAGGAAACTATATAGTGTAATATAGTCAAAATACTTTTATTAAAAGAAAACGCTCCCCACACCGGGGTACTCACATGGCACTGGTGCGTCAGTGCACCATACTATAACGGCTTCCTATGCAAAATCAGTGGAAGTTTGGTGTGGTATGCTGTGCTGAGACATCGCTGGTGTAAAGTCTGTGTCAGTCTCTCCGTCCTGGCCCCTCCCCTACGCATCTTCGACACAGGGATCACGTGTCATCATTTTATTTTGCCGTAAGTTTCCCCTTAAAATCCATACCAGACCCAAAGTGCCTGGTATGGACTGGCATTTTTTGTCTTGATTTTTGAATAGCCGATTTTTGGAATTCCAAACCATAATATTATTGAATACTTACATACCATGCATTTGAAGTTGAGTTAAAATTATGGAACCAACCAAACTGATGTGCATTGGCTAATTATGCTGCTGAGTACAATACAAGTTTTTACTAGGTGATACCATCCGTGGGATTCAAACCCATGGCTTGAACCTTTGAAAGTAGCAGGTCATACCACTACACTACAGAGCTGAACGCAATCATAGGTAGAAAATACAATTACTAATGTTTTATTTTTTTTCATTCTATACAATAATGTTTTGCATTTGAGGCATTAAAAGAGAAGTATGGGTCTGGGGTTTTTTCCCCCATCATACTTACCTAGGTGGATGCAACATCGGTCTGATGCTGCATCTGTCACCCGGCGCCTCTACACTGAGAACCCAGCAATCGAACATCGCAGATGGCTCAATTCTCTCAGCTCGATGAGCAAAGAGCTGCTGACTGTCAATCAGCAGCTTCTCTGCTCTGCTTCTCCAAGCTCGCTGGAGTTCTGAACTCTGGAGGGGCAGGGAGCGGCAGGTCACTGAGAGGCTGAGATGGGTGTCAGTCCAAGCACCTGGAGGATCCAGACTTCCATTGTCGAGATAACGAGGTGCCTGGACTGATTCCTGAAAACGGGTCACAGGAGTGCAAAATCGGTTTCACTCCTGTGACCCATAGGAGAAGCCCAGCCAAGCGAGCTTAGGATAGCTTGAATATTATTTTAACAACCATGCTCATGTAGCATTGGCTATTAGGCATGCGCCTATAGTCAGCATATGCTGCTGATTAAGATGTAAGCTTTGCGCTTTTTATTTTCACATTATATAGCTGGTTGCTAAGCAAGGGGCTGGGAAACTGGCCGCCTTGTCTTTAACAACCGATGAGTCATCAGCTGTCAGTGGGTTCTCTGCTGACAGCTGAATGTACAAAAAAGAAAAAATTGCCGTCCAAAAAAAATAGTGAAAAAAAATGGTGTGGGGTCCCCCCAGGTCCATACCAGGCCCTTCGGGTCTAGTATGGATTCGGAGGGGACCCCCCACCAAATTTTTTTTTTAAATGGTGTGGGATCCCCCCAAAATCCATACCATACCCTTATCCAAACATGCAGCAATGAGGTCAGGAAAGGGAGGAGACGAGCGAGTGCCCCCCTCCTGAATCATACCAGGCCAAATGCTCTGAACATGGGGGTGCTTTGGGGCAGATGGGGACAAGGGCCACTTCCCGACAACCCTGGCTGGTGGTTGTTGGGGTCTGCGGATGGGGGCTTATCAGAATCTGGGGCTGCCAGATCCTACCCCCCACCTATGTGAATGGGTAGTGGGTACTCTCCTACGCATAAATACACATATGCTGCATTTCTTTGGACATATAGTTGGTGGAATTACATTTGTCAGGAGTTATTCTTCTTGATTTATTCTGTGATATTTGGAGGTACTTGGTGTGTGAGTGTAGAATAGTGATGTTTCCCTCTGATTTTTGGGAATGACATTTTTATTTCTGATATTGGTACACAGATCACATTTTTTGGACTCAAATTAGGATCATTTAGAAATAATAAAAAACACACAAAATTGTGACTCATTTTACATTTGAATCAGCAATGGTATTGAAAGTGACAGAGAAAAATATATATATATACCGTATTTATCGGCGTATAATACGCACTTTTTTCCCCTTAAAATCAGGGGAAAGTCGCAGGTGCGTGTTATACGCCGATGCCCTGCGATCCGGAGCTGTCAAAACATTAAAATCGCCGACCGCGATTTGAAAATGGCGCCGCCGGCGCCAAAATACACAGAGCCGGTCCTCGGCTCTTTCCGGCGGCTCTCGTTAACTTTCGGCTCCACTCGTAGTCCCGAGCGGAGCTATCCGAAAATACTCGGATAGCTCTGCTCGGGACTACGAGTGGAACCGAAAGTAAACGAGAGCCGCCGGAAAGAGCCGAGGACCGGCTCTGTGTATTTCGGCGCCGGCGGCGCCATTTTCAAATCGCGGTCGGCGATTTTGAAGCAGGGACAGGCTGCACTGGGGGAGGCTGCACTGGGGGAGGCTGCACTGGGGGAGGCTGCACTGGGAAAGGCTGCACTGACAAGGCTGCACTGACAAGGCTGCACTGGGGAAGGCTGCACTGACAAGGCTGCACTGGGGAAGGCTGCACTGACAAGGCTGCACTGACAAGGCTGTACTGGGGAAGGCTGCACTGACAAGGCTGCACTGACAAGGCTGCACTGACATGGCTGCACTGGGGAAGGCTGCACTGAGAAGGCTGCACTGACAAGGCTGCACTGGGGAAGGCTGCACTGACAAGGCTGCACTGACAAGGCTGCACTGACAAGGCTGCACTGACATGGCTGCACTGGGGAAGGCTGCACTGAGAAGGCTGCACTGACAAGGCTGCACTGGGGAAGGCTGCACTGACAAGGCTGCACTGACAAGGCTGCACTGACAAGGCTGCACTGGGGAAGGCTGCACTGAGAAGGCTGCAATGATGGGCATTTAAATGTAAGTTTTTTTCCCTTCAACTTCCCTCCTAAAAGTTTTTTTTTCCTTAAAATTCCCTCCTAAATTGGGGTGCGTGTTATACGCCGGTGCGTGTTATACGCCGATAAATACGGTATATATATACAGAGAAAAATATATTTGACCAAAACATCAAAACATTCCACATTCTAGCATTCAAAATAGATGAAGAAGAAGCAACAAGGACAATTTCTTTGAGAGAAAGATACATTCATCTCAACATGAAAAGTATTTATTCGGGGAAGTTGGCTGAAACTTGCATTGGGCTACATAACTCTAATTTTCACTCCCAAAAACGCTTTTCATTTTGGTATTTACTAGGGTTGTCCCGATACCAATACTAGTATCGGTATCGGCACCGATACCGAGCATTTGCCCAAGTACAGTACTTGTACTCGGGCAAATGCACCCGATGCTTCCCCCGATACCTAGAGGACAGCTGTGATCGGCGTTACAAGATTCTCCCCCAGCGGCTTTCACCAGCTTTAGTGACATACAGCGGTGATCGCTCACAGCTGACTGTCACTGCATCCTCCTCCATGCCCCCTCCGTTCCTCTGTGCCTCTCCACTGTCCCCTGCATTCCTCTCTCCTTATCTGTCCCCCTCCGTTCTCCCCCTCCGTTCCTCTCTCCTTATCTGTCCCCTCCGTTCTCCCCCTCCGTTCCTCTCTCCTTATCTGTCCCCTCCGTTCTCCCCCTCCGTTCCTCTCTCCTTATCTGTCCCCTCCGTTCCTCTCTCCTTATCTGTTCCCTCCGTTCTCCCCCTCCGTTCCTCCGTCCCCCTCCTCCTTACTTTGTGTATGGATAGAGTCAGCTGACTCTGTCCATTCACATAACTGAAACATTGTAATCTCCTGTGATTACGATGTGTCAGTTTATGAATGGAGAGAAGCCGCTGTCTTCTCTCCATTCATTTTCAGTGCAGCTGAGGCTGCAGAGAAAGGGACTGGGGAATCTCTATCCTCCGTCTCTTTCTCTGTCTCAAGGGGGAGATATCAGAGGTCTGTTAAGACCCCTGATATCTCACCAAAGCCCCCCAAAAGGGCCGATTAAAAAAAACAAAAAAACAATAAAGAATAAAAAAATATTATTGTAAAAAATAAAAATTGTAAAAACAAAAACAAAAAAACACACACACATACAACGTTCACCCCCCCCCCCCCCCAAAAAAAAATAGCAAAAAAACTGTCACGTGACATTAAAAAAAAAAGTATCGTTAATCGGTATTGGCGAGTACTTGAAAAAAAGTATCGGTACTTGTACTCGGTCCTAAAAAAGTGGTATCGGGACAACCCTAGTATTTACTATAACTCCCTGTAAAAAAAGGCATGGGAGTTAAAATGAGAGTAGTTTGCATGTCTGAGCATGCTCAGTTGTGCTGGCACCTAGTTGTAAAGAGACAGGGATTTTATCTCTTCTCAGGCTCTTAAAGATATTTCAGTGTAGAAATCACTTTTTCACACACTTTAAAACAATATACCACATCTTTCAGTACCATTTAGTTACATAGTTGGTAAGGTTGAAAAAAGGCACAAGTCCATCAAATCCAACCTGTGTGTGCGCTTTTATATTAATTTGACATTGTATGTTGTGGTCATTTAGGTGCCTATCTAATAGTTTTTTTTAAATTTATCTATGCTCCCTACTGAAACCACTGCTTGTGGAAGAGAATTCCACATTCTTACCACTCTTACCGTAAAGAACCCTCTACGCAGTTTCCGGTTAAACCGTTTTTCCTCAAATTTTAGTGAATGGCCACAAGTCTTTTTAAATGCCCTTTCGCGGAAACATTTTATCCCTATTGTGGGGTCCGCAATATGGTATTTGTACATTGAAATCATATCCCCTCTCAAGCGTCTCTTCTCCAGAGTGAAAAAGTTCAATGCTTGTAATCTTTCCTCATAACTAAGATCCTCCAGTCCCTTTATTAACTATGTCACCCTTCCCTGTACTCGCCCCATTTCCAGCATATCCTTCCTGAGGACTGGAGCCCAGAACTGGATGGCATATTCCAGGTGCAGCCGGACCAGAGTCTTGTAGAGTGGAAGCATTATCGTTTTTATCTCTGGAGTTAATTCCCTTTTTAATGCATGCCAATATTCTATTGGCTTTGCTTGCAGCAGCTTGGCATTGCATGCAATTGCTGAGCCTGTCATCTACTAGGACCCCCAGGTCCTTTTCCATCCTAGATTCCCCCAGAGGTTCTCCCCCAGTGAGTAGATTGCATTCATGTTTTTGCCACCTAAATGCATTATTTTACATTTTTCTACATTAAACCTCATTTGCCATGTAGTTGCCCACCCCATTAATTTGTTCAGATCTTCTTGCAAGGTTTCCACATCCTGCGGAGAAGTTATTGCCCTGCTTAGCTTAGTATTGTCTGCAAATACTGAGGTTGAGCTGTTTATCCCATCCTCCAGATCATTTATGAATAAATTAAATAGGATTGGTCCCAGGACAGAACTCTGAGGGACCCCAATTTCCACATTGGACCATTCCGAGTACTCCCCATTTATCACTACCCTCTGAACTCGCCCTTGTAGCCAGTTTTCAATCCAGGTACTCACCCTTTGGTCCATGCCAACAGACCTTAGCTTGTATAGTAAACGTTTGTGGGGAACTGTATCAAATGCCTTTGCAAATCCAGATACACTATGTCTACCGGCCTTCCTTTATCTAGATGGCAGCTCACCTCCTCATAGAAGGTTAATAGATTTGTTTGGCAAGAACGATTTTTCATGAATCCATGCTGATTACTGCTAATGATACAATTTTTATTACTAAAATCTTAAAGTCCCTTATCATCTCTTCCAAGAACTTGCATACTATTGATGTTAGGTTAACTGGTCTGTAGTTCCCAGGGATTTATCTTGGTCTTTTTTAAAGATTGGTGCTACATTGGCTTTTCTCCAATCAGCTGGTTCCATACCAATCAGTAGACTGTTCGTAAAAATTAGGAACGACAGTCTGGCAATTACTTGACTGAGCTCCTTAAGGACCCTCGGATGCAAACCATCTGGTCCCAGTGACTTATTTGTGTTAAGTTTTTCAAGTCTGTTTATGATTTTATCTTCTGTTAACCATGGGGGTGCTTCCTGTGATGTGTCATGAAGATAAACATTGTAGTTTTGGTTGCTGAAGCCCCCCATTTCCCTCGTGAAGACTGAGGAGAAGAATACATTCAAAACCTTCGCCATCTCACCATCCTTTGTAACCAGAATCCCTTCATCATTCTTTATGGGGCCAATATGATCTGCCCTCACTCTTTTACTATTTATGTACTTAACCACTTCAATACAGGGCATTTTCACCCCCTTCCTGCCCAGGCCAATTTTCAGTTATCGACATAGTAACATTTTGAATGACAATTGTGCGGTCATGCAACACTGTACCCAAATAAATTTTTATCATTTTTTTTCCACAAATAGAGCTTTCTTTTGGTGGTATTTGATCACCTCTGCTGTGTTTATGTTTTGTGCTATAAACAAACAAAAGCGACAATTTTGAAAAAAACACAATATTTTTTACTTTTTGCTATAAAAAATATCCCAATTTAAAAAAACAAAAACAAATTTTTTTCTCAGTTTAGGCCGATATGTATTCTACATACTTTTGTTAAAAAATATCCAATAAGCATACAATGATTGGTTTGCGTAAAAGTTATAGCGCCTACAAAATAGGTGATAGATTAATGGCATTTTTATTATTACATTTTTTTTTTTACTAGTAATGGCGGCGATCTACGATTTTTATCATGACTGCGACATTGCGGCAGACAGATTGGACACTTTTGACACTATTTTGGGACCAGTGACACTTATACAGTGATCAGTGCTATAAATATGCACTAATTACTGTATAAATGTCACTGGCAGGGAAGGAGTTAACACTAGGGGGCGATCAAGGGGTTAACTGTGTTACCTAGGGAGTGATTCTAACTGTGGGGGGAAGGGACTGACTAGGGGAGGAGACCGATCGGTGTTGCAATATACTAGTAACACATAATCTGTCTCCTCTCCCCTGACAGGACGTGAATCTGTGTGTTTACATACACAGATCCATATTCCTGTTCTGTCACCAGCATTCTCAGCTCCCGAGTGACGTGGCGGGCACTCGCACACCCCTATACCGCCGGGAAACCTAGGACGTCATATGACGCCCGCCCGGAGGGACAGAGGGTTCCTGCGGATGTCATATGACAATAGGCGGGTAGGGAAGTGGTTAAAGAATTTCTTGGGATTTTTCTTACTCTCCTCCGCTATGTGTCTTTCGTGTTCTATCTTAGCCACCCTGATTACACCCTTACATTTCTTATTGCATTCTTTGTACAGTTGGAATGCTGATGATGATCCCTCAGCCTTGTATTTTTTTATAGGCCTTCTCCTGTGCTTTTATATGAATTTTTACGTTAGCGTTAAGCCACCCAGGGCTGTTATTAGCTCTTTTAAATGTATTACCCTTTGCGATGCACTGGCTAATACCCTTATTTATTATGCTCCTAAAGCACACCCATTTTTTCTTCATGTTCTTTGTTCCTAGGATTTTATCCCATTTAGTAAAAGTAAAAGTTAGTAAAAGTTGGCTCTTTTGAAATTCAGTGTCTTTGTATTCCCCTTATGTTTCCTATTTGTGTGATTTTTGCTGAAACAAATCATATCATGCTCTAAACATTATTTCCATGTGCAATTCTCCAGGTCCTAACAAAAGTAAGGGTTTGGGTGCTATCTGTTGTCTGGGACCTATAGTAAATTTAATTTTGGGAGTATTTTTTCCTCAGCACTATTATGAATTCCGCTTGGGCGCTAATTACCACAATCATGGTAATTTGAGCGCTAATTAGCGCTATATAGCGTGCAGCGCTCTAGTAAATGACCCCCTTTGTCTTTTTAACAGGGCCATGTCAGGTGCACTCCACATACACCTATAAAGAAAGAAATACTTTCCTTAAAAGTTTTTTTTTTCAAAGTTTATAAAAATGCTTTTAAAACATTAAAGCGGTTTCCTCAATCCTCAGTTAAACAACTGTCTGTCTCTTAAAGTGGTTGTAAATCCTATGTTCCATAAATCTGATAGACTACTGTCTGTACATAGTGTAGCACCCTCTAGTGTGCTAGAGTAGGTAATGTTAGGATTTTTGTTCGTGTAGGTAAAATGTTTTGGCTTGGCTGGCAGTCAAGCCTGTGTTTTAATGTGGGTCAGGTGAGTGATCCAGGGAGGCTGGTATGACTCAGCAGGCAGCATCTCTGGTACCTTCTCCTACTTCTGGAACTTGCAGGAAGAATCGGAGGGAGGGAGGTTAGGAGGAGCTGCCTGGTGTATTCATGAGAGCCCTGACCAATCCCCCAACAGATGGGTTGGCAGAAGTAGGCCCCCTCAAATATTCATGGTCATCCCAGCTGGGCAGGAGAGTTTGGGTGAAAAATGAAGATGGAGTGCTAGGAAGCTGTCGGTGGGCCCTTGAGGGTAACCCCCTAGTCTGGGTGGAGTGACCTCAGGCTTGGGAGCTTGCGTGCAGGAGGGATCCTCTGATATCCCAAGGAGGAATCCTGTCCAGTGGCACGGGAGCAGGTGTGAGGACAGAGGGACCCAGTAAAGAGAGATCTCCATGGAGAAGACAGCCTGGTGGGCTGATGAGTGATACAGTCAGAGAGGACTGAGAGGCAGCCTGAGAGGACTGGATGAGAGCAGTCTGAGATGGATGCAGAAGTAGGCCCCCTCAAATATTCAGGGTCATCCCAGCTGGGCAGGAGAGTTTGGGTGAAAAATGAAGATGGAGTGCTAGGAAGCTGTCGGTGGGCCCTTGAGGGTAACCCCCTAGTCTGGGTGGGGTGACCTCAGGCTTGGGAGCTTGCGTGCAGGAGGGATCCTCTGATATCCCAAGGAGGAATCCTGTCCAGTGGCACGGGAGCAGGTGTGAGGACAGAAGGACCCAGTAAAGAGAGATCTCCATGGAGAAGACAGCCTGGTGGGCTGATGAGTGATACAGTCAGAGAGGACTGAGAGGCAGCCTGAGAGGACTGGATGAGAGCAGTCTGAGATGGATGCAGAGTCAGTCTGGGAGGACTGTGGAAGATTAGCAAGTAGGGCTGGAGAAAGGGATTAGCCAGGTGGGCTGGCAGTGCCTGAAGAGGTGGTGCTGGAATCAGTAGCTAGAGAATGACAGCTGGGCACTAGGATTTTGCTATACAACTGAGGGGCCCGCAGTCCATGTCTGTAATGGGCATTTGCTGCATCTGACGAATCCCTATTGTCAGATCATCTAACAGTGTGCCGGCTGGTCCTGGGAGTTTTGTGCTGCAAACAAGTGTTGTGCTGGAGGAGCTGAGGAGTGTGTAAATAGACTGTACAGAATAAGTTGTCCCTGAAGAGTTCTTCTAAAGTTAAGTGGGCATCCCATAGTACCCCTATCCCCACCCAAGTTCAATACCCCTAATAAAATACAAAAACAAAGCTGCAATGACTGTCTCTTGACTCAAGAGTGCTGTGGAAGATTCTGTGTAGAGTGGGAGTGGGGGATCCCTTATTCACCAGGGGCTCCTGCAGGGGTAGAGCTATAATAGTCAGTACCATAATGTATTTGATCGCATAATTGTTACTTTTGTATATCACTTTGATTTTAATAGCCTGCAGAATCTGTCCGGTTCCATGGGTGTGTTGACAACCCAAAGCTCAGGAGGTGGGGTTGTGACGTCACTGGACTCTCCTCCTTGCTCTACACACCCCAACAAATCTTCATTGCTCGGGATAGTAGCATGCATGGCAGATGTACTAGTCCTGTCTAATCAGACACCTGGATTGGCATCACCTGACTTCCTCCTGTCCCACAATGCTGAGGCACAGAACAGCCAATCCAGGGCCAGCAGCAGGAGGAGTTAGGGGGAGAGAGGTCTGTGGATGCTGAGGCAAGAGACATTTCTGGTGCTTGTGCATGAGTCCATTATTTGGTCTGTCAATCACAGGATGGAGAAAGATTGCAGAAAAGTGCTTGCTTCTTTCGCGGGTAGACTGGGGACAGATTACTTGTCCTGCTTTGCTGAATAAGGTAGCGTGTTCATTGTATTTAGATTTTTCCAGTTTACTACCACTTTAACTCCAATTGATTTAGCCAAAATAGCAACTTTTTGGGGAAAAGACTCAATTTTCACAGACACTTTGGCAGAGTGAAATCTCTTAATTTTACTCATCCCTAATAATAGCTAGATTATTTGTCACTACTGCTGTAAGTTTAGGTGGTGTTGCTTAGAACCAGCACTGAGGAAAGGTCTTTTGATACCAGAGGTACTAATAGTGGTGTCAGTGCTAATAGTACAGAATGGGGAGAGTCAAATATATGACTAAACTGTCAGATTGACAGCTCCAAAAGGAGTGGACAGAACCAGGCCATAGCGAAGAAGTAGGGAAAAAAAGAGAAGCACCAAGCCAATCCTAGCGCAGCATAATTTTATTATAAGAATTTAAATAGGGGGGCGTGGCCAAGACGGCAAGGTGAGCGGCGGCGTTTTTAGAGAGCTCCGCTTACCGTTTCATCAATCCGGATCCATCAGCCTCTAATCTTCCCCTGACACATCCCAGCTGACTGTGGGGGACTTGTGGGTCTCCTGTGCACTGAAGGGAGAGGAGAGTTTGCCGTCCTCGGCGGAGATCGAGGCCCGCCGGACGTCCCCGGCCTGCCTCGCAGTACTAGGCCGCAGCCGCGGACTTTCCCAGCGGACCGCGCCGCGGCTCCGTGGACCCTTGGCGCGGTCGGCGCCTCCGGCATTCATCACAGCCTGCTGCGGCTGCGGGTGGGATCTAAAGGCCTGGTCACAGCTGCTGCACGGGGCTTGATCTCCCCATCACCCCCCACGAACAAATAGGCCGCAACCCCGGCCTTTCCTGAGGATCCAGGGCCGCCGGACTGCCTGGGAGAGTGACTGATCCTGAGTGCCTGGAGGAGGGGGCCCTGAAACAGCTGGAGGCCTCCACCTGGACAGCAGGGCAGGCCCTATACCATCCCCATCCCTGACCTCCCTGGTGAGGCCCTCTATGGAAGAATTGCATGTCCCTGTGGAGGCTTGAAGAGGATCCCTCCAGCACTACATAACTTCCAGGGCAAAAAAAAAAAAAAAAAAAAAATGCAGTTCTTGGCAAAATATTAACCAGTAGGGGCCTAGCTTAGCAATGCCCGAGTAGAGACGTGTATTGCAGGGGCTCCCGGCCTCAACCGATCCTTTTTGGCCAAACAGACGACCTGCTACGTCTATGGAGACGGAATGAACACCCCTAAAGGATACAGAACCAGAGCGATCACAAAAGAGACACGAACACCGACCACACAGCTCGGCATCCAGAGATACCTGACGGACAAAAGAGAGCTATCCCAGGGCGCCATCGCAGCCTCTCCACGTGATCTCCGCACTGTGAGTGACTTTAACAACACCGATATGTCACGGGCACCCTCCCCGACAATATCGACAGATCCAGGCCCACTCATGGGGACCCCCGCAGTGTTCAGATCGGCCACCGCTGATCCCACACCAGGCCAATTTCGCCTGGAAGACGATCTCCGCGCCATGCTACAGGCCCTACCCACGAGGGCAGACATTGAGACACTAATCCAACGAGTAGAGGAGGCCCATAAAAGAGACATACAAGAAATCAAAACGGACATACAAACAATTGACCACAGGGTGACCACCGGAGAGAGCCTAACATCCGCCTTGGAATCTAGGATTCTATCTCTAGAACAAGCACAGGAGTCCCGGGACAGGGAGCTCCAAGAGGTGCAGCTTCATTTAGAGGAAATGGAGGACCGCAGCCGCCGCAACAACCTGAGGCTGCGGGGGATTCCAGAGGCCACAGAATCTGAGGACTTGGCAGTAACGGTCACAGCCATATTCCATCGGCTGCTGGAGACCCCACCACCTACCTTAGAGATTGACAGGGTCCATCGTGCGCTGGGGCCAAAGTCCACGGATCCCGAGAGGCCACGAGATGTCCTGTGCCGCCTGCATCGCTATGCCCAAAAAGAAGTTATCTTACGCGCGGCCTGGGAGAGTGGCGAAGTTGAATTTGATGGCGCCCGTGTCCAGATACTACCGGATATCTCCAGAGCCACATTACAGAGATGAGCTATGCTGCGGCCGGCACTGGAGGCCGCCAGACAACAAGGCTGTACTTACAGATGGGGTTATCCCTTGGCAGTGACATTTCGCTCCAACCAAGCCGCCTTCACGTTGAGAACACCTTCGGACCTCCACGCCTTCTTCACCTTCCTGGGGACAGACCCGGTCCCAGTGCCGAATTGGCTAATGAAAATAACAAGGCCGGCGGGCCGATCGGGCCCAGTGGCAGCGGGCCCAGGCCGGAATACCCGCTCTCAGAGGCGCCGAGGAAGATCTCGATCCACCACAAATAACAGATCGCGTGAGTCATAAACAAACATCAACCCGTGACTCTTTAACAAGCAGGGATGTATAAGGCTTCATCCGTGAAGCAAGTTATGTGTTATCCTCCAGTGGGGTTACTGTTCCTCTTTTGGGTTTTTTCTTTCTTGTTCTTTTTTTTTGTTCTTTGTTTCCCACTGGAGTTTTACCTGTTTTGATTAAAGGACCTGTCACCACGTCAAACCTAGTGCCGATATCCAACGAGCGGCGGTTACACCCCCGACTGGACCCAGGTGGACTGTATTGCTGCTGAGCTGAAACTGACCTGAACTCCCTATTGAACACATGGCTCCACTAGAGGAAACTTCTATACAGTCCGGGGTACAGTTCTGCACCTTCGATTACACCTCAATGAACCCCTGGAATATAAGTGGGACACTGTTACCGCTGCCTTTATTCGAGCTAACGAGACTTACGCTACCCAGTGGTGTCCTGAGAAGAGATGAGCTGAGCCTGGCGAGGTGCTGTTTGGCGCATCCCCACCCCCTCCCTCTAATGAGCAATACCTCCGGTGGCAACGGGTAATGGGCCCTCCTTCCTATACACATGCGACACTCCAGCCACTCTAAGAACTCCGTTGCAACCAAAAATAAGGACTGGGAACCGGAAAGACTACTCATAGCAAACCCAGACTTACAAGACCAGAACATGAACTTGCAGTGTCTGTAATTCAACTCATTACTCACCAACAAAATGGTCGTTTATACACCTGCATGTTAAATGGTAAGGACGCTCTGCACCGGTTTCACTCTAAATGACTTTTGGCTATATAGTTTCTACCAGATCTCCTACTCCAGCATCCTTTATACGGAGACCATAGACTGAAGTATGCTGGGGGGGAGCGTACGTGGGGTATAAGTGCTAAAAGCTTCAGACTAACGATCCCTGCAGGGGAGGTCGGGCAAAACAATAAACAGCAGAAGGGTGGAAGTCTATGAGGGGTGGGTAGAAACCGGCAGGGCCCAGATATACCAGGGAGGGGGGTGGGGGTGAGATGCCAGGGACACGATATAAGAGTACCCCACCCCCTCCTGCTACCAACCTCTCTCTTGGAGGAAGGTCTACGAGGGCACACTGTGAAACCACGCAGCAGGCCTGGGGCCCTTTGTCTGAGAGACACGGTGCGGGAACTGTTAGATTTAGTGGAGATAACACGAATTGCAGACCTTCCCTGCAGAGTTAACATGTTTGAAAGATTACCGTAATAGAAACATTGTTGAAGAATATGGTTTCTGTTTTTTCCTTTTTATTTGAAGAATTTTATCAGTAACTTCTATAAACTCTCACCTGTAGAGCTTATTATGCTCAGAACGGGCTGAGAGGGATCTGGTTGACAACTGGGAGCCCCCCAAGCCCCTTGTTGATCAAACCCCCACCTAGGCCTGCGCTCACCACTCAGGTTTTTCCTGAAGAGCGTATAAGCAAAATTTTGCTATTACCTTAGATTTCACTTAGAGGGTCACACACCCTCCTATTTCATTTTTTCTTTCCTTTTGACTTTATATCTTTTTCCAACTACCCCCCTCCCCTCCCCATCCACCCCACTACATCACCCCCCTCCCCCCACCACGCCCTCCGCAATCATGGACGAAATTACAATCGTCACCTTAAACGCAAAAGGCCTCAATGTCCCAGAAAAACGTAGAATGTTACAAAATGACATGAAGCGCATGAAGGCAGACATCGTCCTGCTACAGGAGACACACTTTAGGGAAAATGCCTTCCCTATTTTGAAAAATAGGCACTATCCAACAGTTTACCACTCGACATACAAGGAGGCCAAATCTAGAGGGGTTTCTGTTCAGATTTCTGCCAGAATCCCATGGACCATGACTGACATAAAGACAGACCCGATGGGCAGATTTCTCTTCCTTAAGGGAAAGATAGGAGAGACTAAAGTGACTATCGCCAACCTGTACGCCCCAAACTGCCATCAAGAAGTCTTCATTAAAAAACATATGAAACTTCTCCAAACCTTCTCCGAAGGTCAACTTATAGTCGGGGGAGACCTCAATATCCCCCTTATTCCTATGGAAGATACCTCGACGGGAACGTCCTCCACATCTCGAGGTGCACACAAAATAATTCACTCCATACTGCATGACACACAACTGATAGATGTGTGGCGCCTTTTCCACCCTGGAGAACGAGATTACACGTTCTTCTCCCGCCCACATCACTCGTACTCGCGAATAGACTACCTCATGATACCCCATAGTCAATTACAGGCAATCAGAGATATTAACATAGGATCTATTACATGGTCCGACCATGCCCCGGTCACGATGCGATACGCTTTGACTGATTTTTACAGGGGACAAAGAAGACCTTGGAGACTGAATGAGAGTTTACTACAGGACCCGGAGATAGTAGCGGACGTGACGAAAGAAATTTCAAATTACTTTCAAGTAAACCGCACCCCAGACTGCGATGCGGGACTAGTGTGGGAAGCGCACAAAGCTGTGATTCGGGGCATCCTGATAAAACATGGGGCTAGACTGAAAAAAATACGGACGGAACAAATGACCGCGATGATCAATAAACTAAAGACATTAGAACAAGCACACAAACAGGACCCTTCTAGACAACTAGGCGCCCAGCTAGATATGACACGCACGCAAATTATGGAATTACTTCAATTTAAAGCTAAAGCAGCGATGCAAATCTCAAAGAAAAAAATATATGAATCTGGAAACAAATGTGGTAGACTGCTGGCACAATCCCTACAAACACAAAAGGCAGCATCCTATATACCACACGTAACCTCACAAGCGGGCCATAAAATATCCCTACCCCAACAAATCACAAACGAATTTAAATCGTATTACGAGAAACTCTATAATATATCAACTACACAGCCAACGACAGAACAGATGAGGGAATACCTGACCAACTCCCTTATGCCCACCCTGACGACTGATACAAGTGCATTATTAGAGGAACCTATCACATTGACAGAAATACAAGTAGCAATTAAAAACACTAAGCCAGGGAAAGCCCCAGGTCCTGACGGCCTTACGATACAATACTACAAGGCTCTTTTACTGCCTCTGGGAGATCATTTGACCGAACTATTTAACGATCTTACAGAGGGAGGTTTGTTCCATAGATCTACACTACAGGCCCAAATATCGGTCATTCCGAAAGAAGGGAAAGATCCGACCCAATGTGGGAGCTACCGCCCAATCTCCCTACTTAATACTGACCTCAAACTATTTACAAAAATAATAGCGACCAGACTACAACAACACCTTCCCCACTTAATACACCTAGATCAAGTGGGCTTCGTTCCGGGTAGAGAGGCGAGGGACAATACCATCAAAGTCTTAAACCTACTACACGCAGCTAACCTCACCAAAACACCGAGTATATTTATAAGCACCGATGCCGAAAAGGCGTTTGACCGTGTAAATTGGTCCTTCATGTTTGAAACACTCCGACACGCGGGAATAGGCGATAACATGATGCGCTGGATAAAAGCGATCTACACCACACCGACGGCCAGGGTCAGGGCGAATGGCGTGATCTCAGACGAGTTTCCAATCACCAACGGAACGAGGCAAGGGTGCCCTCTATCGCCCCTTCTTTTTTCCACTCTCTCTCGAACCCTTTCTGTGCCACATAAGGCTAAACCCAAACATATCGGGAGTTACCATAAACCAGTCACAATATAAGGTGTCTGCATATGCAGACGACCTTATGTTCTCAATCACGAAACCAACGATATCACTCCCAAACCTATTTAGGGAATTTGACTTATATGGGTCCCTCTCAAATCTGAAGATCAATTTCACCAAATCAGAGGCTATGGGGGTGGGAATTCCTAAACCACAACACTCGCTTCTCCAATCTAGCTTCAATTTGAAATGGACTACGACCTCATTAAAATATCTAGGTACACATATACCACAAACCTTGTCCAAACTATACGAGTTGAATTTCCCACCACTTTTAAAAAAAGTCCAAGCTCTCTTAAACCAATGGGACACAGGACTGCACTCATGGCTGGGACGCTGCAACATACTAAAGATGTCTATACTACCTAAATTCCTTTACCTTATGCAGGCACTACCCGTCGCGATACCCGCGGCTTATTTCAGGAAAGTACAATCGCTCTTTACGACATTTGTCTGGGCCAAACAGAGACCACGACTCTCTAACAAAATACTAATCCTCCCCAAACAACATGGCGGACTAGCACTCCCTGATGTGCGCACATACTATCGGGCAATACACCTAGGAAGATTGATAGATTGGTGCCGTCATACCGATACCAAACTTTGGACTCAGATAGAACAGAAACAAAGTATAGTTCCACTCCGGAGAGCCCCTTGGTGCTGCCCAGCAGTTCCGATTGAAATCAAGAAACACCCTCTAATAGGAAACACCATACAGGTCTGTGCTCGTCTTCTGCCCCGTGCATCCCTGTTCTCACCAAATTCTCCCTTATACCCAGTACTGGGAAACCCTTTGTTTGCGCCAGGCCTACAAGACGCAATCTTTGAGAGACTAGCTGGAGAGGGTTTTTATCAAGCCTCCCACTTTAGCATTGGGGGGAGGTGGAGGACGAGCGCAGAACTTGCTGCACCTACGGGCCTTTACCACCTAGATTTCCTGAGGGCCCTCCAACTGAGCCATTTCCTCAAATCCATTCAGCCCCCCTCAAACGCCCTACCACCTACCACATTTGAGGACCTGTGCTCGACGCCGGGGGTGTTACAGCATACACTCTCTCTGACATATACCTTACTGAACACTCCCACACCAGATTTCGTACCACCAGGCTTACTTAAATGGGAGAAGGCACTAAACTGTAATTTTAACAGTACCAAAAGACAGCAAATTATTAGATTCACACACAAATCCTCGATATGCGCCAAAACCCAAGAAACGAATTACAAAATTTTAACACATTGGTATAGAACCCCAACACTCTTACACAAATACTTCCCAATGACACCTGAACTCTGCTGGAGATGCCAAGCAGAAAAAGGGACATTATTACACATATTCTGGTCGTGCCCTAAACTGACGAACTTCTGGCATACAATACAGACAATTATACAGAAATTTACAGACTATAACATTACTAATGACCCGGCATTTTTTCTCTTACATGCATCCAATATACCTACCAAAATATATAAAAAGTCTGTGCTCCGCCACCTTCTGGACGCAGCTAAAGCCTGCATACCGCTCCACTGGAAATCCCAGACACCCCCAACTTTAGGCTTGTGGATCAAAAAAGTAGAAGAAATCAAAAGAATGGAAGACCTTATACACACAGCTCAAAACAGACAGGAAAAATTCTCCAAGACATGGCAGTTGTGGAATATGTTCATTTATTCCAGCGAAGGCCAAACCCTGCTGGAGACCTGAATAACCCTCCAATCAACCACATGGTAAATTAACAAACGAGACACACAGCTGTGTCACAAGTACAGTCATGCCTCGGAGAGTTCTTTAAATACTCCGTGATTGCGAGGCACGTGTCCACTCCCCCACCCCCCCCCACATCCTATCCCCACCTCTCTACTCCTACTCTCGCTCTCACTTTTTTTCTAATCTTAAGACTTTAAAGTAATAATGGTAGGAGGGGAGCCTGATGGACTGCACCACTTAATACAAGAATACTTAAAGAATACGTAGAATATTCCTCTTCCGGTTTATATTCTTGTTTTTTCCTATATTCTAATTGTTACCAAAGCGTTGAGACGACAGATGTTAACAGAAAGAAATAACAGGCTTAACTATATATTGGATTATATGATTGTGCTCAACGTTATGACTGTTAACGTGGTGATGTTTACTATTTGTATGTCGGTCCATGCGGGCCCCCCTTGCCTGATATAAATAAAAAAAAAAAAAAAAAAAAAAAAAAAAAAAAAGAATTTAAATAGTTTCCAGTAAAATATGCCTCCTTCATCAGCAGAGCTGATGATCACAGGGATTCAAGCGGCAGTGTTGTTCCTTGCTGGACGTGACAAGCTTCCACCTACTGAGCACTATGATACATGATTGTATTTGAATATATTGTTGTACATACTGTAAATAAATAAGACATCCCCTGAAAATAAGCCCTAGTGTGTTTTTTTGTAGAAAAAATTAATAAAAGACCTGGTCTTATTTTCGGGAAATCACAGTATTAGGCTTTTTAGCGCTGAGTTTCACACCAGTTTACAAGTGTGTGTTTTTTATTTTTTATGTCATAGAGAAGAAGTAGAAGCTATCTCCCAAGCTCTCTCATCCAGTCCAATGTGCCCCTGCCACCTCATCCCCAGTAACAGAATGGGGTCCCACCATGCACCTAGCTACGGTTGCTACGAGAGATCGAACAGCTGGGGCAGGAGTCAGATCACGACCCCCTTGCTACCGGAGAACCAGTCATCCAAACAGGTTACGTCTGGCTGCCATGTACTTTGCACTAATACTTGGTTGTCCATAACGACTGCACCCGCTTGACTTGCCAGGTAGTCCCTTTGTAGTGGCTTTGCTTCATAGCCTACATGTGCTGAACTGACCCTAGTTCTTTTGATACACCAGGAACTATCATGCATCCCTTTAAATAACTTCAGACCAGGCTTACAGCAGTTGATGGAACTTTACTTAAAAGTTTTGGCATTTCAGTTGAACATGTCAAGTCCTGGCTGATCTCATTATTCTCGGTTCCAAAGCACTCACAGCAGGTACAGCTAAAAGTGGCCAAAGGCAGCCCTCGTATTACAGCCTTCCCCTTTTTTATTTCACAGGGGGACAAGCTGGATCCTAAAAGCCTGGGTACAGCATAACACAAATTAACTCTTTCCCCCCAGCCAGGGCCAACCACTAACTGAACTAGTATTTCTGGAGGCAACCTGCCTACATGTTGGTAGAAATAGAATCTTTTACTGGTGACAGAGGGGCAGTAAAAACAGGTGGTTGATCTGCCCCATCCACTCACCTGCAAATTTACATGGTGGCCCTTAGGGGCGGACTGACAACTCATGGGGTCCCCAGGAAATAGGAGATCATGGGGCCCCCTGCCACACCCTCATAAAGGCACAACACTGGAACTGGAGGTATTTCCCCCACCCGCTGCACTGATCACCTGCTCTGAGCACACACTAACCCCCCTGTTGAGGGGGGTGCATCTGGGGCTCTCAGGGGTGCCATGTGAGAAGAAAGGAGAAAAGTATAGTGGCGCACCGCGATGAGCAGTGGGTGTGGCCAAATTGCGTGTACAGATGAGAAGGGGTTAAACAAAACCCAGGCTTATCTGTACCTGTATGCGCTTTGATTGCTGTGCCATGAGCAAGAGTCCCACAGACACATATAAACACATATAAACCTCAGAACATTCAGGATAAAAAATGTATGTCTTTACAGAGCAATCTCTATAGAACCAGGACTTTCTCTATAGAACAAGAACCGTTTCTATAGAACAAGGACTGTCTCTATATAACAAGGGCCATCTCTACAGAATAAGGAATGTCTTTACAGAACAATCTCTAAGAAAGATTGTTTCTATAGAACAAGAACTTTTCAGGATGTGGTAAAGTCTGCCACTCACGTGAAAGAGGCCTTAAGCCTAGCACACATGGCTGAATGCCAGGCGACGTTAACCGGTTCAAAAAAAAGTCTGACATTCGGCCCATGTGTATGGCACCCGGTTCAAAAGAAGATTTGGCCAGCTTCTTTTGGATGAGCATGCTGGAAAACAAGGAGCCGACCAGCTCCCAATCAGCGCTCTCAGCAAATGGCTGAGAGCGCTGACCAGAGTTTTCTGGAGTGTCAGAACACAGTAGCTCAAACAAAAAAGAAAACACCTGTGCTCAGACCAAGGCAGCACTCAGTCCCCAATATTCAGTAAAGCCAAAAGAAATTTTGCCCATGGGACCTTTCACTTTTTAGGGGTAGTGTATTTTTGCCCTTTTTGTATGCTCCGGCCCTGGCTCACCCGCCGCCATTAGCTCCCGGGTGGAGCCTCAGCTGTGGAGGTCTTTCCACAGTGCTGGGACCGTGGCTTTACTGATTTAACCCTTGGCGTTTACTACGTAGCCACATTTTTGATCTATCACATACTGTGAGTATGTTTTGTGTACACTAATGAACATAGTCCAACCCAGGTTGATCTAATCTTAAAATATAAATTTATTGGCTGCGAATTTTTGTTTTTGGTTATGACATGGTTTTTCCACAGATTAACACAAAATCTAACCTTGGCTGTCTCCTGAGGAAGTGGGCGCTGCCCCACAAATGGTGTAGAGACTACAGCTCCTACGAATTAGGAATCAAATGCTGTTGCAATTATGTTTACACATGAATATTAGTAATATCTATGTACACTGTTATGGTGTGTTTTTAATGATGATACCAACCAACACTGAACTCTGTTTTTATGTGTTATGTATTTATGTATTATGAAAATAACTTTGTCTTTTTTTAATACCTTGTGAACTACTTTACTCGCCATCACTCAGCAAAATCCCATGGGCAATTTTTTATTTTTTTATTTTACAGAACACAATAGCTCAATCGCTGTACTAACATTGAATTGTTAGTACAGCAGCTCCGATCTGAACTGTCAGGTTTTTTCCACTCAACCCGCTGGGTTAAACGAAAAAAAAAAAAAAAAAATGATAGTGTGTACTAGGGATGAGCTTCGAGTTCGAGTCAAACTCATGTTCGACTCGAACATCGGCTGTTCGCAAGTTCGCCGAACAGCGAACAATTTGGGGTGTTCGCGGCAAATTAGAATGCCGCGGAACACCCTTTAAAAGTCTATGGGAGAAATCAAAAGTGCAAATTTTAAAGGCTTATATTCATGGTATTGTCATAAAAAGTGTTTGGGGACCTGGGTCCTGCCCCAGGGGACATGGATCAATGCAAAAAAAAGTTTTAAAAATGGCCGTTTTTTCAGGAGCAGTGATTTTAATAATGCTTAAAATGAAACAATAAAAGTGTAATATCCCTTTAAATTTCGTACCTGGGGGGTGTCTATAGCATGCCTGTAAAGGGGCACACGTTTCCCATGTTTAGAACAGTCTGGCAGCAAAATGACATTTCAAAGGAAAAAAAGTCATTAAGCCCGGGTTCACACTATATCGGGCTGCGGATCGCACAGGAGCGCTGTGCATCCCTGTTCCCCGTTTCAGGGACGAATCAGGGCCGATTCTATGCCTGAATTCGGCCCTGAAACGGAGCCAAAGACGCACAGCGTTTTTGTGCAGTGCGCTCCGCAGCCGCCCTGGAGATATGTGAACCAGCTCCAAAGGGAGCCAGTCACATTCTCCTGCTATGCGAATTAGATGTGCGGAAATGCACATATAATTCGCATAGGTGTGAACCCGGGCTTAAACTACTCGCGGCTATTAATGAATTGCCGGTCCGACAATACACATAAAAGTTCATTGATAAAAACGGCATGGGAATTCCCCACAGGGGAACCCCGAACCAAAAAAAAAAATTACGTGGGGGTCCCCATAAATTCCATACCAGGCCCTTCAGGTCTGGTATGGATATTAAGGGAAACCCCGGCCAAAATTTAAAAAAAAAATGGCGTGGGGTCCCCCTCAAAATCTATACCAGACCCTTTAGATCTGGTATGGATTTTAAGGGGAACCCCGCGCCAAAATTTAAAAAAAAAACGGCGTGGGGTCCCCCCAAAAATCCATACCAGACCCTTATCCGAGCACGCAACCTGGCAGGCCGCAGGAAAAGAGAGGGGACGAGAGAGCGCCCCCCCTCCTGAATCATACCAGGCCACATGCCCTCAACATTGGGAGGGTGCTTTGGGGTAGCCCCCCAAAACTCCTTGTCCCCATGTTGATGAGGACAAGGGCCTCATCCCCACAACCCTGGCTGGTGGTTGTGGGGGTCTGCGGGCGGGGGGCTTATCGGAATCTGGAAGCCCCCTTTAACAAGGGGACCCCCAGAACCCCGGCCCTCCCCCCTGTGTGAAATGGTAAGGGGGTATTTGTACCCCTACCATTTCACTAAAAAAGTGTCAAAAATTTTAAAAATGACAAGAGACAGTTTTTGACAAATCCTTTATTTAAATGCTTCTTCTTTCTTCTGTCTTCTTTCTTCTATCTTCTATCTTCCTTCGGTTTCTTCCTCCATCTTCTTCTTCTTCTGGTTCTTCTGGTTCTTCCTCCGGTGTTCTCGTCTGGCATCTTCCTCCGCGGCATCGGCGTCTTCTTCCCTTCTTCTCCGGGCATGATGGCATGGAGGGAGGCTCCCGCTGTGTGATGCTCCTCTCTTCATCTTCTTCTCTTCATCTTCTTCTCTTCATCTTCTTTTCGGGCTGCTCCGCATCCATGATGGCATGGAGGGAGGCTCCCGCTGTGTGACGCTTCTCCTCTTCTGACGGTTCTTAAATAACGGGGGGTGGGGCCACCCGGTGACCCCGCCCCCCTCTGACACACGGGGACTTGACAGGATTTCCCTGTGGCATTCCCCGTGACGCCACAGGGAAGTCCTGTCAAGTCACCGTGCGTCAGAGGGGGGGTCACCGGGTGGCCCCACCCCCCCATGTTATTTAGGAACCATCAGAAGAGGAGAAGCGTCACACAGCGGGAGCCTCCCTCCATGCCATCATGGATGCGGAGTGGCCCGAGGAGAAGAAGGGAAGAAGACGCCGCGGAGGAAGATGCCGGACAAGAACATCGGAGGGAGAACCAGAAGAACCAGAAGAAGAAGAAGATGAAGAAACCGAAGGAAGATAGAAGAAAGAAGAAAGAAGAAGCATTTAAATAAAGGAACTGTCAAAAACTGTCTCTTGTCATTTTTAACATTTTTGACACTTTTTTAGTGAAATGGTAGGCCCTTACCATTTCACACAGGGGGAGGGCCGAGATCTGGGGGTCCCCTTGTTAAAGGGGGCTTCCAGATTGCGATAAGCCCCCCACCTGCAGACCCCCACAACCACCGGCCAGGGTTGTGGGGATGAGGCCCTTGTCCTCATCAACATGGGGACGAGGTGCTTTGGGGGGCTACCTCAAAGCACCCTCCCAATGTTGAGGGCATGTGTCCTGGTATGGTTAAGGAAGGGGGGTGCTCTCTCGTCCCCCCTTCTTTTCCTGCGGCCTGCCAGGTTGCGTGCTCAGATAACGGTCTGGTATGGATTTTTAGGGGGACCCCACGCCATTTTTTTTTAAAACTTTGGCGCGGGGTTCCCCTTAAAATCCATACCAGACCTGGAGGGTCTGGAATAGATTTTGAGGGGGACCCCACGCCATTTAAAAAAAAAATTTGGGCCAAGGTTCCCCTTAAGATCCGTACCAGACCTGAAGGGCCTGGTATGCAATTTAGGGGGACCCCCACATCATTTTTTTTTTTTTGGTTCGGGGCTCCGCTGTGGGGAATTCCCATGCCGTTTTTATCAATGAACTTTTATGTGTATTGTCGGACAGGCAATTCATTAATAGCCGCAAGTAGTTTTAAATTACTTTTTTTCCTTTGAAATGTCATTTTGCTGTCAGACTGTTCTAAACACGGGAAACATATGCCCCTTTACAGGCATACTATAGACACCCCCCAGGTATGAAATTTAAAGGGATATTACACTTTTATTGTTTCACTTTAAGCATTATTAAAATCACTGCTCCCGAAAAAACGGCCGTTTTTAAAACTTTTTTTTGCATTGATCCATGTCCCCTGGGGCAGGACCCAGGTCCCCAAACACTTTTTATGACAATAACTTGCATATAAGCCTTTAAAATTAGCACTTTTGATTTTGTCATGTTCGTGTCCCATAGACTTTAACGGTGTTCGCACAAATTTTTTGCCTGTTCACAAGTTCTGGTGCGAACCGAACAGGGGGGTGTTCGGCTCATCCCTAGTGTGTACTAGACTTTAGAGAAGAGATTGCTATCTCGTGTCCGAACCGTATGTATAGTTTTGTGATTCCCTGTGTTCACTATAATTTGATTAGTTGTGACCTTTTTTTAAAATTAGACCTCTTTATTCTAGGAGTCACTCACTGATCCTGCTAAGATAATTCGGTCACAGTACTTTGCTATATGAGTAGTGCATAGAAGAGTAAGTGCATTAGTGACAAGTGGCGGCAGGCTTTTTAAGACCTGGGATAATTAGCTCATTGCAAGGGAAACATTCAGGCAGCAAGCATCTGGGTAGCTTCTACTGCCAGCTGTTTTATGTGCCAGGATCAAAATGAAGAGAGACATTTTCTGTACTTCCTACAACTAAGTTAGCAGTGGGTTTTAATTAAGTGGTTGTTTATGTTATGTTTGGAAGGCTTGTAGGGCACAGTGTAGCAGATACTGTTATAATGGTACAATCAAAGTGCACCTGTATTCAGGTAGTAAACACATGCCAATAAAAAGGAAGGAGGAGGCAGATACTGCAATTTATTATTCCTAGGAAAAAAAGTTTTAGTCAATTTTAGAGAAACCCTATGTAATGCATACTCCAAACCTATGTGCCTCCACACTGTTGTTGCCATGGAAATGGAGCAAAAATAGGTTATGGAAGTGTTAGGTGTGACAGGTTCAACTGTCATTTCTTTTCAATGAATATCACTCTGACACCAAATTGCTCATAACTTAAAGAGGTTCTTCACCCAGTTTGAAAAAAAAGTTAAATACTGTAGCTGCTGACTTTAAAGTGGTGTTCCGGCCGAAATTATACATTTTAAATAAAAATAGGCCTATAATACACAAGCTTAATGTATTCTAGTAAAGTTAGTCTGTAAACTAAGGTCTGTTTTGTTAGTTTATAGCAGTAGTTTGTTAATTTATAAACTTACAGCAGGCCGTGGCCATCTTAAGTGTGGGCATCTGAAGCCAGACTGCATTTCTTCCCGGATCTCATCCTTGCAGATCTCGCACATGCTCAGTGCAGCACAAGCAGTGTAATAGGTTTCAGGTCAGGTTTCCATAGCAACGGCAGTTTCAGAGGAAGTTGCCGCCCCTTCCCAGAAGGCATTGCAAACAGGAAATGATGCGATGAGCCGCGGCCAGGGAGGAGGAAGTGAAAAGTGAATACAGCAGATATACAGTAGGTGCTGAGAAAAAAAAAAAAATATATCCAATTTGTTTACAGTGCACAGTTTAGTGAGGGATGCTGAAGAGTTGTAAAAGTGGGTGGAACTCCACTTTAATAAAAGGACACTTTTACCTGTCCAAGGATCCAGCACTGACATCACCCGGGTTGGTTCTTTACTGGTCCTTGGGTTTCCAGTGCTGGCGTGTTAACTGTGGGAAACCGGTTGTGACTCCTTGCAGCTTCTCAGCCAGCTTCCCACTGCACACACGCCACGCTTTGTGAATGGTCCCGTGACCTGTCACATGTCCCAGAAGTTAGCAGGTGGGAAGGGGGGAGGAGAACTACCAGTGGAATTGCCTAGGTGATCCGACCAGAAGTGGGTCCAGGTACCTGTCAAAACCAGGTACCTGCTCCGCCACCCCCAAAAGAAGTTCCAAAATAAGCAGAGGGGGATGATGTATAAAAAAGTAAAAAAAATACCAATAGGCAGGCTTTTTATTGAAGAAGAGACATACAATGTCTCTTCTGCGGTAAAATACACTTACCTGCCTGTTTTCAATCCCCAGTAGAAGGTACACCGAGCTGCACATGTGCAGATCAGTTTACATTCTTGCACACTCGCTGTATGCTGGAATGTCTTCTGGGCATGTGAGGGAGAGACGTCATCCCACGCTGCCCAATCAAGATGGCCAAAGACTAGCACCTGGAAGAACCCAGGGACAAAATGATGGAGTCAGCGAGGGAACTCGTGGGTATCAGACTGTAGGAATAAAGATAAGTATCTGTGCCTTTAGTTTCACTTTAAAGTGGATCTAAAACCACTGATTTACCTGTTTCCAAAACTACTACTTTCAAGGCATGAAATGATAAGCAATCACACTGCAGAAAAAACAGAGGATAAGATGGCAGCTTCCCCAGCTTTAAAGTATAGGAGGGTTTAGTTACACCAGTGGTTCTCAACTCCTGTCCTCAGGACCCACTAACAGGTCAGGTTTGCAAGATAACTGAAATACAACACAGGTGATAGCATTTGCTGCTCAGTGATTTCAGTATTCTAGTCTCCCCAAGGTAATACTTAAAATCTGGCCTGTTAGTGGGTCCTGAGGACAGGAGTTGAAAACCACTGAGTTACACTTTAAAGTATCACAAAACGTATATAAATGAATGCCCTCCCTATCCACTGCATTTGTCTCAATTCAGGTGGAACTATTTTTCATTGAAAGTCTGAGCTTAAAGTCCAAATAAACTCTCAGTTTAAAAAGCTGAGTACATCCAGATGCATCAAAATAAAAGATGGTTTGTTTGATTTCTTTCTAAGGCAACCACTGCCTGAGTAAAAGCCTGCCTCCTGCAAACAGCTGCCTGATGGAACCTTTCTCCTCTGTGTGACCTAGAGCTCTGCAATCAGCAAACCTACCTTTCCCAGTTTATGATTGGAGAACTCTTGATCTCCCTCAGCACGGGATATGTCAGACCCCTGAAAAGTGACTACTGTTTTCCCACTCTGTAGGATTCTAGCAGGGGATAGGCTTTTCTTCTTAGGCTGTGACTACTGTAGCGGTACCCCCGTAAGAGCTGCTGGTAGTTGTGGTCTGTCTGTCACCCTGCCCAGCCAGGCACACAATTTTCAAGCATCCTGTTAGGGCTGGGCTCAGCCCTTCCTTCCTCTGATCTGGCCACTCAGCTGTTGGCTAATTGCCAGCTTCTATCTCTCCACAGTGACTCACCTGTTGATGATATCCTGCTTGTCAGTCCTGCCTACTTAAGCCGTCCAGCCCAGATGATCTCTGCCTTCGCCTTGGTCAACATCACAGAGGCGGACATTCCTTCTGGTTCCAGATCCTGCTTGCTGTTCCACTACGCTGATCTCTGGCTTCCTGACTTTCCAGCTTGTCTGACTATCCATTCTGGTTACCCAACTTTGGCTATGTTTTGACTATGTTTGTTCTATTTACTTTTATTATTAAACAAGTGTGATTTAACTGTACTTCTGTCTCGGTCTGATTCATGGTTTCTGACAGTAGGCGAAGGCCATGAATTCAGAAGATGCAGTCAATCCACTTGTTGGTAATATTTTTTTCCAGATTGGATGAGCAGGATCACTGCATGGATCAGTTTGCCATGGCGTTACAAATGCTCCTGAATCACATGGCTCAACTGGAATCTCCCACTATGGCTGCTCCGGTACAACCCGTGTTGCAGGCCGTCCCTGCTGCTGCTCCAGTCTCTGTGCAATCACCCACCTCATGTTTTTCCTCTATAAGTGGTATGTCTGGTTCCAGTCCAATGCAGTGGGTTTCTCATCCCGGTTAAGATTTACTTTGAGATGCTGCCCCAGGCGTTTCCCACAGACAGAAGCAAAGAAGGTTTTGTAATATCTTTGCTTTCTGAGAGAGAACCTGTTTTCTTGAGTTACCCTGAGTTTTACCCTTCTTTTAAAAGGGTATTTGACGTTCCCACACGCTCCTGCTGCCAAGTGCCTCATGTCCATTAAACAGAGTATGAGAACTGTTGCAGATTACGCAATTGAATTCCGTACACTGGCAGCAGAGGTTGCTTGGAACAATGAGGCCCTCGTGGCTGCTTTTTCTCATGGTCTCTGAGATACCGTCAAGGATGAGATAACCTGAGATATACCCACTGAGCTGGAGAAGTTGATCACATTTGCCATCCTCATTAACTCCAGACTCAGAGAAAGACTCTCTTTTAAGGAGCGCTTGCGGAAGCCTCCTGTACATTTGTCTCCAAGCTTTGCAGTCCCACCCTTGTCTCCCTCATCTTCCATGCCTCCTGGTACTGAGTTGGTCAGTGAAGGTGAACCCATGCACTTGGGCTTCACGTGACTTTCTGCGAATGAGAGAACCCTTAGGAAAAGGGTGAGATTGTGCCTTTATTGTGGCCAGGCAGGTCACTTTTAGAAATCTTATCCTACCTGTCCAGGGATCGCCCTAACCTTGAGGCCCTGTCATGGACAGACCTTAGGTGGCGTTGTTTTGTCCCCAGTTATCCAGAAGGATAAGCCCCTGGTTTTGGTTACCCTTTCTTGGGCTGAGTAGTCTGTCGAGATACAGGCTCTAATCGACTCTGGGGCTGCAGGCCTGTTCATTGTTGCTGCCTATGTATTGAAGCACTCGATTCTGCTGCAGCTGCGTGACACTCCACTTGCCATTGAGGCTCTTGATGGAAAACCTCTACAGCCTGCCCATGTGACTCTTCACCATGAAATAATCCAATTCCAAGTTATTTCCTCACCTAAGTTTCCGCTGGTTATTGGTTATCCTTGGTTACAGAGGCACAACCCCTCTTTTGATTGGCTCTGTGCTGAAGTTCTCTCCTGGTCGCCACAATGCAATAAAAAATGCTTCCAGAAGGTAGCTAAGGTCCTGTGCACCTCTTCACTCTCCTCCCTGCCGGAGGAGTACCACAATTTTAGCGATGTCTTTGACAAAGGTCAAGCCGGTAGTTTGCCTCCATACCTGTCATATGATTGCGCAATTTACCTTCAACCTGGTGCCATACCCCCTCGTGGCCGGGTTTACCCTTTGTCAATCTTAGAGGATAAGGCCATGGAGGAGTATACTGCAGACGCACTTTCTCCAGGTTTCAAACTCAAATTTGGTTTCTTCTTTGTGAAGAAGAAGAGTGGTGAACTGAGACCTTGTATTGATTTTAGGAGTCTCAATCGTTTCGCGATTAAGAATGCCTATCCGATTCCGTTGATTACGGAGTTATTTGACCGCTTCCATAGAGCAACGTTTTTCATGAAGCTTGATTTGAGAGGGACATGCAGTCTCGTGAGGATTAAGGAGGGCGACAAGTGGAAAACTATGTTTAATAACAGAACAGGCCATTATGAGTGCCTTGTAATGCCTTTTGGCCTTTGTAACGCCCCGACAGTTTTCCAGGAATTTATTAATGATGTCTTTCGAGATTTGTTTGCCAGGGAAGGTTCCATCCGCTGATGACACTGCCTGATATGTGGCGCACAGTACTGTGGTCCACAAGCAGGTGTCTCCTGGCAGTCTGGAATGGAGGAATGCTCTTGGGTCTCATCCTTGGACGTACATACCTCTGTCCTCCTCCGTGATTTCCATAGACATTTTCCCCTCAAGCCTGGTGGTCCTCTGAGGGGCAGGGGCCATTGAGGAGGGGGTACTGTCAGGGCTAGGCTGAGCCCTTCCTTTTCAAAGCTTGCCGTTCAGCTGTCAGCTAATTGCCAGCTCCTATCTCTCTACAGTGACTCACCTGTTGATGATATCCTGCTCATCAGTCCTGCCTACTTAAGCCGTCCAGTCCAGATGATCTCTGCCTTCGCCTTGGTCACATCTCTAGAGACGCTCTCCTTTGTTCCTGTTTAAGACTTGCTTGGCTGATATTCCTTCTGGTTCCAGATCCTGCTTGCTGTTCTACTACGCTCATCTCTGGCTCCCTGACGTTTTGGCTTGTCTGACTATCCATTCTGGTTCCTGAACTCTGGCTATGTTTTGACTATGTTCACTCTGTTTACCTTTTTTATTATTATTGAACAAGTGTGATTTAACTGTACTTCTGTCTCAGTCTGATTCATGGTTTCTGACACCCTCCCAGCTAACTTCTCCACAGTCCTCCAGACTGACTCTCTCTCCACAGTCCTCCCAAACTGAAAACTCACCAGCCCACCCGGCTGATTTTTCAGGAGATCCCCCAGAAGTGCTGACCTGCTCTCACTGTCCTCTCTCCTTGCTCCTGTGCATCCAGGTAGGGTTTCCTTTGTGTGTTGTGGGTGATCCTCCCAGCACCCAAGCCCGAGACCCTAGGTCACCCCCCAGACTAGGGGGCCTCCGACAGCCTCCTCAGCACTCCATCTCCATCTTCCACCCGACTACCCCTTGCGGTTATGGCTCACATCTATTTATGAATAGAAATGAATTAGAATAAACATGATTATTAAATCACATAATGGTAAAAATAATTAATAATATACATCGATATAACCAAAAATTCCATAGTAAAAATGGTAATATACCCATATATATATATAAACATGATTAACATGATATGTTGAAGCCATGGTAGTATATAATTAATTCATGATTCTGAAAGATAGAAATTGCATGATAACGCATAATTGCTGTGACATAACATCCATAAAAATCTTGGGGTTCTGCAGCGGCCTGGCAGGTATTCATTACCTTATCTTGATTTAAGTACACACTTTGATCACTTATTGTCCTCCTGTGACACTCACACACTATCTTGGACCCTGTTTTTATCCCAGGTAATTTTGGTAGCCATAGGTAAGGGTTTGGTATTATAGTTCTTGCTCCCCCTCTTCCGTTATATTAATTACTACATTTACGGTAAATTTATACTCTATTACAGATATACCCAGTTTACACTTGCTCCTGATGAGTGGAAGTTATCCACGAAACGCGTTGAGATTTTTATGATGTTATGTCACAGCAATTATGCGTTATCATGCGATTTCTATCTTTCAGAATCATGAATCAATTATATACTACCATGGCTTCAACATACCATGTTAATCATGTTTATATATATCTGGGTATATTACCATTTTTACTATGGAATTTTCGGGTATATTGATATAAATTATGAATTATTTTTACCATTATGTGATTTACCAATTATGTTTATTCTAATTCTGTATGTTACTTATTGTGATGAATTTCTATTCAAACACCTTTAACGCTACTGTTTACCTGTTCACATTTATACTTGGTAGCCGGTTTGTATACTTTATTATTTATAAGTGGCTGCTTATTCCAATTATATATCTTTGTATTATTGTTTTAACCGTGGAACAGTGTCCAATGTCCCATTTAGGGGTGCATTTTATGAATTTCTATTGCCTAATGTGCCCATTTCTATCAATAAATATGCTATCTTTATTTAATTGATTCATTATTTTCTAGTGGTGTGTTTCATATAAAGTCCCAATCACCCCCAATTTCCCCTATTTCCTCTATGTACAAATGTCTCAACAGGGATGGAGACATTTGTACATTAGTTATTGCCTCATATAAAGTCCCAACATTCTCTTTTCTTTTATATTTATGAGGTGAGTCTGCCCCCTGCCAGCCCATTTGCTGGAGATTGGCCAAGGTCCTCATAAATATGCATGACAGCCCCTTCTAGCTTCTATCCACTACATCTAGAACCTTCTCCAAAGTTCCAGAAAACAGGGTCAGGCACCAGAAGAGCTGTCAGATGATTCATTCAGCCCGAGTCACTCAACCCTGACCCAGATTCAGCCCAGGCCTGACTCTCAGCCATGCCAATTTACCTACGCTAGCAACTAAGATATATACATCTAGCACACTAGCTAGAGGGTGCTACAAAAATTTACCGTAACCAAAAAAAAACAGGCAAATCAGTCACAAGTGAAATATCAGTGTTAATTTTTTTTGAGATTTCGGATGTTGTCTGGCAAAATGTTTCATAAATAAACATGGTTATAATTAAGTGCAGCACAATGGCTTTGTGCTCAACACTTCTGCCATGCAGTACTGGGGACCTTGGTTCTAGTCCTAGCCAAGACCCTATGCGCATGGAGTTGGTGTGGGTTGCCTCTCGCATTCCAAAAAAATGCTGGTGTGTTAATCAGCCCCAGGATTAGTATTCTATTGAGCATGCCCAAGATGGCTGCCTCACCGTCTGATCCAAATGTAGTAAAGTGGTTTCAGTCCCCAGGAAAAAAAAAAAAACTATATAAATGTGTATAATCTAAGACCAAACATTTATATTTTTGTATGAGCCTAATAGTCATGGATTCCCAGCATGCACTCATGAATTTTTTTTTTGGTTAATAAATCCCTGAAGGAGGAAACCCAACAAAAAGACTCTTCTGACTAGGAGCCCATACCTCTATGTTCTAGCAGCAGGGGTGGGGAACTAAAGCAGTAGATAATATCCCTGGTTAAATCTAAGCCCAGGATCCCTTCAATAAAACTCATAAACCCAGTCAATGTGCTAAAAAAAAAAAAAAAGATAGTTGACCGAAACCAAGGCCATAAGTGTGGTGGGGTGGTGGGATGTCTACGTGTCTAGTGCAGTCTTCAAAGCAAGTGACCATTGGGCTTTCAAGCATGGGAACTGTGCCCTTTAAGAAAACCTGTCTTACAAGAAAATGCTTATCTATTCATTATTTTTATAGAGTGCTTATTTTAGGCATTGCATTAAACAGATTCATGGCTACAGAATAACTATATTTATGACACACACCTGCCACAAATCAGTCTCTATTTAATATTAACAGAACCAATAATGTTGTAATTTTCTATATAAGATACTGCAGTACATAAAACTGTTATGAGCCATATTGATCGAGTAAGATTAAAAATAGCTGATACTTCCCCCCTTATACTGTATATAATATGACAGGTTTTCTCAATGCAGATAAACTGGAATTGAAAAGTATGTTGGACAAATGTATGATATGTATTACAGAAACAGACCATTACCAAGTATGCACCGTCATCTGCCTGAAGAAATGCTGACATAATCTAGATAAATAATGAAACTATGGAAGCATCAAGAAGCAGAGCTAATGGAGCCTAAAATATTCTTGAAAATGTGCAGGCATGAGTTAATGTTTCCTGTGCTCTAATTGCCAATAAAGTTAGCGACTGAATGCTTCTGCTTCCAAGATGTCTAGTCAACATAATTTCCATCAATGCCCTTCAAAGCTTGGAAACTCGTATGGTTTTAACATCTTGTTACTGTACCCTTATGGTGTGCAAGAAAAATTTCTTGTCTTTTCAGCACCATACTCTGTAATGCAAACAAGACTAGGCTCAAAGTAGGGACAAACACCGATAAAATGCTTGTGTCACATAAGATGCTAGAATACAGGGCTATAGAACATTATAAGACAATGCAGAAACTTACTTGTGTGCCCATTAGAACTTTCAGTTTAAATCAGCTAAAGACACGTGAGTCAAAACAAAAAGGTATGCAAAGCCTTTGAATTGCTAGCCTGCTGCAGAGAAGGATGCTTGATATCTGTGTGAAAGCAATGGCCTATTCAGAGGTCCAAAACAATGCTTTTATTCAGACCCATGGTGCTGCAATCCAAGCAATCAGGGGGAAGAATGTTCCATTACTTAGGGGTCAGTAGAAAGAACACTGCTGAGTGGCACTGATGCTGAATTATGATGGTACATCATAGTACATTTACGGCGATCCAAGGAGCAATTGAGGAAACGATGGTCAGACCTCAAATTGAGGGAGCACGATCAGTACGGAAAGATCAGGAAACTGCTTCTAAAAAGTAAGTAGTTGTCGTGTGTTCCTATTATTATTACTTGCATGCTGCTCCATGTGCTTTTCTTTACTGTTGTACAGTTTAAAATGGCAACTTTCATGTTCATGGGCACAGTAATCTGTCGTAGGAAACATCGTTCATTCACCCACTTATAAGATGTTTTTGGTAGATACAGGTTAAGTTTGTTGTCTAGATGGGTTTGTAACTAGAATGAAATGCAAACTTGATTCAGTGTAAGGAGAGGACACTCAGCAGCTGTTTACACATCTGGATGCAGGAGCACTAGTGTGGGACACCAGAACAAACTTTTTAGGGTGTCCCACACAGGTGCTCCAGTGGATACTAGGGGTCTCTACACGTGTAATACTTTAACAAAAAAGGGAAGTATTCCAGCTTTAGAAAGGAAATAAAATGTTCTTCAGCTTGGAACTCTGCCAAAACAGACAATTGTACGACACTTCCAAGCAATGTTTCATATTCCTATTTCTGCCCTCAAATATATGTGTATTAAGAATACCTGTTTTTTATTCACATAGGGGAGAAAAGACTTGGGACATCTAAGAACACCAGGGACCCCACACCTCCTAAAGAAGGGGAAATCCCAAAACCACAAGCAGAGGATGAGAAAGGAGATGTTTATGAAGTGGGCAAAATAGTGACCACAACAGGTGAGTGTCCGAGACCACAGCTTCCAGTAATAGATGAATGCCTGCATATTTCTAATACATGGTGTGTTTTTTTATTTTAGGTGATGTGGATGTTGTGGAAGAAGAATCTAATTTCACAAGTGAAAGTGCACAGATCCTCATCAGGGAGAGAATGGGGTGCAATCGAATGGGGTGCAATCAAAGGAAAACATCAATGATGCTCAACAAAAAATGAAGAACATCATTGATGTTTTAGGCAGAATATAAAACACACAAAAATTGTACCATTTTCTTGTGTATTTTTGCTTTTTAAAAAAAGTTTTAAAGTATTTTCAAATTCAAATTTTGAAGATGCACACGGTGTGTCAAAATGTGCTATCTGCCAACACGGGATATCAATGTAAGCGTTTTGTGGGTGCAACCCCTTCCTCGCAACTCAAGTAGGTGAGAGGAAGTGGTTGCACCCCCAAAACACGTCCATTGATCCCCCATGATGGGAGCTAGCACATGTTGACATTAGGCATGGGATCAGGAGGGAAATCCCCAGTTTGAATCACAATTTGTGTGCATCTTCAAAATTTGGCTTTTACAGGGGTGACATCATCCCATCTGATGAAGGCAATATCAACACAGTTTGGACATACTCATGTCTGATATTGCCTTCACTTTATCAAAGTTTAACTTTGTAAGTTGCTGAGTTGTGTATGTTATGTTTTGAAACATGCCTGTTTAACCAAAAAAAGGATGTTTACAATGTGAAAAAAAAGTTATACACCAAAGATGTTGGTTTGTTCAAAAACCCTTTTATAATGCACATGTGAATGTGCTTTGAGTAAAATGTTTTCTACTCAACAATGTGTGGCTTCTTCTTTCAATGCTAAATAGCAATTTTTGTAGTAAGTTGGTGTTTACAGTGACAATGGGGGTTATTTACTAAAGGCAAATCCACTTTGCACTACAAGTGCAGTTTCAAGTGCACTTTTGCAGTGCACTTGGAGTGCAAAGTGGAATTTCCTTTACTAAATAACACCCACAGTGCTTTATAATTTGCCACAATCACGCCATTTTCGTGACACCCCAAAACATTCATGGTGATGAAAATGATGAATATTTTTCTCAGTAATGCATTACATACATTAACAACAAAAACAAGGTGTGTGTAGCAGACCCACAACATAATAATATTTCCCTGAAGAAGAGATCGTCACCTATTACATTTGCACTATTGAAGAAAATGGCCAAAAAGAAAAGCCCTTTGGAGAACCTAGGACACAGCTAAAAGAAACCCAGACAGTAAATCAAAGAAAATCTTTCAGTTTAAGTTCAAAAAATTTTGATAAAATGTTTCTTAACCAGTTTCTGGCATATCAATGGCCCCCCTACCCGCAAAGTACTCAACATACTTCTGTCTTACTTTGAGGGGGCAAGCCAGGACGGCCAGCTTCATGTGCCATCAGGGTTTCTTGTTAAAGTCTGGCCTCAGGCCCAACTGAAGCCACATAGTTCATTGAATTTCTCCTTAAATAGTTGTGTAGAATGCAGCATGCAAGGATTATATGGTTTATAAGAATAGGCCGAACCGGCTGGCCATTATCCCAAAAGCGTTCTCCACCATTCTTCTTGCACTGGCCAGACGGTAGTTATAAGCCCTCTGGTCCGGGGCGAGGGTCCTCGTGGCTTCAAATGGTCGGCTGGTCAGAACGAACTAACAGAAAGCACTGAAAAACAGAAAGGCCGGAGATGAAAATCAGAAACAAGTGGACAAGAACGCAATGAAAATCAAATACGTAATATAAATACGAACCCACAAACACAAACTGAAGAGCAGTAACAATCGGAAATGCGCGAGGCTGAAAAGCGCAAATTGTCTGTCACCAAACTTCTAATAACACAAGATTAGCAGAAGGAGCAGAAAGGGTGGTGCACTTGGTATTAACCTTCCCCTTTCTAGTGCCATTGTATGTGTTGTACGTTACCGCGTTCTTGACGCTCGCATATTCCGAACAACTTTGTGTGACCGTGTGTATGCAAGACAAGTTTGAGCCAACATCCATCGGAAAAAAAACATGGATTTTGTTGTCGGAATGTGTGATCGTGTGTATGCGGCATAACTATAACAGTTCTAGGTTGGGGTCTCTCAAAATGCGATAAAAGTGTGCCCTAGGACTGTGCAGGGCTGTACCCTACGATAATATTCCACTAGTGTGTGGTAGCTTTCCAAACATTCACTGATGCAAAGACCAGGTTGGCCAGGACAGGGAGGACAATAATAGCGGGTGTCATGCCTATATCTGCATTTTCTACAGACACATCATATTCTTTGGGGTGATCGTTGAGTACCAGGGAGGACATACGGAAAATGCCTCTCATGCAGCTGGCTCACTGCATTTGGATTGAGAGTTTGGGCCACAGCATCGTCTGGAAACAGAAGGGCTGTGATGATCTCTTCCTGGAATTTAAGGAAAGATCCACTTCGTCCTAAAGCTTTGTATAGCACATAAGCATTCAACAGAGCCAATTGGAATAAGTACACAGACACTTTTTTGTACCAGCGTCTGGCTTTACGGGCAATTAAGTACGGTGCCATCAATTGGTCGTTGAGGTCCACCCCTCCTATATTAAGGTTGTATTCGAAGACACAGAGGGGCATGAGCAATGTACTGGTACGTCGTTTTGCGCACCCGTACTATTCTGCCAACGTATATCGCCGTGAGCCAGTCGGGAACCGATTAAAGGATGACGCTATCAGGCCCAAAACCCTCATGCAAAAATAGAGGGTCAGAAGGTTTCTGAACTGCACAGACTGGAGTTTGTCTAGGTAAAGAAAAACCTTGGACAGGGTTGTGTCTAAGATCAGGTGTAGATAATTCAAAAACAATTTCAGTGCTGACTTCTGAAGATCCAGGATCCACTTGAATCTCTGTAGGGTTTGCTTTGTACTTTGGACATTTGCTGACGGAGCCTGAGCGGACTGTTCCTCAGAAGAAGGTCATCCAGATATCCCACTATGGGGATGCACAGAGAGCTAAACTTAATGAGCACAGGTGCTATCACTTTGGTGAAAACTCGAGTTGCAGTGGATAGGCCAAAGGGTTAGCTATTCCCTATCCTCATCTAAAACATGATGTGAATAGGTGCATTTCGTCTCATTAAAGAGGTGAACAGCTGAGGTGCAATGGATAGGCCAAAGGAAAGGGCAGCAAATTAGTGAAATGTAATAAGAATATTCCTGCGCTACCCAATTGGAAAAAGAAAAAGAAAACAAGAACTCAGAAAAATAGTAAAAATGCACATATGCGACTGGACAGCTGCATGCACCGAAGCAAGGGTCAGACATAAGCCCAAAATCAAACTGAGGTATAGGGGGGGAGGTGCTGCGCTAACCAGAAGAAAGCTGTAAATCTCTGTCTATGGTCAATTAATAAAATGACATAAAATCGCATAATAAATCGCATAAATAAGTGTTGACACTAAAAAACATTCAAGTCTTAATAATCAGCTCCACGTGTATGTGAAAAAAAGTGCATAAAAAATCCTTTTCAATTGGTGACATCACCGATCACGTGACTTCTTCAGGGGATGAAGAAGTCCCCTGAAGAAGTCACGTGATCGGTGATGTCACACGTAGGGACGGAATAGGCTGTTTCACATTGCTAGACACAGAACGAGTTCGCTGCTTGTAGGAGAGAGGTTTGCTCTGCATTGTTTTTATGTGAGTACATCTACTTAAAGATTTTTAATAAAGCATTACCTGGTTAATACATACTTCACTATCAAGTACCTTTGTCCTGCATATTCCTGTATATACGTACCTGTGATATGGAGTCTGAGCTAGGATCCGCGCTGGTCCAGGACCCCTGATAGGACCATAGCCACTTGTAATCAGCTGCCATTAGGATAACCCAACACCTGCAAGCGTGGATATAGGGACGCGATTGAGGCTCAGGACCTGGCGTTTTAGCTACAATTCATGCGGTTGACCTAGCACCACTAGGTAAGGGGCCACTGCTTACATTAGTGTTTTATGCACGAAGAGGACACTGAGTGAATTGCATCCCAGACACTCCACTGTTATTTTATTGAATACACCAGAACTTGCTTTTTGCACCTTCAATTACTTTTACACTGGCACTTTAAGTTTGCTGCACTTACTGGCATGTCATTGGTCATTTGTTTCGCAGGCCAGCACAATATATTTTATATCACTATTATTGGGACATTTATTTATATTATTTATTATCCATATTGCGTTGGATTGATGTGTTTTATTTGCGATATCTAGATCACCTTTAAGCACTGGCACTTTGTACGTTTTGCACCATTTATAAGGATATGTTTTTGATGGTTATTTCTGAATTATTCTATGTATTTTTATTTAGAATTATTCACATGAAGTAGTGTTTATATCCCTTTGTGCACCAACACATGATTATCTAGATTTATATGTTTTTAGTGTCAACACTTATTTATGCGATTTTACGTGCATTTTTTTTGTTATTTAGTATATACCAATTGAAAAGGATTTTTTATGCACTTTTTTTCACATACACATGATGCTGATTATTAAGACTTGAATGTTTTTTAGTGTCAACACTTATTTATGCGATTTATTATGCGATTTTATGTCATTTTATTAATTGACCACAGACAGAGATTTACAGCTTTCTTCTGGTTAGCGCAGCACCTCCCCCCCTATACCTCAGCAAATTAGTGGTGTTGTGTACCTACATGTCCACAGAAAACAGGTCTCCCAAATCAAGGGATGCAATGACTGACCTGGTGGATTCCACTCAGTATGTACATTTCTTCTTGTTGGAGAGGTGAAGACCTGAGGTGCATTGTACAGTATATGCTAAACGTGAAGGGCAACAAATTAGTAGTGTTGGTGCCTACATGTCCACAGAAGCTAGAAGGTCCCCCAAATAGAGGGAAGCAATGACTGACCAGGTGGATTCCACCACCACCACCATGGAATTTTTGCACCCAGTGGAAGGCGTTGAGAACCTTTAGATCTAGTACGGAGCAGATGCTTTTTTTGCTTTAGAGATGGTTGACAGGTTTGAACAGAACCATTGAAACCTCCCCTTTTCCAGGACAAAGTTTTTCACTTAAGAAAAGTGCTGTTCTAGAGTAGCGTGAAGCTCTGCCAATCTTTGTGGGGATGGTGGCAAGTTTGTACCATGAATCAGGGTGGAGGCAGAGACTGAAGTTCAAGTTTGCAGCCCCAGCACACTACGTTCCAGGCAGAAAGTGTCTTAAATGTCTTGAGGTGGCCGTGAAGGCCTACAGACGGCCCCCCACTCTGTCCTAATTTAGAAGAAAACTTTTTCACAGACTTTGAGGAATTGGGGAGGCATGCTTGGAGTGGGAGGGGTTATATCAAGTTGTCCTTGCAGATTTTTTTTGCCAGTGTCCAATCTCCTAAATACTTTTCCTATGTCCTGTAATGTACAATTAAGAAAAGAAAAAAAAATTGATGTTAGCTTTTCTCCTCTAACCTCTTTCCTTAGTTGGAGTCCATAGTGCAGAGATCAATACTCACTATTGCAAATACACACAGCCCACGGTAACTAGGTAAAAGGCTGAGCATGGGGGCTTGAATCTGAGAACGGGGGCTTGACAGGGAATTTACCAAAGGATTGTCGAGGTGAAGCCGTAGTCAGGGATTCCAGGAGTCAGAGTTAACGATGAACAGAGCCAGGGTCAGAAGCCAGGGTCAGTCTTGGAACACTGAAACTTGAAAATAAGAACACAGGAAAACAGGAACCTTAAGCAATACAAGAGACAATGAACCGACACAGCCCTCAGGATGAGGCAGTGTTTTATACCCAACTGATTTGATAAACTGCCTCAGCTGAACCAGGAGTGACAGGTGCCAATTGCAAAGCAAGATTCAGAGTATAGCCCTCAGTGCTGCATACAGGACAAGGCATAGCTGGAAACCAGGCTGAATAAGGAACTGAGGTGTGGCTCAGAGGCAATAGGCATCCATGCCATATGTACAGTCGTCATCTAGTTCATGAGGAAACAATGCACCAACAGTAGTGTTTGAAGACCTTTCCTTATTCCCTTTGGGCATTGTTGCTTTTGAAGTTCTTGCAGGGGAGACATTTGTCGCTTGCAAAGCTTTTTCAAACATCTCCAGTTCCTGCTTACAGACTATGGTGCCATTCGAGGCATACGTGCAGTCAGGTGGTAGAACTTCCTTGGCAGGGCAGGATGATGTTACTGTACTTACCACTATGGAGCTTGGGATAACTACAGGAACTGGTATGTTGTCAGAAGGTTGCATAGTTGCCCCTAGGCCAGATGGTAAGAGCTTGTCAGGGGTATTGGTTACGGGTTCTTGAGGGACACCGGTATCGTTAACCACCGTAGTCTGGGTACCCACTTGTGTCATTGAACATGGACAGGTCTTAGAGCAACCTTGGCAATTTACAGGCTGATAAGCAGGGGTAGCAGGATGGATCCTAATAGTACCCACTTGACGAACCTTTGGCGGAGGTGGGCGAGTTGGGCAGAGAGAGATAAAGTGCCCTCTATCTCTACAATAGAAACAAAGACCACAGCCTCTCCTCCGCTCTCTTTCACCTTCAGACAGCTTGGTCTGGAGGACCCCGATCTCCATGGGTTCCTCATCTTCCAGGGTAGGTGTGTATATATCCTCAGGAGCGTCTAGGCTTTGTGGTTTTAGAGCTTAATAGCTTGGCATGTACTGGAATGGCTTGAAGTCGTGTCTATACAGGGTATTCTTGTAACTGGGTCCCCGTAGGCCACGTGAACTAGGAGCAGACTTGGGAACCCTGGTTTTCTTTAAAACTGTATTGTGAGAGTCCAGGGCAAACATGAATGCTTCCCAGCTCTCCAAAACTGGACTCCTTTCCTGTAATAGCTGATAAGCCCATGTTTTGATTTGGCCAATATTGCAGGTTGATGGTAGCACGAACCTTTATATAATCAGTGGCATATGACCTAGGCTTAAGAGCAAACAACAGCTCGCAATCCATCCTAAAACACAAGAAGGATGCACGACTACCGTCAAACCTCTCTGGCATCACAACAAATGGTTCAGGACATGCTGGTTCCGGGGCTGGGCGTACTGTAGTTGTAAACAACAGGACTTCTTGCTGCAGCTCCGAAACAGTCTGGCCCAGGCTGGAGACTTGCTGAGCAAGGGAGGTGAGCACCTGGGACACCTCTGTGAACTCCACGAGGGTCAGTTCATTATGTAACGGCTTACCTTGGTTGGAGTCCATAGTGCAGAGATGTATGGTCACCCTTGCAAATACACACAGCCCACGGTAACTAGGTAAAAGGCTACCTGGCCTGTGAATCTGAGCACGGGGGCTTGATAGGGAATTTACCAAAGGATTGTCGAGGTGAAACCATAGTCAGGGATTCCAGAAGTCAGAGTTAACGATGAACAGAGCCAGGGTCAGAAGGCGGGGTCAGTCTTGGAACACTGAAACTTGAAAATAAGAACACAGGAAAACAAGAACCTTTGGCAATACAAGAAACAATGAAATGACCCAGACCTCAGGGTGTGGCAGTGTTTTATACCCAGCTGATTTGATAAACTGCCTCAGCTGAACCAGGAGTGGCAGGTGCTAATTGCAAAGCAAGATCCAGAGTATAGCCCTTAGTGCTGCATGCAGGACAAGGCATAGCTGGAAACCAGCCTGAATAATGAACTGAGGTGTGGTTCAGAGGCAATACAGCAAGAGCAGTACACAGAAAGTCATGGTTCAATACCTCCGTGAGCCGCTAGGGGCGTGACCATGCCTGGCCATTTGCATGGCACAGTAGGAACCATGACATCTCCATCCTCATCCAAATAATTTCCTCAGTATTTGCATTTCCTCTCATGGGGCCTTTTTTTTTTGGAACAGTCAATCGTTTTATTGATGGCATACAAAATATACACAGATAATTGACAACAATAATGGCACTTACAGTACTATACATACATATGCATAACCAAGAAACAGTAAAACATACCAAAATGAATACTTGTCAACTGTCTGGCTGATGAGCAGACATAGTTTTCTGTAGTGTCAAATTTAGCCCAAGTAGCCCAAGTGGAACCCAAATAGTTGCTATTGGTCAAGAAATGCCTTTGGTTTTGTGTATCACTTTTCAAGTATTGTGCAAACAAAGCCTTATATTCAACCACTTTGAAGATATTTTATAAGAAACATTTAATGATTTTCTATAAGGAGAGAGGATAACAAGAATAAAATACACGATTACAGTATGCATATAAAATAGAAATGTAGAATTATAGAGCTATCACCTTTAATCAATCAACATATTTTAGTGAAAACTATCAATTTAACAGAGGAGTCTGCATAAACTAAATCTGACAGTCACTTTCCAAACAACTCATGTCTTATTAGATTAAAATATTATGTTTCTTTTTTTCAAATGACAAAAACCTAATTAACGTTAAAAGATACCTGTACTAACTATAAAGTCTTCATGGCCTTACCCTCTAAAAAATAATGAATCCATGTATTTGTGAGGTGAGGGACTTCACCCCACATATGTGTGTGTGCAATTCCTGTGTGTTAGTTTGCGAGTTTGTATTTACAGTATCTCACAAAAATGAGTACACCCTTCACATTTTTGTAAATATTTTATTATATTTTTCACGTGACAACACTGAAGAAATTACACTTTGCTACAATGTAAAGTAGTGAGTGTACAGCTTGTATAACAGTGTAAATTTGCTGTCCCCTCAAAATAACTCAACACACAGCCATTAATATCTAAACCGCTGGCAACAAATGTGAGTACACCCCTTAGCAAGGAGCAACCCTCGGCTTCTTTAGCAAGGCTGTGGTCGTCTTGGAGGTGTGTTTGGAGTCGTTATCATGTTGGAATACTGCCTTGCAGCCCAGTCTCTGAAGGGTGGGGATCACGCTCTGCTTCAGTATGTCACAGTACATGTTGGCATTCATGGTTCCCTCAATGAACTGTAGCTCCCCAGTGCCAGCAGCACTCATGCAGCCCCAGACCATGACACTCCCACCACCATGCTTGACTGTAGGCAAGACACACTTGTCTTTGTACTCCTCACCTGGTTGCCGCCACACACGCTTGACACCATCAGAACCAAATAAGTTTATCTTTCTCTCATCAGACCATAGGACATGGTTCCAGTAATCCATATTCTTAGTCTGCTTGTCTTCAGCAAACTGTTTGTGGGCTTTCTTGTGCATCATCTTTAGAAGAGGCTTCCTTCTGGGACGGCAGCCATGCAGACCAATTAGATGCAGTGTGCGACGTATCGTCTGAGCACTGACAGGCTGACCCCCCACCCCTTCAACCTCTGCAGAAATGCTGGTAGCACTCATACGTCTATTTCCCAAAGACAACCTCTGGATATGACGCTAAGCATGTGCACTCAACTTCTTTGCTCCACCATGTTGAGGCCTGTAATGAGTGGAACCTGTCCTGTTAAATCACTGTATGGTCTTGGCCACCACGCTGCAGCTCAGTTTCAGGAACAAAAAACAATAAATAATTGCGCTTCAAATTTCTACAGAATAAATGACATAAAGCTGCGATGTCCTAGATGTTGACACAAACACAACAAAAAAAACTTTAGCTCAGTTTCAGGGTCTTGGCAATCCTCTTATAGCCTAAGCCATCTTTATGTAGAGCAACAATTTTTCTTTTCAGATCCTCAGAGAGTTCTTTGCTGTGAGGTGCCATGTTGAACTTCCAGTGACCAGTATGAGAGAGTGAAAGCGATAACCCCAAACCTGCTCTCCATTCACACCTGAAACCTTGAAACACTAACGAGTCACATGACACCGGGGGAGGGAAAATGGCTAATTGGGCCCAATTTGGACATTTTCACTTAGGGGTGTACTCACTTTTGTTGCCAACGGTTTAGACATTAATGGCTGTGTGTTGAGTTATTTTGAGGGGACAGCAAATTTACACTGTTATACAAGCTGTTCACTCACTACTTTACATTGTATCAAAGTGTTGTTTCTTCAGTGTTGTCACATGAAAAGATAGAATAAAATATTCACAAAAATGTGAGGGGTGTACTCACTTTTGTGAGATACTGTATGTGTGTTTAGTGTATATGTGTATATTTTGTGTGTATGTTTGTTTAGCATGTACGTGTGTTAGGACTAGGTCACACAAGCAATACGGTCCGCTGGCGATGCAGATCAGAGGAAATACTCACCTAGCTCCAGGTGTCACTCCCTTGCTTTCAAGATAAGTGTGGTACTGCTCAGTCACTGATGTAAAAATGAAGGAACTCACTAATTGTAGAAAGTTGCTAATTCTACCAGCGAGGAAGTGATGCCTGAATCTGAATGAGTATTTACTCTGCCCTGCATAGTAATGCTATCGCTGGCTATTTTTCCCTGCCAGCTGACTTAGTCCTGTTGTGCAGAATATTGCAATTATGTGTTGGAAGCTTCTTGTTTGAAGCAATAGCTTTGCTTTTATGGAGAATGGCAGAACATATCTTACAGCATGAGAAACATGAAACAAGAACTAACCACAAACAAGTGCACACAACACAAAAAGGAAGGTGCATCCTGTGATTACATTATATCACAGAATACATGCTATAACACTGCAGTGCCACCTGCTGTATAGACAGCTATAATGCATACAGTATACAGTCAGTAATCATGCTGCTGTTCTCCCAATACCCCTTCTTAACAGCATGTGCTTTGTCAAATTACATTCAGCTTCTTATGGATATAATTTTGACATTCCTTCAAAAAAGGCTTGGTGAGTGCATCAGCAGTCATCTCCTCTGATGGGCAATATTGAATGTCAATAACACCTTGCTCTTGATGGTCCCTCAGTAGGTGATACTTGACATTGATGTGTGGTCCTAGTGAGGTAGCAAGCAGAATATCGGTAAATGACTTTGCCAGACACAAGACTCGATTAAGGGAGGTTTATTCCACTCTTTGGCCACAGAAGTAGTCACCTGACCCGACTCACATCTGCATGTCAAGTGTCCCAGCTTACAGCTTACACAGTGTAAAAAATCACTTCAGTATATTGTGTCACAAGAGAACATTTCTGTTATACAAACATTTTTAACCTTTTAAAAATCAACCAAAAATCAACCTACGCCTCTTAAACCAGACAAGTCCTGCAAAACATGTATTTTAAACTTTATGCAAAACTTTAATTTCTCTGCAGTATGCTCTTGCGGTTCCTTTATTTGTCTTAAATAATTTTCAGCAAGCAAGCTTTTGGCACAGAAAGAGGAACATAGCAGGTTTCTGTCATGGGGGGGATGGGTGAATTCAGTGTTTAACTGCAGCCTGTCACAAGTGCAATGAACATGAGATGTACAGAATGCTTTTTAGCTGAAACTCTAAATCAGTCTTACTACACACATAACTATGGCCACATAAACTGACCCTCGTTGCCACTTCATTACCCCCTTTGATCATAATCATAGCGATTAATATGAGCGAGATTAAGCATCACTAAATAAGATACAGTTCTTCTTTCTAATGGGCCAGAGCCCAATGTGATTGAGATTCTATTTAATCCTGGGGGGTTAATGGCTGGTACTTCCACATAATATAATAGCCATAATATGGGTTGCAGCCTTTCTTTCTACAGTGGCCTCAATGAAACTCTGGATCATTCTAGTCCCAAGGAGAATCAGACAGGGCAGCAGCAGGCATGCTACAAGTATTACTACAACAATCCCCAATATAGCCTTTAACCCATATGTACTGGGGAAACCCCAATCCCCGAACCAGCTACCAGCATTGAACCCATTCCATGTCTGGACTGGCACATGAGCTACTTTTTCATCCTACCAGTAATTTCCTCAATGACTTTTCCCGTGTTATCCACTTCTAAGCAACAATTACTCAGATTAATTTTTCCATGAGTGCGTAAATTAGTTCCTTGTTTAGCAAGCAGATTTAAGGCAGTAGCAGTTTCATTAGTAAATATTTCTAACACAGCCTGTAACCTTATAATTCGATTAAGCATATAAATTGGTGTCCTATAACCATAGCTACCATCTTCAGCCCATGTAGCCGGACCATAAAACTGGACAATACATTTCCTATCCTCAGACCAGGTGAGCTTTGTTTCCTCTTTGAACCTGTGTACACAGGGACTCCCAGCTCTTCCTTATTTCTCAGTGTAAGGAGGAAGAATGAGGGTTTTAATGTACCTAGGACATAGGCTCCTGACCAGTCTTGGGGAAGCTCTGAATAGGCTTTATTCCCACAAATCCAGTATAAGTTTTCTGGGGCTTTCCAGTTAGATTCTTTTGTAAGATCCTCCCATATCTCTTTTAAATGAGTAAAATTGGTAAAAGGGTGTGGGTAAGAGGTGTTATAAGGTGTTATAAGACTGTTGTCCTAAACAGGCCATTTCTCCTACATGTGTTCTATACTGGGGACCTGACCTGGCAATACAATACTTCCCAATCATTGATGTTTTCAGATGCCACTCTGACTTTATTCGCTCAGGTGGCTGCTCAGAGGTGACACTGAATGGCACATCATAGTCTACTTCCCTGGCTTCCGAAGGTCATTGGTCTCCCATGTTAGTTCCCCCACACACATAACAATCTGTCACTTGTAAATTTTCAGCTACACTCTCTGCCAGTTCTATGAACAGGTTCTTTGTGCTAGGGGGTATTTCTATGCCAATGGCTAGTTCTTCATAGAGGGAGTGGAATAGCTGATGATTAGCAATGTTCTGTTTCCAGTGATACATACACAGTTGTACCGGGGTCTGATCCTTTTCCATAAATATGAACTCCAAATTTATTTCCCCATTGTGTTAAAAACCGGGCAGGGTTATATATGGTGAAATTCACAGGGGTGCAGCTCCCCACTGAGCAACTGGATGAACTAGCACAAGATTGTAGGATGGCGTCCTGATTTTTCATTCCTCATGTTCCCCAAGCAGCACATATCCAATAGGGGCAGTAGTTCCATTCCTCATTTACACAGCTAGGTCCCAGTGTCCCTGAACAGATGTACCTATCGTTTTTCAAATACTCTCTCTCCCATCCCAATCCTCCACACCCTCCCCTAGGGAAGTGGTTCAGGTTGATGGCAGAACACACATCAAAAATCAGGCTTGCTGCGGTACTTGGATTGGTGATCAGTGTACAGTTTATCAGCTTACCGGTGGAACTAAAGCTCCGAATGGTTAGCCAAGTTTTATAGGGTGCATAAGTGGGGTCATAACAGGTTATCTGATTTTCAACGAAGCACATTGAATAGGTAGTTACATTATGTATGCAGGTACCAGTTACTGTGCCCTTGCATTGATAATGAGAGTGCCACAGTGACATCTTGGTAGTTCTGGATCCTACTCTAGTGGTCTTTATACAGGGGTCACATGAGTTACCCTCCAACCTTTTTAGCTTGATCAGTATCACTACTATGGCTATCAACAGTCTCATTATAACATTTTTAGTTAACACTACACTGATGAGTATCCTCAAGCTTCAGCTTATGCGTAGACCAACCAGCGTCCAGGCTGTGGTTGGAGCAGAGCTTAGTAGATGTCCTTTATCTTCCACCGTGCATTGAGCCAGCAGCGTCCAGGGGTGTGCTGGCCGCAGGGCTGCAGTCTGTCTATCTTCTGCCGTGTGTAGATTCAGCAGCTCCCAGAAATGTGCTGAAAACAAGGCTGGAGTTCTTCCTTCTAATTTCTCTGGTCAATCCCAGTCTCAAAGGGTCTTGGGGATCTACTGTACTGTGCCAGGAGTCTGGGAAGTCAGCAGCTCATTTCACCCTAGAGTGGTGTATCCAGGGTGTCACCTCGGTCACCTTAATGGCTGTTGGGGTAGATAGCAGAACAGTGTAAGGACCTCTACATCTTGGCCCTAGTGGGGTTCAGTTCCACTCTTTTACCCACACTGTATCTCCTGGTTTAAAGGGATGTACTGGGTTTGACAAGCTTATGGGAAGTTTCTCCTGAATCCATTTCCCTATGTCTTGCATACTCTCCCCAAGTCTCTGTATCAGTTCACGGTTAACAACCCCTCCTATCTGATGCAAGTCTCCTCTTATACCTCTAATGATGGGTGGGGGCCTACCATACAGTACCTCAAAAGGGGACAGATTTGTCCTCTTTGTTGGGGTACACCAAATTCTCAGTAAAGCAATGGGCAACATCACGGTCCATTTCTTTTGGGTTTCCTGACAGAGCTTTGCCAGTTGTGACGTGAGCGTGCGGTTCAGTCGTTCAACTTTTCCAAAGCTTTGGGGCCTATATGCGGTGTGTAGTTTCCAAGTAATCTTAAGTGCTGTTGCTAATTCCTGGAGGCACTTGTGGACAAAGGCAGGGCCATTGTCTGAGCCTATGGCGGAGGAGATTCCATATCTGGGGATAAACATCTTTTACAAAACTGCTTCCGTCAGTAAAGTACTCAACGTCTGGCTTTTGTTAACAGTCTCTAAGTGGATTCGAGGATTTTCACACAGCATAGCTTGGTATTTAACCATTCGGCTGTTAGTGAACCAGTGATTTCCCTTGTAATCCATTAATGTCTGTGCTTGGTGTGGGACTCGGACATAAGTCTCCTGACCCAATGACAACTTGTCAGCCTCTGCCACAAGGAGGGTTGTTGCTGCGATGGCCCGCAGGCAGGAGGGCCAGCCCTGAGCTACAGTGTCTAGTTGTTTTGAAAGGTATATTACAGGGCGCTGCCATGATCACAAGTGTTGTGTCAGGACTCCTACTGCTATTCCTTGTTTTTCACTGACATACAGGTAGAAGACTTTCTGGCTGTCCGGCAGGCTTAGCGCAGGGGCCTGCATTAGGGAAACCTTAATGTCTTGGAATGCTCTGTTTTGTTGTTCTGCCCATTGAAAGGGTTCCTTTTCTCCCCCCTTTGTGAATTCATAGAGGGGTCTGGCTTTTGTGGCAAAGTCCGGTATTCAGATTTGTCAGGATCCTGCAGTGCCCAGGAATTCACGTACTTGCCGTCTGGTAGTCGGGGTGGGGATCTGACAAACAGCTTCTTTCCTGCCTTCTTGCAATTGTCTCTGTCCTTGTGATACTCTGAATCCCAGGTACTTCACAGTCTCTTGGCACAATTGCGCCTTTTTTCGGGACACCTTATAACCTGCCTCCCACAATAATTGCAACAGTTCATTAGTAGCTTGAAGACACTCTTCTTTATTTTTGGCGGCAATTAACAGGTCATCCACATACTGAAGGAGGACTCTACTCTCAGGGTCAGACTTGAAGGATATCAAGTCTTGGGTCAGTGCTGTTCTGAATAGGGTAGGGGAGTTTTTGAATCCCTGGGGTAAACGTGTCCATGTCAGTTGTCCCTTACCCCCGGTCTCTGGGTCCTCCCACTGGAAAGCAATAATGCCCTGGGATTGTTCTGCCACTCTGAGACAGAAGAAGGCATCTTTTAGATCCAGAACTGTGAAATAGATGGCCTCCCCTGGTATTAATCCCAATAGGTTGTATGGGTTCGGGACTGCTTGGTGGATGGTCATTACAGCCTGATTGACCGCTGAGGTCTTGAACAGGACTGCGAGTAGAGGTGTATTCCAGGCAGACTGGCAGGTTTTAGAACTCCATAGTGTAGGAATTTGTTTAAGTACTTTTGTATTCCTACTAGGGCCTTTCGAGGGACTGGGTACTGTTTCAGGCTGACTGGAGTTGCTCCTGATTTTAATTCAATAAGAATAGCAGGAATGTGTCTGGCTAATCCTGGTGGGTTGTCTTCTGCCCATAGTTCCGGGATGTCTTTCAGTATGCGGGCTTCAGAGGGATGGGGCAATTTTAGGATAGCCTGTCCGTCAGATTGGAAGTATATGTGTGCTCTGAGTTTAGCAAGTAAGTCTCTGCCCAGCAAGGGAATAGGGCAATCCGGCATGTACAGGACTTGATGTCCCCCCAAACTACAAAGACTTTCTGTTAGGAAGGGTCTTTTGACTTTATACTTCTGCGCTGCTTGGTTAATTCTGTCTCTCCTCAGTATTAAAAAGGGTCAATAAAAGTTGCTGACAGTCCGACCAAGTGGGGTTATGGCTCTGAATTATTGACCAGAGCAAATCTGTCATGGCTTGGGGGTTCTCAGAGTAGGCAGGGTTATGAATCTTCCAGTTCAGTAAATCTATTGTGGTAAAAGGGTGTAAAGGGGAGTCCGATGTCCCCACACTGCCTGTTCCCTTAGGAACATTTGCAGAGGTATGTTGAAAGATGGGGCAAGGGTGCGGCTATTTGCATCGGAATTTCTCGGAGTGGAAGTGGACACTTGATTGGGGAACCCATTGGCTACTACTGAGTTCCCTATTTCTATCCTGCCTATACCCAGAGTATTACCGTTAGGAGTATATTTACTGAGATTTGACATTGACAAACTTGCTGAATCTGATGTAGGTGGACAACAACTTGAGTCCCCTTGTCTACTGGATGGGGCATTTGGACAGGGCTCTGACTTGTCTCTATCTGAGGTCCGTTCCTCTACATACGGGAGAGGCTGATCTGTCTCTTCGGGTTGAGAATATATTTGTTTTGTCAGTGGTACAACTCTTGTCATAACCATAATTCTGCACTGTTCCTCTTTTGTGGCTTCTATCCACTTCAGGTCTTTATCTCCCATTTGTCCGAAGGATGCACAATCATTCAGACAGACGTTTCTCATAACTGACTGACTGACTGAGGATTTGTCCGAAAGATGCACAATCATCTGGACGAACATTCCTCCTGACTGACTAGCTGAGGATTTATCCGAGAGATGCACAATCATCCGGACGAACATTCCTCCTGGAAGGTGCGTCTTGGTTAGGTTTCTGTGAGTCTGACATAATATTTTCAAATAATCAGTCAATGATCTCTAAGTCAAAGGTTCCCTGCAGGGACCAATCTTTCTCACACAATGCTACCAATTTCTCAGGACTAAGTTTTAAATTGCAGTTCTTAGAAAATCTCTTCCTGAAGTTGGAGATCATGGACTGTAGGGGAGATTCAGCACTATGTTTCCCACCCATACTTGTAACCTAAAGACACCAAGACAGACACAGAAGGTAGGGTAAATGATGAGAATTCAGTAAGGGGTCTGAATCCTCGACACAAGTAGGAACAACAGACAACGCTTCCCTCGGTCAGTGGCCTGGGCGCAGTCTCCTTTTCCAGGAAACGCACTTAGAAGAGGTCAACTTTCGCCTCACCACAAAGTGATGTCTCATACACAGATCAATCATACCAGACACTCCCACCCAAAAATTATTGACTGACTGGGGATTCGTCCGAAAGATGCACAATCATCTGGACGAACGTTCCTCTCGGAAGGTGATCAGGCTTCCCTTCTCTTGATCCGTTGAGAGGCTGGCTGGCTGTCTGACTGTTATCCAAAATCAAAAGTAAAAAGACTCTCACCTGTTCCTGTTGGAGCTCCAGCTATCTATTTCACAGGTTCCCAGGTCCTTTTGACACTACCAAGGTCGTCCACAGCAGGCCACCAAATGGGGACACAGCGCAGTCTCCTAGATAACAGTTCTAAAAGGCGCCTTTAGAGACTACTATATAGCCCCCAAGGCTGGCCTCTCGGACCACTCCTTATAGGTCTGATCGGAGGTGGATGGTGCACTTGCGCTGCGCTTCTGGCTGCCATAGGCTCCCACTTTATTGTCAGCCCGATAGCCGGCACGGTGATATATGAGCCTCCCCTCCCCCCTCCTACGCTACACCTTGTAGGTGTCTCCCTCAGCTCTAATTTCCAGGTCCGAAGATCCATTTGGACCCCAGCCTGCGCACAGGCGCTGCGCCTATATTTGGACGCGGCGTCTCTTCAGCATCTAGGGGGACAGTACTCTTCATACGAATCCTTTATAGCATTCTGCCTACCCATTTTTGGATTTTTGACACATGCACGCGGCCTGGGACACCACAGCAGAGCTGACTATATGCTTTGAATGTCTTTTTTACACCTGCATTGGATGTTAACTCTCACTTGTCAAACCTTGACGAAGGACTTTCCCGAAACGCATCGGTTTAGTGAGACCCACTCCATCTTTTATCATTGGTCTGTTTTCATTTATTGTCTTGTGTGACATATATACATTTTTTGTTACCTGCATGTCATTCTCGATGCAACCATACATATGTATTTTTCATGTGTGCTAATGTTTTATTCTGATATATTGTGTGCTATATTTTTGTATTTTGCAATAAAATATTTTTCTTACTATTAATATCCTTTTTGTGGTAATGCCTTTAAAATCCCACCCCAGGGGAACCAATTGTCCTTTTTTTGCTATTATGGGATGTGGCATACCTTTTTTGTTTACTACTTCTGGTCAGAGCTTCTTTGTTTTTATAGGTCTGGTGGAAAACAGTGCCACCTGTCTCAACAGGTCACACCAATATTCCCACCCTCACGGCCAAATGCACCAAATGAGGTAGCAAGCAGAATATCGGTAAATGACTTTGCCGGACATAGGACTCAATTAAGGGAGGTTTATTCCACTCTTTGACTCTTTGGCCAAAGAAGTAGTCACCTGACCCGACTCACGTCTGCATGTCAAGTGTCCCATTTACAGCTTACACAGTGTAAAAAATAATTTCAGTATATTGCGTCACCGTTATACAAACATTTTTAACCTTTTAAAAATCAACCAAAAATCAACCTATGCCTCTTAAACCAGACAAGTCCTGCAAAACATGTATTTTAAACTTTATGCAAAACTTTAATTTCTCTGCAGTATGCTCTTGTGGTTCCTTTATTTGTCTTAAATAATTTTCAGCAAGCAAGCTTTTTACACAGAAAGAGGAACATAGCAGGTTTCTGTGATGGGGGGGGGGGAGGGATGGGTGAATTCAGTGTTAAACTGCAGCCTGTCATAAGTGCACTGCACATGAGATGTACAGAATGCTTTTTAGCTGAAACTCTAAATTAGTCTTACTACACACATAACATAAACTGACCCTCGTTGCCACTTCACTAGGATCGACCCTTTCTGATTGTGTAAGCTTTATACATCCCCGGTTGTCTTCAAAAATGGGAATTGGTTTTGACATGTCTATCCCAATGTCCACAAAATGTTGACGAATCCATATCGCTTCTTGACATGCGTATGCTCCTGGAATGTACACTGCTTCAGTTGAAGATAGAGTGACAGTTACTTGCTTTTGACTAGACCAACTTATGGTTTCTTCCCCATACTGGTAGATTAATCCACTTCTGGATTTGTGATCTGTGCAGTCCCTGGCCCAATCAGCATCCACATATTTGACCAGTTTTGGATTGGATGTTGCTGGTAACCATAAATTCATCTGAATTGTTCCTTTGAGGTACTGCATCACTCTTTTTACTGTGTTCCAGTCACGCTGACAGGGAGCTGAGACTTTCTTGCATAGTATGCCTACTGCTGCAGCTATGTCTGGTCTTGTCACAATGGCAACATTTAGCAGCTTACCATTTGCTCTGCCATACATGTCATTGTTGGGTAGCAAGTTTTCTGCCTCATTGCTCTTTTAATAGCCTGATTCCATAGGAGTTTTCACTTCCTTTGCATTTGCATATGGGATTGTTCCAATATTTCTAGGACTTTCTGAGATTGGTTGAGAAGATAATGTCCATCTTCTTCTCTCTCTATTTGGATTCCCAGATAGTAGCTAATGTTCCCTTGCTCTTTGATTTCAAAATTTTCTTTCATCTTGTGATCTATCTGATTGTAATCCCTTTCTTGTTCAAAACAAGTTATAATGTCATCAACATAGATAAAGATGTATATCCATCTATCTTCTTGATTTCTGGAGTAGAGACAGGGGTCTGCTTTACTTCTTGAGCATCCCTCTCTGGTAAGTACTTTGTTCACTTTCTCATTCCACATCCTTGCAGATTGCTTAAGACCATAGATACTCTTCTGAAGTTTACACACAAGGTTGTCTCTTCACTGAATTTCTGGGATTAACCCTTGGCAACTAGTCTGGCTTTGTATTTGTGGATATTCCCTTCTGCATCTGACTTTACTTTGAAAGTCCACTTACTTCCTATAGTTTTGCGATTAGGAGGGAGCTCTGTGAGTGTTCAGGTTTTAACATCTTAAGGGCCGTACACACGATCGGACTTTTTGACAACAAACATGCAAATTAGCTGTTTTGGAGCAACATCCGACCGTGTGTACGCTCCATCGGACAAACTTTTTCAGTTTCCATCGGACTTTTGTTGGCTGTGCAAACGGACAAACTTTCCGGCAACAAAAGTCCGATGGAGCAAAGTCTGATCGTGTGTACACAAAGCCATCGGACTTTTGTACAAACTACAGTACGCAGCCGCGAGAATGTTTCCAGCGCGATGGGATCACGCTGGTTCTTGGCGGCAGGGTACTGAACATCTCGCGCTAGCTGCAATAGGAAAAACACATTTTCCTACTGCGGCGGGCGCGAGAGGGAATTCCCCTCTGGGGGAATACCAAGCCCTTCGGTCTGGTATGGATTTTAAGAGGAACCCCCTACGCTGAAAAAACGGTGTGGGGGTCCCCCCAAAGTCCATACCAGACCCTTATCCGAGCTCGCAGCCTGGCCGGTCAGGAAAGGAGGTGGGGACAAGCGAGCCCCCCTCCTGAGCCATACCAGGCCACATGCCCTCAAAATGGGGGGTTGGTGCTTTGGGGGAGGGGGGCGCCCTGCGGGCCCCCCACCCCAAAGCACCTTTTTCCCATGTTGATGAGGACGAGGGCCTCTTCCCGACAACCCTGGCAGTTGGTTGTTGGGGTCTGTGGGCGGGGCGCTTATCGGAATCCGGGAGCCCCTTTAATAAGGGAGCTCCCAGATCCCGGCCCCCCACCCTATGTGAATGAGTATGGGGTACATCGTACCCCTACCCATTCACCTAGGGAAAAAAGTGTCAATAAAAAACACAGTACACAGGTTTTTAAAGTAATTTATTAGGCAGCCCCGGGGTCTTCTTCCTACTTCGGGGGTCCTCTTCCGACTTCGGGGGTCTTCTTCCGACTTCGGGGGTCCTCTTCTGACTTCGGGGGTCTCTCCAGTGTCTTCTCCCGGTGTCCGCATCTTCTGTCGGCTCCACCGCTATCTTCTGGCGCTCTTTTGCCAGCGGTGGCCTGGACTTCTGGATCGTCTTCGTCCCTCTTCTCTTCCAGAGATGTTGACACGACGATCTCTCCAGCCAGAATGCTCTCTGTGCGCTCCGCAACGGACTTATATAGGATGACATGACCATGCCCCCTTATGACCTCACAGTCCCAGCATGCCCCGGGACTGTGATGTCATAGGGGGGCGGGGTCACCGCCTATATAAGTCCATCGCGGAGCGCACAGAGAGCATTCCGGCTGGAGAGAGCGTCGTGTCAACATCTCTGGAAGAGAAGAGGGAAGAAGACGATCCAGAAGTCCGGGCCACCGCTGGCAAAAGAGCGCCAGAAGATAGCAGTGGAGCCGGTAGAAGATGCGGACACCGGGAGAAGACGCCAGAGAGACCCCTGAAGTCGGAAGAGGACCCCCGAAGTCGGAAGACGACCCCCGAAGTTGGAAGAGGACTCCCGAAGTCAGAAGAAGACCCCGGAGCTGCCTAATAAATTACTTTAAAAACCTGTGTACTGTGTTTTTTATTGACACTTTTTTCCCTAGGTGAATGGGTAGGGGTACGATGTACCCCATACTCATTCACATAGGGTGGGGGGGCCGGGATCTGGGGGCCCCTTATTAAAGGGGGCTCCCGGATTCCGATAAGCGCCCCGCCTGCTGACCCCGACAACCAACAGCCAGGGTTGTCGGGAAGAGGCCCTTGTCCTCATCAACATGGGGACAAGGTGCTTTGGGGTGGAGGGCCCGCAGGGCGCCCCCTCCCCCAAAGCACCCACCCCCCCATGTTGAGAGCATGCAGCCTGGTACGGCTCAGGAGGGCTGGGCTGCGTGCTCGGATAAGGGTCTGGTATGGATTTGGGGGGACCCCCATGCCGTTTTTTCGGCGTAGGGGATTCCTCTTAATATCCATACCAGACCTAAGGGCCTGGTATGCCCCTGGAGGGGAACCCATGCCGTTTTTTTATTTAAAATTTGGCGTGGAGTTCCCCCTCAAGATTCATACTAAACACAGTGCCTGGCATTGGTGGGGATCCAAGTTGGATCCCCGCACCAGTGTCAACCCGGCTCGCAAGGTGTCAATCTCGCCAATAAAAGTGGCGAGATTGAAACAATATCAGACAACAATACAGAAGTTGACCAAAGGATGGTGGTAAAGAGCTGAAAAACCACGTGATATGGTGAAAGTTGGCTGGAAAAGTCCTGTCGTCTGTATGCAAGACAAACTTTTCGGCAACGCCCTTTGTACAAAAATCCAAGGGAAAGTTTGTACAAAGTCCTATCGTGTGTATGGGGCTTTAAAGTGACTTTAATTCTTCTTCTGCTGCCTTTCTCCTTTTATTATTTATATTATTTATTTCACAGCCTTTGATCTGAATTTCTGCTTTGCATCAGTGCTTCTCTCAATAAAGGTTTCCCTAAAAGTGGAATTCTATTCAGTCATAAAATAACAACAGTTTCTTTTCTGGGCCTGAATTCTACGTGAGGACATCAGAAAGGGAGTGACTGCATGATCAGGGAAGTGAAGTGTCTTTGTGGAACTGGTTGCACCGTTGGTAAAAAGTTGTGCAAGTGAGAAATTAGGTAAGTGTTCCTTTGCTTTAAACATTCCCTGGACTAAATGAGCATTTAACCTATGCTATCCAGGGTTGGAAGGGAGCACAAACTACTTATAATTTATGGACAATTAAAGGTCAGCTGTAAATAAAGTCAAAAGTGTTACTTAGAAGGGCTCCCTACTTAACTGCTTGCCTACTGGGCACTTTTACCCCCCTTCCTAGCCAGGCCAATGTTCAGCTTTCAGTGCTGTCACACTTTGAATGAGAATTGTGTGGTCATGCAACACTGTACCCAGACAACATTTTTTATAATTTTTTTAGACAGATAGAGATTTCTTTTGGCGGTATTTAATCCTCACTGAGTTTTTTATTTTTTGCTAAACAAACAAAAAAAGACCAAAAATGTTGAAAAAAAATGTTTTCTAAATACATTTTGGTAATAAGTAAGTAAATAAGTAATTTTTCTCCCTCACTGATGTGCGCTGATAAGGCTGCACTGATGGGCACTGATAGCCTGCACTGCAGTTTTACTGCAGTATATTGTAGTGCATCAGTGCATTTTTACAGCAGTATATTGTAGTACGGCAGTGCCGTTTTACTGCAGTATATTGTAGTGCATCAGTGCAGTTTTACTGCAGTATATTGTAGTGCATCAGTGCGGTTTTACTGCAGTATATTGTAGTGCGTCAGTGCAGTTTTACTGCAGTATATTGTAGTCCATCAGTGCAGTTTTACTGCAGTATATTGAAGTGAGTCAGTGCAGTTTTACTGCAGTATATTGTAGTGCGTCAGTGCAGTTTTACTGCAGTATTTTGAAGTGCGTCAGTGCAGTTTTACTGCAGTATATTGTAGTGCGTCAGTGCAGTTTTACTGCAGTGTAATGTAGTCCGTCAGTGCAATTTTACTGCAGTATATTGAAGTGAGTCAGTGCAATTTTACTGCAGTATATTATAGTGCGTCAGTGCAGTTTTACTGCAGTGTATTGAAGTGCGTCAGTGCAGTTTTACTGCAGTATATTGTAGTGTGTCAGTGCAATTTTACTGCAGTAAATTGATCTTTTTTAAAAACTTTTTTTGGATTGATACATGTCCCCCAAAGCAGTACTTGGTCCCCATACCTATTGTATGCCCAATAACTTGCATAGAAGCCTTCAAAATGGGCACTTTTGATTTCTCCAGTTTGGGTCCTATAGACTTTAATGGGGTTCGTTGTTCAGCTTCAAACTTTTGTGATGTTCGAAAGTTCTGGCGCAAACTGAAGCGGAGGGGTTCATCCCATCTCTAATGGGCACTGATAAGGCGACACTGATGAGGTTGCGCTGATATGCACCACTGATGGGCACTGATAGGCGACAATGATGGGCACTGATAATCCATGCCCTGATTGTCAGTGTAGATGTCCCCTATGTGGATTGCTGCTTACTGGCTCTTCTCTCCTTACATGCTGTCAGCATGAGGAGAGGACTGCCAATAACCGGCAAATCCTGCTTACACTGTGATCAGCTGTGATTAGACACAGCTGATCACATGTTAAAGAGCCTCTGTGATTGGCTCTTTATCCTGATCTGTGATCAGCTGTGTCCAAAGGACACAGTGATCACAGATCCCTGCCGATGCATGCCGCAGGGAGCGTGTGAACATAGGCACACATCAATAGATGCCCTCCCGGAAATGTGCAACCACGATGCAGCCATCATTCATCTATAGCGCGGTCGGGAATAGGTTAAAGACTTATGATGGAGTCATGCTTGTAAACCATTGTAAGTAACATTAGATCATTATTAACTGTTGCTTAGGTTGTCCTTATGGACCAAGTCATCTTTTTAGATGTAATGATACTCAAAAATCTTATATGACGCTAACCCTGAAAGGGCTGCTTGATTTAGAACAGGTTCTTTCCCTAAACAGTGCAAAGGCTGCAAGACACACAGGAGCAAATCACTCACTCCAGCTCAGAAAACAGTCTAGGGGTTGTCTTTTTGAGGTGTATTGCAGTAAATTTGAACTGAAGGATAATGTTCGGGAATGGAATACTCCAAAACACTTAAATGCAGAATTAAACGGAGGACACCTCTCTATAGCAGCAACACAGTCACAAAGCTCATAGCTGAAGGCCATGAACAAAGGGATTTTTAGCACAGTTTGAGGTAGGTTGGAGCAGTCTAAAACCCTTGCAGCTTGTGTAAGTTACCCTGTGTCTATTAGGGGCACAGGGTGACCGAGAAGCCCAGTCTGGTCAACATTAACCAGACTCCCAGCACAACCACACCGAGCTCAACATTTCGTTTTACATCTGTTATCCAGGGTTCTATGTGTGGCGTGTGCTGAATGAATACAGGCATACCCCACTTTTAAGTACACAATGGGGTTTATTTACTAAAGCTGGAAAGGGCAAAATCAGGCTCACTTCTGCATAGAAACCAATGAGCTTCCAGGTTTTATTACCAAAGCTTAATTGAACAAGCTGGGGTTAGAAGCTCATTGGTTTCTATGCAGAAGTGAGCCTGATTTTGCACTTTCCAGCTTTAGTAAATAAACCCCATTGTGTACTTAAAAGTGGGATATGCCTGTAAAGGGGTTCTTTCACCTTTGACAGTAATATTTCTGAACAATCTCCCTCAAGGAATATATGAAGATAAATAATTTCACCTTTCATATTGTTAGATCGTTTCAGTTGGTAAAGCTGATGGCCACATGGGATATTGAGCAGGTTCAGGGCTAACTGGAAACAGTCACTATCCACAGCTTTACCGAGGGGAGAGAGATCCAAGTTTATGGGTTCTCTACATAGCACGGAGTAGTCCAGCAGCCAGTCCTGGATGACTCCAGGGGCAAGCAGCCTCCTGAAACCTCAGCAATCCATCCTCAGGCAGGCTGAACTAAACACCAACTAACTCTGTCTGCCCAGGCTCCAGCCTTTTTACAAAAAACACAGTTACTTCCAGCGCTAATAGGTCTTCCAAGGTGTGGAGTAACAGATGTCAGATAAAATGGTAGTGTGAAAGGTATATATGGTATCCAAAACTGGGTGGATCCTGCCTTCCTCAGATGGAGTAATCCGAAAGGAAATACAAGAAAAACAGAAAGGGAAGGCGCGCACACCTAGTGCATTACCAAAGATAATTTTATAATAAGACATTTTTATATAAAAGTGGGTACTCACAAAATGCCTAGCTGTGAGGAAGGGGGTGCGCCCCTGAAATGCTTTAGCTGTACCCCTGTGTTCTGTGCATGTTCATGCACTGTGTTTATGGCCTTTTGTCAGTTGCATTTTGTGAGTACCCACTTTTATATACACATTTCTTATTATTAAATTATCTTTGTTAATGCACTAGGTGTGCGTGCCTTCCACTTCTGTTTTTCCAACATTTTACACCCTTCTCTGATCACCTACTGGGCACACCCCTCCAGGGTTTGGTCAGAGCATAGTAAACATTCAGGCTCCTCTGACTACAAAGTAAACCTAAAAATAAATTGCCCTAGCAACCTAACCAGGAGGGTGCTACACATCCCCCCCAAAAAAATAGACTCTGTGTCCTTATGGGTCATAGCACGAAAATAGCCCTTAAAGAAGGGCAGAGTATCTTAATTACAAGGGACAAAAAGGGGAAAATAAACAGGTTAACAGTAATTACATGTGGTACTCCACATGGGAAAGCTTTCACAGACAATAGAGCTTGTGCATGCAATTGAACATTTACACATAGGCAATTTACATGAACTTTTTTTCTGTCTATAGACCCTATTCCTTCCTAAGTACATAAACATGGTTAATACAATGAATCTTGATTATAGGCACTCTTGACAAAATTATTGTGTCAAAGAAAAATGGTTTTACAGATAATCAGCAAATGCAGTATCAAAGGATGAAACATCATCCCCTTAGTGATGATCTTCCACACCCATATCAACAGTCCTACCACTTAGTGCTGTAACTTCCATAAATTGGCTCTATACTTTTCCATAGAAATGTATACAAATAAAGCCATTTGTTTTCTCAGCAACAGAAGTAATTTCTGAGCAATATAGCAATCCCAACTCCTTCTCTTTGCATGAGCACATAATGGACAGTCTCCACGGTATTCCAGCTCCAGGTTCACTAATGGTTGCTAATGACAATGACTGCATGAATTGTAGGAAATCCAGAATTTTTGAGCCCCCACATAGCACTACCCCCAAAATGGTCACTGGACTTAGAACAGGTTTTTTCCTGCAGTGGCAGCCAAGCACATAGCAGCAGTTCACTCACTTCGGCTCTGAAAACAGTTTAGGGGTTGTCTTTTCAAGGTTTATTGCTGTAAACATGAACTGAAGGAGAACAATGGGGAATGAAATACTCCAAAACACTTTGCAGAATTAAGCTTAGGACACTTATCTCTATAGCAGAAACACAGTCACAAAGCTCACAGCTGAAGGCTATGAACAAAGGGATTTTAGCATAGATTGAGGAAGGCTGGAGCAGTCTAATACCCTTACAGATAATAAACACAAGGCATGTTGAGCAGGTTCATGGCTAACTGGAACAGTCACTATCCACAGCAGTAGACCATGGAAACTGCAGCTCAGTAATCAAGCTCTACTCACAGACCCAGAAGAGAGATCCAAGTTTAAGGGTTCTATCCATAGCACCAAGTAGTCCAGCAGTCAGTACTGATGATTCCAGGGGTAAGCAGCCCCCCTAAGCCCCAGCAATTCACCCACAACAGGTAGGACTGAACACCAACGAATCCTATCTGCCCAATATCCAGCCTAATTACATCATTCACTGACCACCTACTATGCACCCCCCCTCCTCCCAGGGATTGGTCAGAGAGTTCTAGATATTCAGGCTGAGTATTTGTATCTTCCCGCCCTAAGCTCTGCATGTTTATTAACAGATCTAGGGGGAAAGCAATTAATCCCATAGCTTATGGAGCCACAACAGAACAAAGCAGACAATCCAACTCCTCTGACTACAGAGTGACCCAAAAACGAAATTTTCCTAGCAACGTAACTAGGAGGGTGCTACACTTATATTGTATTTTTACTTTATGAATCACTCAGGAATGGATCCTTTGAACAGCCAAAATAAGTCCTGAGCAATGCCCTATTCAGCTCTTAGAGAGAGAGAGGTTGCACAGAATCATGTAATAACGAGCTATTGTTCCCTTTAAGTGTACTATGAGTATGTCTTGGTAAGTCTCCCCAATGGACAGTTTAATAAAACTCAGATCTGGGCATTCACACAGAAAAGAAACTTGTCATCATGGTGCATGATCACTAAAAGAAACATGTCATCATGGAGCATGTCAGCTAACATTGTTGACCACTGTCTGAAAATGCTGGTGCCCTATGATGCTATGACACGTATGATGCTAATGTTATGTGTTCGGAATTTTTGGAATTATTGACCTGGAGCAAATTTGTAGATCAAGAGTTCTGACTTCATTTGCTGCATACCTATTCCTAATCAGTGGCTTAGCAAGTAATCAGGCATATTTCTGTGGAGACAGATTTCCTTACTTGGAAGAGGTTGTACTGATCTGAATGAAAAGAGTACACACAAATACTCAGTGAAGCATTCACTTGGCATTGTGTTTTGCTTGGCCCCTTTTTAAACTCTGCAGGCCTATTAACATCCATTGCTTTCCTCATTGTACTCCACTTGTAGGGAAGAGTTTAAATGCTGGGAAAATAGACACCTAAAGCCACGCAAGAGCTAAGTCCACTTCTGCATTAAGGACATGTGTGAACGCTAAACTGAGATGACTTCATGAATTCAATACGGTGACAATATTTCCTGCATAGCATTAGCATTTTACTGATTAAATTTACTTGCTGACCACAGCTGGCCTTTAACCGGACATTTTTTAATCTTTTTATATAATTATCAATCATAACATATTTGGCTTTTCTTGATAATGCCAGGACTGTGATAAACATTCAGTAATATCAACATTGTCCACTAGATGCTGCTGTTGCATAAAAATCTCCATTCAAACTGTGCCTAACAATGACTAATTTACCTTTGATACATGTATGTATTTAATTAGGTATTTCAAGAAATGAACTGAGTTTAGAATTGCTAATTGGACATTTCTAATGAGCTGGATTTCAGTTAAAGATCACCCAACGCAATCTGACAAACTTTCATAACTATAATAATTTCACACTCACCTCCGCCCCTCATTTAACTGTCACATGCGTTTTATTTTTTTTTCCGTTATGTTTCTCGTCTTTTCGAATTTTTTTTTTTTTTTTGTTATGTGCAACATTCTGTTCTTACTGCAATTCCCTTTGTTTTCATGGCATGATTCTGTCACGCTGTAAATTATAAGGTAGGAGAATGATTGCGATATTGTGATTGAGGGCAGGTTAATTGGGATAGGTTTTTCTTTATTAACAAAGATTTAACAATGTAAAATTAGTCAGCTAAGAAAAGGGGGATATGCATTAGACAGACATAAATTTACAGTATGAACATTTTATCTATTTATATTATAGCGAGATTGTATGAATTCTTTTAATTTTTTTTTGTCTAATTTATGGAACTCTGTGACATTCTCTTTTGTTGATCATATATTCATATATTTATGTTAAATGCAAATTTAAGCGGTAATCACAATTCCCTTTGTGTGAAGAGCATATGCCTGTCACATAAGTTAGATGACAGGAAAAGGATTGCTCAATTAACATTCTTTTGTCTTCATACAAAATGTACATTATACAAGTGCAAATCGCTGAACCAAAGAGATGAGTTCTTTGGAGAGATAAGACTTGTTATAGAAATAACAAGGATTACACAGGAAATATACAATCAGGAGAGATTGTATTTGTGTTTTTTTGCTCGCCATAAGATGCCTATATATTGAGGGGAAGGTGATCATTCAGTAGGAGAAAAATCCGGTACTTCTGGGTATAAAGGTGCACCCAACTATATTTCCTGCCTCCCTATAATACACTCCCCAGTAACTGAACATCAGCCTCCAGCAATGTCATATTAGAGTGGTCCTTGGAACAAAGGTAGGAGACATGCAGCATGAGAGAGGTTACTACAATAACCTATTGCAGGAAAACACCATTAGGATTTTTTTAGTGCATACCAAGTGCACTTTAAAATAGCCATCAGACAAAAAAGAGAAACTGCTAGGAATTCCAGAAAAAAAGCTAAAATCTAGCAAAATAAACAGCTTACCCACATTCCTGTTATCCAAGAAGGCATCCTATCATAGTAAAGGACCAATATAAATGGGGAAGGGAAGGGAAGGGGGTGAAGAGGGAGCGGGTAAGGGCCAACACTATCCTTCCATAGATGAATGAAAGCTGCTGCAGATGCATGGTAGGGAGTTCATATTTCTTGCAGAGGTAGTGTACAAAGGTACAGTAAGGTCCTCTCCATGTTTTACATGGAGTGACCCCTATCAGACATTGTTATAGAAATCACCCTTAACATGGCAGCTCTGTCCAGAAATAACAAGGGTACGCCACCTACTAAATAAATGTCAAGCACCCAAAACTTCACGACCAATGCTTCATTTTTCAGAAATTATTGGAAATAAATGCACTTCAAGAGTTCTAATGAATACATATTTTTAATGTTCAAAATTAGTTCAGGATTTCAAATAACTAGTTGCATTTATAATATAATCTAATATAATCTAAAATGGTTCATGAAGTTTAGCCCATGCTCTCTGTTATGATGAATGATATTAGGGAAAATTAAACCAAACTGTAACTGAATTTTTATTCAGTAGTATATTCATGCATAGAAATAGTACAGTGACATCCCCAACGTTTTACCTTTGTACAGTGATAGTGGTGATTTCTGGGTCCTATAGGACCAGCAAGCATTTCTTACTCCCCACTTTCCCAACATCAGTACATAAACTATAGAAATACATTACCGGCATATACATTTCATAGTATATGTTTTTTCATGGTTTGCAGGAGTACCTGTACTGAAGACAACAATTAGTTCCAAAAAAGCCAAGTTTCTACTGAAGATATTTTGTGGACAGGGAATTTCACTGCTGGATACATTTGCATAGTATAATTCAAGGTTTCTCAACCAGAGTTCCAGAGGTTGCTAGGGGATCCTTGAGCAATGAGCAATTCCGGCCTCTCAACTAAGTTCCCACTGACACCATTGATCTTTTTAGCTATCTGTAAGTGGGCAATCCTTCCTAATGATCATACGTGTAAGGTGGATTCTTCTCACTGACCATCACACTAATGTACCATGAGTTGTAGATATAATCATTTCTAGCAGGGGTTCCCTGAGACCAGAAAGTTATTTCACGGGTTCCTCTTTGTTGAAAAGGTTGGGAATGGCTAGTATGATTGTTAGATGCGGAACATACAGAATTACAATACTGTCAGAAAAAGCTTTCAGTATCTTTATATGCTTAATGGAGCATTATTTTATAAGAGGTGCAGACACCAGTAAATTGATTTTTGCTTCACATTTTTATTACAAATTTTGTAGCATGCATATAATTATTATTTTTATTGTCTGTTCATAGCAATTCTGCTTTTCTGTATTTGTTTTGCAATTTTACTTTCTTATTGGGCTCATTTATATTTTTAATTGGTATGCAAATTAAACTATTTTCATAAAATATTATTAATAACATATTTGCCTTTTCTATAGTAAATATGCTATAAATCAAGACAGTCCTAGCTTCTGGTTGAGTCCCTTTGCATTAATTAAAGTTTAAATGTAATTTCTTTTTTTTAACAAATCAGCACAGTGGGCTGCACTTACATTGAATGAGAAGAGTCCCTTGTGCTGGATGCCCTACATTCCATCCTCTGCCAATCCCCCCACCCCCCAATACCCCCGCAGCAGTTATCTTTCTGTGCTGTGGGGGTTATTAAAGCTGCTGGACCTCACATGAGCACTCACCCAAGATTCTCAGCTATTCCCACCCTTGATACCTGCACTCCTTCTCCATTCACAGAATTTGTATTATAGCTTTCATCAGTAAAAAGCACTTTGCGACTTTGAGAGGGTGGGCAGATGACTCAAAGGAAAAAGGAAGAGGAGGTATACTTACCTTTAGTGGGTGGTAGGGAAAGCTTCACTTTCTAACACTACCTGCTTGGTTGGATTTTCTGTTTCCCCTGCTGCACAGTATGGTTCCTTCAGCAACCCCTATGTTACCACTCTGTCCTTCACTGGCATGGGTCGGCAGGAGTAACCATGACCCACATTGGGGGGGGGGACACTGTCCAACACAACATGAAGTTTCTGAGTGAAGATTTCCCTCTTGCCTACTAGAAAAGTTAGTATTCCTCCTCCCTTTACAGGGCTTTTTTAGGGCAACACATATCCCTAGAACATAATCTCAACCTATTCCATAACCCTTAAGATGGTATTAAAACCAAAAATGTAATATATTGTAGCTTACCAATCATTAGATGTGGTGGCTGCATACGTTTTCTTTTTTAGGCTTTTTCCCCACTGTTTTCACCTGTTGGTCTGGCTATAGGCGAATAGAGCAAACAAATGAATGTCACTAGGCTATTTCCTGTGCTGGTTCAATATTTTTCATTGGTTTAAAACAAAAAATACCACATTTGACCACCAGATGGTGATGAGTATCATATCATATGATACTTAGCACCATCTAGTGGCCTAATGTGATATTTTTTAAATGAACAAAAAAAATTCAACTAGCACAGGAAATAGCCTAATAACATTCATTTGTTTGCCCTATTCGCACATAATGAATGTACTTGCACTTTATTTTGTGAATTGCTATTCAAATTCTTTATAAACACACCCCTAAATCACTCAACCATTGCTCAACAGATGCAACCATTGTTAATAACTATTGCTCTGTCCCCAACAACAATATTGAGATCTTCTTATACTACAATTTTTTGCTCTGCTTTCGACCAGCACAGCAAATAGCCCAATAATATAGTTTATTAGGCTGTTAGTGTTAGTAAATATCAGAGTCAACATTTACACAAAAAAAAAACTAAAAAGACAGGACAAGACGCAATTATTAACATCAGGTAGAGAGAGTGCTCTGCAACTTTTAAGATCTTTGTCACTGCCCTGGACAGAATTAATATGTGAAGGACTGCCCATCCATTTTTTTTGGTTGTTTTGACAAATTCTTTTAAATGCATAAATCATTTTGTATTCAATTTCTTCAATTTCTTAAAGAAAACAAATACAATCAATGTGAACACATAATTGTATAGTTATCTCCAATGAGAAATTAGGTGTATGATAATATAGTTGTGAATTCCGCTTTCATTTGTAACCTTTGAAATAAATTGGAATATCTTCTCCCTCTACTTTAGCACAACTCCACATATACACACTGGGAGATCATAAACAATCATTCCTGAAAGGTCACTCATGCAGGACTTGCTTGCAGCTTACAGAAAAGATTGCACTTGCCTAATAAAAGGTCAGATTTTGTGAATGTTTTTTTTTTTGCATTAAATATTTTGTATACTGCCATATTGTGTGTGGCTTAAATTCCACGTTTTAAACATTGGTTCAGCAGGACTACTTTTTGAGAACTGGATTTTTGAAATATGTATTTCTCATCCTCCCCACAACAGCCATGTATACAGCCCCTACTCCCCCAAAACACACAGTAGCCAGCAATCCTTGCCACCACCCCCATAATCATTGGTAGTATAGTCCTTAGTTATCTCTAGTATGCCATTCGGTGACCAGGTAAAGTAGGATTCATTTATCACAAAATTCTCCAAATCAAACTTGCTTGTCAGATGGAGGACCTGTATGACTTGTCTTCCCCTGTGCTCTGCATTATGTTAAGGCATGTTGTTCAAGCGAAATGATGTGTCACAATTAAAACCTAGTCCAGCTGTATATCCCAGTAGTGTACAGTGGTCCCCCATCTGAGAAAGTTCTGAGTTGGGAAGCCTACGGGAAGAATATTCTGACAGACCTTTCATATGTGCCTGATGACTAGGATTTGCTCAGCCTTGCCCTTAAAGTGGTTGCAAACCTCAGACATGAAATATGAACAAAGCATATCCCTCTATAACGTATACTTGTCTCAATTAAAAGCACAAAGTGTCATTTCTGTCTGCCTCTTCATTCCTCTGCTATCAGCATGAATCACTTCTGACAAGTTTTCCTGACACCACAAGAAAAATGGTGACAGGGGAGGGGAGCTCCTGCAGATTGGCAGCCTCATCTCTGTCCCTCTGTGCTGTGTGAAAGGGGGTGTGTCCCTTCTCTCCAATCAGCTCTCAGAGCTCTCCTCACTGAGCTCTGCAGAGTGTAACTTCATCTCTCCGCCCCCTTTATTTCTGAACTCTCACACACGCTTTAAAAAACTGGACTTTGAACAGATATACTGTAGAGAAGAGAATCCCGCAGATAAACAGGTACAACTTATGTAGGAGGATTTGTTTCATCTCTGTCTATCACCTGAGGCCAGTCACTTCATTGGGTGTATGTAAGGGTTTACAACAACTTTAAAGACCTTGAGGTACTTACTTGTTTTATTATTACGATAGGTCTGAGGGCAATCTATTGTATCCAAGTAGCCAAGAAATTTAAATTGCCAGTGTAGCCCTAGTCTAAAGCAGCCCATAGATGATTCTATTTTCCTTCCTTCCACCACAGGAAAGAAAATCGCTCGGTACTTGTGTCATCACATTTAGTGTGCCTTTCTCAGCACTATTGTGTTCTGCTGGTTGAGGATGTGGGGAGCCTTCCTGGCTGCCAGTATACAACGATTACTGCTAGTTGTTATAGCCGCTAGTAGAAATCGCATTTAAAAAATTTGACAGGCTGTTGGTAGCCAGATCGAACGATGGATCGACTTGGGTACAACTAGCCTGCCCATAAATGGATTGCATCTCAATCCCTGTATGGCTGGTCTAAGAGTCTAATTATACGTGTTTTAAGCTTTTTCACAGCCAAGAAAATAATCCCTGTAATTTGTGTTATATATTTACTTTCTTTGACTCCCTGATTTGAATGTTCTCTACTGTGTGTAGATTTTTTGTAAAGCGAACTATGAACTTTGGTGAAGTTAGTGTAGAGTTCAGGCCATACTTAGGGGTTTATTAAAAAAAATAATAATAATAATCAACTCCTTCTAGTGGCCATGATGCAGTATTTTTCATGATTGAGGTATTTCAGAAAAATACCACATTATAGCCACTAGATGGAGCTGATGATATTTTAGAAATAGACCCATGACTTCAACACTACATTAACTTCCCCCAAAGCTCACAGCTAACTTCACTAAAAACCTACACACAATAAAGAACAATCAGATCAGGGAACTTTTGTATGTCTGTAGGTCCTTCCTAACCTGTCTTGACTGAAACTGACTTAATTAACATGTGGGTGATGTGATTGGCACAAGGTTTTCAAAGCCGATTGCTATTGTTTTCCCCGCCTCTCTGATGTCCCTTTACCCCCCTCCTATAGGCCAAAACATGCACATTTGCTAAATGTAAATGTGCATGTTTGTAGAATGAATTCTGTTACGAAGAATTTTAGAGTTGTAGAATTTTGTTTCTAAGATAATTTGTCTGTGTGATTGTGCATGCATAGCTGGCTGCCTTCTAAAATCAGTACCATTAGATATCTTCCATTATGAAACACTCCAGAAACCTTTACATATATTAAATAAACAATATTATAATTTTTTTTAAATATAACTTAAATTGTCTTCTGAGTATACTGGTGCTTTACACTGGAGGTTAGACAGAAAAAAAGTTAATTTTTCCCCAGCTAACATCCCTGCAATAAATTTACAAGCTGCAGAGCATATGGCTTAGTACATAGTTAGCACCTGTGTCTTGCAGCGCCTGGGGTCTCTGGTTCAAATTCCAGTCAGGACATTATCTGCATGGAGTTTGGATGTTCTCTCTGGGCTTGTGTAGGTTTCCTCCCACACTCCAAAGACATGCTGGAAGGTTAATTGGCTCCTCTTTAAATTGGCCCTAGTATGTGTATGTATGTAAGATAGAGACCTTAGACTATAGGCTTCTTGGGGACAGGGGATGTGAAAGCACAGTATCTATAGAGCTGAGTAAATTGTTGGCACTATATAAATATCTGAAATCAATACAATATACAGTATGATATTTTGCCTTCTATATAATGCAAAACAAGTGAAAAAAATTAGCAGAATTGGTGAAGCCTCCCCATAATAGCAATGATAGGTAGTCAGAACTGTGATAAAAAGCCAAGGGCACCAGATGCAGCATCTTACTTGCCACCGTCACCTGCCACTAGATGTGGATTGTCACTTGCCATGTCGCCTGCCACCAGAGATGGGTTGCCACTTGCCAACTGATGTGGATTGACAGTGAGAGATTATGTCATCTCTCTGCTGCTCACCGCACCTCGCTCCCAAATTGAAGAGGCACGGCTGTGAAGAGCTCGCTTCTTTCCTTTCCTCCGCCTCTCTCATGCAGCCAGCCAGCCTGCCGTAGCAGCCACAACCCGCTGGTTAGGCAGGGACCCTGCGGCAAGAGACTCGGGGCTATGGGCCCCAGATTCGGGGCTATAGCCCCATTAGCCACCCCCTAGCAACGCCCCTGGTGAGTAGTAATTTTAAATTGCAGGGCCATGCTGCAACTGTGAGTCAAGCTCATGGTTGCAGCACAGCCCCATTGAACTCAAATCTGCCACCACAGTTAACCACTTGCGGACCGCCCACCGTTCATTTACTGCGGCAAATAGGGCTGCTCTGTGCCAGATCACATACCTGGTATGTGATATGACACTCCCGGGTCTGGGGCGCGTGCGCACGCCCCTGGCAACCCGCTCCTGCTGTGCCTCGATGTCTGCCGGCACCTGTCAATTACACAGAACACAGGCAGAACAGTAATCTGCCTATGTAAACAAGGCAGATTGTCATTCTGTCAGTAGGGAAGGTATTGATCCTGTGTTTCTGAAAAGCAGGAACATGGACCTTTGCCTTCCCCTAATCAAATCACATCCCCCCACAGTGAGTAAGCACAGGCTAGGCACACATTTAACCCTTTGATCGTCCCTGATGTTAACCCCTTCCCAGCCAGTGTCATTAGTACAGTGACAGTGCATATTTTTTTAGCACTGATCACTGTATTAGTGTCACTGGTTCCCAAAAAGCGTCAGGTGTTCAATTTGTCTGCCGCAATATTGTAGTCCTGCTATAAGTCGCTGATCACCACCATTGCTAGTGAAATAAATAAAAAATAAACAAAAATATCCCATAGTTTGTAGATGCTATAACTTTTTGAGCAAACCAATCAATATGAGCTTATTGGGATTTTTTTTACAAAAAATATGTAGCAGAATACATATTGGCCTCACTTGATGAAGAAATTAGATTTTTTTCAATTTTTTTTATTAGGTATGTTTCATAGCATGAAGTAAAAAGTATTGTTTTTTTCCAAAATTGTCGGTCTCTTTTTCTTTAACCACTTACGGACTGCCCGCCGACATTATACGTCGGTACTTTGAAGAGGGATATCGTTGTTATGGCAGCAGCTAGCTACCATAACCCCGGTATCCTCTTCTTCAGCAGCGGTCCACTTTCACATAAAAGTGGTCTCTGCAACGGAATTGCCGCAAGATCACTTTTATCGGTGGCGGGAGAGGGCCACCCCCTCCCGCTACGCTGCGGTGCCCTCCGCCGCCTACCAGAGCCGTCGGTAGAGGCGGAGGCGATCGCGTCCTGTCTCCTGTGTGGTATGGAGATGAGTGAGGGGAAGATGGCCCCCACCTGTCTCCATACCATTGCAGGGTGGAAGCGACTTCAAAACGTCACTTCCGCCCATAGCTCTTAAAGAGACATTTTTTTTCTTTTTTTTTCAAATGACATTACTTTTTTTTTTTTAAATTCATTTTAGTGTAAGTATGAGATCTGAGGTCTTTTTGACCCCAGATCTCTTATTTAAGAGGACCTGTCATACTTTTTTCTATTACAAGGGATGTTTACATTCCTTGTAATAGGAATAGAAATGACACTTTTTTTTAAGAACAGTGTAAAAAGAAAAAAGAAAAGGTAAAATAAATAAGAAAAAAAAAATTTTAAACTCGCCCCGTCCCGCCGAGCTTGCGTGCAGAAGCGAACACATACGTGAGCAGCGCCCGCATATGAAAACGGTGTTCAAACCACACATGTGAGGTATCACCGCGATCGTTAGAGCAATAGAAACAATTCTAGCCCTAGACCTCCTCTGTAACCTAAAACATGCAACCTGTAGAATTTTTTAAACGTCGCCTATTGTTGCCATTCCACGAGCGGGCGCAATTTTGAAGCATGACATGTTGGGTATTTAATCGGCGTAACATTATCTTTCACAATATAAAAAAAAAAAATGGGCTAACTTTAGTGTTGTCTTATTTTTTAATTCAAAAAAGTGTATTTTTTCCAAAAAAAAGTGCGCTTGTAAGACCGCTGCGCAAATACGGTGTGACAGAAAGTATTGCAACAACCGCCGTTTTATTCTTTAGGGTGTTAGAAAAGAATATATAATGTTTGGGGGTTCTAAGTAATTTTCGAGCAAAAAAAACCTGTTTTTAACTTGTAAACACCAAATCTCAGAAAGAGGCTCGGTGCTTAAGTGGTTAAAAGCAAAAAAAAAAACAAAAACGCAGAGGTGATCAAATACCACCAGAAGAAAGCTCTATTTGTGGAAAAAAAAGGACATCAATTATTTTTTGGGTACAGTGTTGTACGACTGCGCAATTGTCAGTTAAAGTAACGCAGTACCGTATGGCACAAAACGGCCTGGTCATGTATTGTTACAATTCTGGTAGGGTGGCCATGGTTCAGTCATCTGTTTTTACCGCCCCAATGGCCACCTGTCTGAAAGAATCCTTAGAGCCCCATCCCAACAATGCCCAAGTATACAGTACTTTTCATAACCTTTAATAATTAAATGTGGAGCATATAGGGTAACAGGTTTATTCCCTTTTCTTAATACAATAGAGAAGGAAATAATAGACTTGCACACAGATTTTCTGTATGTTATATGTATATGGATACCTAGTCATAAGGGCTATGGCTGGTAGTCAGACCTTGGCTAACGACATCTCAATGTCCCTAAAAGGAATACGAAGCTGATAATCTACAACTGACTACCATCTATCATATCATCATAGAATTAAAATATCAGTTTTTGGTGAACTAACCCTTGCAGCATTTGTTCACCTCTACTAATTACAGCCTGTGCAATAAACCTATTTATGAGTGTAATATAAATAGAGCACTGCAACAAATAAAGATCTGGTCTGTTATTGGTATATTTGTATATCACTGTGCATATATTCATTAGTAAATTGTGTTAAATTGCTAATAACGAACCTTTGCAATTAGGCAAGTAATGCAAATCATTATAGTTTATATGAGGTGCCTTCATATGCAATGTGAAACTGGTACAAACAATGATAAATTATTAATAACTAGCATCACAGCCTAATCTGTTTACTTGATATTATTGTCACCAGAGCCGGTGCTAGGTATGGCGCATATTTTATTTCTAATTAAAACTGAATAAAAGCTTCCTGCTGACATCATCTGCTTTAATTGTATTTAATATGAAATAATCTTCATACTTAAGCATTGTAAATGTTGCCTGATTTTATATTTAAAGCAAAGTGTTGTCAGCTGCCTTGGTCTCCTGCGGTAGAATACCTGTGTGGGTTTGTTATGTCTTAAATAGCGTTATAATTGTTTCTGGATGCTAGAAAGTACTGGTTTAAACATTACATGGAAACCTAAATGTGGTATTAACGTGTATAATCATATTTACATTAAACATACCATTAGGGAGCATATTTTATATTGTGTATCTGTGGCGTGTTATGATAACTTGATGTAACGGAGTAACTATGCAGTGGCTATACAGTACGTCCCAGGCAAAAAAGTGGACTTGATAATATAGGGCCCCCTCTATGGTCCAGGTGGGGGTGCTTTGCTTTTTTTCTCAGCTGTCACACAGCTCATCCACTTCTTGCATCGGGGGGAAAGGAATATGGGGGGCACCTTTCACAATGTTTTGCAGTAATCCCCAGATAGCAAGGATAGTTTGCTACAATTTTGTGGCAGTGTTGAATTATAAGTCTTGCTAACTTGTTGCACATTTTCACTGGCAAGTTGTACACTTGCAGAGCACTTGAAGCACAAGTTCTAGTTGACACTTTACCAATTTGTAGTGAATTTGCATGGTAAGTCTCTAGCAAGTGAAATGTAATAAGAATATTCCTGCGCTACCCAATTGGAAAAAGAAAAGAAAACAAGAACTCAGAAAAATAGTAAAAATGCACATATGCGACTGGACAGCTGCATGCACCGAAGCAAGGGTCAGACATAAGCCCAAAATCAAACTGAGGTATAGGGGGGGAGGTGCTGCGCTAACCAGAAGAAAGATGTAAATCTCTGTCTGTGGTCAATTAATAAAATGACATAAAATCACATAATAAATCGCATAAATAAGTGTTGACACTAAAAAACATTCAAGTCTTAATAATCAGCATCATGTGTATGTGAAAAAAGTGCATAAAAAATCATTTTCAATTGGTATATACTAAATGACAAAAAAATCGCATGTTAAATCGCATAAATAAGTGTTGACACTAAAAACATATAAATCTAGATAATCATGTGTTGGTGCACAAAGGGACATAAACACTACTTCATGTGAATAATTCTAAATAAAAATACATAAAATAAATCAGAAATAACCATCAAAAACATATCCTTATAAATGGTGCAAAACGTACAAAGTGCCAGTGCTTAACCTCCCTGGCGGTATGATTATTTCGGATTTTAGGTGCTGAAAGCGGTACCATTATTTTGCATGGAAATTTGGCGTTTTATACTGTAGGTCTGTAAATCTTAACAATAACACACTTAAATCTGTCCAAACCAGAGTCTAGTAGATATCCCGGGTATGATAAAGTTTGAAACACAAAAACATAAATTATAATATAATAAATAAAAATAAATAATTAAAAAAAAAAAAAAAAATAGTAATAAAAGAAATTTCCCCACAATTCACTATCGCTCAATTCTGCAAGTGTTCTAATTTACTATCGCTGTTTTCTAGCTGGTCTAAAGCCACTTTTGACGTAAAGGGACACTTTTTGGTTGCTATGGACAATCTCCAGTTTCCAGGCAGAAAGAACAGTTTTATATATATAAAACTGCATGCAGGACACTGGGCAGACCACTAGGGACAAAGGGGATGTGTCATTATTTGATACAGTACTGTAATCTGTAAGATTACAGTATGCTGTATCTGTACTGTGTGTTTCACTTTTTGAATTTGCCGCCGAACTCCGTCCCCGTGCGTCGCAACGCTCGCAGGGAACGGAGCTCGGCACTGTGAATCGAGCGAGACACAGCGGCTCGCCGATCACAGCGGGGAGACATTGCAGGATCCAGGGGACAAGGTAAGTATACTCTTCCTGGATCCTGCAATGCAAGCCCGAGTCTGGCTCGGGGATACCGCTTTTGGTATGAAAAATCCACCCCGAGCCAGACTCGGGAATACCGCCAGGGGGGTTAAAGGTGATCTAGATATCGCAAATAAAACACATCAATCCAACGCAATATGGATAATAAATAATATAAATAAATGTCCCAATAATAGTGATATAAAATATATTGTGCTGGCCTGCGAAACAAATGACCAATGACATGCCAGTAAGTGCAGCAAACTTAAAGTGCCAGTGTAAAAGTCATTGAAGGTGCAAAAGCAAGTTCTGGTGTATTCAATAAAACAACAGTGGGGTGTCTGGGATGCAATTCACTCAGTGTCCTCCTCGTGCATAAAACACTAATGTAAGCAGTGGCCCCTTACCTAGCGGTGCTAGGTCAACCGCATGAATTGTAGCTAAAACGCCAGGTCCTGAGCCTCAATCGCGTCCCTATATCCACGCTTGCCGGTGTTGGGTTATCCTAATGGCAGCTGATTACAAGTGGCTATGGTCCTATCAGGGGTCCTGGACCACGGATCCTACCTCAGCCTCCACATCTCAGGTATGTATGTACAGGAATATGCAGGACAAAGGTACTTGATAGTGAAGTATGTATTAACCAGGTAATGCTTTATTAAAAATCTTTAATTAGATGTACTCACATAAAAACAATGCAGAGCAAACCTCTCTCCTACGAGCAGCGAACTCGTTCTGTGTCTAGCAATGTGAAACAGCCTATTCCGTCTCTAGCAAGAACAAAGTTGCAGTGGTGAGTCTACAGCAAGAATTCTGCAAGTCTACAGCATAAATTCAGCCACAGTGACCCCTGTGGTGGGATGACTATTGCACAACACAACTGAACTTTCAGCAGACTTGCAGAATGTTTGCAAAGAAAGTTGATCTGGAGTCATGAAATACGAACTTGTTGCAATTGTGCAAAAAACTTGTGAAGCCTGGCAAATCTAGCAATAACTTAGCAAGTCAGCTTGCAGCACAATTGCTTGCTATCTGGGTCTCCAATAGGTGTTGGACAACAAGCTCCATCTTTTGCTTTCCTAACCAGTATTCACATAAGCATGTAGGAGGGTGCAGTTGACTTTCTTCACTGCAGGTGGCACTAAACTGCAGCGACCCTGCAGCTGGAGAGGAAGTCATGAGGAACATGGTTTCTCTATGGTTTTCTGGGTCCTTGAGAAAGCAATATAGTTGTATTCTGTTGCCCCATGTGACTCTGGTGACCATCTTAGGTCAGGCAGAGCCTTTTTAAGGCCCTGGCTCCTGGGCTTATTGTGCTTTCTGTGACTAGGTAGCATGGGGAAAGGCCTTTAGGGACAGTACTAGCAGTAGGGGGAGGTTCCTGATGAGGAGGGAAAGCTTAGGGTCGCAACTCTTCTGAGCAACTTCCCGCTTAGGCACAAGATGGCCAGGCTGCATTCTGCCCCTCTCAACAGATGCAATCAGTCTGACTGAAAACTGCTTTCTTCACACTGCTGAAGCCGTGAGTGTACCCTTTTGGGCAGCCTTTCCACCGGGCTTGTTGTGAACTGTTACTGCACTATTTCAATGTACATTTTCTTTTCCACCTGACTCTGTGACTTATTGCTGCTGCACCACACTGCACCCCACCTACAAGCAGAACACTCCTCCCATATCCTGAGTGTCAAGTCATTAGGAAATAAAGTTTATTTTGGAGGTTAATTGCATGGGCGAGCAGTGTAACAATGTGCCTTTAGCCATCTGCTGGTCATTACTGAGCATTGCAGCTCAAGTCCTTGCAGTATACACATGTACACTAAACAAGAACAATTAAATTGATTGCTGAACATTCTGCCTGTGCCTGATTAATAGATTAGTCTGTTGGCTCATGCCCTGTACAGATAACATTAACATCTGTCTGGCTGTTTATGCCTTGCAGTATTTCTGTGAATGGTGTTTGTACTCAGCTTTTCTGTGATATTACTGATTCACGGCCTATATCTCTGCTGTTGCCAATAATTTCTCATTGTACCTGTCTGAGACCTGAACTCTGTGAGGTTAGTTTACAAAAAGGCAACTAGGCTATTTACTTTGGGGAATTTCCCTTAACTTAGTGAATGAGGTGAGGCTCTGTTAATTTCCCTCATCCAATTGTGTGCAAGCAAAAATACAGTTTAAAAAAAAATCCTTGCTTGTGATTGACTATTCTTTGCAAAGTGAATTTTCACCACATTAACTAAGCTAAGGGATTTTTTTTTCACAGCACAAATTTCCTTGCAAAGTGAACAGCCTATTTGCCTTTAGTAAACCAACTCCTGTTTATCTGTGCCTTATCTGGCTATCCACCTGCTATCTCTGTTAGTGGCTTCTGTTTGTGCAAAATCTGGTGCAGCCCTGCACAGAAACCAATCAGCTTCCAGATTTTTCAGTCTCTGCACTCTCCAGTTTTAGTAATTCAACCCCAGTATCATTAGTGGAGGCAGCTGCTACTTTCTTCAACACTAGGAAACAAAGCAGACACTGGCCAGAAGACATAAAAGTATAATGGTCAGGCTAGGAAACAATCATACAGTACATCTATGGCTACAAGTCTTGTGCACAACGGAAAATTTTGTTTAGTTTCCTTTCGTTTTCATTCGTAAAATACATAATTTCATTCTGTTATATTCGTTTTTGGATAATTAGTTATTTCTGTAGTGTCGATATTCGTTATACCGAATCGAATCGTTTTGTAAGTATATCGATTCGATATTTATGTACATATATATATATGTGATAACGATTTGTAGTTTGGAAAGTTGTTTGTTTATTGAATCCAATAACACACACAATGACAGTATCTCTTCTCCTCTGCTCAAGTACAATACAACACCCTTCTCACTCAGTTCTCTGGAATGCACTTTGCCAGTAATCCAACCTCCAGCACAAAATGAATCAGCTGATTGGACTGTGCCGGTTCTCACAGGGGCAGCTTCAAAGACGTCCGACTCTGAAGCCGCACCGTACAGCGCGGCTTGCAAAATGGCTTCTGTATAGAAGTCAATGCAAGCCGCTCCGAAGATGCCCCAAAGTAGTACAGGAACCTTTTTCTAAGTCGGAGCGACTTGAGTCGCTCCTATTAGAACGGTTCCATTGCAATGCATGGAGCGCGACTTGTAAGTTGCTAAGTCGCCTGACAGGTCGCCCCTGTGTGAATCGGCACTAAGATTTACTCTGAGTTGACCTTTTGTTTCACTAGACCTTTAACGAATGAACAAATCATTTCTTTCGTATTATTTGAAATTCGTTATTTTTTGGATGTGTCGAAAAGTTGCAAAATTCGTCCGAATTTCGATTCGTTATGAAACAAATTACACATGTCTAATGGCTACCTCCAGCCCATGCAGACACCCCCAGGGCCAGCCTTTAATCTGCTGGAGCAATTAAGCAAGTTTATATTGCATCCATTCTGTCTTCATCTTATGGTTTTCAATATCAAAGGTAATAGTTTCAAATTTGGTGGCAGTGCACCAAAAATGCACCTAACAGAGCGCCCCATAAACATTGTGGTGCCCTGCAGTGCAGATATGTTGCTCACTACTGTAATACAGCATTGGTGTGCCATTAAAAATGAATGGTATCACAACACACTACACCATGGTTTGCACATTATGTGCGGTTTGCCTTGTATTACCGTAAGTATGTAAAGATGCAAATGAGCTCTCAAAAATTACTGTGCCTGAGTAATCAACTTTAGGGCTCAATTACATTTTGTTTAGTGTGTGGTTCTGTTTGTAATGTGTTTGAGGTTAATTTTTTGATATGATTTTTTCCTTCACTACAAAACCTATATTTATTATTTTTTTTCTCACATTTATGCACATTCCTTTGCACTGGAACTGAAAATGAACTAGGGTGTATTCAAAACCAAAAATAAAAAGAGTGGAATGGTACTTATGGTTCAATCTGAAAGAAAAGCAGCTAGCACGCCACTAAATATAAATGGTTATTGAGTATAGAAAATACAGTGCTGAGCTAATCAAAATATGTATATCATCATAATGCAATTCTGTGCATATAAAACAATTGATAAAGATAAAAGTAAAGATAAAAAAATTAACACACACACAGGTTGAACTGGATGGACTAGTGCCTTGTTTCAACCTTACCAACTATGAAAAAAAAAAATTTACACTATATTTAGTATCCTACACAATAACAAACCATGTCCATTAACCATACAATAGTGAAAAAAAGTCCCATAATAATAATCTCAGTGCAAAAAACAATGTGCAAGGATGAAAGAGAGCCCCTATGACATCAGTTGTGATGAAACATGTAGGGCAGAGTTAACGCTGCAAGATCACCATGCACAAATGGATGAAGAAGCGATAAACATGGGGAGCATATGGCTCCTTATATGATCTGTGAATTGTGAGACCAAGAGGTATACTGGGGAGAGGCTGAAAGATCCTGGGTTCCTCTGTTTTACTGGATGGTCACATCAACCTAAGTGCTTTATGACTTCTCTGATTTAGGGGGTTATGGCTTTGCGGTAAGCATCTTGTTTAAAATAAGGAAGAGCATGCATCCCATCCAAATGAATCCCTTTCATCCTTGCACATTGTTTTTTGCGTTGAGATTATTATGGGACTTTTTTCACTATTTTATAGTGCATGGACCTGGTCTGTTATTTTTGTGATGCTATTGTTAGTATTGTATACAATATCTTTATCTTCTTCACTTCAATCTTTTTCAATTGATTTTATGGCATTGAATTGCGTTATGATGATATATGATGAAATGCTTTATGGGTTATGTAGAATCATACACATCAGTTTCAAACCCAGAGGGGCTTACAGGCTAATGCTCTGCATACTGTGATCCCAGCACATAGACATACAGGGGGAGATTTACTAAAACTGGTGCACACAGAATCTGGTGCAGCTGTGCATAATAAGGGGTCTTATAAGGGTAATCCTGCTGACAGCAGATGAGTCATGGTTAAGGATGTGACGGGTGCTGACCACTTAACAACCAGCTATTTACTGGTTGTTTAGGATGTGGTGGGTGCTGGCTCCTTAACAGCCAGCTGAAATTTCATACATTCCTTAACCAATTCAAAACTGGGCACTTTCCCCCCTTCCTGCCTAGACCAATTTTCAGCTTTCAGCGCTGTCGCATTTTGAATGACGATTGCGCGGTCATGCTGCGTTGTACCCAAACAGAATTTTTATAATTTTTTTCCTGCAAATAGAGCTTTCTTTTGGTAGTATCACGGGCACTGATAAGGCGGCACTGATGGGCACTGGTGAGGTGGCACTGATGGGTACTGACGATAAGGCACTAATATGGAGCACTGATGGGCACTGATAGGCGGCACTGATGGCCACTGATGATAAGGCACTAATATGCAGCACTGATTGGCACTGATAAGCAGCAATGATAGGTGGCACTGATATGCAGCACTGATGGGCCTTGATAAGCGGCACTGATGGGCACTCATAGTTGGCACTGATAGGCACTAATAGGTGGCATTGATGGGCACTGATAGGCGGCACTGATGAGGAGGCACTGGCAGGCTTTACTGCTGGGTACTGATTGGCATCTAGAATTAATACCTGGTGGTCCAGGTTGGCATCTCTGGTGGTCCTGGGTGGGCATCCATGGTCAGCATTCCTGGTGGCATCCCTGGTGGTCCTGGGTGGGCATCCTCGGGGGGGCTGCTAATCAACCAGCGCAGACCCCCCTGTCAGGAGAGCAGCCGATTGGCTCTCCTCTACTCGCGTCTGTCAGACGCGAGTGGAGGAAAAGCCGATAAACGGCTCTTCCTGTTTACACTGTGATTGGACACAGCTGATCACATGGTAAAGAATCTTTGTCAAAGGCTCTTTACCTAGATCGTTGATGCAGTGTGTCAGACTGACACACCGCATCAACGATCGCTTTGCTGTGTGCCCCCTCGGGCGCACGATTGGGGGGTTATACTGATTACTTTATATGACATCCGATCAGGATAACAGAACCACTTTGCGCACGTCATATTGCTATATGGCGGGCGGGAAGTGGTTAAAAATAACATGCCTGTATCACTGCTTATTTAATGCATGCATTCATTTATTTACTTTAGTGAAATGACGTTAATGCTGTTTTATGCAGTATTTATTGAGTCTTTGCTTTTTGAGATAAATGCTGCATAAAGGGACAATGAATTGACATTTTCAGTATTGCATGCAATATATGGGAATAAATGTGTCATGTGACCCAAATACTGCATGTTGTATGCTTTGCTGAATGGAGCCCTGAGTCTTAAAATCAGTGATAACCAAGCATAGTCACCTGGAAGGATAATTACAATGGTGACCCTCGAGGATCCAACCTTTTGGCAGTTCCCCTAAAAGTATAAGGAAACATAGCGTAATGGGAAAATCATTGTTCTGATGGTATAGGCATACTTTGATATGAACTATGGACATTTATTATCTTTTTTTATAATCAATGAAAGTCAGTGGATGTAGGGATAGAGGGAGAGATGGATTAATGAATGATCATGTTAAAATCATTAAGAAAAAAGTGAAAAAATGGTGTATAATTACATTGAAGTGTATATTCTATGCTTTTAGGTCTCTGGCACCTGAGCATGTGCAGCAAAAAATCCAGTGTATTTCCCCACATAGGCTATTTTCCCGTTGTGCTGCTGTAATCAGGTATAGTGTTATACCAGTGCTTACGTAAAGAGTACAGACTTATGCAAAATAGATTTTTTTGAATACGGCCATATGCTAATTGAGTGTTAGTGAGAGAACTGGCATACACCTGATTTTACCTGTGCACAGCCATTTAAGTCTATGGACAGCTGTATGCAGCACCTGGGCTTTCCAGGAAGGGGATATACATTGGAATTTACGTTGCACAGGCTCGGAAGCACACTCAACATATTCCACAATGGCTTTGTCAGGGCTGGGCTTGGCCCTTCCTTCTCAAAGCTGGCCGCTCAGCTGTCCGCTATTTGCCAGCTCCTATCTCTCCACAGTGACTCACCTCTTGATGATATCCTGCTCGCCAGATGGTCTCTGCCTTCGCCTTGGTCACATCTCTAGAGACGCTCTCCTGTGTTCCTGTTAAAGACTTGCTTGGCTGACATTCCTTCTGGCTCCAGATCCTGCTTGCTGTTCTACTACGCTCGTCTCTGGCTCCCTGACGTTTGGCTTGTCTGGCTATCCATTCCGGTTGCTGAACTCTGGCTATGTTTTGACTACGTTTACTCTGTTTACCTTTTTTTATTATTATTAAACAAGTGTGATTTAACTGTACGTCTGTCTCAGTCTGATTCATGGTTTCTGACAGGCTTACAGCAGGGGTGCTCAACCTTTTGAAGAGCAAGGGCCACTTAAGTGTTTTAACAACCGGTTGCAGGCCAGAATGAAATGGTTCAGAATTTCAAATAAAAAGCATAATGAACATGTTCCTCCTGCAGCCGCTGAATGCCGGCAGGAGGGAAAGCAGGCTTTCAGCAGCTGCAGGAGAAAGATGGAGAGCATTGGTTCCTGCGGTCTCCCTGTCACATTCCAGAATGTGACAGGGAGACCGCATGAGTGCAACTGCAGCAAACCTCTTGCATTCAGGAGATTTGATGCACTTTGAGAAAGAGCACCAAACCCGCAGGATTTTAAGAAGTTTATGGCTCAGTGCAGCTAACCCACTGGAGCACTGCTCTGCACTTGTGGATCAGTGTGAAAGCAGCCTAATAGCTGTTAACCCTTTTATAGATGTTTATATGCACATTGCAAAAGTGCAGTATATGTTGTTTAATACCCTGACCTTTTTTTTCCTCTTCCTGCTTCTGCTGGCATCGCTCTTCATCTCCAGGCTGCTAGAAGGGTCCCACATGAAGTGCATTTGGTATCACTCCACCTAGGACAGGAGCCGCATAAACCGTTGCTTCCTCTGTAGTGCCAGCTTCTGTTCCAGGTGGATTGATACCAAATGCACTTTGTGTTTGACCTTTCTAGCAGCCTGCTCTCTCCACGACCGCCTGCTTCCTCCGCTGCCGGCGCTGGCTCGATGCACTCTGATGCTCTGGGATGGCAGGTCGGCAAGCCCAGATACTGATCGAAAGGTTGCCAACCCCGGGCATGCGCTTCCCTGGTTTGAGGTTGAGGTCCACATCAGAAGACTCTGAGGACCACATGTGGTCCATGGGCCACAGGTTGAGCACCCCTGGCTTACAGAGGGCATATAACTCAGTCCCTGCTCCTCAAAGAAGTTTATACATACATACATACAAGTACCAGTCTAAATGAAAGCTGATTAATCTACCAGCATATACTAGATTGTGGGAGAAAACCCACACAGACAGAGCTCACCCAAACACAGAATCATGACTCTGGTGGGTATTGAATCTATAACCCCAGCACTGCAAGGCTACACTGCTATTCACTAAGCCACTGTACTGACAATATACCAAAACAAAAAACGCTGATGTTATTCCATTAAGTAAAACCACATGGACATTTCGTAATCCAGAGAAAGTCTGTTTGTGTTGAATGCAGACCTGTAAATATTTAATCATGACAGATTTATGTATATGTCTGCTTGTAATGTCTGTCTGATTTCTGTCATTGCCTGGAAAATATGAAAATATAACCCAAATTAGTTGCTGTAGAAAGGTGTGATAATAGAAGAGTCCAGCAAGAGGCAGTAAAGTCCTTTAGTTAAAACAAATGAATAAAATTCTCCCCGCAGAATACAGAGTTTTAGCATGATATACATTCAGAGTGAACAGCGGAATATCAATGGCCTAGCAGAAACAGACAGGAAACTACGGAAAATCACGGATAAGGTCAAAACCCGAAGATCTGATGACATTCCACCTGCATAAATGATACAGGGCCTGTCAATGTAATTTAGACAGTTTAATGTCTCAAAGTAGGTTTCACTAGAGTCAACAGAACTAACGGGAATGTGAATCTTTCAGCGAAAAGCAAAATCTACTTTTTTAATAAAACTTTTATCCTATGTGTCATTTCTGTTACAATGAGAGAAAAACACACACATATACACATATATATATATATATATATATATATATATATATATATATATATATATATATATATATATATATTGCACTGCAAATTTTATGTATAGGCCCCCTCAGCTTCCTGAGCATCTCCCATTTTCACTCAACCTCTGTTCCTGCACCAAACGGTAGCACCCCCTGTTTAGCCAGTTCTCAGGTAAAGATTAAGCTCTAACATTTGCGTCTCTGATCCATCTGTCAACCACTTGTCAAATTAGGCTTCAATAAAAAGGATTATTGGAAGTGCAGTCGTCAAGGAAAAATTTCTTACGTTATAAATCAAGGAGCTACATACACCATCACAGGATGGCACTGTGGGTATATAAGGTAATACAGTGCCACATTTCAATCATAGAACAATATAGATTGAAAGTGGAAAAAGTTACTTTATAGGCACCACTGATAAAAAACAAATTTTATTTATAACAATTTACACATAACTTCTAAAATCACATATAAAAACAATACCAAGATTGCTACAGTATTTTTTTTATATGTCATTTTAGAAGTTATGTAAATTATTATTAAAAAAATGTTTTTTATCAGTGGTGCCTATAAAGTAAATTTTTCCACTTTCAAGCTATATTTTCTTTTGTTAGCCAGTTAGCCAGTTTTCTTGTTGGGGCCTACTGTAAATTATTTCCAGTGATGGAGTATCCAAAGCCCCAACTTCCACTGTTCTGGGTTTATAGGGCCACATCAGGAAACATACACAAACATACACAAACCTACTTGCAGGGGGCATCATCAGATTACCAGTTTACACATTTTACTACTACCTTTACCAGCCCACCACCATTTTTACAAGCGAGCCAGGTCTCTGTCTTTGCTTCCCAAATATAGGCTTACCCATAGTCCCATAGCAATAAGAACAATCAGTCCACACCCTCCCTTAACTCTTATTTACTGTGCATAACCTTGAAAAACAGTTCATAAAGAGTCTGGTTCTATAGTACATGGCTGGCCAAAACCAGATTAATTGCCCACTTAAGGGAAATGCATTAATAGCAATAACTTCCAGCTATCCTGATGGTGCCCACTTGGGAGATAACTGATAGCATTCCCTTGAGAGGAACATCCACCTATCAGGAACTTCATAGGATCCCTGCTGAGCTCCTAATAATCCTACATGGGCAGAGCAAGACACACTATGTGCTCTCAAATCTAGGCTCCCTTTGCACTACACCTGTCTCCAAACAGTATGCACTGACTCCACCTCTACCTTCCCACCTAAGGGTAGACCCCTACCCCTTACAAGTAACAGGCTGTACAAACACATTCAGAACAGAGTGCACTCATTTGGGAGGAGCTTTCAGATGATCCTTCATGATCCTTCACTGCAATGGGACTTTGGAACGAGTTACATTGGATGCTGTAAGGTTTGTCTTTAGCTCAAATTACACAATTGGAGTATAATGTGAGTGAAAATCTGTAGCGCTAAAAGCATTAAAGTTCTGGAAATAAACCCAGGTAAAGGTGCGTACAAACCCCTAGAATTGTGTAAACGTTATCAAGATGATAACACCAAAATAATCAAAGTATATACAAAAAAGGGAATTCAAACAAATTCCAAATATAGGTTTAAATCCAAACCAAACAACCTGAAAAAGATATCACTATAACAGCCGACTCAGCTGAATGCAGGCATATGAAGTAATATCCAAAGTGCACGTGTATACACATCAATGATCAAATAAACAGAAACACAATGTTCTAAAGTGATAAGTCCACATAAATGGAATTTCAGGAGATAATCCACAAAGGGAATCTTTGGTAGAGTGAAAGATATTAATGTATCCCAAAAGGTGGCAGATGATGATATTCAAATATTCAAAATTAGATGGCACCCCGGACTGTGCTACCACTACCCAGGGGAGGGATAGGTACTCTTACCATGAGTTGTGGACCTACACACCAGTGGCGGTGAGTCATACAGGCAGGGATGCAAACATGGGTTGCAGATTACGATCTCCTCAGATGGCTGCGATGAAGACACACTCCAGCACTTTGCAGCACTTTTGCAGCAGTCAATGGGTACTGGAACCAGGAATACCACCAAGATCTCCTTGTATTGTATAATATCCACAGATCGCTCACCAATCAATGGTGGGAGCAGCGACCATAAAGGGAAAAAAGAGAGAAGGCTTTCACATGTCATAGATCAAAAATATAGGGTTTTAATATAAAAGTGTACAAACCTCATAGTACAATAAAAAGGCGATCACATGAAATAAATATAAAAATGCACAGTGTGTAGAGCTTTAGCAAGCCTTTACTCTTTTTTCCCTTTATGATCACTGCTTCCACCATTGATTGGTGACCGATTTGTGGATATTATACAATACGATGTGTATGCACCTTTTCCTGGGTTTATTTCCAGGAATTAAATGCTTTTAGCGCTACACATTTTCACTCACATTTGCATACAATTAGTCTTATTGTTGTGTTAGCAGCTTACTTTTACATTGGTGGTGCAGTAATTTACTCACATACTTATTGGAGTATAATGGAATATGCAAACAAGAGGTTAGGTTTACTTAATGCACTTTTTGTAAGAGGGTTCGTATTAGGGTTCTAGGGATTGTTAGTGTAGGAGAGTTAGGTTTGCAGGTAGGGTTAGTGTAAGAGTTGATGTTAAAGTGTCATTAAACCCCCATCATCAAAAACTGTTATTACATGCTGTATTCCTGTGTATTGCTGTGTGTTCACTCTCACAGTCACTAAAGAATCAATTTTCTATATTCTGCAAAAAACCTGGTTGATACTGCTGTTCACTGTCCCTCCCTCCTTTTCTGTGCCCCCCACTGCAGCCTAAGACTGTTTAGACCAGCTGTTGCCACATCTACTGAGCATGATCCATTTTCAGTTCTTTTCTAACCTGTTCATTTTCTTCTTTTTTTTAATCTGTGCAGCCCACATGACTTTATAGTCACACATGTGGGAGTATACACTCCCGATAAATGACAGCCCACTCCCTCCCTCCTCCTCCATACCCACTAAACAGCTCTACACTATTGGGGTAGAATATTATGTTGATTGATGGAGGCATTACCTTCCTGTAATTCTAAACACATACAAACAATAGACAGTCTATAGGGGGAGGGCGGGACAGACAGTGGTTGGCAGAAATAAAGTTAAAAATACATATTTGTATGACAATTTAAAACATTTATTTAATATTAATTATGTATTTTTCCTTTGTACTCCGAAGGCTGTTTTTTTTTTACATGTGACTAGAAGATCCTTCCACTGATTTTTCCCTGCAGACAGGCTGAGAAAGAGCTGGGTCACATGACAGCTGTATATTGATTATGAAAAAAGGATACTTTAATTTGTTTAAAATTATAATAAATACAGTGTCATCATCCATATACAAAATGAGAAGGGCTAATGTAAAATAAACAGTGTGTTTAGTATCACTTTAAGGTTACAGGGAGGATAATATTAGGTATCGCAGGGAAGGATAGTGTATTATTAAGGTTATTAAAAGGGTTAGTGTGAGGTTTACATTTAGGGTTACAGGGAGGGTAAGTTAAAAGAAGGCTTTATCCATTAGTATTCGGGTTACAGAAGAGGCTAGTGTGAGGGTTGATGTTAGAGCTACAGGGAGGGTTGGTGTATTTGTGTTAGGGTTACAGGCATTGATAGTGTATTAGTGTTATGATTAGAGGAAGGGTTATTGTAAGGGTTTGGGTAAAGGATAAGTTAGGGTTAGAGGGAAGGTTAGTATGAGTATTAGTGCTAGGGTTACATGAGCAGTTAGTGTTAGTATGAGGAACAAAGAAAGGGTTGGTGTGAAGGTTGATGTTAGGTTTGCAGGTCGGGTTAGGGTTAGAGAAGGGGTTAGAGTGATTATTAGTGTTACAAGGATGATTAGTGTGAGTATTAATGCCTGAGGGAAGGTTAACTTGAGGGTGGATGTTAGAGTTATAGGGAGGGTTAGTATGAGCTTTACTGTTAGGGTTACAGGAAGGGTTAGTGTGAGTTAGAATTGCAGGAAGAATTAGTGCATTCATGTTAGGTTTATAGCGTTATTATGATTGTTAAGGTTTGGGTGCTCTGAAAGAAAACTACCAGCACCCATCTCCCACAAAAAGTTTCCGCGGGAATAGCACGGCTCTGTATCACTCAATTAAACTCAATATCAATAAAAATTTCCAGCTGATAAAGAGTTAGAGGTTGCAGATAATGCTCATCTTTGAAAAAGAGGAGGACGCAGGTCACAATAAATAATTTTACAAAATATCAGGCTGAGTGCTTATTTTGCTAATTGTGTGTCAAAGCAATGCCTGATTGATGAATGCTGCAAGTCCAGTTCACAGTGAGTGAAAACAACTTCCTCCAAAAAATGTAGGGGGATCGGGAAGATTTATTGCTGAATCAAAGTGCATGGTAGCCAATCGCAACTGCGCTGCCCAGAATCTACAGCTGCAGGGTGTTATCTAAAACAGGCTACATTCCATGCCTGTTACAGGCTGAAAGATTTATGGAAAATATATTTTCCCAAAGCAGTTTATTGAAAGCAAAATACTGTTACTGAATTCTTGGTTGCAAATTTATTACTGAATTTTGAGTTTTGCTTGGTCTTTAACCATTGTAACTATATAACTGTATCACAGACTCTCTAGACCCTAGTGTGCTACTAGAGTTAGTGTAGGCAAATTTACTCATGGTGAGTTATGTGAGTCTGAAATTGGGTCGGGTTACTGCAGGTTAGGCTGGATGGCTCTACAGTGCAGGTCACTGGTACCTCCCCCTGGACCTAGGGGTTTGGAGAAGCTTTTGGAATTTAGTGGGCGGAGGCTGGGAGGTCCTGATTTGCATACTTGAAGGAAACTGGCCAATCCCCAGGCAGAGGGCTTGGCAGGGTGGCTTGGTCAGCCCTTAATTATGGTGGATCCTGGCCCCCAGAGGAGCCCAGCGGAAGATGGAGTGCTGAGGAGGCTGTCGGTTTCCTAAGAGGGGTCCCTCAGGTCTAGGGTGGGCTTTGCCTCCAGGCTGCGGCTCAGGCTGGCTTGGAAGAATCCTTTCAGAATTTAGTTTGAGAAGGAATCTTGCCAAAGGGCAGCAGGGAGCAAGGAGGACAGAGTGAGTACATCAGCACACCCAGGGATTTACAAGGGGAGAGACTGCCAAATGTAGCAAGCTTTCAAAGGACAGTACTCTGCTTAAAGTGTTACTAAATCCACAACAGTAAAATCTGTCTGTATATGCACCATAGCATGCTTGTTATACTCACTGTGGAACTTAATGTGGGGTTAATCCTCTGCATTGTGTAAAAAGGCTCTTTTATCCTGTATGCACAGATCCTTCCCTCCTGCACTGTCTATCTGGGGAAGGCCAGCTATCACAGGCAGGGTGTCACAAATGTCACGTCTACCTCAATGTAGGTGGTCAGACACTATAGCTAGCTACTGTATGCTTCACCTATAGCAGCCCCCTTTCCCTTAAGACAATCAGGCTTACCGGTACTTGGTTGCCCCCCAGGACTTATACACAATGCTATAGTGCCTGGCCACCACACTAGGGCAGACGTGAACAGAGCAAACAACAGACTACTTGTGGTTTAGCAGACAGATAGTGTGGTTCTAAGACAATCCAGGTAATAAGGCAGGCTGAGTTCAGGGAATAGTTCAATATCCGATCCAATGACAGTCTAGGTAATAAGGCAGGCTGAGTTCAGGGAATAGTCCAATATCCGATCCAATGACAGTCTAGGTAATAAGGCAGGCTGAGTTCAGGGAATAGTCCAATATCTGATCCAGGTCATACACAGGGAAATACAGCAGTAAAGCAAGGCAGACAAACGGGAGGCTTAAACAGGAACAATACAGGTAACTGGCTCTATCAGAAGCAAGGGATAGAGTGTTCGGTTTGCTTATATCAGGTGACTGATCAGATCAATCACCTTGCAGGTGAACACAGACAGGGGAAAGGCAACAGCCAACACCTGGGTGCTGGAATGAGGAACAGGGGCACTAAGTGACCATGACACAGGGTAGCTGACCTGCACGTGCTCAGTTGTGTCATTTATGCTGGAGAGAACATTTACTTGTTCTCCGAGCTAGTAAGGTCACATGATATTGACATCACACATGTGGAAGTATATACAGGCTGTAGTTGAAATCTCCTCCTACCTGAACTCTCAGCACTGGAGAAACTGTGCAGTTTATGACTGACCGTGGTATACAGATCAGCCAAAAATGTATATAGTAGACATGTGCATTCGTTATCGTCCGAATGCATTTTCATCCGAATTTCTGATCTTTCGTGTTCGTTTTAACAAAACTATAATGAACGCGCAGAATCTGAAATCCGAAAGATCCGAAATTAAAAAATGCTTTATTTTCGTTTACATTATATTTTCATATCGTTGTGACAACAGTTCGATATAGATAGATAGAAGATTCGACATGACGGTGACAATAGCAATCTGTGTTTATCGAACCTGGGGTCAAACGTGCCTAACCTAACTCTATTGGTCCAAGATTATTCGACATAGACAGAAAAAATTTGACATTATAGAGACACGAAGATTTGACGAATCAGCTAAAAATATATGATCGCCTCGAGCAGACATTTACAGTTAATTGTTCCGCCCATAGGCTATAGAAGATTTTTAATGTTGTTTGACTAGTAATAATAATTAATAAATATAATTATTACTAGTCATACAACATTAGAATTCTATTATAGCTTGTGGGCGGAGCAATTGACCATAAATGTACGATTGCGGCGTTTAGCTGCTTCGTCATATCTTCTTAGAACATCCGACAGACACCATAAGCCTTCAATTGACAAATTCGACCTTAATTAATTTGGATTTTCATACAAATGTGTTTTTTAACTAAACAAAATAGATAAAAACGAATTTCAGAAGTAACTAAATAGCTAAGCATCGTACTTATCCGTGGATGTATTTGGATTCTGTTTTTATGAAATAAAAGGTGAACATTTGGAGTGCGGCTATCCGGCGTTTCCATGTTCCTGTTGCAACCAGAGCCGGCACCCAGCCCTTTGTGTAGACAGCTGATACTATCTGATTATCTTAGAGTGGTGAACTCTCATCAACTAAATAAATGTATTTTTCGGACGAAACCGAAATTCCAAAACAAAATATTTCAGTGTGCACATGTCTAGTATATAGTGGCATAATTTTAATGGAAAAAGAAGATATATAAGCTGTGGGCACTGTGGGGGGGGGGGGGGGGCAGATGAGCTATTTTCATATTACTGGGTTTAGTAACACTTTAACCCTTTTATCCCTTGTCCTGGGAGATCTTCTAGCATGCAGTTTTGCAACATTTTGTGCTATTTTCCAAAGGGGGCTGAGAGCTCCTGGTCCATAAGGGACTTTGCCACTGATCCAAGAGACTGGGGGGTAGATTTACTAAAACTGGTGCACTCGGTAACTGGTGCAGCTGTGCATGGTAGCCAATCAGCTTCTAACTGCAGGTTGTTTAATTGAGCTTTGACAATAAAACCTGGAAGCAGATTGGTTATTATACAGAGTTGCACTAGATCGTGCACTCTTCAGTTTTAGTAAATAACCCCATGGGTGTTTCTAGCAAGCAGAGCAGTCCATAGGGAGGAAGTTGTCCTCATCTGTGGTTCTTCAAATCAAGTTGGGCATCCCATAATCCCTATACAGTATCCAAATTGTTTTTCCCAATAAAACAACAAAAACAAGCCCATTTACTGATTTGTGTCTGGATCCAAGTTGGAAATGTATGTTGCTTGGCTGTGCGAGAATAGGGGGAACCAGTAACCAGCGGCTCCTGCGGGGCTAGCCCTGCAATAGTGTGAATATTGACAGCCTTATAAATCTTGTCAGCTGAACTGCACCCTGTTAACTTCTAATAGGCTCAGGATTATTGTATGTGTGTTGCCAGCACCCCGCGTAGTGCAAATAGGATAAAGTTACCAGATTTTTATATTGAAATCTGGGGACACCCCAACTGACTATGCCCACTTTTAACCACACCCATACATTCACGCCCCCATTTTTACCATGCCCTCAAACAATTGGCCAAACTCTTTTGGAACTAATGGCAGACATTCAAGATATAAGGACAAAATAGGCAGATTTCATATGAGAGGCAGATTAGAGGCATGCATAGTTAGGAGGGATGATCGCCAGGAATGTATGTTTTCTGGGGACAGACTTCTCAAAATAGAGACTGGGAACTGGGGACAAATGATAACCTTAAAGTAGGAAGTAAATACAGGACTTTTACCTTTCTTCCCCTCAACCCCCCATCCCTCCTTCTAATAGCATTGACATATTGCGAATGAGCCCATGTGGCAACAATATGCACATGCTAACCTGCACAGAGATGTCTGACAGCCATCGCAACAAAGGCGGCTAAAGCAGGTTTTCTTCTTGGCCTGAAAACCCATTTTACAAAAATAAACTGCAGCATTATTATGGAAAAATTACATTTCATGTTCACTTTGCAGGCCAATATGATGAAGGCGAGGCAAGCAGCAAAGGACTGAATGAGCTCCCATTAAAGTTACATCCTGTAAAGACAAAATATAGTTTCCTGAAATGAAATAGTACAGTTAAAGAAGAAGTAAACCCTGGTGGGCTTTACTTCCTCTTTATCTCCCTGCAAAGGTAAAGTATAATGGGCTACTATGCATCGCATAGTAGCCCATTATATGTCACTTAACTGAAACCGAAGCCCGAGATGTCACTGTTGTCCCCACTAGCAGGGAGTGTCTATCCTCACCCCTCTACCTTCCAGGGCCGCGAACTCCGGCTCTGTGACTGGCCAGAGTCATGTGACGTCACTCCTGTGCATGCGCGCGGCAGCCGCCAGTCACGGTATGACCCCTACTAGAAATGGCACGATGTGCCCCTCCTAAAGTGCCCATGCGCCGATGAAATCGGCGCTCTGGTCTTTAGTAAATATCTCCTAAACCGCTGAGGTTTAGGAGATATTTCAAGCACCTACAGGTAAGCCTTAATATAGGCTTACCTGTAGGTAAAAGTGGTTGTACAGGGTGTACAACCACGTTAAGGTGTAACTATAATGAAAGTAAAGGGGACCGTGCCAAGATAATGCTAATTATTAACCCTGTCCAGCTGCTATCAAATTGAAGGACCTCAATCAAAAACTTTAAGGTGTAACTTTTCATTTTAAGGTGTAACTAAAGGCAAAAGTTTTTATTTAGTTGTGGATAATGTGGAGAGGAATACTTGTTAGTGTTTATTGTTATCTATGTCCTGAGATTAACCCTCTCGATTTGCCCTGTTTACCGTTATCATCAAAAGTGAAAGTAAAAGACACCAGAACAGTAATAGATGGGAAATCTTCCAATCGGAACACTAGTTCTGGTGACGCTGGTTACACCCTGGGATTCCCTCCATTTTTGAGGGGTTTCCTTTTACTTCCTGTTTTGGCTATGGAGCAGTAAGTGAGGGAAATTTCCCCTTTGGGACACAGATGGCGGAAAAAAACTAACAAGAGTTTTAACCTTCTCTTACGAAATTTCAAAATGAGTTTTGCCTTTAGTTCTACTTTTAGGCTTACAGTACACAAATAAACTTTAAAGTGACATTAAAGGTTGTTTTTTTAAAAATAACAATACAATGGTTTTGCACAGAGCATCCACGATCCTCGTCTTCTCGAGTCCCCCGCTGGCGCTCCTGGTCCCTCCCTCCTGCTTAGTGCACCCAAAGGCAAGCAGCTTGCTATGGGGGCACTTGAGCAAGCTTGCTCTCGAGATGCTGCTCCATGTGTCCATTCATACACGGAGTGCAGCTTGGCCCTGCCCCTGCTCTGTCCTCATTGGCTCACTGGTTGTGATTGATAGTAGCAGGAGCCTATGGCTACTGCTGCTGTTTCAGAAAATGAGAAGGGAGAGACCTGGAAGAGCCAAGGCTGGATCGAGATGGAGCTCAGGTACGTTTTAGAGGGCTGCTGCCCACATAAGGTTTTTATCTTCATGCATGAAGGTAAAAAAAACATGAGCTTTTGCAACCACTTTAAAAAGTGTTTTTTATGAATCATTTCAAAGAGGAGATAAAAAAAGTGGCAGGTCATTATGTCATATCCAGATCCAGTACAGATTTTAATAAGGAGATACCCACAGAGGGACCTGCAAAAGAAGAATAGTTCTGAAGGTTTTACTTTAAATGTAAAAGAAAAACTTTAATGTATGACTTGTATTAGTCATTATTATCATTATTAATTATATTAAAGACTTTTATTTGTTTGTAACACACTTCACACATTGGTGACTGGGCAAGGAAATAAAACGCATTTACTAGATTGCTAGTCATGAAGACATGAGGGTAGGGGCACATATTTCCCTCACATGCTGGCATAACCTTTACTGCTGAAGAGCCTGGTACATGCATCAGGTATTAGTACTTTGGTAATAGAGCTGTTTTTATCTGCCCTTTTCCATATAAATTTAAACCTCTATACCAATATGCTAGAATGTTAATGTTACTGGGCAGTATAGAGAGATACTGTGCTGCATCTGAGGTCTGTCCTTGGGTATACTACCCAAAGTTGGGTGGGGTAACCTATACTGAACTTTTTAAATAAAGCTACGCTTGTACTATAAGACAAACCTGGGCTTCCCTTTCCTTCCCAGAAGTCCTGTTTAAGTACCAAGTTGCTCTAGTCATAACCTAAGCAGATCTAAGGGCTCTCCCCACCTCCATGATATGATGCAGTGTCTACCCAATAATCAAGCACCAGTGTTGTCACATGAGAGCATGCATGCTTCTCCATACCAAGAAGTTCCAGATAATTTATTTGCTCAAAGCTGCTGCATGGAGTGGCAGGACTGCAAAAGGTGAATATGTGCTACTGCAGAAGAGACATCACAGCTTACCTATTGCTTTGACCTGCATTGGCAAAGCATGCGTTAGCTTAAGTTACTGCAATCTCCTATCCATTGTACTTTATATCTGAAAAGCCAGATAAATATTTGAAATACATCTAATTGGTTAATGAAGTGTAATTCTAACAACAGGCAGCAAAACATTTCTTTCACACTTTATGTATTTAGCTGTACTATAGGGACCTTCATTTATGGAGCCATATAGCAATTTTACGTATTTCTTCCATACCCCTCCTCTCCACTAATTAAAATAACAAATATTCTCTCCCTGCTCTCCCAAATACATTGTTTAGTTTTATAGAGTGGATTGAGCTATTGTCAGAGCACAGGGCGCTCATGGGACAGAACACTCGACATGCAGGAGAGCAGGACACACATTTATGAATATGGAGATTCACGTTTAGGTGAGAGGCAGCATAATAATTCATTTGTTCATTTGCATTCTAAATAGACACCAAGATATCATGACTTGTGAAGGTTAGGGAATTATGGAGAGCAACCCTTAACCTAAATATTACATTGGCTTGAATAAAACAAGGACCGTATGAGCGTGGAGCTTCTGGGACCACTCTCTTAGTACTAGGTCAGAATATTAGTGCAGTGTTTGTTTGCACAGGGGCAGGAGCAGGATTTTTGACAGGTGTCGGTTTCCAATGATATATATTTTTTAGGATATTTGTATATAAATGTCTCATACAACTGCGATACTAAAAAAAGGAAATGATATGCATATTTTTTACTAGTAAGCACATTTGTCATTTTCAATTAAATAAAAGTGTAAGTGGGGATCAGCAAGAGGCCAATCGCAATCTATCCACCAATCTCCACCATGTGGCCAGTAGGACATAAACCCATCATGTTAGCCACCAGCTCCTAACCCTGCCCACCGCCTTTTAAATCTCAGATTAGGGCAGCATTAGGCATTGCAGAGCTGAGGGTCTGATGCGTCCTATGACACAATCCAAGGGGAACCTGGGGGGTGTGGGCTCTGCTGCATCTAAGGTCCAGTGAGGGATGGGGAAATTTGTGCTATGGGGAAATTTTAGATTTGTAGATGGAGGATAAAAGTATTTTTGCCTTTTGGGGGGAAAACCTGTGTGTTAGTTACTCCTGACTCCAGTACTTACTCTTGCAATCTGATTTACATACTACCAACCTTGGAATTCTGTCTTACTTTCTTCTGAACCCCGCACTCTGCAATGCTTACTCCTGACCTCTGCATTACTAACTCCTAAACAAGGGCTCTGACCAAGGGCAGGGTTGCTTGCCCTTGGTTAGAGCATTTATCAGGTTTTTTTTGTAGGTAAAAAAAATATAGGAGATAGGGTTTAAGGCTCCATTCACACCTGAGCATAGCGCAGTGACAGCTGCTGCAGCACGTCTTTTTAAGCTTTATTTTGTTTTTTGGTGGAGCATTTTTGTAGCGGCACCATTCATTTAAATGGGCCTCCATCCACTCAAAAACACTCCAAAGAAGCTCATGTACCAAATCTTGGCACAAAGTTAGGAGTGTTTGCGTCTGCTGCGATTGTAGTGCGTTTTGTCGCTCGACAATCGTGGCAAAATCACACTGCGTTTGGGGTGCCATTAAGAAATAACGGCATCCCAAACATGTTCCGTGTTTTGCCGCGATTCTGGAATTGCTCCAGATTGCCCAGGTGTGAATGGAGCCTAAAGGTAATCTACAATGGTCATTTCATGTTACTTTTTTCTGACAAAATTATAAACTAATTTTTTAATATAATTTTTTTTCATTATTTCTATAAAATTTTAATTTTCAAATAAATTAGTGCTCTCATGACAGAGTGTTTCCAAAGCTCGCTGGGTATTCCAGTAAGAAACTGATGTAGCTTACAGTCAAACATGATGGAGTATAAACAGCATAGGGACATAACACTAGAAATGATAAAATTGTCATCGCTGAACATTACTGAAAGAACCAAGTATGCCTGTTAAACATCAGTAAGATTCTCTTATGTACTTTTGGAGATGCATGCAGCCTGTTGTCACATATTCTTTTGCAATCTTCCTCTCTCTTTGTCTGCAAGAAGTCCATAGTGGGTGGAGTTAAGAACACCTGACCTGTACATTCTGAGACCCAGTAACTGACTTTCATAGAACACTAAATTACCAACCAGACAGTTATGAGATTTGCAGCCCTGAGCACTACAGCTATGGCTAGATAAATAACAGAACCCCAGGCAAGTAAGATATGTCTCCTATTTGCATTTAAATATTTAATTTTAAATGCTTACACTTAATCCTACAAATATTTGCATCAGGAAAACCAATGGTGCTTCAGGGAAAATATTGCTATAGGAGCTAAAATATTTGGAAAAAAAAGTACAAAAATGAATCAATACAAATTAATAAATGTTTATTTTTTCCTATTGACATTGTCTTATTCAGAGCAAAGAGCACCCTTTTCAGTATGAAGTGAGCAGGCTCTGCCTTTCCATCACTGACAGTTAATAATTAAATCAAACAGTATATTCAACAATAAAACATATGCATTGGCTTTTTTCAAATTGCATTTCCTTCCTGTTAGAACCATTAGTGTAAACCAGACTGCCTTCAGAAAACCCTTTATTATGGCTGTCTTTTAGTATGGTTCCTGAAATGGATAATGCACTGCATATTATGGGCAATTACACAGAACTCCCTTGTGATGGAGTTTTTGGAGATTTAAACGAAACAGCTGGAAATTGAAGAGAACAAACTAACGAGGAAATAAAAAATGGAAATGGCTGGTACATTCACCGTGATGTACACAATGTGTCTTACGAAACCATGGACAGAAAACACTCAGCTTGTAAAATGTCATTTGTTTGTCAAGATTGTATTAAAACACACTACAGCCATTATATGTGTAGTCAAGAAAGCGGAATGCGACGATTCATCTTTTTTTTCTTTACGTCTCAAGTGTGGGCATCAAAACAGATTTGCGCCTCTTCATCTCACAACACATATAAAACATTTGATCGTCTTGGCCTTTTGTCATCTTGTAAGCCATTCAATTGTAAATAGCTTTAGTGTCTGAAGGAAAACTGTAGTTTCATTCCAAATTGATAACATATAATATTGCTATACAAGTCACTATGTAATTAAATGAAGCTAAAATTACCCTTTTTTCAAACTAAAGAAAGTCATGTTTTTTTTTTTTTTGTAAGTGCTGACAATTCTAATTTCTCCTTCTTATAAACTACTAATCGTACACTGGAGTCTTTTACCATTCTAAGGAACTAGGTATAGTAAGCTAGGTCTGGCTAAGTCTGTTTGCAAGTGTGATATTTTAATTCTGGATGTATTGAGGAAGTACTTCACCTAAGGTTGGTCAAAGCAATCCCACTATGGGATAGGCAAACAAATGCCCACAGGCTCTTAATGTAATGACAATAGGCAAAACTGTGAAGAGGTTGTAGCTCACAGAGCCTAACCCTAAGAAACCTAAGAAGGTTCTTAAACCACACAATTGAGCACCATCAGCACCATGGACAGCACCCAACTGATCCTGTTGCAAATGCACCAATATGGCTACAATCACCTCAAGCACCTAATAGAACATGGTAAAGGCGGCTGCTTTGCTGGTTTGAGAAACAGTCATCTGCAGCTTAAAGCTCAGGAAGCACCCATAGATTTAGTAGAGTATGTTCTGTCAGGAAGGGATGGCACCTGAAGATAGCCATGTGTTGGTAACAGCCTGGCAGTGTGGGCACAGGGCAAAGGAGGTAACAGACACAGTGGGGCTCGGAGGTGAAGGCCCGGGCTCCAGACTTCCAGCATGCACTGACACAGGAGTGGATGTGGGCTGTGCCGGTGGGGGGAGGCAGAGGACTGATCTTTCCACCATGACAGGTTTGCAGCTGGGAATAGAGGAGCAGTATTAGCCTGTGCCTGCCTAGTGCTCCTAGTGTGTATTGGTGGAGGTGCCTGCCAGTACTCCCAAAGGCCCTGATTTTTACAGACAAAAAATATCAGACATTTATGGACAGTTGTAAAAATCATAGATTCATTTACAGATGGTTGGCAACCAGGGGCCACCCCCCTATCCATGCGTCCGGCCCCTTAATCTACATACAGGGTGCCAGATGCATGGATTCCAATGGGGGGGAGTGTTTTTTTTAAGCAAGTGATTACAGCCAGAGGCTCTAATAGGTTTAAAAAAAGGGTGGGCTTGGGGCACAGAGCACCGCGCTCTGAGCCCACCCAGTTGTGTGACAATAGCGAATTAATATTTGCTATTTTCACATTGAATGGCCTCCCCGCCAATCAGGAAGTTTTTATTTTTAGACTGTTTTCACCATTTCAGGATGTTGATACAATCCTTTTTCTTTTGTGTCATTTTTTTTGGAAAATCATTTGTATGATAGTAGCGCTGCACCTGTATTTCAATTTATGATTTTGGGTTTTGTATTGCAGACTTTTGGTGCTGGCAGCTCTTTTTACTTGATTCATTTTCAAGCTTAACACATTTATTTCTAGTGCAGCGTTTGGCCTTCTGGCCTTCTGGCCTTTTTTGCGATCCTATTGGATGCCTAGGAGGAGGAGAGCATGGCCGGAGGAGAAGACCGACCCACCCACCAGCCACCGCTGTGACCATGGATGGCTCACCCGCAGTGGCTCAGCCATCCAGCACTCCCTGGCTCAGACAGGGGAGGAAGGGGAGATCAAAGTGTGATCCCGGGCAGGTAAGGAGTCTGTCTCGCAGGGGGGCGCATTTCCTGCATTAATTTCTCCCTGGCGGGGGGGGGCCTAGTCTCCTTGTGAGGGGGTGGCACTGATTTGTGCCTCCCCCCTGAATTATCGAGCACCGGCCGCCACTGTTGGCAACCCTGACCTAAACCCTTGACCATGGGGTTTATGCTGGTATGCTGAGTCGGCTCAACATGGAGCTGGAAATCGGAGCATTAGCACAGGGGTCCATCTTAAAAAACAATAGGAAAGTAGAAGCTGAGAGGTAGACTCTCCATCCCAACCACATACAACCAAGAGATGAAATAGATAAGAAGAAGTGAGAGAGACAGATAGAACCTACCCCAAGCAAGACAAAGAACTGGGTCCCAGCAACCTTGTCTAATGCCGCGTACACACGAGCAGACTTTACGGCAGATTTTGCCCGGCAGGTGGGATTTCGTCGGACAATTCGATCGTGTGTGTGCTCTAGCAGACTTTGTATTCTCAAAAGTTGGACGGACTTAGATTTGAAACATGTTTCAAATCTATCCGACGGACAGACAGTCCGCTTGTCTGTATGCTAGTTTGACGGACAAAAAGCCACGCTAGGGCAGCTATTGGCTACTGGCTATGAACTTCCTTATTTTAGTCCGGTCATACGTCATCACGAATTCGACGGACTTTGGTTGATTGTGTGTGTAGGCAAGTCCGTTCATTCAGAAAGTCTGTCGTAAAGTCCGTCGAAAAGTCCGCCGGGCAAAGTCTGCCGTAAAGTCCGCTCGTGTGTACGCAGCATTATACAAACCCTGTGAAGGTTTCCATGCCAGATAAAGCCACCACTTTGAACACTCTCTTCACCCAGAGAAGGCTACAAGTGAACTACTTCAGATCCCATGAAGTCACATGGGCAATAACATTGAGGGCCAAAATAGTGCTGAGAGCCAAACACTGATCTAGGCCCAGCTGCAGGAGAGGATTTGTCCAAAAAAGATACTCCTGGGCAGAAAATGATGAGGCTTACACCAAAATAAGCATGCATTGTAAATACAGCTATAGATTTAATAAGAAGTAGACCTCCAATCTTAGTGTAGCACCATCCTAGAATAGGTTGCTAGAGAGGTCCAAGTAATTTTAGTCTTTTTGGCTCCTCTGTAAACATTAGAGCAGTGTGTGATTATTTCTGTCTGTTCTGGGTCTCACAGGCTGCAGGCTCAACTACTTATCCCTGCCTTCTAGTAGGTTATAGAATGTAGTGGGCTGGAAGAAGCTGACCCTGGGCCTGCATATTTATGTGGTCTCAGCTAATCCCTGGGGAAAAAAGACCAGTAGGTGGCTGAGGAGATAAATAGTTTGAGGCCTGGAGCAGCAGGGCTAGCTGAAACTTGCAGAGAGTTCACAGAGGCCCGAGCTCAGTGGGAGCTAGGGGACCTATTGCAGAGAATTAACCTGAGGTCCAAGCTCAGTGGGAGCTAGAGGCCTATTTTCCTGGAAGCAGCTGGAACCAAGTCAGTGGGGTGCATTGAGGATCTGGCCTGGAGATTCACAGGAGATGTGTCCAGACAATATTGGACTGGAGGTATCCAAATATCTGGAAACACAGTGAGTAGAGGCCTGGAAGCAGAATCCTAGTGACTGTCTGCTGTTTTACCCTTTGTTTGACTGCTTCAGTGTGGCTAAAGTGGGACTAGCACTGCTGGAATCCCCAGAATCACTTGTGATTCTAGTCTCTGCCAAGAGAGAGGTTACCCTGAAGAGAGCAGACTGGACAGAGAGTGACCTCTGGTTACTTTGTGTACTACATTAAGAGTATCCCAAAGCTTCCCTGCACCCTAGTCAAGTTTAACCAGCATTAAAGCATAAAAAGACACCCCTTGACAGGTCATTCAGTAGTAAAACTGTTTGAGAACAAGGGCAAATCAGTGAGACCGGTCAGGGGTCTGAGCTGCATTAGTATTAGGGATTCCTAGACTCCATGATGCCCTGTCTCTCAGAACTTGAGTTTCAGGCTCCTGTGCATTTTTGGGTCTGGTACAGGTGCAAATTCAGGCAAAAATTTGCACCTGAATCACACCTGAACCAGTGAACAGGAACGCACCTGACCCTGGACTGCAAACCGCAGCCGCACATATGTGAACCCAGCCTTAATCATCAAGCTGTCAAATGCATCTTAAAGTGATTGTAAAGTCACGTTTTTTTTTTCTCTAAAAATACTAAATATGTTGTACTTACCTGCTCTGTGCAGTTGGTTTCGCACAGAGCGGCCCAGAACCTCTTCTTCTCAGGTCCATCTTCAGCTCTCCTGGCCCCTCCCTCCTGTCAAGTGCCACCACAGCAAACAGCTTGCTATGGGGGCACCCGAGCTGAGTCACAGCTTAATGTGTCCACTCAGAAAAGGAGATAGAATTCAGCCCTTCTCTCTCCTGATTGGCTAAATGACTTTGATTGACAGCAGTGGGAGCCAATTGCACCGCTGCTGTGTCTCAGCCAATCAGGAGGAAAGTCTCGTATGGCCGAGGAACTCAAGGACAATGCTGGAGAGAGATGGAGCTCAGGTAAGTATTAGGGGGGTGCTGGGGAGGCTGCTGCACACAGGTTTTTTATCTTAATGCATAGAATGTATTAGGATAAAAAAAACTTCTGCCTTTACAACCCCTTTAAATCTGGATGGCAAAAACAATCCTTGGGAACAGATAATCCTGATCCAATAGAGCCCTCAGAGCAACCATCCTTTAGGTTAGCATACCACATCTGCCTGAATCAGCCTGGAACAATGAGGAACACTAAAATGCATTCCACCCTGAACATGCGAGAAAAATGAGGGAAGGAATAGGTCAGTAAGTTCTGATCCCACAAAGTCACCAGAGCATTACCTGCATCCTCCAGAGGTCCACTGCGCCTGAGACAAAACTTCCTAGCCTTTAGTTTCTCATAAGAGCCTGGTAGTCAACCTCTGAAGTTGCCTACCTGTGAGAGAAATTTCCAGGGGTAGGAATCACTCTCACAGATGTAGGTGCTGCTGTCTGATGTAGTCTTCCTGACACTGTGTATACCTGGAATGCTCATCACGACTGACAAGGGTGGAGCCTGATGCATTGCCAAGGATAGCAATCTATATTTTGCTACAGCAATACTATGGATCCATCAGACAATTGATGTATTCCACCTTCATGGCATTGCCTGCTAGAGGTCTAATACTTCATTGATAGTCAAATTGCCCAAAACTTCTGGATGTTATTTTGGGAAATGTAACACAACAGACAAATGTCCAGGTCTCTTCCTCGGACCGACTGACTGGTATCCACTGTTGGGATTTTTTAACCACTTGTCTACTGAGCATTTTTACCCCCTTCCTGCCCATGCCAATTTTCACCTTTCAGCGCTGTCATACTTTGAATGACAATTGCGCGGTTATGTAACAGTGTACCCAAATACATTTTTATCATTTTTTCCACAGAGCTTTATTTTAGTGGTATTTAATCACCACTGTTTTTTGCGAAATAAATAAAAAATGCCTGAAAAAAATAAAACATTTTTCATAGTTTGTTATAAAATTTTGCAAACAGGTAATTTTTCTCTTTCACTGATGTGCGCTGATGAGGCTACACTGATGGGCAATGATATACTGCACTGATGAGGTGGCACTGATTTGGTGGCACTGAGGAGGCTGCACTGATAGGTGGCACTGATAGGCACTGATAGGTGACACTGATGGGCATTGATAGGTGGTGCTGAATGGCACTGATGGGCACTGATAGGCACCGATAGGTGACACTGATGAGGAGGCACTGATTGGCACTGATTGGCAGCACTAATGAGAACTGATTGGCAGCACTGGTGGGCACTGATAGGCAGCACTGGTGGGCACTGCTGGGACTGCACTGATTGGACTGGACAGATTAGATGTCCCTTTTACACAAGCCGGTTATCAGCTCTCCTATCCTCACACTGTCAGCATGAGGAAAGGAATGCCGATAACCGATAATGTTTACATCATGATCAGCTGTGATTGGACACAGCTGATCACGTGCTAAAAGGCCGCTGTGACAAAGCGATCACTGAGCAGGGAGGGACTCCTCCTCCTCTCTCCAGAGCCAAACCCCTGAGTCTTAGCAATAGGCAAATCACCTGAGCAAAGCCCAAATCAAACTGTCCTCTGAAGAAAAAGGCCTGGGGTGAAACTAGGCCAAAGGAATTGCCTCACATAAGGCTACCCTCAGTTTTAGGCCTCTCAAACAAACATGAAAAGCCGAAATTCTCCTGGTCTGGAGAGCTTGAATCTGAGATCAGAGTGTGTAAAGTTATCAATGAGGAAAGCACTCTAACCTGAGCTATGTGCAGGACCATTCCAATATTCTCAAGGCAAATCTGCTCCAGTGACAGTCTCTAAAGGTTCTGGACCCATCCAAATTACTGGAAAATCTAGAGGATCATGTTAGGTTGCTCGATACAGCCCGCATCAATTGTTCCCTCAACAGGAGGTCATCCAAAGATCCCAGCATGAGAATGAATCAGGAAGGCAACAAGGAATCCTAGTAACCAAGGAGCTGATGAGACGATGAGGGGCATGACCCCAGACTGGTAGTGCATGGGCCTTTAGCAAGGCATAGAAATTGCTGAAGAAATTGAAACTTTAGTTATCTTTGATGCCTACAAAAGCCAGAAAGTCGCCAGAAGATTTATTTACATGAAAAACTTGCATCTGAACCAATCCCCCTAGAGCTGCAAGATGTAGAATGGGTGATGCCTACCATGGGCTTTGAAATGGTGAACTGTTTTGCCACCAGAACTGGAACAAACCACCTTAACCCAGAAACCATCAGAGGATATGTGGAGACCAAAAGTGTTGAAAATATGTTTCCTAACTATTAGAGTGAGAATAGCATTTGCAAACAGTACTCTAGTCTCCTTCCATCGGGAATGATAGGTGTTCAACCTCAGCAACATCTCTGATGCTGTAGTCCTGGGCTTCCCAAAGAAACATTGCTCCAGAAAGCCATGCAGGCTACCTCCTCCGACTAAGGAAATGCTGTAACAATTTTCTTTTAAAATATTTTATTGTTTTGAGTTAAATATAGTTCAGGTTTACAAAGAAAGATAATAACATTCTTGTATATATAAGGTAACAGGCAATTGTAATGTATCACATAGGTGATTATGGTATGAAAAGTAACACACAATATATCATAAACGTTTATATCATAATAAGTGAGTATAGAAAACAAGAATTATACAAATTAAAGGTAAAGTATAAGAGGAATGGGGTTGGAATAAGTTTATTAAGAAGTGTGGGGAGAGGTAAGATGCGGTAAAGTAAGTATAATAAAGAAAAGGAAGTAAGATAGTTGGGGAAGAATCAGTAGATAGTTCCAGGGCCAAGTTCCAATATGGCTTGGCTTCATCTGGAGATTAAATAAGTCTTTCCAACTATTTTTAGTTATTCACACTTCAAGAAAGTCAAGTAGTAAGTGAAGGGGGTAGTAACTGCACAGTGTTGGGGGTAAGGAGATAAGGGGGTGGGACATGGTGGAATTACCAGAGAAAACCACTAATTAAAGACGATATATATAGTTTATATTAACATTATAGGTTGTCCATATAATGTCTTCAAAGAAGAAATAATGAATTATCAAATCCTGGAGGTAGGAAATGCTCAAACCATCGTCTCCATAAGGCTTCATACTTCGATAAATTGTCAAGTAAGATTGCTTCGGTCTTTGCGTTTATCATGAACTGAGTTATTCTGTTCTTAAATGACAAAATACAGAGTGAGTCAGATTTCCATGCTTTCGCTATGGTCTGTTTGGCTGCTGTGGTTATGAAGAGCATGAGTTTAAACTGGCGGTGTGATAAAATATTTGGTTTATCATTTAGGAGTGCTGTGGTTGGATCAGGAAGCAAAGGTATATTAAACATAGTAGAAAGCATCTTAAACACCTCCAACCAAAACGATTCAACTATTTTACATTCCCAACATATGTGCATATGTGTTCCTAGTGCTGAACATCCTCGGAAGCATTGGGGCGGGTATTGTGGAGAAAACTTGGAGATTCTGGCAGGGACTAGGTACCATCTGGTGAGAACTTTGTAATTAGTTTCGAGAGCGACAATATTAGGTGATGCTGATTTGGTATTATGCCATATTTGGGACCAGTTTATTTGTTTGGGTTGTAGTTGAAGGTCTGTTTAACAATTTTCTTAACTAGAGCCCTCTGGCTCCTCTGGTTCTTTCCTACTCATGGTACACTTAAACGTCAGAAAGAAAAATGGTGTAGCAGGAGTGAAGCCTCAGGCTGAACATCAAGTACCAACTTATCCTTTCTGCTTTTCTTTGCCAGCAGAAACTGGCCCACTCTCTGCTGTGTGAGGCTTTATGCAGTTGGTAGCAAGAGTATTGCAATGCAGCTTGAGTTTTGATTTATTCACAATAACCTGCCTACAGGAACCTCACCCAGGGCTCATGGCAATCCTTTGTGGCTTTAAATAATGAACTGAAGAGCTTCTGTCTACACCTTTAAGGTCTTGATGCACTCTATCTTGTACTGTAAAGGCAGCTTCACCTAGGTCTCAAAGCAATTCTTTGCAGCCATGAATAGTGGGCAGAAGAGCTTCTGTGTACCTCTTCAAGGCTATCCTGACACACTCTGTGCAGTCTGGAAGAGAATTTTCTATACAGGATGGATTTCTGGCAGTCCTCTCATGTATATTCCCATCAGTAGGACAGGCTGGGCTCCTTAGCCAAGGGAGAAGCCTGTTAGCGGCTAAATGCACTCTTTTAGTAGCAAAATACCTACCCTGTCTGATGACCCTATAGCAGTGATGGTGAACCTTGGCACCCCAGATGTTTTGGAACTACATTTCTCATGATGCTCATGCACTCTGCAGGGTAGTTGAGCATCATGGGAAATGTAGTTCCAAAACATCTGGGGTGCCAAGGATCGCCATCACTGCCCTATAGGAATCATATAGATCTTTGTTATGCAGTGATCTCACAGTGTAGGGGAGGTGCAATAGTGACATTTAGTCAAGTATAATAGTAGCACAGAGACATGAGCAAGAGCATATCTACCTTCTGGTTAACAATAAATGGCCCTTGATGCAGGGTTTATGGCAATGGGTGTGCTGGCATGCAAAAACTAAAGGAAAATGTGTTTCGCTTAGTTTCGGAGAGATTCGTTATGTTACTAATTTTGTTACGTTATGGAATTCATTTAGTTTGGTTTCGTAATTTGTTTAGTTTAATTTCATTTTCGTAAAAATTAGTTTAATTCATTAATTTTCTAACAAATTCCAACTTTTCAGAATGATTAGAATTCGGATTGGTCAAAAAAAAATTGACCAATTTGAATTCTGTGTGAAGAAATAGCTGGTTGTTAAGCAGTGGGCTGGGAAGCCGGCCGCCCACGTCCTTAACAACCATGAGTCATCATCTGTCAGTGGGCTTCCCCACTGACAGATGAATGTAAATATAAAGAATGCCAGAAATTGCCCGGCAATAGAAAAATGTTTAATAAAATGGTGTAAGGTCCCATACCAGCCGCCGGCTTTGAGCCCCCCCACCCCAAAGCATCTTGTCCCCATGTTGATGGGGACAAGGGCCTCTTCCCAACAAACCTGGCCTGTGGTTGTCGGGGTCAGCGGACGGGGGGCTTATCGGAATGTGGAAGCCTCCTTTGACAAGGGGGCCCCCAGATCCCAACCCTCCCCCCTATGTGAATGAGTATGGGTACATCGTACCCATACCCATTTACCAAAAAAGTGTAAAAAAGTAAGAAACAGGAGAAACATTTTTTGACAAGTCATTTATTAAAAGAAAAAAAATGTCCATCATGACGCCCGCTGACCCTAAAAATAGAAAAATGGCAAAAAATGCTTTGCCTCCTAAGAGGCTACCAGCTCCCTGCTGACGTCACATGACGTCAGAAGGGGGTGATACCACAGGGTGATGTAACTGTGTGGCTCTGCCCCTTGCCTACATAAGAGCTGTCATAACAGTGGGAAGCCCACTGACAGATGATGATTCATGGCTGTTAAAGGACATGGGTGGGCCGGCTTCTCGGCCTGCTGCTTAACAAACAGCTATTTCTTCACACAGAATTCGAATCGGTCAAACTTTTTCGACCGATCCGAATTCTAATTGTTCTGAAAAGTTGGAAAAAGGATAAACTAAATTTATTTTAATGGATTTCAACTTAACTCATTAGTATTCCTTACTATTTCATTCAGAATTTGGGATACATCCGAATCTCCGAATAGCCAAAAATTTGTCCGGATTTGTATTCAGTGGCAGATAAGGGTTTCTTCTCCTCACACTGGCTGTGAATACCGTAAGGTCAAAAAAGGGAATTGGCTGGTGTGTGGCTGTCAACCCTTTAAAGCTTTGCGCTGGTCCTGTGAACAGAAGATGGTGGGACTATTACCACATGTATGCAGTCATGTTGAAGCCTGGAAATGTATTTTTGCTTGCCATTCATTGTATGATGGAAGTCAGTGCAGCTAATTTCTAGTGAAAATTTCCTAGCAAAATGCAACTTCCCTTGCAAAGTGAATCATCTATTTGCCTTTAGTAAATTGACCTCAATGTTTCAGTGCACACAGGAAACTGAAATACTAGTTTTGAGTAAATTTAACCCTTAAGAAAAAAAAATCTTATAGAGACACTGTCATCTTACCCATGCAGGACAAAAGTGACAGTGTATCTTCAGAGCCAATGATCCCCATTAAAGGTAATTTGCCTGAGCTCACTTGCCACTCAGGGGGAGTGGGAAAGATTTAAAAGACAACTAAAATTGATATAGCCATTTTTGCACAAACAGGTTCACATTAATGTGCTATTGGTGTTATTTATATGGCTCAATAATTTTGCAGAGCAGTGAGCGTGTGTTCAGAATATACATTGCTTTATAAAACTGGCATTATTAAAAATATGTTTGGCAAACAAAATGCTTATTTACTGGGTTTGTAAACTCTAAAAGGTCACCATTGGAAGATAATTATTTTCCCAGGCCCTCAAAGGTCAATTAATGAGTTAGATCATCATGTAGATTTCTATATCCCATGGGTTATGGTATAGAATGATTTCCCAGTAGTAGTTTGTGTCTCCTCCACTTCTCATGAGACCATGACAAAGGTATCACTCTTCCAGCTGTAATCCCCAGTGGTTTGGTTACTCTAATAAAATGGGGAGCATGGCATCCTTATTACTGTGCCTTTTAATGACCAAAGATGGGAAACTGGGTATTCAGGTGGGGATATCTTGTCAATAACTCCCAGAAACATGTAAGAAGTCAACATGAAATACATTAAGTCAGCACACTTGGAATGCTAAAATACCAGTTTTGAGTGAACCTGGCTCTTAAAGCTTAACTATAGTCCCTCTTTAAAAAACTACAAGCAGGCAGGCTTCTGCAATAAAAGATACTTACCTGGTTGCTTGCTGTCTTAATTGGAATGTACTCTTAGCTGTGCAAGAGCAGCTCAGTTTACATTCTGACACAGAACATGTATGCCAGGATTAATCATACTCCTGCGCATACACAGGAGTGACATCATTTTGTGTCAGCCAGTGAAGATTGCCTGGGACTCAGGAACAGCCGTCAAGATACCGGCGCAGGGGTGGAACCTCAGACCATTGAAGGATAGGTAAGTATCAGAGTTTAGCTCGGCTTTAAGGAAAAAAAAAACTGCTTGCCACCCGCCCACAGTAGTTTGACTGCAGGTGAGTGGCACAGGCAGGCCAGGCAACGCACCTGTACATGACTGCCTGTCTTCTGGATTGGAGGTTTGGACACAGCAAAAGTTTGGCAGCATATTTCAGCCAATGGTTTTGGCTGAAATCAGCTCATGAGCTGTGTCCAATTGCAGATAGAGTTCTGTGTTTACAAAAACACAGAACTCTGTGTGCATAGTTACATTGTAGGTGAGGTTGAAAAAAGACACAAGTCCATCAAGTCCAACCTATGTGTGTTCAGGAATAGGAACATAGGAACAGCGATCTGGCTGTTTCTTGCAGGGTGGAAAAATTGCCAGATCAGCCAGATCAGAAACTAAAAGCAGCACACATTACACTTGTTAGACACACAGTTAACCACTTACAGACCAGAAGATTTTCCCCCTTAAAGAGGAGGGCCCATCAAAAACTTTAAAGTCAGCAGCTACAAATACTGCAGCTGCTGACTTTTAATTGGACACTTACCTGTCCCAGGGTCCAGCGATGCGGGGATCGAAGCCCCGCTCGTCTCCCCCTCTGTTATGCGCGCCGGCATAGCAACTGTGGGCGCCGGACTGTGGCTTCACAGCCTGGCACCCACTGTGCATGCGCGAGCGGCGCCGAGCGCCGTAATTGGCCGTTCAGTCACCTGGGACCTGTAATGGGCCCCAGATGATTGACAAGAGGGAGGGAGCAGAGCTGAGCCCTTCCTGTGCTGAGACGGACGTGATGTCACCAGCCCAGGCACTGAAAGAGGCAGACTATGAGGGACTCCCTAGCAACAGGCATTTAGAGGTGAGTAAAAGAAAAAAAAATATCCACATTTTTTTTGTATTTTCTTTTAGGATTTTTCATGTATGTTTTATTTTTTTGGGTGGAACACCACTTTAATGACCAGGTCATTTTTAGCGATACAGCACTGTGTCACTTTAACTGACAATTGCGCGGTCATGCGACGCTGTACCCATACAAAATTGTTGTCACAATTGTTGCGACAATTTTGAAAAAAAAAACTATATTTTTTACTTTTTGCTATAAAAATAATAAATATCCCCAAGAAAAGAAAAAAATTGTCATCAGTTTAGGCCAATATGTATTCTTCTACATATTTTTAGACATGTGCGATTAGTTTCGTACGAATCCGAAATACGAATTTTTATGCATACGAATTCCATACGAAATACGAAGTTTCATTTACTAATTTTGGATCCAAATTTATAACGAACATTCGTAATTGTTACGAAAAGTTAACGAACCTAAAAGTTTTAAAACCCAGGAAGTCAGTAGAGCACAGGGATGGTGGGAGCCCCCCATAATGATAAATTCATCATAACGAAAATTCGTAATTGTTATGAAAAGTTAACAAACCTAAAAGTTAAAACCCCAGGAAGTCAGCACAGCACAGGGATGGTGGGAACCCCTCATAATGGACACAGCAGGTGTACAGACCTGGGAACTCAGCACAGGGATGGTGGGAACCCCTCATAATGGACACAGCAGGTGTACAGACCTGGGAACCCAGCACAGGGTTGGTGGGAACCCTATGGGAATTTCTATGCTTACGAATTTTATACGAAATACAAAATTTCGTTAACAAATTTCGGAATTTTGGATCCAAATTAACAGAAACGTGACTGGTGTTTTATTTAGCAATCAGAGGAAGTCAGCACAGCACAGGGATGGTGGGAACTCCTCATAATGGGCACAGTGGGTGTACACTCAGACCCAGGAACTCAGCACAGGCATGAAATACGAAATTTCGGTAACGAATTTCGGAATTTCGGATCCAAATTCCGTTACAACAGAAACGTGACTGGTGTTTTGTTCACCAATCAGAGGAAGTCAGCACAGCACAGGGATGGTGGGAACCCCTCATAATGATAAATTCATCATAACGAACATTCGTTATTTTTACGAAAAGTTAACGAACCTAAAGGTTAAACACCCAGGAAGTCAGCACAGCACAGGGATGGTGGGAGCCCCTCATAATGATAAATTCTTTAGAATGAACTTTTGTTATTTTGCGAAAAGTTTACGAACCTAACGAAAATTCGTATTTCGTACAAATCCGAATTGAAATTAGGACGGGAATTCTGAAATACGAATTAATTTGTGCACGAAACGGAACAAAACAAAACAAATTTATTGACAGCGCACATATATACTGCCTTATAGTCAGCTTGCATGCCCTTCATCACCGCTCTTTTCTCTTGCAGCTGACATTGAAATAAACGGTGTTGGGGGAAAGTTATGACATCACTCCCTTGATCATACGACAGTGCTTGGGCATAAGGATTGGCTGCTAGGCTTGAGCACTATCAGAGAGGATTAGGCCACATGCTCCCCCATAACAGAGAGTCTAACAGGTAGACTTGCTGGAATAGAAAGAGAAGGGAGCAGTGGGGAAGTGCTGGAGTATAAGGGGATCAGTGGCCTTTTGTATTGTATGGGCAAGGTGACAGTGTCCCTTTAAGCAGACTGTAGCTTGACCTCAGCATTGCTCATTTTCATGAAAAGCTCTTACAAATTGTTTTTGTTTTTTATCACTGATTACATCACTCACGGCTTTCAGTAATTTCTTACCATAGACTTGATGTCTCTCAGCTTCTGTGTTTTATCATGAATAATCTACGAGCAGCAAATGTGCATACTGTGTGTATTAAAATCACTTTTGTAAATGAACAGATGATTAAATATTCATGCAAATCTGCATAACTTTCTGGAGAGCAAAATTGTTCAAAAACATGTTGTTATTGAAACAATATATTTAACTGTCTTGGGTTATAATATTGATTAATTTTCACCCCATATTTAAATACTGAGAGCACTCAGTGATGGTTATGTAGTAGTAAAGTAAAAGTTATGTATATAATAAAAAACAGTGGCTGCTATAGCAATAGCGTCATAAGAGAATAAATGAGCTACTGGTCCCTTTGTTTTCACTAGCAGTTATCATCAATAACCAACCAATAAACCCCCTCCTCTTCTTCTTACCCCTCAGAAATATACAAAACATGTCTTTGAAGTTTCTCTTGTGTCCAATGACAAATGTTCTCATTTGCTAGTTGCTATAAATAGATCGATGTACAAATATTTGCTACAACCTGCGATTGACTATGGAGTCATTTTACCATATTGCTATGTTATCTCCTTGCAGTCAGAAGGCTTCGCCAGTTATATTTTGATGAACATATATGGGGCAACTTTGGGAAAAAATGCCAGGAAAATTCATTTTTTTCCTATTTTACCCCCTTCCTTCTTTCAAAATGATGAAGAAAAATAATTATCATATATACATTTTAATAATGACTAAATGGCATTACTAAGTGCTTATATTCTAATATGTTCCTTAGATAGAAATTGGTTCTTACTAGAATGACTTTGCTGAAAGCCAACAAATTAGAACAAATTGTTGTTCTCTGTGTTCTTGGAATGCTTTGTTGTGGAACATAGGGAAAGTCTCTCTATTCTACAGTGAAATATTTGGGAGTCTAGAAGTTGGTCAAGCTGATTAGGTGTTCCAAAATAGCAGAAATTAAGGTCTTGTTTAATTAATGATGTGCTTCTTGAGCAAATTGGTTTTAAGAGAGAAAACTCATGATCGGGCCAAACTGTTTGCCCAACACTAATCCTGAGTGGACTGGGAACCCAAACACGCAAGAGAGTAAAGGGATGGGGGGAGAGGCATCAAGCCGCCAATAGTGTAGCAAGTTGTATTAGTAGAAAAATGTAAAATACAAACCTTATGCACTCACAGACATTGCTGGTGCTAAGCATTGAAGCAAGCTCCATGTAAAAGTCTTTGGTTTCCGAATTCAGTCCACACCAGAGCCGCTGACAGGAGCACCTAGCTGATGAAGGAGGTGAGGTTTGGCCTCAGAAACATGTTCTGATTGGTCACAGAACCCTGTATGGTTGACAGCTCCTTGACAAATCGAGTCTCCAGCGACGGCTCCAGGCGGCTTGCTTGGAATCCTGCCCCGGCTTCACAGTGCCACTGCCAGCAACTCTGGTGGACTGGATTCGGAAAGGATGACTTTTACATGGTGCTTGTTTCAATGCTTAACACCAGTGATGTCTGTGACTGCTTACGATTTGTATTTTAACTTTTTCTACTAATAAGTTGCTACACTATTGGTGGCTTGGTGCCTCTCTCCCCATTCCTTTTTCTATCTTGCTGTGCTTGGGTTCCCAGCCCAATAAGGAGTAGTGTTGGGTGAACGGTTCAGCCTGATCATGAGTTCGGGCTGAATATTGGCTGTTCGCCCCATTTGTCCAATACCTGAATTTGCAGGGTGTTTGCCTTGCTGAAATCTCTGCAATGCGCTGCACACTGCATAGTGCATTTTGTGCCCTGTTTGGCCCCCTTTTTAAAGGGGGCTTCCAGATTCCGATAAGCCCCCCGCCCGCAGACCCCTACAACCCTGGATAGAACCCCTCAGTACTAAAGCACCCCCCCATGTTGGGGGCATGTGGCCTGGTATGGTTCAGGAGGGCCCCCCCTTTCCTGACCTGCTGTTTTGCTTACGTCTATCTAGCAAAGTTACTCTGTGGTATAAGCAAGGAAGCTGAGATTTCTGCAGTGTGTAAATGTGCTTTTACTATACAAAGATGCTGTACATATAAAGCTATTACAATATTAGGAATACAATACAAAACTTACAGATATCTATAACAAGCAAAAGCCTAGCAAATGAACAGCCTATGGTCTATACCAGAACAAATACGCTTAAAGGTTACTTATCTTCTGTTACTGTATGTTCGTGATCTCCATTGGCAACGATTCTCAACAAGGAAAAAAGCCTGGACGGCTGCACTTCTGTGAAGAAAAAAAGCACCTTTATTGTAACCAAAATTGACAAACAGGTCACATAAAAAAGTGGATGATACAGGACAACCTCTAACGCGTTTCACATCAACTGATGCTTACTCATAGCTAAATTGAAAGTTGTCACAACATGTACATATAGCAGGTAGGTGATTAAAAACCATGTAAAACACCTGGAAATAAGTGAAGAAAGAAAAAAAGAGAGAAAAACACCACCCCCATTGCACATTTAACCTTCACAAGCCCAGAAAATGCAAAATACTGATAGGAAATCAATTGAGTTAAAAACTTGCATCTAAACATAAAATTCTGGACAATCGCAATTATTCGTACAATAGCTAAGAAAGATTACAACATGCCCACACAGATGAATATATATGCATGTATATAGTTAGTACATATCCAATAAATACATAAATGTATAAGGATAAAAATATATTAAAAACCTTATTGAAAACTGTGCAAAAAGGTTCTCTGGTGGAACAAAAATAATTGTAAAAAATGCTGAACTTATGCGATCCACATACACACTACGGTGCGCTAAAAAGCTGTCCAAATGAAAAATGACAAAAAGGGAGAGAAACATATTTAAATATAATATAAATAAATAAACCTAAATTTATCCCTATATGCACAATTATTTATAAATGCTACTACATCACCACTCATTCATAAATGCACAATGGACTAAACCAATTTATACAGTACCAAATAATGCCAACAATATAGAGCACAATAAAGAAGGTTATTCTACCTTTATCTTATATCTTTTAGGCACTACGTGGACTGTCAAAGAAAAGCACACAGGAATGCGAATGTGAAGAATAGATATCTCAAACTTATGACAGATATAGACCCCCAGAGTGACATGAAAAGAATATGTATATATAGTATGGATAACAGCAAATAACCAGAAATATAAGCAATGGCAACGATTCTCAAGGAGCATCAGGCACCTTTCTTCTATCATGAGTGGCTTTGGATCTTACAGCATGATGGTGTGTGTGTGTCTCAGTCTCTACTCACCCCTTTTATGTGTCAGGCTGATTACCATAGTTACCAAACAACAGAAAACATACCTGTTTACTGTAGCTGTAGAAACAATGGACTGTTAAAAACTGTCAATTGAATACAACAATGGTATCTACGTACCCATTGTCTAAAATGTCTAATCAAACCAAAACCTAACAATAATCTAACAGTCATTCTTTCAGTTTGAGAGCTGAAAGAACCTCAAACAAGTAAATCTCCTACTTGTGTACTGTAGCTATAGAGACAATAGCCTGTTGAAAACTGTCAATTGAATACAACAATACAACATACCCATTGTCTACTCAAGCCAGAACCTGACAGTATCTCTATGACCAACTACTATTGTGTAATGTTATGTCCCATGTTTCTTATGTCTGAATATATAAAAAAATCATATTGTAACAAACGCAACACATTCCACCCTAGATTTTTTTTCCTTTCAAACTCTATACAGAAAATCACTTCATTTCTGTGAAAACTCATTTTAAACATTAATTTTCCTTGAATGCAACACCTCCTATATTTCTGTCATTTCTGGTATTTCTGTCATTGAGAAGGTGTTTCAGTCTTTAACTAAAAAGTTCATTAGAAAGTCCATTCTAAAGTTCTTTAGAAACAAGTCCAGGCTTGTAATACATCAAAGGCCTTGCTCTCCACAGCTCTTGCGATCTTCTTCGGAGACAGCACGTGGAGTGGAAAACAAAGCGGATTATCTGTTCCTTCTAATAATACATAAACAGTAGATCCAAGCCTTTCAGCTAAATCTCTCCTGTAAATGGCTTCTTGCCTGGATATCTGACTAACACTTTGCCCCCTGCCTGTACCCACTTCTGACCCTGCCAAAGAACATCAATAGGGAGGAGAGGAAATATACTGATATTTCCCAGAAGATCACTGCTGTTTATTTTGGAAGGTTTGATGTTATGTACCCTCACTTTCCACTCTTGCTGAGAAGTATCCACTAACCAGTCAGAGTCCCAGCCACTGTCTTCAAGCTCATCTGCCAATGCAAGTATAACTTCAAACCTTCCTGCCAGATTCCCTCTCATTCTTAGATAGGCTTCAGCTTCAGATATGTCACTCTTGATTTCTATGTCATGGGAAGCAGTAACATGGTATCTGTTAAGCCCTGTTCTTTCAGGAACCTTACATAAATGCTGAACTCTGCACTACAGCTGTGGAATCTGTGCCCCAGCCCCTACCATCCTCTCATATGGTGTGCTTTTGGCTATTGGCCTAGAATTTAACAACATGACTGCCTGTGTGAGGACCCGATCCCACCCCCTTAGTCTATGTATGTGTGTAAGTTTGCGTATCTGGTTCTTCAATAGCCCGTTTCAAACAAACCAGCTGCCTGTGGATGGTATGGGATGTGGCACAAACAGTACACTCCCGAATCTTTGGCCCACTGCTGTACTGTTGATCCGGAGAAGTGTGAGCCGTTATCACTTTAGACTCGTTTGGGACAACCATAAGCAACGACAAGTTTCTGGAGCAGTTGAAGCATTGCAGCTTGATCTGCACGTTTGCAAGGATGAACAAGCATAAGTCCTGAATAGGTGCCCACTGCAGTGCAACAATATCTCAGTCCATTGTTTCCCCGGGGCAGGGGACTGATGAAGTCAATCTGCCAGATCTCTGCAGGCCTCTCACCCCTCTTAATCGGTGGAGTACTTTTTTGCAATGGCCATTGTCGCACTTCTCCACACACTGTACAGTTCCCTATTACAGTCTTTACCATGTCCATGGATATAGGCAATCCTCATTGCTTTGCCCATTCATATGTTGCTTTCTGCCCCAAATGTCCAGATTGCTTGTGGGCCCAGTTGGCCAAGTTCATCAAGACAGGATCAATTGGCACAACTGCCTTCACTTTGGCGATTTCATCTGCAACTCTGTTATAGTTCTCAAAGTCTGGGACTAGGGGCACATGTGCATCAACATGCCCCACTTTTATGGTGTGGGAGTGAGCTTCCTTCCAGATGTAGTCCCAGACTTCCTTGCCTCCCCACGCCACCTTTCCATGAATTATCCATTCATTGGACTTCCATGTGGGCATCCAAGTTGTCAGTCCTTTAAACCGCCCAGTTGTCAGTGTAGATAGTGACGTGAGAAGAAGGATCCTCCTGAAGAGCCATCACTACAGCAACTCTGCATACTGACTGGACCCTCCAATTCCGGTCTCCTGCAGGACTGTGTCTGTACTTGGGTTGTAGGCTGCTGCTGTCCATTTACGCCCAGACAAGGTGACTATGGCTGAACCATCAGTGAACCACGCTGACTCCTTCATGTCTTCTGACAGAGACTCAAAGGGTGGAGCCTCTTGAATGGGGGATGACTGCAGCACAGGATTTTCTTCTTCTGGCCGGGGGCTGGTAAAAGTAACAAGCCCTGCCAACTGTTTTGAAATGTCTCTAACATCCCTAGCTGCAATACCCCCTCTTTCTTGAAGGTACCATTTCCATTTCATCAGTGTCTGGTTCTGGGCTACAGCTGCCCTAGTGGTTAGTCCATTATCTCTCACCCATCCTGCTATTGGCATGGCAGTATGGATGGTGACTGTGTCCTTTCCTGTAATGGTCTCTACATGTTGAAGTGCTGTTTAGGCCCCCCAAACAGGTACTTCTCTAGGGGCGTGTATCTCTTCTGTGCCCCTGTCAATTGTTTGGACCAAAATCCAATGGGTATTGCTCTCAGTCCTTTCTTTTCGTTTGGCTTCCATAGACTCCAAGATATGGTACCATTCTGCTCCACTACATCCAGATGAAATGGTACTCCTTGTCTCACAGGTCCTAATCCCTGATGCTGCAAAATAGCTTCTTTAGCAGCCAGGAATGCAGTCCGCTGCTCTGAACCCCATGAGAACTCAGTCTTTTTTCTGGTGACATTATATATAGGCCTCAGAATCAGTCCAAGATGTGGGATAAACGACCTCCAGAACCCCACAACTCCAATGAACTTCTGTGCCTCTTTTTTGGTAGTAGGGGGCGACAGTGCCTGGATAGTTTGCCCAACTGTTCTCCAAGTGCTCTATCAGCAGGTGCAGTGCTTCAGTTACATCTTCTTATGTCCCAGAGATCATGATGTCATCAATGTAGTGAAATACGACGACTTTCAAATTCAGGATACTTAAATCTCGGGCAATCAGTCCATGACAAATCGTTGGAGAATGAAGATAGCCTTGTGGAAGGACAGTGAAAGTGTACTGGCGGCCATCCCACACCATAGCAAACTGGTCTTGACACTCTGGGTCTATCAAAATTGAAAAGAAAGCATTAGCCAGGTTATCAAGTACCTGGTAGAAGAGCCTGAATGGATGAGTAAGGCCTCCCTTACACCTCTGACTTGGGACCTCTGATAGTGGGAACAGAAGGTGCCAAGGTACAGAGTCGCACGGGTGCCAAGAGTCTTTAGCTGGTAGCTGGACGACAGTCCTGGAAGGGCTGGAGAAGACTAAGGCAGACTTCAGCAGGAAGACCGACAGGCAGGCAGCTGGTGCGGATGGCAGTAAGAAGAAGCAAGGTCAGGCAGGCTGGGTCATACACGGCAGGACAATCGGATGCAGGGTGCAGGCATTTCGTAGTCAGGAGGCAAGCCGAGGTCAAAAGCCGGATCAGCAAACAGGAGCCAAGGAGAAGACAAGAGGATGGTCACAGGACAAGCCGGGGTCGGTGCAGGTGGAGATCAAGGGATGGTCAAGACAAGCCGGTTAGGTAACAGGGATCAAGATAGGTTCTCAGGGAAGAGGATGCACAGAGCTGAAGACGAAGCAGCACTGGGGCTGAGTACTGGCTGTGCCTAAATAGACTCATTGGCGCCATCGTTGCTCACGTGTGCGCGTGAGCATCGACGCACACACGGGTGCGCAACGGATTCTGTTTGCACGCCAGTTCGCGCATGCGCACTTCTATGTGCCAAGGCCCAATGCCTATGGGCAACAGGACTGCGAGTATTTCTGCGTCTCAAAGCTCTAGTAGGGAGGCGGATCTCTCTGCTGGTATGCGCATCCTGACATTGCCCCGCTCTAACGGCAGGATGGTTTTGACAGAAGGTTTGGACAAGTCTCTCGGCATGAATATTGCCCTCTGGCTCCCACGAATTCTCCTTAGGTCGTACCCCCTCCATTTGACCAGGTACTGGACCTGATTTCGTCTCTTCCTACAGTCCACGATCGCTTCTACCTCATACTCTTCTTCGCCATTCACCATTACAGGTTCAGGAGGACCACTATTTTGTTCAGGAAATGGCTCCGGACATGCAGGTTTCAGAAGAGAGATATGGAAGACTGGGTGGATTCTAAAAGAGTCTAGAAGTGCCAACTCATAGGCCACATCGTTGATCCTCTTCTTCACCTGGAATGGCCCCAAAAATTTAGGACCTAATTTTTTAGAGGGGCAAGCTAATTTAAGATTAGTTGTGGCTAGCCATACCTGTTCGCCGGGTTCCAGGATCAGATCTCCCCGTCTCTTTTTGTCAAAAGACTTCTTATAGTCTTCCTGAGCCTTGGCCATGGTCCTTTGCAACAGCTGATTGTTGGAATTGAAAAAGTCCATTGTGTTTTGAACTGCAGGAACAGGACATTCAGGAGCTGTGGTAGTCAGAAATAAAGGGTGGAAGCCGTAGTTTGCCAGGAACGGGGATTGCTTGATAGCGGAGTGTTCCGAATTGTTGTATGCAAACTCTGCTAATGGTAATAGCGCCACCCAATAATCCTGTGAGAAGGAAGTAAAACATTGTAAATACTGTTCCAGCGTTTGAGTAGTCCTCTCAGTTTGACCATTGGTCTGTGGGTGATACGCTGAGGAGAAGGACAGTTCAATCTTCAAGGACTCACACAAGGCTCTCCAACATCTGGACGTGAACTGGACCCCACGGTCTGACACGATATTGATAGGTAGTCCATGCAGTCTTACAATTTCTTTAATAAAGATCCATGCTGTCTCTGAGGCTGAAGGGGTACCCTTCATGGGCAGAAAGTGTGCCATTTTTGACAAACGGTCTATGACCACAAAGATGGTAGAGTAACCTTCTGAAGGGGGAAATTCAACGATAAAATCCATTGAAATCATTTGCCAAGGTCTATCCGGGATTGGCAAGGGTCGCAGCAGACCCCAGGCTTTAGTCCTGCTGGTTTTATTTCTGACACAGGTAGTGCAAGTTTCAATGTATTTTTTGCAGTCCTCTCTTAGGCAGGGCCACCAAAGTTCAGTCGTCTTATGGAACCCAAAGTGGCCTGCAAGGGCATGGTCATGGCAGAGACCCAAGGCAGTAACTCGCAAATCTTCTGGTACAAAGATCTTATTATTGTGCCATAACAAGCCATCCTTTGCTTGTAACCTCATTCCAGAAGAAGACGAGATACTAACAGAGGCTTGCTTAATTTGAGACATGAAATCTTCTTGCAACAAGAGGAAATTCCCAGAGGACAGGATGGTGTCAGGGGGAGCAGGATCTTCCGACACCCCAAACATGCGAGATAGAGCATCCGGTTTTACATTCTTTGATCCTGGCCTGTAGGTTATGTGAAAAACAAATCTCATGAAAAATAGCGCCCACCTGACCTGCCGTGGTTTCAGACGTCTTGCAGCTCGTAAGTGCCCCTTCCAGCAAATATCTCCACTCTTCAAGAGCAGCCTTAATCGCAAGAAGCTCACGGTCTCCCACGTCGTAATTTTTCTCAGCCGGGGACAACTTGCAGGAGAAGAATGCTACAGGATGTAGTAAGGCCTTGACCCCTTGACGTTGAGACAGAATTGCCCCTACTGCTGTCTCCAAGGCGTCCACCTCCAAGACGAAGGGTAGGGCAGGGTCCGGATGCCGGAGTATAGGTGCGGCTGTAAAGAGTACCTTCAAGGTCTCGAACGCAGATTGCGCCTCAGGAGACCACTGGAATCATTGGGCTTGTCTTGTCAATTGGGTGATGGGGGAAATTATTGCGGAAAACCCCTTGATAAATTTCCTATAGAAATTTGCAAATCCGATGAAGCGTTGCACCCATTTTTTGTCTGTAGGAGCTGGCCAGTCCAGAATGGCAGAGACCTTCTGGGGGTCCATTTTGATGCCGTCTGGGGATAGAATGAGGCCCAGGAACTGGATACTTTGGCACTCGAACTCACACTTTTCGAGTTTCCCGTATAGGCCGTGCTGCCTGAGTCAGGCCAGAACATTTCTGACATGTCCCCGATGAGCCTCTAAGGAAGCCTCTAAGGAAGAAGAAAAAATCAAAATATCATCTAGATATACTATAACAAATAAATCTAAATAGTCCCGGAAGACATTGTTGATAAAATGCTGAAACGTTGCTGGGGCGTTGCAAAGTCCGAAAGGCATTACTAAACATTCAAAATGTCCAAATTGAGTACGGAAAGCTGTCTTCCATTCATCACCTTCACAAATGCTTACTAAGTTATATGCCCCACGTAAGTCCAGTTTCGTGAAGATGATGGCAGAACGGAGTCTCTGGCACCAGAGGTAAAGGGTAGCGATTCTTAATAGTTATTTTGTTGAGATCCCGGTAATCCACACATGGGTGAAGGGAATGGTCTTTCTTCTCAACAAAGAAAATTTCTGCCCCGGCTGGGGACGTGGAGGGATGCATAAAGCGCTTTCTTAGACTGTCATCGATGTAGTCTTTCAGGACGGCAAGTTCAGGTTCAGTTAAAGGGAAGATTCGCCCGAATAGTATTTCAGCCCCTGGGAGGAGCTCGATGGGGCAATCATAAGGCCTGTGTGGCGGGAGAGTTTTTGCACCCTTTTTGCACCCTTCCTACTAAATACATCAGGAAAGTCTTGGTAAGGTGCAGGGATAGCAGAACAGATTTCAGCATCCGAGTCCATACACAGTAGAGGAGAAGGTGGTTTGGCAAAGCAGTGTTGCAGACAGTAGCAGGAGAGGAACTCAATCTTCCCTGAATCCCAATGAATACTGGGATTATGCGCCTGGAGCCAAGGCATGCCCAAAATGATAGGGAACAAAGGTGAGGCTATGGCATACAGACGCAGCAGTTCTTTGTGAGTACCAGAAATGGTGGCAGGTCTCTTGGGTCACAGGACCAGATTTAATGCATGACCCATCCACCAGATGAACTGTAAATCCAAGGGATTTAGGTTGCAAAGGGACCTTATGTTGAAGAGCAAAAGTCAAGTCAATAAAGCAACTGCGGGCCTCTGAATTCACAATAGCGGGTACGTGAATGACTCTCTCCGGAAGTTGCAGTGAAAGCTGGATAGCCAGATGAGCAGATTTGCGGGGTAACAAGGACAAACTGGCAGAAGAGAAGGTCGGGCATCTGCAAACTTTGGCTGGACAGGACCTTACATAGTGGCCACCCTTCCCACAGTACAGACACAGGTGATTTATGGCGGTGCTAGCGTTCTTCTGCGCAACGGCTTCTGTTTGCGAGCCAGTTTGCGCATGTGCACTTCTATGTGCCAAGGCCCAAATCCTATGGGCAACAGGAATGCGAGTATTTCTGCGTCTCAAAGCTCTAGTAGAGAGGCGGATCTCTCTGCTGGTATGCGCATCCTGACACAGGTCTATCACAGCATGATATTCTCCTGCATTTTTAGCAATTTTCTCAACAATTGAGATCATATCTGGTACAGCTGACTTCAATGGAGGTGCCACTTTGTTTAGACCTCTGTAATCCACAGTCATTCTATATGTCCCATCAGGTTTTTTTTTACTGGGAACACCGAAGACGAGAAAGGACTTACAGCAGGTCTTAGGATCCCTACTCTCAACAGTTCTTAAATAGTCTCCCCAAATTCTTTGTGGCCTCCAGGAAGTCTGGCTTCTCTGGTGGAGGAATGTAGACAGGGGTCCATTTCGCATGACCTCTGACCACAGCCTTCACCGCCCTAACCATATACGCTTTATCAGGATACCCGAATGTGAATGTACCTCTTTCAGTCTGAATTGACTGACCTTGAAGTACATCCATCCCAAGAATATTTTCTGCTAACTTTGATACCATTTGTCATAAATCCTGATCCCTTGCCAATAGCTAATTTCACCCGTATCCTAACTGCTGGTGTAGTTTGCCCTCCCAAACCTTCTACATAAATCAATTCTCCTTTGTGATGGGAAGCATTTCCTTGCAAAAGTGTAACTTCGGCACCGCTATCAACTAAAGCCATTACATGTGTAGGAGAAGATGACTTCCCCCACCATACAGTGACAGGTGCATATGGGCGTCGGTCTCCTGCTGTCACTGCCCTCACGGCTATTATAGGAGACTCACCTTCCCTTCATAAAAGATAAGGAACCTCCCAATCCCCTTTTCTGATTCTCTCTAATTACTCCCCAGGATAAAGGGATTTGGGTTTGGGTTCATGTTCAGTTTGGGGAATTGGTTTGAGGGTAACAGGAGGGGTCTGTTCTGTTTTTCAGTCCAGGCTGATGTTATCTTCACTAGGAGTAGTGTTTCTATCCCTGACAGTTTTCCCTACTAAATGTTTCCACCTCTTCAGCATTTCTGCAGTAGAAATCCCATCTATCTCATCTTCAGGTACTCCTGCCTTTAATAGGTCCACCCACATTCCTTTCCTAGAAATAACTAGCCTGGTTTTCTCTTCACCTCTTGTCTTCTCTACCCCATTCCCTTTCTTCTCTGTTCTTTTCTGCTTGTATTCTTCCTGTCTGGACTTAACCTTATCTACTGCCCTGACAGGTTATGTTTTAGTCTCCTCTAGCTCCCCCAACTGGCTTAAAAGGGTAGTGGCTTCATGAATCTTGCTGTTTATTCCCAGGCCTCCCAACAAGGACAATAATGGAGCCCTGAGATTAAATGGCGCAGACTTCATCAGCTTAGAGCGTAGAGCAGACATAAAGGGTTCCATATCTGGACCCATCCATTCTGGAAACGTATTTAATCCGGTTATACAACCCATCTCACGTAACCTAGAAATACCCTCTCCTATTGCTCTCCATGAGTAGGTATTTTCCAGGTCAGTAGGACTAGCGTATACTCAGACTATACCATCTCTCACGAGGTCTAACAGTGAAAAATTCACGATAAACTCTCAGGCTTTTCGCATTGCCTGACGCAATTGTGGATCATGGGTTAACACTCCCATATTCACTGCTTCCCTACCTGATAAAACAACACTGTCCGCCCCTTCATCCCATAAGCATAGGAGCCAACTCAATAGGGGCTCCCCAGACCTTTGTTTGTGTTGTTTTGCCAGCTCATGGAGTTCAGTTTGTGTAAAGTCCCGTACTTCTTCAAATTCAACATCTCTGGGGTTGCGATAATGCACCTCCCCATCTGCCATATCCTCTCTATCATGTTGCCATTTCCTATGAGTAATGAGAGGTCTGGCATACTTTTTCTTTCCCACTAGCAGATCATCATGCGAAATATTAAACTCTATCTGCTCATCCTCACTATCATTTGAGGAGAGCACATCCTCACAATCCCAATTTTGGGATGTGACAATGGCACGTACCCTGGCTTTACTAACAGGTTTACGGCCCTTCCTTTTCCTTAAGGCATTAATTGATTTGGTCATGAGGGCTGCACACCGCACTTGCAAATCATCAGCCTGACAAGCAGTTGAACGTACACACTCTGAAGCAACTGCTAGCTGGTCTTTTAATGCCTTAACTTCTGCCTCTGCCTTCTCCCTGCTATGTGATTCGGTATAAATAGCATGAAGAAAATACCAGCTCACTGTGGACACTGTCCTCTTCTCTTTTTTACTTAAATTCAACCCCTTAAGGCTAAAATCTACAAAATGATCTGAGACTTTATCTCCCCAAGTCAGGTTCAAGGGAGAAGCATACTTCACAAATTCTTTAGCAAGAGGCTCCCACTCATTGTCTCTGGCCCAGATAGGTAAGCTGCACACTTCCTTCTGGCCACCAGAACCCTCTGCAGCCTTGTGTCATGGATCTGCCACCTAAAGGTTAACTTAGTCCAGGCTGATTTCAGACTGTATCCTTGCTGTTTGATCTGCAGCTCTGTGTATGTGTTTCCTGAAGATCTGATATCGGCTCCTGTTTGACCCAGCTTGTTTTGAGACTTTTCCTGTTATCTGCCTGCATCTGACCCTTGGCTTATTTGACGATTCCTTCTGCCTGCTCCTCTTGTACCTCTGTTGCCAGCCTGATTACTGACCCGGCCTGCCTGACGTTCCAAGACTCTCCTCCAGTCTGCTATACTTACCTACTGCAGCCATCCAGCTCCAGTCCCGGTTTGCCTCACCTGTCTGCTTATCCATCCAGTCTGCTCACCTGTCTGCTGATCCATCCAGTCTGCTCACCTGTCTGCTGATCCATCCAGTCTGCTCACCTGTCTGCTGATCCATCTAGTCTGCTCACCTGTCTGCTGATCCATCCAGTCCGCTCACCTGTCTGCTGATCCATCCAGTCTGCTCACCTGTCTGCTGATCCATCCAGCCTGCTGGTCCTGTCTGCTGTGCCGGCCATCTGACCCATCTGCTGTTGATCCTGCCAGGCACTCATAGCATTCTGCACTTCCGTGCCACCTGTCTGCTCTACCAGAGGCCGCGAGTCAGATACGTAAGGGAGGACTTCCTCTGCACTATCGGGCTCATCAGTCAGGTACATGAGAACTTGACAGTATCAAACAGCGATGTCTGAGCCCGAGCGAGGAACCTCCCCCATGGAAGAACTGTGCCGACACCTGGCGGGTTTGACCCAAGCTGTTAAAGATCTACAAGAGGGATATACTCGGCTGAAAGAACGAGTTCAAATTCTGTCATCTCCAGCCAACCCTCAAAGCGCTACCTCAGCTGGTACCTCACCCGCACCTTCAGTAGTGATGTTACCACCAGAACCAAGGGTACCCACGCCCAAAAGATTTGCGGGTGAACGTAGCAAATACAGAGCCTTTCGTAATGCTTGTGAACTCTATTTTGCCCTACAACCCTGCACCTTTTCTCTGGAAGCAACTAAAGTGGGCTTCATTATCTCCCTGTTGACCAGTGAAACCCAAGCCTGGGCACATCGCCTTCTGGAACAAAAGGCCGAATCATTAAACAACCTCACCACATTCTTGTGTCGCTATATCACAACTTTATGAGGACCCCCAGCAGACTGCCACTGCTGAGGCCGCATTACATGCACTTCAGCAAGGCCGCAGAGCGGCAGAGGACTACGTGGCCGAGTTCAGGCATTGAACTTCTGATACCAATTGGAATGATGCGGCCCTTCGTTACCAATTTTGGATGGGACTATCTGATTCTCTAAAGGATGAACTGGCACGAGTAGGGATACCCCAATCTCTGGACGAACTTATTATTTTGTCAATTCAGATTAACCGACGCCTAAGAGAATGTCACTCCGAAAGATCCATAGGTCAATATCGGCCAACTTGGATGCTACCTAAAGTTCCCAGTTTCTCCAGCCAGACTCCTTCCGCTCCAGTTGCTCCGGCTCCGGATTCCTCCGAGCCCATGCAGTTGGGTTTGCTTCATCTTCTGAAACCAGCTTACAGGCACAGGATGGCCTACTGTGGCATGAAGGTAAAATTGTTGTACCTAAGGACTTAAGGGTGGCAGTATTGGAGCTCTGTCATGACCACAAGCTGGCTGGGCACTTCAGTGCCCTGAAGACAGCCGAACTGGTACAACGCACGTTCTGGTGGCCTCAGGTGGTAGATGACTGTAAGAGTTATGTGGAGTCTTGTACTACTTGCTCCCGAAGCAAAAACAGCAAGGTAAAATCCTGGGGTTTACTGAAGCCATTGCCCGTTCCAGAGAGACCCTGGAAAATGATCTCAATGGACTTCATTGTGGAACTCCCTCCAGCAGAGGGTTTTTCTACCATCTTCGTAGTGGTGGACAGGCTGTCCGAAATGGCCCATTTTTTGCCCATGAAAGGAACGTCCTTGGCTGTGGAAACTGCAAAAATATTCATCAAAGAAATTGTAAGGCTACATGGAGTCCCAGCCAACATTGTGTCCGACCAGGGTGTCCAGTTCACCTCCAAGTTCTGGAAAGCTCTGTGTGGGTCCCTTGAGATCGAATTGGCCTTCTCCTCTGCATACCACCCTCAGATGAACGGGCAAATGGAAAGAACCAATCAGACCCTGGAGCAGTACCTCCATTGCTTTTCTTCATTCTCACAAGATGACTGGGTCGCTTTACTCCCCATTGCCGAGTTCGCTTATAATAACTCTTCCCATTCTGTCATCAAACAAACTCAATTTTTTGCTAATTACGGCTTTCATCCATCCTTCCTGCCTAGTACCATACCTGAATGCTCAATCCCTGCAATCTCTGAAACGATAGATTTCTTCTCTAAAAGCAACAAACTATTACAAGAGACCATGACCAAAACACAAGAGTACAATAAAAAGATCTTTGACAGGAAAAAACAAGGAGAACTAATTCTGGAACCCGGCAACCAGGTATGCTTGTCTACAGTGAACTTGAAAATGGCTTGCCCCTCAAGAAAATTGGGCCCTAAGTTTGTGGGCCCCTTCCCTGTAAAGAAGAAGATCAATGACGTAGCTTATGAGCTGGAATTACCCGATTCACTTAAAGTTCACCCCGTCTTCCATGTGACTCTTTTGAAACCTACTGTTCCGAATCCCTTCCCTGAACGAAGTACTGGTCCACCGGAACCTGTAATAGTCAATGGAGAGGAGGAATTTGAGGTGGAGGCAATCTTGGATTGTAGAAGGAGGTACAATCAGGTTCAGTATCTAATTATATGGAAGGGGTATGGGCCGCAAAATAACTCTTGGGAGCCTGAAAGCAATATTCATGCTAAAGAATTAATGCAATGCTTCAAGAGATCCCATGATGTGAAGTTGGCCCAATTGGGCATCCGGAGGCTGCCCTTTAGAAGGGGGCAATGTCATGGATCTGCCACCTAAGGGTTAACTTAGTCCAGGCTGATTTCAGTGATTGGCAACAGGCTGCCTTTTTAAACACCTCAGCAGCACTGTGTCCTTGCTGTTTGATCTGCAGCTCTGTGTATGTGTTTCCTGAAGATCTGATATCTGCTCCTGTTTGACCCGGCTTGTTTTGAGACTGTTCCTGTTATCCGCCTGCATCTGACCCTTGGCTTGTTTGACGATTCCTTCTGCCTGCTCCTCTTGTACCTCTGTTGTCAGACTGATTACCGACCCGGCCTGCCTGACTTTCCAAGACTCTCCTCCAGTCTGCTATACTTACCTACTGCAGCCATCCAGCTCCAGTCCCGGTTTGCCTCACCTGTCTGCTTATCCATCCAGTCTGCTCACCTGTCTGCTGATCGATCCAGTCTGCTCACCTGTCTGCTGATCCATCCAGTCTGCTCACCTGTCTGCTGATCCATCCAGTCTGCTCACCTGTCTACTGATCCATTCAGTCTGCTCACCTGTCTGCTGATCCATCCAGTCTGCTCACCTGTCTGCTGATCCATTCAGTCTGCTCACCTGTCTGCTGATCCATCCAGCCTGCTGGTCCTGTCTGCTGTGCCGGCCATCTGACCCATCTGCTGTTGATCCTGCCAGGCACTCATACCATTCTGCACTCCCATGCCACCTGTCTGCTCTACCAGGGGCCGCGAGTCAGATACATAAGGGAGGCCTTCCTCTGCACTATCAGGCTCATCAGTAAGGTACATGAGAACTTGGCACCTTGCTTTTCCTAAACAGCTTACACAGCATTTTACCTAGCACAAGCTACACAACACACTACAGGAAAACGGGCCTGCTTCAATTGAATTATAGCACAGATCCCGGACGAGCCCCCAAATGTTTTGCTTGCATCTATCTAGCAAGGTTACTCTGTGGTATAAGCAAGGAAGCTGAGATTTCTGAAGTATGTAAATGTGCTTTTACTATACAAAGATGCTGTACATACAAAGCTATTACAATATTAGGAATACAATACAAAACTGACAGATATCTATAACAAGCAAAATGCCTAGCAAATGAACAGCCTATGGTCTATACCAGTACAAATACACTTAAAGTTTACTTATCTTCTGTTACTGTATGTTCATGATCTCCATTGGCAACGATTCTCCTGGAGCATCAGGCACCTTTCTTCTACCATGAGTGGCTTCGGATCTTACAGCATGATGGTGTATGTGTGTCTCAGTCTCTACTCACCCCTTTTATGTGTCAGGCTGTTTACCATAGTTACCAAACAACAGAAAACATACCTGTTTACTGTAGCTGTAGAAACAATGGACTGTTGAAAACTGTCAATTGAATACAACAATGGTATCTACGTACCCATTGTCTAATCAAACCAAAACCTTATGTCTGAATATATATATTAAAAAATCATATTGTAACAAACGCAACACACCTGCCAAGATGCATGCTTAGGGTTTGGTATGGATTTTGGGGGGCATGCCTTTTTTCTTTCTTTTTTTTTCAATAGCCGGGTGTCGGCAATTGCAACCGCAAGTCAATTTAAATGTGATTTGAATTGTTTTTTTGTTTTTTTTAGAAATGTCATTTTCACTTCAGCATGTTCTATGCATGCTACAGATGCCCCACTTTACAGACAGACTAAGGAAACCCCCCAGGCACTATATTTAAAGGATTTTTTTTATTTTTATTGTTGCACTTTAAGCATCATTAAAATCACTGCTTCTGAAATAATGATTGTTTTTAAAAAAGATTTTTGCATTGATACATGTCCTCCAGTGCAGCACCTAGACCCCATGCCCCTTTTATGGCCAATTACTTGCATACAAGTCTTCAAAATGGGCATTTTTTATTTTTATTGTTCAGCTCCCATGGACTTTAATGGGGTTCACTGTTTGGGTTAGAACTTTTCCCCTGTTCGAGTGTTCTGCTGGGTACTGAACAGGGGGGTATTCGGCCCATTTGTTCAAGAGACAGCCTTTCCCCAGCCAGCTGTGTTAGCAACAGGGTCATTTACTAGTATTGATACCGCCGGGATTTTATACATTTTTTATACATATACACACATCTATATTAATCCCCCATACACCATTCAATTAAAATTGTATGAGACCTTATCTCTGGATCTAGCAAGCAGAGTTCTGGTGTCTTCTCTTAAAGTGGTTTTAAACCTTACATATACCCACTGAAATGACTAGCCTGAGGTGATACAAGAGATGAAACAAATCCTCCAACATAAGTTGTAAGCTCAGAAGTCAGGGGGCAGGGATCTGAGATCACAAACGGCACAGCATAGAGCAGATAACTCATTGTAATCTGAGACCTGAGTGGAGGGAATGGAAACACCCTCTCTACACAATCTCATAGGGAAACATATACAGCTGCGCCTGTCAACAATGTTCATTTGGTTGACTAAAATATTTTCGTTGACTAAATTAACACTATTTTAGTCGACTAAAATATGAATAAAACTAAAACAATTTAGATGAATGAAAACTAAGGTGGCATTTTAGTCAAAAGACTAAAATTTGACTTATGCCGCATACACACAATCGGAATTTCCGTCCGAGAAAACTTGGATGGTTTTTCCGACGGAATTCCGCTCAAGCTTGCATACACACGGTCACAATTTGTGAAGACACAGGTCCCCGACGCATACATCGAGTTTGTGGATAAGAAAATTGGTAGCTTAAGAAGCACGTATAGGAAGGAGCTTAATAAGGTCCAGGCTTCCATGAGATCAGGAGCAGCAGCAAAGGGTGTGTATGTACCCAGTCTGTGGTACTACAACAGGATGCAGTTTCTGGAAGACCAGATTGAAGCCAGGGAAGCACTTTCTACACTTCCAGCCACCCTTCCCTTAACCCCAGTTGAGGCTTCCGAGGACCAACCTGGCCCTTCCATCCTGGAAGAAGTTGAGAAGCCCAGCTGGAGCCAGGTATAGTATTTTTGAACATATTTATTGTCCGAAAATTATTGCTGTTAACTAGATGTTATTATTGCTAACAAATGAATGATTGAACAAAAAGTTTTGACATATCAATAGACAGTAGGGGCCAAAAATGATTGGGACAAGAATGAAAATGCTGGTCTCAGAATGATAGTCTTTTCTATTTATTAACATTCAATTTGCAACAGTCATGAGCTGAAAATTGTGTGTGATTGATGAACTGAAAACTACAACTCTAAAACTACAACTCTGTCCCTTTTTCATACACAGGAAGACCTCAGCCAGGACGAGGCTCTGGAATGTGGCAGTCAGGAGGAGGCGGGGGTAAGTGTCAGCCAGGAGGAGGCAGGGGGAAGTGTCAGCCAAGAGGAGACCGGGTAATTGTTAGCCAGGAGGTGGCCAGGCCCAGTAGTCTCACCCAATCCCAGGTGCCTCCCCTCCACCTTACAACAAAAAGGGCCAGGAAGGGAAGTAACATAGAGGAGGCAGCACTGGGCCTCATTAAGGAGGCTAATGCGGCCCTGAAAACACCCCTCAACGCTAAAGAGGCCTATGGCTGCTATGTAGCTGCAAAATTGCAGCAAATGGAGGAGGGCCAGCGCTTCATGTGTGAGAATCTTATTTTTCAGTCCCTTTGAAAGGGGTTGAGGGGCCAAATTAGTGAGAACATGCATGTGCGCTCGCCCACCCTCCTCCTCCTCCTTCCACAAGTCCACCTCCAGAGCCACAGGCTTCAAGGAAGGCTGCAGGGATGGCTACAGGGAAGGCTGCAGGGAAGACAAGAAAGTGATGGCCTGGGTTCAGTCTGGTATGACAGAAGACACAGGCTGTGGTAGTAACACAGCCTGAGGACATATATGTCATCTGCTGCTGTTCTTGATCTCTGGGAGTCCTGCACCAGATTGTGCTCCCTATTTTATGGACTTCTCAGGCTACCAATTTTTAGTTACAAAGAGTTGATGTGTGCCCTGGGGTACAAAGGCTTTGCAAATTCTAGCAGTTTCTCCAGCGTTGCCTTCCTCTTTTTTTTTTTTTGTTATGAGCCAGAATAAATGTAGATTTTTTTTTATATGAAAATACTTGCCCATACCAACCTCCTTGAGCTTTAAAAATACAAGATAATAATGTTGTTGTGGAAACTTGACACACACACCAAAAAAATTATCGAGATCACTAGAAAATAAGTTAAAAATAATAAAAAAAACAGGAGATCTTGATTAAAAAAAATGACTATAAAAAATAATTATAAACATTCTTATGAAGTTCTAGCTTTAAAAACAAAAAAAAATTATTCAGGAGATCATGAGAAATAATAAAGAAATACGTTTGTGAGAACTGGATGTGATTGATAACAGCGCGAGCCAAAGGCTGCGCTGCTTTTAATCCATCCACTCTAGCCAATCAATGGCCAGGCTGAGTGGCGAAGAGGATGTCGGGAGCGAGCGCGGGACGTTTGAGGAGTCAGGTAAGTAAAACGGGATGCTGGGGGCGCGGTATTGTCAGATGTTTTTTCACCACAATATGTACTTGTGTATACTAATTGTTAAAATTCAATAAACAAATTTGACAAGAAAATTAATGCTCTTTCTGTTTTGAAAAAAAGACAAAAACATTTTGTTGCAAAACACACCTCATGAAAAAGCGTTGGTACTTTAAAGATACCAGTGCTGACAAGCAGCCATTACTGACCTCCTTCTAAAAATGCTAGTTTCTTGGCTTCAGTACTTTCTAAGTCACTGACCCAGAACATTATTATTATTATTCAATGTACTTATATAGCGCCATCAATTTACGCAGCCAGGGCCCGACTGGCCTACCGGGAAATATCCCGGTAGGCTGGCTGCACTAAGTACCGCTGGGGCCGCTTTTGCCTCGGAGCTTGGCTGGCTGCCTATGTCAGCAATCCAAAGAGCAGCGGCGGCCGCCGCACTATGCAATGGCTGTGTCACTGTGTCTCCTCTCCTCCTCTGTTCCGGCGCGCCGCCCACACTCAACTATAGAGTAATATGCCTCTGTCTGTGTGCCTGAGTGGAGGAGCAGGAGAACGCCGCGCTGCTTGAATTTTGCCTTTATGACTCGTCCCGTGCGGCGCCAGCACCGCCCACTAATCTGCACGAGGAGAATAGAAGTGAATATCCAGCCGTGCAGCTGCAGCACAAGAATTAAGGTACTAAAAATCTCTCTCCCTCTCCCTCTCCCTCTCCCCCTCCCTCTCCCTCTCCCTCTCCCCCTCCCTCTCCCTCTCCCTCTCCCTCTCCCCCTCTCTCTCTCCCCCCCTCTCTCCCTCTCTCTCTCCCCCCCTCTCTCTCTCCCCCCCTCTCTCCCTCTCTCTCTCCCCCCCTCTCTCTCTCCCCCCTCTCTCCCTCTCTCTCTCCCCCCCTCTCTCTCTCCCCCCCTCTCTCTCTCCCCCTCTCTCTCTCCCCCCCTCTCTCTCCCCCCCTCTCTCTCCCCCCTCTCCCCCCTCTCTCTCTCTCTCTCCCCCCCTCTCTCTCTCTCTCTCTCTCCCCCCCCCTCTCTCTCCCCCCCTCTCTCCCCCTCTCTCCCCCCTCTCTTCTCTCTCCCCCCTCTCTCCCCCTCTCTCCTCTCTCCCTCCCTCTCTCTCTCCCCCCCCTCCTCTCTCTCTCTCCCCCTCCTCTCTCTCCCCTCTCTCTCTCCCCCTCCTCTCTCCCCCCCCCTCTCTCTCCCCCCCTCTTCTCTCTCTCTCTCTCTCTCTCTCTCTCTCTCTCTCTCTCTCTCTCTCTCTCTCTGCCTCTCCCTCTCCCTCTCTCTCTCTCCTCCCTCTCTCCCTCTCTCTCCCCTCTCTCTCTCTCCCCCTCTCTCTCCCCCTCTCTCTCTCTCTCTTTCCCATGTTTTGTTCAAGTGTCAGATTATCTTTGAAAAGCTGTATACCATCAAACGCTGCCACTGTGCCCATAGCTTGCCAACACTGTGCCCTGCCCATCAAACGCAGCCACTGTACCCATAAATTACTGCCACTGTGCCCCATCAAACGCAGCCATTGTACCCATCAATTGCAGCCACTGTGCCCATTAAACGCAGCCACTGTACCCATCAATTGCAGCCACTGTACCATCAAACGCAGCCACTGTGCCATCAAGCCCAGCCACTGTACCCATACATTGCCACCACTGTGCCCATTAAACACAGCCACTGTGCCCATCAAGTGCAGCAACTGTACCCATAAATTGCCACCACTGTGCCCATTAAACGCAGCCACTGTGCCCATAAATCGCCACCACTGTGCCCATAAATTTCTACCACTGTGCCCATAAATTCCCACCACTGTGCCCATCAAACACAGCCACTGTGCCCATCAAACGCAGCCACTGTACCCATAAATTGCCGCCACTGTGCCCATCAAACACAGCCACTGTGCCATCAAGCGCAGCCACTGTACCCATAAATTGCTGCCACTGTGCTCATTAAGCGCTACCACTGTGCCCATCAAATGCAGCCACTATGCCATCAAACGCAGCCACTGTAACCATCAATTGCCACCAGTTTGTCCCATCAATTGCCGCCAGTTTGCCCCATCAATTGCCACCAGTTTGCCCATCAAATCCTGCCAGTGTCCCCCCCGCCCGGCACTTACCTGTCTCAGGTCAGCGTGTTGCTCCATGCTCCCTCCGATAGGCATCCAATCACAGCGCCTGTCGTTTCAGCCAATCAGGTGACAGGTAACCAGACCCAGTGCACCCGATTGGCAGAGAGGCGGGTCAGTGTTAGTGTTTACCAATTGGAAGCCTATTAGAGCCGACGGCTCTAATCAGGCACTTCTAAAAACACCCCCGCCTTTGTAATTCAGATGCCCGACAAGGGGCTGGACACCTGAATATGGGGCGGCAGCAGCGAAAATAGATAGATTCATGCAATGCATGAATCTGTCTATTGAAGATTGACAGGTGCAATGGACGCACCCGCCACTGCCCTGTTGTATTTCCCCTGGGTGGGGAAATCCCACCATGTTTTACATTATACATTCCTATACACTGTGTGCCCTATAAAAAGGAGGTGGGCATTAAGGGACAGAGTGGTGTGCAGGCAATTTGTTTTATTTTTTGTGTGCATTACTGGGCACTTTCACCCCCTTCCTTCCCAGGCCAATTTTCAGCTTTCAGCGCTTTCACACTTTCAATGACAATTGTGCGGTCATGCAACGCTGTTCACACAAATAGAGCTTTCTTTTGGTGGTATTTATTCACGACTCAGTTTTTTATTTTTTGCGATATAAGCGAAAAAAAAGAGCGGAAATTTTGAAAAAAAAAACAATATTTTCTTCTTTCTATTTTAAAAGAAATCCAATAAAATCTAATTTTGTCATAAATGTAAGCCAAAATGTATTCTGCTACATGTCTTTGGTAAAAAAAATCCTGTTAAGTGTATAATAGTTGGTTTGTGTGATCACAGACATATGTACGCAGATGATCATGTACAGATGTGCGCAGGTGATCACGGACATGTGTGCAGATGATCATTGGGACATATGATTTTACTGTTACATATGTGGGGGACAGGTGTTTTTACTGTGTGGGGACAGTGTTTTGGGGACTTTGTGTGTTTACATTGTGTTGGGACATGTGTGGGGATAGTAGGCTGGTGATCAATGTGTAAAAAGCTGTAAAAAACAGCTCATACTCACTGATCACTGGCCGGCTGCAGAGATCCGCTCTCCTCTCCGACAACTTCCGTGTGAGGAGGAGAGGCCAATTGCCTTGAAAACGGCTCTCTATTTACATCGCATGACGGCTGTGATTAGACACAGCTGTCATGTGATCAGGAGGGCCAATCACAGAGCCCTCCTGCCGATCGGAGATGCGCCGTGTCCAGGTGACACAAGCGCATCGGGATCGCGCCGCTGCGCGGGCACGCGCGCGCACGATCCCCCTCCTTCTGAGAAACGTTGCTGAACGTCCACTCAGAAGGAGGAAGCGCCCACCAGGCCGTATATGTGCAGTGGCCAGATGGGATGTGATTTCACTTTTATATATATATATATATATATATATATATATATATATATATATATATATATATATATATATATATATATATATATATAATATATATATATAAAGCCTATGTGCTTTTATATGTGTCTTATCTTATATAATGCACTCTTTAAATGTGCTTTAAAATGCATGGTTTTCCATTTTATGAACAAGAAAATAATGACGTTATGCTGTTGGGCTGGTTAATAATGCTATTGGGGCTGGTATGACATTTTTTTCCAGGGCTGGTTTTCATTCCCAGTCCGGCCCTGTACGCAGCGCTTTACATATGCATTGTACATTCACATCAGTCCCTAACCTCAAGGAGCTTACAATCTAAGGTCCCTAACTCACATTCATATACCTATAGCCAATTTAGACAGAGGCCAAATAACCTTCCAAACATGTCTTTGGAGTGTGAGAGGAAACCGGACCACCTGCAGGAAACCCACGCAGGCACAGGGAGAACATGCAAACGCCAGGCAGGTAGTGTCATGGTTGGGATTTGAACCAGTGACCCTTTTTACTGTTAGGTGAGAGTGCTACCCACTACCACTGTGCCACCCATGCTTGTAAATCAGGAACCTCAGAGTGATGAAACAAGTTTCAAATCAGTAACATTAAAAATACCAAAGCTATTTAATCACCATGACAGCCAGGAAAAAAATATTAAAAGAAAGAGTGTTTAGTAATGGCAGCCTCCATATTTCCTTAGTGTAGGTTTCCTTTAAAGAGTTTGGATAGGTTTAAAGTGTTACTAAACCCAGGACCCTGCATTCACTATATCTGGTCTCCCACAGGACACAGAACATGGAAATCCAATTACTTTAGTAAATATAAACTACTAAATAACTTTTCTCATCAGCAGTTTATAGCAGTCTTGTGACTTCTATCAGTGTTCAGCTGAGCACTGGTTAAAGCTTGTAAGAGGAGTTTTTATTTCCTCTGCTGTCCTGCTCATTGGCCCTCTGTCTTACAGTGCTGATTGGCCCTGTGCTGATCACATGTTACAGTGCTGATTGGCCCTGTGCTGATCACATGCACCCCCCCCCCCCAAATAAAACCTCTTTAGCAATACATACCAAACTAAGCATGTGCAGAGTGTCCCCAACGGTTCTGTGCTATCAGCAGATGGATTGGGGACAGTAAAAGAAGGGAAGGATCAGAGAAGATGGGCTCAAACAGCCTTTTTACACAATGCAGAGGATTAACCCCTTAGGTTCCACAGTGAGTATAACAAGCATGCTTTACTGCATGTACAGAATAATTTTACTGTTGTGGGAATACTTTTTAGTAACACTTTAAGGCTCTTAGACTACAGAGGCTAAAGTGAACCTGCAAAGGTTATGCTTAAAGCAAAACTTCAGGTTGGGACGCCCTTAAAATAGAAGCACAAAATGACCGCTATTACCTTTATTGGCCAAAAAGAACCCTCTTCTATGCCACATTGCAACTGGGGCCTAGCTTTCTCTTTCTCTGACTTCATGGCTAAACTCCAGTTCACACCCTCACACCCACAACACCTCACTATTGGTAATTGATGTCATCCATCATAGTTGGACCAATAGTGAAGTGCAGAAGATAGGAGGGTACACAGCCAAGCTGCAGCTTCGAGAGCAAAGTCAGTATCTACTGTGCATAATAGGCATAGGTTCTGGGGCTCTTAGATCACTCAGAAACTTGACAAATCATATGTGCAGGTGCTCACTATCAACTGGGAAGGGGGGATATATAAATTTACACCAATGATCGATGTATGCATTAAAAAAAACACACACATTAGCCCCCTTTGCTGACATACACCTCACCCTCACCTATGCACCCATACACGCTTGACCCAATATGTAATTTGTTCCCCTTACTTACAGTTTCCATTTTTTCCATCTTCACAGTGTTTGGTTTAAATTGTGCACACATAACACTTGTCAATTGGGTGGTATGAGTGTACGGGCTGGTCTGTGGCGGCTGCTTCCCCTGGCCCTTTCCCCAACCCTCGGGGTGGGGGGATGTTACCTTGCCTCAACCCCAGGTGAGACAGTCTATCCCAGACCACCCTACAAACCCATCGCAGGAATTGGATATTACTTATGGTTTACTCTGTAAGTATTTTCAACTTGTGGTTGTCTCAGGTATTCCCTTCCTATTAGAAGACTCTATCAGATTAATGGTCATCTTATCTACTTAACTTTCAGCATACATGTGCATCTTACCCCTGATGATTGGCAAAGAAGCCATGAAACGCTTTTTAAAGCTGCGAAGATTCACATTTGATTTTAATTTATTCAAATGTAGTTAATGACTTTGACTTTAAAAAGTGGAAAAGCTGCCCTACAACATAATACAGAAAGTGGAATATAGAACAAAGGCACCTGTGGTCTATATTCTAGTATTTATATATATATATATATATATATATATATATATATATATATATATATATATATATATATATATATATAGGGACTGAGACACATTCATGCCTGACACATATTAACCAATATATGTGACTAATACAGAAAGTGCAGTTAAAGCATATATAAACCAAAAAAAAAGAAAGCAATATATTGCAGCTTGCCAGTCCTTAGATGTGGTGGCTGTAATAATTTTATTTTTTTCAGGCATTTATTTTTACCTTGTAATCCTGTAAATGACACATTTCTTTTCCTGGGTGGCTACATTCTCTCCTCCACAGTATCTATGGAGGCAAACAAGCACTCCTGTGCATAAGTGCGATAGCTGGGTGTTCAATGACTCAAGGGATAGTGTCTTTGGCCTTGCTGCCCTCCTGGATAGTGGATATCGTAATAGTCACAAAAAATATAAAAAGAAGAGGGCGCACCAGCCTTTTGCATTATCCCAAGATAATTCATTGATAAAAAACAGTAGAATACTACTCACAAACATGTAATGAATAAAAGCCTGTAGAAGCCACTAAAATATGGCAATCAGTCCTGGAACCGACCGTCTCCAGAGAGCAGAGGGGAAGACCTCAGAACCACTGCTGGCTGACGCGTGTTGAAGGAGTACCTTCTTCCTTAATGTCTACGGTCGGTTCCAGGACTGATTGTCACATTTTAGTGGCTTCTACAGGCTTTTATTCATAACATGTTTGTGAGTAGTTATTTACTTTTTACCAATAAATTATCTTGGGATAATGCAAAAGGCTGGTGTGCCCTCTTCTTTTTGGCCACTTTCACACTGAGGCGATGGGCGCGTTGACAGTAAAGCACCGCTAGTGATAGTGGCGCTTTACCGTCGTTTTAGCAACGCTTTTTGGCCACTAGCGGGGTGCTTTTAACCCCCGCTAGTGGCCAAAAAATTGTTAAAAGTGCTTGCGTCTATGTACATGTACCATGTACCACGGTTACTAGTCAGAGCTAGACTTCAAGCATGTCTGCCTTTGTTCATCCTTTCATTCACAAGAAGTGACAAGGACATTTCTGGCAAAATCAATGGGTGTTTTCTGTAATTGCTGAAAATGTTTACCAATGGGGCAGGATACTTGTTAGAAAGGGGGAGGGGGGTAACGAGCAGGATTTTTTTCAAGCTAACTCAGTTTTAAAGCCTTATTCCAGCCCTTGTAAATAGATTGGATACATTGAAGTTAAAATCAGGTTTTTATTACTCACTGTGATCCTATCGGAAAGATTTTATCTCACCATCTATCCACTATCCATACAAGTGATGGGGGTAAAACGTGTTTTACCCCTTTTCAACACTACAAACAAATTTCTTTTTAGTCTGTTCTTATTTTCTCACCACTAGGGGCACATACAACAATAAAACCTTAAAAAGGTTCCAACCCTTCCTTCTCTTTTCAAAGGAAAATGAATACTGTGGGCTAGAGTTGAATTTTTCGGGTTTTCAGGGCAAATCAAGTATATGTGCCTTTGTTCTTCTAAGAATGGCCTCATGTACGATGCAGGGTTTATGCTGATTTGTTTAGTAAAGGTGCATTGCCATCCCAATTCAAAAATGAATGGGCTTTTTTAATGCAATGTACCTTAACGCATCAAAACGTGTTGCGTTAACGCAACTAATAGGGGTTGATTTACTAAAGGAAAAAAACTTTGAAGCAACTACACTTGCAGAGTGCAAATTACACAATTAATCTCCTTTAGTAATTTGTTTAGGTAGAAACAAAATGTAAGTAGACACCGATAGAAAAGATACTTTTGATATAAAGCAAACTATTTATGACCTATAAAAACCTTCCCAAATGGGCTGAATAAACTCTACTTGTCCTCTTTGCCTTTTAATTGACCCTTACTGTGTGTTTGTCATTTCTTTCTTTGCAGCATTTTTATGTCCTGTAATTTTAGCTGTTTATCTTATAATTTGCAGCTCACTTTTTAAGATAATATTTAATTAAATGACCATATCCTTGTTTCCCCTTGACAGTAAAGAACATATTCACTGTATACTGATGTGTTCCAGCCTTGATGTTTGGACAGGATTATATATCATTATCTGGATAGCTTACACACAGTGAGACATAAATGGTATATCTGAGTGAACTGTATGATCTCTTCAATTATGATGCATGGCTGTCATATTGACTTTAATTGAAGCTTTTTTTCTTTTTTTTACCATCCATTTTTAATATGTATAATGATTTAAAAGCGGAGAACCATTCTTGCCGGCATTCCAATCTTTGGACTGTCTCATTTAGGAAGTCAGTGAAAATAGTAATGTCGAAATGTAAATTATAGTTGCCTACAGCAACAGGATTTCTGATTGCTGGAGTCAAAAGATGAATTTTAATTGGTGGATCTGTAGCACTTTAGTCTCTTCCTTAGTAAACAAGGCAGGCATGGGCTTGTTGATCACTAGAATAAAGCAAAGCCCTGACTGCAAAATGCAGTACCCACAGAGTTCATGTTGTACTGGTATAACTTTAGTAAAATACATTTCTATTGGTTGGTTAGGATTATGGTATTTTGATCCTCACACTGTTTGTTGTAAACACTGAATTAAAGCTTAAACTGAATTAAAGCTTAATCTGCTTTGCCTTTTCTGATTCTTCCTTCTCTCAGCATCATTCTAATACAATTTTGAAATAAAACCATTTATTTATTTTCACATTTCATTTTCATCACAAACTCTATTTTAAACCCAGTGATGCCATTACTGGGTCTCTGTGCTACCAAATGCAATGCAGGTAGCTCATGAAGTTCAGAGTTGCTGACAAAGTGTTGTAGATAGCTTCCTGGAAACATCAGAGCCTTTTGCCTCAAGGCAAGCAATGAGCTTGCACTTGGCAGGAGTTATGCAAAAAACTTAGATAAGTGGATGCCCAAGAAAAAAAATTCTTAATTGCTATACCACAACTGACAGCCTCAAAGACACAAATCATTTTTTTTTAAATTAAACATGATTTTATGCACACAAAAATTATATAATTTTGTCTGACTGAGCCTACCTTAAATAGAAACCAGCAACTGTTGAGACAGTGAACACCTTGGTCAAGACTATGTAATGTACAACATAATGTATAGAATATATAAAACAAGTCAGCGCTAAAACAAAATTTTAAGGCAGCTAGCAAAAAGGGAAAATATACACAAAACCCCTTAAAACAATCAATATCACAAAATGCAGCGCCTTAACGCATTAAAGGTAAAGCCTTACTTTCACATAAACAACAAAAAACAATGGACACTATTCTGGACCTTTCAGCTGCCTTTTATACGGTTGACCACCCTCTCCTCCTCAAAAAACTTTACTCCTTTGTTCTCCTTGACTGTTATCTTCACTGGCTCTCATCTTATCTATCCCACTGCACCTTCAGTGTGTATTCTACTTTCTCCTCCCCTCTTCCTTTCTCTGTCGGATCCCCCAAGGTTCTGTTCTTGAACCTCTCTTATTTTCAATCTACACATCCTCCCAGCTGATAGCCTCCAGTGGATTTCAATATAATTTGGGTGGCACGGTGGTGTAGTGGTTAGCCCTTTCACTAAGCAGTAAAAGGTTTGCTGGTTTGAATCCCAACCACGACACCACCTGCCTGGAAGTTTGCATGTTCTACCGGTGTGGGTTTCCTCTGGGTACTCCAGTTTCCTCCCACACTCTAAAGACATGTTGGTATTTTAATTAGATCCAGCCTAAATTGATAATAATAATAATAAAAAATAATATATATGTAAAGCTCTGCGTAAATTGACAGTGCTATACAAGTACCTGAAATAATAATAATTTCTACACTGACGGCACCCAAATCTATCTCCCCACCCCTCAGCTCACTCCATCAGTCGCCTCACTAATTTACTAACAGACGTATCTGTCTGGATGTCACACCACTTCCTCAACCTGTCCAAAACCAATCTCATAATATTCCCTCCCCCACGTGCTCCTTCCCTTGACTTTTCTGTCAATAGCAATGGCACAACCATCAACCCATCCCAACATGCTAGGGTGCTAGGTATAGTCCTGTACTCTGAACTCTCCTTTTGGCCCCACATCCAACCACTTTCCAAAGCTTGCCACCTCAATCTCTGCAACATCTCCAAAATACGTCCCTTCCTAACCAATGAAACGACAAAGCTCCTAATTCACTCCCTGGTCATCTCTCGCCTCGATTACTGCAACTCCCTTCTCATTGGCTTACCTTTAAATAGGTTATCCCCCCTTGACTCCATCATGAATGCTGCTGCCAGACTCATGCACCTGACAAACCACTTATGCCGCGTACACACGGTCTGACTTTTCGGCTACAAAAGTCCGACAGCCCGTCCGACAGACTTTCGACGGACTTTTGGCGGACTTGCGGCGGACTTGCGGCAGACTTTCTAAGAACGGACTTGCCTACATACGATCACACAAAAGTCCGACGGATTCGTACGTGATGACGTACACCGGACTAAAATAAGGAAGTTGATAGCCAGTAGCCAAGAGCTGCCCTAGCGTGGGTTTTTGTCTGTCGGACTAGCAAACAGATGAGCGGATTTCTGGGTCCGGCGTAGTTACGACGTAAAGATTTGAAGCATGTTTCAAATCTAAAGTCCGTCAGATTTGCGGCTAGAAAAGTCTGCTGAAAGTCTGGGGAAGCCCACACACAATCGGATTGTCAGCCAGCTTTGGTCCGTAGGTGTCCATCGGACTTTTGTAGACGAAAAGTCCGACCGTGTGTACGCGGCATTAGTGTCTGCTACCCCTCTTTGCCAATCCCTCCATTGGCTGCCACTCACCCAACAAATTAAGTTAAAAATACTAACAACTTGCAAAGCCATTCACAACTCGGCTTCAGTTACATCACTAACCTAGACTCAAAATAGCAACCAAATCGTTCACTTCATTGCTCCTAAAACCTCCTGCTCCTTAGCTCCCTCATCACCTCCTCCCATGGTCGCCTCCAGGACTTTTCCCAAGCCTCTTCCATCCTTTAGAATTCCCTACCCAATCTGTTTGACTATCTCCAACTCTATCCACTTTTAGGCGATCTTTGAAAACTGTTCTCTTCAGAGAAGCCTATCCTACCTCCACCTAACAACTGCACTTTTATTTTTCCATCAGCTCATCCCCCATAGTTATTACCTTTTGTATCACTTATAGATTGTAAGCTCTAACGAGCAGAGCCCTCTGATTCCTTCTGTATTGAATTGTATTGTAACTGTACTGTTTGTCCTAACATTGTACAGTGCTGCAAAAACTGTTGGTGCTATATAAATCCTGTATAATAATAATAATAATAATAATAATAAACAGTCCTTCATTGTAAAGAAAGTAAGAAAAAAGTCTTATTTAGAATCTTGCTGTCTCAGTGTCAGCACTTGTGACTGAAAAAATATACCACATGTATAGCCCTGCCCCAACACGTTTTGTGCCAACGCATGTCCTCAGGGGGCACTAATAATAATGTATAGAGTGCAGCGATCAGGAGTAAGTAACATACAAAACAACATATAGAGTACAGCATTTAGGATGAACCCTCTATTCACATCAGAGTCACCCCTTATATCAAAACACCCAGAGTCCCCAGCATTCCCCTATACATCAGGGTTCCAAAAGTCCCCCCTTTAATCCCCCTTACATCAAAGTCTTCAATGTTTCCCCTTACACCAGAGTGCCCCCATTACATCGGAGTTCCCCTTTACTTCAAAGTCTACAGAGTTCTACCTAAAATCACAAGAGTCCCCAGATTTCCCCCATACACAAGAGTCCCCAGAGTTCCCCGTTTCATCAGAGTCCACAGAGTTCCCTTCTACATCAGGATCCCCAGAGTTCCACATTACATCAGAGTCCACAGCATCCCCCCTACATAAGAGTCCCCCCTTACATCAGAGTTTCTAGCATTACCAGAGACCCCCTTGCATCAGAGTTCCCAGAGTTTGCCCTTAAGGGACCCTGTGGACCCTGATGTAAAGGGTAACATCATGAACCCTGATGTAAAGGGGAACACTGTGGATCATGATGTAAGGTGGAATGCTTAGGGCTCTGGTGTAAAGAGGAACTCTGATGTAAGGGGGTCTCTGGTCACCAGATCCCCTTACACCAGAGTTTCCTCTTGCACTGTAAGGGAGAACCCTTTAGACTGATGTAAATGGGAACTCTGGGGACTCTGATGTAAGGGGGAACTCTGCAGACTCTGGCAAAGGGGGAATTCTGTGAGCTCTGATTTAAGGGGGGGTGCTGGCATTTCTGATGTGGCGGGTAGAAGCTCTGGTGTCCAGAGACCCCCTTACATTAGAGTTCACCTTTACATCACAGTCCCCAAAGTTAATACACCACAGTAAGGGGGATCACTAATGAAAGATGGGAGTGAGGACACTGGTATAAGGGAGAACATTTATATTAGTATCCCCCTTTACCTTAGAGTGTCCACTCCTCTCTTACACCAGAGTCCCCCTTACCTTAGTGTATTCCTTCCCCCCTTACATCAGTGACCCCGAACAGTGTGACTGACTGACTGCCCCACAAACTTTTGGTCAGGGCAGTCACACTGTGACCTGGATCTGTCACACGCTGACCTCCTGTAGCAGTAAATTGTCCAATTATGTGCAGGGCATTGAGGGCGGGCTCAGACGTTTGGTTCAAAGGCAAGAGAAAGTACATTAGATCATGTGCACTCGATCAGCTGAATAAAAAGAGAGTGGGTAATTAGAACTCTCTTTCACATCAAGTTCATGTGGAGGGGTACATTTGTGACACAAGGACAGCTGAAGTGTTCATAGAATCAGGAAAAAAGACAGCTCTGACTAACAATCATAAACAAAATCCTCAGGTATGTTTTTCCATACACATATTTTATATTTTTTTATATGTATATTAGTCGATGTGTAGGGGGGATTGTGTGTGTGTGTCTGTATATATGTGTACTTATGCACATATATATATATATATATATATATATATATATACACACACACACATGTATATCCATGCTTAATTTTTCACGTATATACATCTAATTTTGTTTATTTTTTTATATACATGTTATAATTATATTTATTATTTTTCATTATCATTATTATTATTTTTTATTATTATTATTTTATTATATTATTTAATTTTTTTTTTAACATATACTTTTTATGTATATCTGTATGTAATTATGTACTGGGTAAGGTTATTTACTCAGGTGGGTGGAGCCCTATGGATGACAGGGGCATTCCGCCCCTCCCCTACCTGCTTCCCCATTTCCCGTCTTTGCTCTATTTAAACTTCCACACTTTGCCAACTAATAGAAACCTGAAGCAGGGACGTGGCCCCCGCAAAACATGTAGTATCTCCAGTCGGCAGTGTGTGCTCCCTCTTGTTCCTCTGGTATCAGCAGCATTTGATCGGCCTCAGCAGCAGGGTTTTGTCCATAGCCGAGGATCTCCGTGGCTGACTTCCGCCAGGCTGTGACTTCACTTCCGGGCATCGGACACAGTCCGAGCGGCCGTTGGACACTGGCCCCTACAGTTCTTGTGGCTACAGTTGTGGCCCCCCCCCTCCACCGGACCCCTGGCCCTACGGTTCTGGCCGGGCCCCTTGCCAGAGGCGCTCCTGCATTCTCTGCTCCATGGCTCTGTGTATTTTCCCCTGAGCCCCTGATTACCTTCACTTTTTATAAAATAGAGTTTCTGCTTCATACCTTCATTCAGGATTTTGTTTATGATTGTTAGTCAGTGCTGTCTTTTTTCCTGATTGTTTATTGTCATCTCATTGGTCTATGACAGCAGCGGCCACAGTTCCACTTATTTTTTTTAGTTGTTTGCTTGGAATTTTTTCTATGAGTCTGGACAGTTGTTTTCTAGAAGTGTTCTTAGATAAGCTGACTATGGATGGCTGCCAGCTCGTGACAGGCTAGAAGTAACTCTGTGGAAGGCAAAGACAGAAGGAGAGTAGCACCATCTAAGTCCAGCATTATTAAGACATTGTATTCCATAAAAGACAATTGGTAACTCACAAGATGTATGAGATGTCAGCACATGTGGTTCATCCGCTCATGGGGAAGACGATCTTCTCACTGGTGAAGAGGCAGCTGATGGGTCCAGGGACGCCAGTGGTTCCCAGTCACTTCCGGTTGGAGAGAGCGGTGAGGAGCGCGCGTTTGGAGCATGCATGCCCTCCTCCCACTTCCCCTACTTGCAGTCTTTTTGAAACTTGTGGAAAAGGCGCCAAGCGCCATGGCATCGCCGAGCATCCAGACCTGTGGTCTCTCCCTCCGCTCAATTCGAGCGCAAGCCAAGACCGAGCTGAGACTGAGCTCAAGGCAAGCTAATAGGATTAATAGCATTAATGGCTCCTGCTGCTGTCTCAGCCAATGAAGAGGGAATGTCCCCAGAGAGACAAGACTCTCGTGCACATTGCTGGATCACAATGGGGCTTAGGTAATTATCAGGGGGCTGCTGCACACAGAAGGTTTTTTTACCTTCATGCATCGAATGCAAGAAGGTAAAAAACCTTGAGCCTTTAGAACCACTTTAGGAAGCAGCTCAGCAGGCTTAAAGCTGCTGCCTGATGTTTAAATATTTATAAATTAAGTGTGTACATGTACTATACTGTGCCTCGGTTCTAAATATCTAAAAGGAAGGCTGGTTCATGAGCACACATCGTACTGTAGATGCTGCCCACTTTACAGAACAAAGAATATTTCTGATGCAAAGATATTAACATTGGTTACAGTGGTTGTATCTATGACAGGGTGCCTGTTTCAGAAGGCCTAAGCTGAGCACTACAACTACCTCTACTGCAGATTGTCTGCATTCAGGGTCATTCACTTTCTGTTATTAACTGCATAGCGATTACATGAGAACGACTGCAATTATCTGCGGGAGGCAGCAGCCTGTCGTTGCTTTTAATGGGTCAGGAACCCTGCTGGCTTTCTTGCAGGTACACAAGCCAAAATGCAGGTCAAGCCAAAATGCAGGTGTGAATGTAGCCTCAATGTTTTCAAAGAACACCTGCAAAAATAGGATTAGCATGCACTATATGAATTTAATTTGCTATATGAATCAAAGCTTTGTAGCTTCAGTATTCATATATATGTAAGGATCCCTCTCACTGGTTGGTGGTTCGCTCCATGCTGACTCTGGATCTACTCTGCTTCTGCTAAGATCTCACAGTCACCTAATACCTATTGTTTGGAGAAGCTCCACCATATTGTGTCACACTTCTTGGCCATAAGCCAACTTCCTCACAGGAAAGGCCCATTACACAGGAAAAAGGGATGTCCAGTCTAAAAGGCTTTTCAAGGCATTAATGCATAACCTTACTGCAGCACAACTCTTAAAGCCACAGGCACTTTTCAGTATATTTAGCAGTACGTGACTCGCTGACAGAAGTCCACAGTGCAAAACATTTTCCCCTTCTCATGATTTCCCATACAGTGGCCCCACAAGTGCAGAGCACTTTAGTGTCTCAAAAAACAGGTTTTCAAAGGACCAGCTCGACCCTGCTGTCCTTGGGAGAGCTATGGTGCAGAATATCCTCCACCTATGACACCAGGTCCAAAGAGCAGGATGCACCTCCTCCACCTGCTGTTCAGGATCTACAGATCATTTGACAATCTTCCAGGTGGCACCATCCTTCCATGACCCCCACTGCTTGCATGGAGACTCACCAGCAGGGAACACCTGAAAGAGGAACGTTGACATCCCCCATAATGGGCCTAAGGTACCAACACAGATGTTGAGGCACCGCACTTTACATAAACCAGGATTAAGGTCTCAACTATCCCTGTTCAACATACAGGAAAGCCTTGTTGAGGGTCTGAAGTCACACTCCAGAACAGAGCTCTCTCCGGAGTTGAGTGGTGGTGGCCAGGGAACTCATCCACTCTTTCCCTGGCCAGATTTCAGAGCCCTACTATATCACAAATTCAGTTACTCCAACAGTATATTATAAATATATAAAAATGTATATCACACACACACACACACACATATTTTAAGCACTATCAAACTAAGTAAACTTAAATAAATTCTAAGCCATACTTGTTTTGCTCATCTCTTTTTATATATAAAAAAAAATGTAAGGAAAGTTTATTCCATAATGATTCCAGGCTTAGTCCTTCTGAGAATCATACCTCTCAGATAATCATGCTAAATACAGCTCAGGCTACCATTAAGTATTTTATTGTGCAACTTAAATATTAGGAAAGAGGAGCATGTCTTGAATTAGGATGAGAAGCTTTGTGTTGAGCAAGGAAATAATCTTTGTTGTGGATTTATACCCTTAGAAAGCTTTAATGTATAATTTACTTTGTATCATCATTTATTTGCAAGCTGAAAGGGGTAGTTATATGTGTGATTGTTTGGTGGGGAAGGATTGTTAAAATAGGCCTTTGAAGATGGATATTCTATATTTTCAATGGATAATGATTATATTTGATCCATATGTTTTAACGAGGGATGTTTTGTAATTAATTTGTAATATAGGGCTTACCTGAATACTGAAGCAAGATTTGAACAAATAATTAGCACTTGGCCTTTCGTCTTTTACAAAGTTCAAAGGAACAAACATACTTTGTATAATTGCTTAGAATACCACATTGCAAATTTGGGGTTTGTTTATGAAAGTATAGTCAATATGAACTGCTTCTGCTAGTCATGCTAACCAATTAAATTAACTCCTACTCCATGAAAAGTAGTTATTGATTGCTTCACTCAATACAAACAGTTCTTTTGTTAGACATTTTTGATGCATGCGGCCCATTATTTTTGAAGATGATGCATTAAAACTGCTGCAATATATACTACATTGAGGGAGCTCCTAGACTGAAGGATGCTGGTTATCCCATGCCTGAGAGATGCATAGATCAATGCAGGCTCAACACAGTCTCAAGGAACAGAGGGGTGGATTTACTTAAGGCAAATAGACTGTGAACTTTGCAAGTGCAGTTGCACTCTGCAAGTACAGTTGCTTTAGACAACCCTTCGGATCTCACAGACCACTAAACTCATCATTTTGAATCCCGCGGACCACTAACACAAATAATGCTCCAGCTCTCTGCCCCTCTCCCCCTGGATCATACTGCTGCCTTATACACACAATGCTCCATCTCTCTGCTCCCCCCCCCCCTGCACTCTGCATCACACCGCTGCCTTACACAGACTCGTCACTGGATCTCACCTCCTTATCCAGCCATGTGCTCCCACCCACAGTCTGTGATCAGTGCTGCCATTGGAAGTCCCCTTCTTTTTCACCTCCTGCTCTCTGCACTACACACGGCACCTTCTTTTGAGTTCACAGGAATCGGAACCACAGAGGAGGCATCAGGTATAGGAGGAGTGTTGCAGTGCACTGTGTAAAAATGCTGACTTTTTAGGCAGCGCTACTCAATACACCATATGGCTCAGAATCGCAGCACATCTCAACACGCTCTAGTGCAGGGGTCTCCAAACATTCTAAACAAAGGGCCAGTTTACTGTACTTCAGACCTTAGGGGGGCCGGACTGTGGCCAGCAGGATTATCATAGCTCCCAACTATCCCTGATTTCGAGGGACTGTCCCTGATTTGGAGCAATGTCCCTCTGTCCCTCTTTCCTCCTCATTTGTCCCTCATTTTGGTCTGATCTATATAGTTGTATATAAAATGCATTTTTTATCTTTCAAAGTGTTTCCCAGGGCTAAACCTTTCATCCAAATTCTAAATTGCTGTATTTTTCAATTTTAAAAGCCAATATAAAGGAATTGTACTGGTAAAAAAATTATCTTTTTTTTGTTATTTCCCTTTTAAGGGGTCGTGGCAGGGGGCATGTCCTATGCCTTCATACGTTTGCCGGTAGGTGTCCCTCATTCCCATCTCAATATGTTGGGAGGTATGGATTACACATTTTTTCTGGCATCAGTGGGCGTAAAGAGCGCATTATCTTTGGTATTAGTGGGAGGATTAGTGCCCCATTGTAAGTGTCAGTGGGAGAAATAGTGTCCCACTGTTGATATAAGAAAATTGGGAATAATGGACTTTATAGGCACGTATAAAAAATTCAGTATCAAATTTTAATGGTTCACATAAAAGTACACAACATATACAATCTTAAGATAAAAAGTACAAAATACATAGGACTCAAGGTGTTTCCCCTGGAGGATATATTGGAATATACTTCCTGTGAGGCAATACTGGATGTACTGGCTAAATGCCCGCACTGATATATATGTATATATTCCTCTCAGAATTGGTTTCCACAGGTCCTCTTGATTAATTACCGTATAAAAAGTTCTGCTCTACATGTTTTGCGACCTGTACCGTCACTTCTTCAGGAGCTTGAATATTTTTGCGCCAGAAGTACCAAGCCACAGGAGACCCCCCAAAAAACCATCTGGAGACCCTGCAAAGGAGCACATGTGGGCTGATATATATATATATCGGTGTATATATATATCTATATCTATATATATATATATATATATATATATATAGATAGATATATATATATAGATAGATATATATATATATATATATATATATATATCTATATATATATATATATATAGATATAGATATATATATATATAGATATATATAGATAGATATATATATATATATATATATATATATATATATATATATATATATATATATACATATAGATATATATTATCTCACATATACCGTATCTCTATGCATCCTATTGCGATAAACGTGAACCTGCCATAAATGCTCATGTTATTCAAATGTGATGCACCTATGTTAAAGTCAGTAAACCCACCTGACTTTAATGTAATCCAGTATAGCTAGATTTCACAGACCTCTTCACATGTTTGGTGGGTGTCATCTTCCTGAGATCTACTTCATGACTCTATCCTCTTTCTCTGCTTGCTGTATCACCAATCATGATCAATCTTCCAAGGTAGGTTTAAATCTGACTACCAACTAAAGAAACCAAAGAAACTACTTAGTGCTGACACTGTGATACATAAAAATTTCTTTAGGTGAAAAACAGCCGGTAACTCAAAGTGGGTGTGTTTGAGAATATATTACAAAGAGATAGGCAAATTAGGTTCTCAGATCAGCGGATTACAGACAAAGGGAGATGCTGATAGTATACTATTACAATGCCTGGGTAAAGTGAAGCCCTAGACTGATAGGCTGTGCCTCTGCATGCATTTGTTACCTTCATTTTAATTTTGATTGGACTGCCCCTTTACAACTGTCCAGTTCATTACTGCATGTGCACTAATATGTGTTGTGTTAAAATGTCCAGGTATCATAAAAATGTCAACGCACGGCGATAGAACAATAACCTTACCTGCGCCTTTTTTTTACATTACAATTCAGGTCATACGCATTCACATCTATTGTACGCATGCCGGAGTGCATTCCAGACGAATGGCACAACAATGTTTCGCATTGGGTGGCACGCACTACCTTGCGCTGAGGTAAGGTGAAGTTAAAGCGTGCTTTTTACTTCACCCTATAGCAATTTATAGGTGTGTAGCCAACCTTAAAGTGGTTGTAAACCTCAGACATGAAATATGAACAAAGCACATCTCTCTACAGTGTGTACTTTTCTCAATTAAGAGCACTAAGTGTCATTTCTGTTTGCTGCTTCATTCCTCTGCTATAAGCATGAACCACCAATGACAAGTTTTCATGACACAAAGAGAAAAATGGTGAAAGGGGAGGGACCTCCTGCAGATTGACTGCCTTATCTATATTCCTGTGTGTGTGTGGGGGGGAGGTGCCCCTTCCCTCCAATCAGCTGGCATTGCTCTCCACACTGAGCTCTGCAGAGTGTAATTTCAGCTCTCCGCCCTCTTTTCTGAACTCTCAGACAAATTTTAAAAATTCAGCTCTCTGTGTATCACCTGAGGCTAATCACTTCACTGGGTATATGTAAGAGTTTACAACCACTTTAACTCTAGCAAACTAGAGGGAACTACTGGCACCATGTAGACTGTAAATTAATTAATTAAACCATCAGCATGTTTAGCTTAACATATTGAGCACAATAAAATAGACATTCCCCAGTAAACTATTTGCTAAAATTGTTACTCCACCACTTGCAGTTTGCAGCTTTCAATGCTGCTGGTCCCTGCTTTCTCAGTGCTGCTTCCCTGAGATTCCAAATCTTCACAGAAAAGTGTTAACAGTGGACAGTGCAGTTTCCAGCCACTCTGTTATCTTGAAGAAGGGAAGAGGAGGAGGAGGTGGAAAGAGGAACAGCCTTGCTATCCTAGAGCACAGAGCTGTGTGCTTCTATTGATGTACATAGTGTAGGGAGACACAACCCTAGTCTCTGCATGCAAGGGTGGCTCCATGGGATGCTGCAAGAGAAAGTAGCCCCCCTAAAACAGGAAACCTGGGTCAGTGATCATGGCACCCGCTTAAATTGGAATATAAGCAAGGCTTAAAATCATGTAACATAAATAGGAATTCTGTAAAACAATGATTTCCACTGTTGAGTACCCAGAAATGTAACAATTAACAGTGAGGTCCACATTGTATCAGTCTGCTCCTCTTTGCTCTTCTGTCTGACACCTCTTTCATCAGACTCATACTATCAGGCCAGCAGCTTGTATCTCTGTAATTATTATTATTGGGCATGAATAACTGATACATGCTCATTATTTGAGACTAAACATCTCAATTTTGCAAGCTTATTACAAGCCACTGTTAGTATCCTTTTCTTGTGTGTCTGCTGGACTGCTCATATTGAAGAACCTATCCTCGGGCCGCTAGACATATACATACTTACCCATGGGGTTTAACAAGGATTACTCCTGTTCTACCTGGAGATAGAGGAACGCTTTAGAAACAGTCACAGCAGACTTCGTGGTGAACTGATGGCACTGTCTATATCTGCATGCGTGTTGTCCTTGCTGAGGTGAGTGGATTCGGTGAGTGGGGATCCTTGAGGGGGAGCACAAAAGTCACCTGAGGACACTGTGAGCACTCAAGTCACCTCTAAGTTTTTCTGCCTCACAACAGAGCACTACCAGATCTAGACTTTATACTAACTGTTCCTTACCAACCTAATTGAAGACCGATTCCATACCATGCATACGGGCGTTATTTGCCTCTACAGTGTGGCTTAAGTCTTTTGGACTGTATTACATGATTATAATGGGGTTAACATACCAGTGACCACCTGACACAAACAAATTCTTCACTTTGGATGTGTTTTCACTTATTTATATGTATTTTGCTTATTTCTATTTTTCACCCTGACAGCTGGATTAATATAAAACTAGCATAAACATAAAAAGTCCATAATCTCCTTTTTGAGACACAGCAGATACGCCAGTGATAAACGTGACATCCATAAAAGGTGAGTGACTGTAGTGAGAGACCTCCACCATCGGTAACACAAGCCGCTGATGAAGTCCCGCCCCCTTGGGACGTAGCGCGTACGGAAATTACCACGTGACCCTGATCGTGACGCCACCTGCGTCCTGCTCGCTGATCTCCGTGGAACATCCATGTGTTTTATCTGTCATTCATCCTTCGCACTGGGGCACAGTGCGCCTTTTGTAAGTGTTATTTTTATCTTTTAATAAATCCTATATTCAGCATACAGAGAGCACTAGATCTCTTTTACTCTCATTATATGTATCCATTGTGACTACTGCAAGTTAACAAGATACCGGCATTCGATCTGACATCAGTGCATTTGATCCTACTGTTATTACCCCTTGTGGGAATTGCTGTTTTAGGCCTGACTGATTTACTCAGGGGTCCATCTGCTGAGGTGAGCTGCTTGTGTTACCGATGGTGGAGGTCTCTCACTACTGTCACTCACCTTTTATGGATGTCACTTTTATCACTGGAGTATCTGCTGAAATTGTACTCATCTCGCTGTGTCTCAAAAAGGAGATTATGGACTTTTTATGTTTATGCTAGTTTTATGTAGTTTTATTTTTTATTTTTTTATTTTTTATTTTTTGCACTGTACTGCTTTTTACACAGAATTTTCGGGGATTTGATAATTTGACCCTCAGTATTCTAGCTGCTGTATTGTTAGGTTTTCTATTTTTTGCACTGGTTGATTTCATTTCATTGAGTTGGATTAATATCACTTAGAATCAACATTTATTGCACTGTATGTATCACTTGTTATGCACTTGTGGTATGTAGTTGTTGGGATGTACATACTACTCTTTTAGTTTTTAGGCCTGTACACAACGCTGTGTCTTGGCCTAGGCCAACAAGGCCCAGGCCTAGGGCGGCACTTTGCAGGGGGCAGAAAAAAAGCCACTCCCTGCCCCAAAAAAAAAAACAGCCTCCTCCTAGCTTCCACATGAAAAGAGGCCCTGCCAGCTTACGCTACACTTATAGTGTAGCACCAGTCTTATGGAGCGGACTGGGCTGGGGGGGCTGATTATTTCACTTATGTGTATAATGATTAGGGACTTTCTAGTCATTATACAAATAAGTGAAATAATCCTATGATTATAATCAGTGGCAGCAAATATTTTACAAGATAGGAGTAACCTTACTAATCCAGCGACATATTGTATTAGCACATATAGGTGAGCAGGTCCTAGTTTAACTAAAACAAAGTCCCAATAATATCTTACGTATTAGCTAAGATCAGTAGTATAAATATATATATGCTATAAAAATATCTATTTGCTGACAGGGTGGGTCTTAAAGAGGAAGGGGTGTGGTCTTGACACAAAGGGGTGGGTCATATTTAAACTAAGGGGCGCGCAAGTTTACTCAGGCCTAGGGCAGCACAAAACCTAAATACACCACTGCCTGTACTAGGTAATTTTGGATTGTGGTTTTTACCTTCCACATTAGGGGTGCATACACAGGTATTAGGTAATTTTGGATCGTGTTTTTACCTTCCACATTAGGGGTGCACCTGCACTGCAGTTCACGTACACGCCTGATAGTACGTATGCCTTTCATTATTATACACATATATATCACACAGGGATACCTATATATGAGGTATTGAGTTTTTATTTATTTTTTATTTTAGTTTGGGGTTCAGGAGAAGCACGTCGGTGAGGCTTACTCACCCACCACATACAAAAAACCTGTGTGCTCTTGGCTATTAGGTAGCGCCACACACCCATTTCATCTATTTGCTTTTCTATTAATCTCTTCTGCAGATTTATCCTCTGAACCAGCAGTGCTCCATAAGCTTTCAAGGGGCTACGCAAGCAGTCAATCTAAAGGATGCCATGCAGTGCTTGAGTTGGTCTGCCTAGGGGAAAGGAGCCACGCTGGGGCAGAGATTCTGTCAGCTCTTCAGGGGCAGGCTCAGAGGTGGTTGACGCCATACCAGCTTTAGCCAGGAATGGCTGTATGCGACAAGGGCACCAACCTGTTTAACAGGGGTATGTAATTACAATTTTTTGATAAAATATTTCACAGCAGGGCCCCTTCCTGTGCCCATCAAGAGTAACTGTAAGTGCTTACAGTGTTCTGGCACCACCAAAACCAAAGGCCCAATTTTTATGCCCCTGTTTAACAGGGGCATGTAATTACTATTTTTATAATAATAATTATGCAGGGCCCATTCCTGCGCCCAACAAGAGTAACTGTGAGGGCTTACAGTGTTCTGGCGCCACCAAAACCAAAGGCCCAATTTTTCTGCCCCTGTTTAACAGGGGCATGTAATTACAATTTTTGATATATTTCACAGCAGGGCCCGTTCCTGCGCCCAACAAGAGTAACAGTAAGGGCTTACAGTGTTCTGGTACCACCAAAACTAAAGGCCAAATTTTTATGCCCCTGTATAACAGAGGAATGTAATTACAATTTTTGATATAATATTTCACAGCAGGGCCCGTTCCTGCGCCCAACAAGAGTAACCGTGAGGGGTTAGAGTGTGCTGGCGCCACCAAAACCAAAGGCCCAATTTTTCTGCCCCTGTTTAAAAGGGCCATGTAATTTAAATTTTTGATATAATATTTCACAGCAGGGCCCATTCATGCCCCCAACAAGAGTAACTGTGAGGGGTTACAGTGTTCTGGTACCACCAACACCTAAGGCCCTGTTTTTCTGCAGAGTATATAGGGCAGGCTGTATTGTATATATACTGCTGTTCAGAATATATAGTGCCTGGGGGACCCCCACGCCATTTTTTTTTAAATTTTGGTGCGGAGCTCTCCTTAATATCCATACCAAACCTGAAGGGCCTGGTATGGACTTTGAGTAGGGAAAACCACACCATTTTTTTGGTATTTTTATCTATATTGCCCAAAAATACCTTACAGCCGCGAGCAGTTTGAAATTAAATTTTTTCCTTTAGAAATGTAATTTTGCTGTGGTACTGCTATAACCACTTCAGCCCCGGAAGAATTGACCCCCTTCCTGACCAGAGCACTTTTTGCGATATGGCACTGCGTCGCTTTAACTGACAATTGCGCGGTCGTGTGATGTTGCACCCAAACAAAATTGACGTCCTTTTTTCCCCACAAATAGAGCTTTCTTTTGGTGGTATTTGATCACCTCACCTTTGCGCTATAAACAAAAAAAGAGCGACAATTTTGAAAAAAAAAAAGCAATATTTTTTACTTTTTGCTATAAAAAAAAATCCCCCCAAAATATATAAAAAAACTAATTTCTTTCTCATTTTAGGCCGATATGCATTCTTCTACATATATTTGGTAAAAAAATAAGCGTATATTGATTGGTTTGCGCAAAAGTTATAGCGTCTATAAAATAGGGGATAGACTTATGGCATTTTTATTATTATTATTTTGTATTAGTAATAGCGGTGATCTGCAATTTTTATCATGACTGAGACATTATGGCGGACACATCAGACACTTTTGACACTATTTTGGGACCATTGTCATTTATACAGCGATCAGTGCTATAAAAATGCATTGATTACTGTGTAAATGACACTGGCAGGGAAGGAGTTAAACACTAGGGGCGATCAAGGGGTTAATTGTGTCCTAGGGAGTGATTCTAACTGTGGGGGGGATGGGCTCACTACAAAATGACAGAGAACATTGCTCCCGATGACAGGGAGCAGTAGATCCCTGTCATGTTGCTAGGCAGAACAGGGAAATGCCTTGTTTACATAGGCATCTCCCCGTTCTGCTGCTCCATTTCACGATCGTGGGCCCCCGGCGGACATCGAGTCTGAGGGACCCGCAGGCACGCTCATGGAGTACGCGGTGGGCGCGTGCTCCCACAATGCCGCGTCTTAAAGGGGGACATACAGGTATGCCCATTTGCGCAGCCGTGCCATTGTGCCGACGTACATCGTCATGCACTAGTCAGCAAGCAGATAAATATGGGAAAGATACGCTACTCTTCAGGCATACTAAGAACACCCCCCAGGCACGATATATAAAGGAATATTTCATTTTTATTGTTTCACTTTAAGCATTATTAAAATCCCTGCTCCCGAAAAAAGGCCATTTTTAAAACTTGTTTTTGCATTGATACATGTTCCCTGGGGAAGGACCCAGATCCCAAACACTTTTTATGGCAATTACTTGCATATAAGCCTTTAAAATTAGCACTTTTGATTTTTCACATTTGCGTCCCATAGACTTTAACGGTGTTCACGTGTTCGCACAAATTTTTTGCCTGTTCACACGTTCTGCTGAAAACCGAACCAGGGGGGTGTTCAGCTCATCCCTATTTGCAGATTTGCTCTAAACAGAAATCAATGCTTTTTCCTACTGCCCTGTCACTGCCTACAGGCATTATTGGTCATCAGGAACATTTAACTTTATTATCCATCCACATGTAAGCTTAACAGAGGAATTTGCGATTCATGCCATTCACTGTGTACATATGATGTTGCTGACTGTACCTTTTTATCATTAGCTGCAAGCCTGCAATATTAAAGGAGCTACTAGTACAGCGGCATAAAAAAGAACAACTCACACCCGTACTCCTTGCTAGCCGCTCCATGTCAAGTCTCCCAGCTATATAAATCATTTACAGTAGAATCTTAGGTCATAGGGTTGACTGAAGAGAAGTGCTATATCCACCACAAGGAATACAAAGCAATTGCCTACAACACATGTAAGTTAATTAGTCTCTAAGAATAGCTCACAGTCGATAATGTTTGAGATTATTCCAATAAATTACATGGGTGTGTTCTGTGCCCTTCTTTCACGGTAAACAAATCAATTTCTCTTATTGTATTAGCATTTTACATTTGGTAAAAGGCAACCGGCATGCTGAATGTCAGAAGACTGAGATTATAAAATCTTCAAATAAATTGTATGTATGTATGAAGTTCAAATGTCTATAATAAAGCAACAGAAAGGTCTTTTGTTAAAAGCTCAGACTAAAAAAAAAAATGACTTCTTTAAAGGGACTGCTAAAAACCTTTACCAAGGTACATTTAACATCTCCAGTTGCCGTAGGTTAGAAGTTAATTGGGTTTGTGAAAGGAAGTTATAAAGCAAGTTAGCAAATAATCAGGATTTGTGATGGTCCTGCCTAGCCACTGGAGACAGCTGACTTTGATAAATTTATCCTGTTACTTGCATCAGTTATCCACTTAAAATAAAAATTAAAGCACACCTAAACCCCAAAACAAGAATTTAATATGTTGTCGTTTATTAGTCCTTAGATGTAGTGGCTGCTTTATTTTACTTTTTTTTGGATTTTTTCCCCATTATTTTTATCTGGTATTCTGGCCAGTAACACACTTCCTGTCTAATAGGGCGTACACACGGTCGGACTTTGTTCGGACATTCCGACAACAAAATCCTAGGATTTTTTCCGACGGATGTTGGCTCAAACTTGTTTTGCCTACACACAGTCGCACAAAGTTGTCGGAATTTCCGATCGACAACCACGCGGTCACGTACACCACGTACGACGAGACTAGAAAAGGCCGGTTCAGAACCAAGCGCGGCACCCTTTGGGCTCCTTTTGCTAATCTCGTGTTAGTAAAAGTTTGGTGAGAGACGATTCGCGCTTTTTCAGACTCGTGGCTTTCAGATCGTTTTCTTCCGTTCAGTTTGTGCTTGTGGGTTTGTATCTGCTCTTCAGTGCGTGCAAGCAAGTTCCGCGTGACTTTAAGTAGTCATTGTATTCTTGTTCGTTCGTTACTGGTTTTCAGGTTGCTCTTCACAGGCCTTGCTGTTCTTCAGTGCGTTCTGTTACTTCATTCTGAGCAGCCGACCGTTTTCTAGCCATGTTTCGTATGCGTACTCCTCGTAGAGTTCATGCTGTGCAGGGACTTGGTGTTGGGGTCCTGACCTTGACACAAGTCCAGTCCATGAACAGGGTGGGGAGGAGTTCATGGACCAAGAATTGTTTGCTTCAGCGTGACCAGTTCTGTCACATGCCTTTGCTCTGTGAGATCCGTGAGAATAATCCTGATGATTTCAGGAACTTTCTCCGGATGACGGACCCCGTATTTCACCGTTTGTTGGCTTCGCTGACCCCCTATATCAGCAGGCAGGATACCTGCATGAGGCAAGCCATCACTCCGGAGCAGAGGCTCGTCGCTACCCTGCGGTATTTGGCCACAGGGAGAAGCCTGCAGGACCTCAAGTTCTCGACAGGCATCTCCCCCCAGGCTCTTCTTTGTGGACATTTACTGCTTGTGTTTGTTTGAGCTGACCCTGACAGAAATGTGTGGATTCCAGAAAATGTTGTGATTGTGTAACCTTATACAAAGCACTGTTGGCTGTTATTTACTAAATGCAAAGACACTTTGCACTACCAGTGCACTTGCAACTGCACTGAAACTGCACTTGTAGTGCAAAGAGGATTTGCCCTTAGGAAATTACCCCCATTTTCTTATAAAACAACAATTACATCACCCCAAAAGTGTTGTAGCGTTGAGACAATAATCCACACATTCTTGATTAACAATCTTTTTAATACCTGCACAATCACATGTGCATTTACCAAAGGTTTTTCTGACAAACCAACATGTTTGCTGTATAACAATTTTTGTGGTGGCATTATCCAAAATCAAAATGTGCATTTTATAGAAAACAGGCCTGTGTAAAACCCACAAGAAAGACACAAATCTTGATCTTACAAAGTTCACATTTGGTAGAACTGGAAGGCAATATCAGACATGAGTATTTAGGAACTGTGTTTGATATTGCGTTCAGATGGGGGGAAATCACCCCAGGAAAAGCCAAATTTGGAAGATGCACACAAATTTCACAATGTCAACATGTGCTATCTGCCATCACGGGGGATGAAGGGACGTGTTTTGGGGGAGAAAGCTACTTTATTATTGAGGAAGGGGTTGCACCCCCAAAACGCGTCCATTGATCTCCCGTGATGGCAGATAGCACATGTTGACACACTGTGTGCATCCTCCAAATTTGGCTTTGGGAAAAATCACAAAAACATTTAGCACATTGTAGCACACAAAAGAAGAAAGTGATTTGGAGGGGCTTTAAACTCGCCCCAAAACATCAATGATGTTTTTATATTTTGGAATAACATCATTGATGTTTTGCTTGATGTTTTCCAATTGTAAATTACACCCCATGATCTCCCCGATCAGGATCTGGGCACTTTCGGATGTGAAAGGATCTTCATCCACAACATCACGATCACCTAAAAAGAGAGGAACCCCAAAATAAATTAGGTCTAAAAAAAATGCCGCCATCCATCTCTTATCTGAGCCTGTGGTTGCAGACACTCACCTGTTGTGGTGACTAGTTCCACCACGTCTTCTTCCTCCTGCTCATCTTGTGTTGGGGGGATTTCCCCTTCTTCCAGAGGGGGGGGGCTCTGGTCTCCTCGGATGAGGGGTGACCTCCAAATCTTTTCTCCCCTATGTAAAAAAAAAAATGGTATAATTAGCACACAGATATTTGATGGCAGAACTATAAATAGGAAACATTGCTTGGAAGTGGGGTACAATGATCTATTTTAGCCAAGTTCCAAGATGTAGCTTTTTTAGTGTCCTTTGTCAACCTGCAATACTTTACCTGTTTGGTACAAGCTTCACAGATGGAGACCCCCCTATAATATACACTGGAGCACCTGTGTGGCCCCCCTAATAAAAATGGTGTTCTTGTGTCCCACACTAGTGCTCCAGTGTCCAGATGTGAAAACAGCTGCTGAGTGTCCTCTCCTTACACACAATCTAGTTTGCATTTCATTCTAGTAACAAAGCCATCTACACAACCCAATTCTTTGCAGCCAAGTATAGGGCGTCAAAATGGTGGCCAAATGCATATGGCCTAAACAATGGTATTTTAGAGTCCGAAATAAAAATGTGTGATCCGAACGAATAATGTGCCCATGAACATGAAAGTTGCCATTTTAAACTGTACAACAGTTCCTAAAAGCACATGGAGCAGCACGAATGTAATAAACCCAAAAAGAATAGGAACACAGCACAAATACTTACTTTTTTGCAGCACTCTCCGGATCTTTCTGTACTGCTCATGTTCTCGTAATTTCAGGTCCGACCACTGCTTCCTGAGCTGATCTTTCGATCGTCGTACCCCGAATTTCCGGTGCAGACTCCTGACCACTTTCGCCATGATCTTGGCCTTTCGGACATTGGGGTTGGGGTAAGGCCCATACTTTCCATCATAGTCGGCCTTCTTCAGGATGTCCACCATCTCCAACATCTCCCCAAAGGACATATTTGAGTCCTTTAATCTCCTTCTGGATCGGGACGTTTCAGGCTCCGGCCTTTCCTTCTCCTCCTCCTCGTTGCTACAATTAGCACGATCCTGCTGTCTATCCACCATGTGCTCTTCCCCCACTGCGCCGAACGAAAAGGGGCGGGGAATAGACTAGAAAGAATGTCAGGGGCGGGCGGAGTTATACGCATGCGCAGTGTGTATAAATCGTAACGCGCGCGTCTTACGTACGATCTGTGAGCGGAGGAAGGAGCATCGGAGACGCCGATCGTGCTACCGAAGGTAAGATCTAAACCTATATTGTAACAATATTAGGGGAGTTTGGCCTGACATTAGGGTTTGTCTTGTTTTGTGTCTTGCAGAGAAAATGGATGGGTTCAACGACCACAATTTCTTGCCCCTGTTTATTGACAAGTACAGGGAGCTGCCCTGTCTGTGGCAAATGAGACACCCCCACTATAACCACAAACAGAAGAGGCAGGCAGTGCTGGAGAAACTGCTGGAGTTGGTGAAGCCGGTGGTCCCCACAGCAACCATTCCTTATTTAAAAGCCAAAATTGGTGGCCTGAGGAGCACTTATCTTAGGGAGCGCAAGAAGGTCACAGATTCCCAGAGATCCGGAGCTGCATGGCTGCCACCAAATTGCAGGGCATGCAGGAGGGCCAACGCAGGATCTCTGAGGACCTGATTTATAAAGTCCTACGTAAGGGGGAGAGTGGGGAACTGACACCCAAGACGGATGTCATTGAGATGGATGATCCTCCTCCTCCTCCTGCTGCCACAACTCCACCACCACAGCCAAAGCCTGTAAGGAAGCGTGGAAGGAAGACCAAAGAGTGATGACCCTGGGTTCAGTCTGGTCTGACAGAAGATGCAGTCTCTCGTATGACCACAGCCTGGGGACACAGATGTCATCTGCTGCTTTCCGGATCTCTGGGACTTCTGGACCAGACTGCCCTCCCTTAGATAAGGACTCCTCTGGCCACCAATTTTGCTTTTAAATAATTGATGTCTGCCCTGGGGGTCCAAGGCTTCGCCCACTTCTGCAGTTTCTCCAGCGTTGCCTCCCTCTTTGTTTTTTTATAGTTGTGACCCCTTAATAAAATTTTTTTAGGTAAATTCTACTCTCCTGTGTGTGTTTTCATCCAAAAAGGACAGTTTGTTGATGACGATTCAGGTACATTTCTAACATAAAATGTGAAATTAACAAGGGACACCAACACCAAACAATCTCCGACAGATTAAATAGAACAACATATTAGTGGTGTTGTGGGAACTTGTCACAAAAAACACACAAACATTTTCGGGAGTACAAATCAAAATCAACAAAAAAAAAAAAAAAAAAAGAGAAACACAAAAAAAGATTCTACATTAAAGGCAAAAAAAAAATATACAAAAATATGTTGTCAGATGTGAGAAATCAAAATATATTGAGGGAATAAATAGTAACGAAAGAAGTTTGTGAGAAGTGTGTGTGAATATGAGTAGCAAAACTACTTAATTCTTGTCACATTATAAAGAAGAAGAGAGTGCGCTGTATTAAACCATTTTGAACATTGCAGCGTGACGAAAGTGCTGTATCCATTGCGAACGCTAAGTTTACCAGAACGAGCTGTCCCGTGTCGGAATTTCTTCTGAGCATGCGTGGCACTTTGTGCGTTGGAACAGGCCACACACGGTCGGAATTGACGCGATCGGATTTTGTTGTCGGAAAATTTTATCTCCTGCTGTCCAACTTTGTGTGTCGGAATATCCGATGGAAAATGTTCGATGGCGCCCACACACGGTCGGAATTTCCGACAACACACTCCGATCGGACATTTTCCATCGGAAAATCCGACCGTGTGTACGGAGCATTAGAGTGGCTACACTCATTCCTCCACTGTTTCTATGGAAAAGAAACATAGACACCCTTGGACAGCAGCATTGTCAACTCGTGGAGACGGTAGTGTTAAGTTGGGCATACACTGATCGAAATTCACCCAAACACTAAATGGAAACACTCATTCCTCCACTGTTTCTATGGAGGAGCAACAAAGACACTCTTGGACAGCAGCATTGTCAACCTGTGGAGAGGGTAGTGTTTGGTTGGGCATGCACTGATAAAAATTCAGCCACACACTAAGTGGCTACACTCATTCCTCCACTGTTTCTATGGAGGGAGAACATAGACAATCTTGGACAGCAGCATTGTCTACCTGTGGAGAGATAGTGTTAAATTGTTACTAAACCCACAACAGTAAAATCAGTCTGTATATGCAGTAAAGCATGCTTGTTACTGTGGAACCTAAGGGGTTAATCCTCTGCATTATGTAAAAAGGCTGTTTCATCCTATTTTCCTTGTTTGTCCTCTTCTTCCACTGCCTCCAATCCATCTCCTGATAGAAGAGCATAGGGAATAAGCTGCATATGCTTAGTTTGGTGTGTATTGCTAGAGATTTTTTTTTCTTTCTTGGGAGGGTGCATGTGATCAGCACAAGTCCAATCAGCACTGTCCAGACAGAAGGTCAGGGGTCCTGCAGCCTTATAGGACCACCAGAGTAGAATGAAAACTCCTCCTACAAGCCTTAACCAGACACTGATAGAAGTCACAAGACTGTTCTAACTGCTGATGAAAAAAGGTATTTAGCAGTTTATATTTACTAAAATGAGTGCATTTCCATGTCCTGTGTACTGTGGGAGACCAGATATAGTGAATGCAGGGTCCTGGGTTTAATAGAACTTTAAGTTCGCCATACACTGTTCAAAAATCATCTGGTTCAGCAGGGACCAGCCAAATTGTGATCAGCGTGTGGCCTTTCCCACATGACAGAAGTTGATTGTTTGATCGACTTCTGTTGAAGGAATATGGTGGAAAATTTTCCTCCTACAGCAGATGATTAGTGTTTTCTGACAGTTGCAAGTGCCGCTGTTAGATTACATTGTTCTGGCGGGAGGTATTCCTCCATCCACCTTATTTATGTGGATGGAGGAATGTGTTATCTGTCAGTTTCTCAGGTGGACATGATCAGATCATCCATTCACCCCTTTGTTGTGGTGGATGTCAGAGGTGACATGCTCGCTGACACCTGCTGCTATCCGATTAAATACGGGCTGCCAAATCCAGACGGATGGTGGTCCTATTTTCCATCCGTCTGTCAGATTGGATCAGACAGGCAGTCCGATTTACCCATAGAGGAGGACAGGACTCTGGCCGTCTCCACTCTGCACAGTGAGCGTAGACAGACCTCTCATCCGCCTGCTCAGCAGGGATCAGTGGAGCGATCCCCTGCTTAGCAAGCGGAGTCTGTCAAATGGAGGCGCCCGTATAAAAGGGGCCTAAGAAAAAAAAGTCCTATGGTTAAAAGAATTTTATTTATTTCGATTTGGGATCTGTTGCATTTTGTGTTTGGTAACCTAAAATGATTCTTATAGGAAGAAACCACATGTTTAACTTTGAATATTATACAGCATGATGAATGAAGGGTTATTACCCAGAGAGAATTTGGTGAACCCCTGTACTTTTTATGCAGAATTGCTTTGCTTTGCCAAACACAGAACACGTTGAGAATCTGTAACCTGACAAAAAGAGCTATGCACTGCCTTTAGTTAAGGTCGGGCCTGTTTTTCAGACTTGGTGTGTACAAGTTAAAATCATTTTTTTTTGCTAGAAAATTACTTAGAACCCCCAAATATATATATATTTTTTAAGACACCCTAGAGAATAAAATGACTATTGCAATACTTTATGTCACACCGTATTTGTGCAGCGGTCTTATAAGCGCAATTTTTTGGGAAAAAATACACTTTTTTTAATTAAAAAATAAGACAACAGTAAAGTTAGCCCATTTTTTAATATTGTGTAAGATAATGTTATGCAGAGTAAATTGATACCCAACATGTCACGTTTCAAAATTGCTCCCGCTCGTTGAATGGCGACAAACTTTGACCCTCAAAAATCCCCCTAGGCAACGTTTAAAAATTTCTACAGGTTTTGAGTTACAGAGGAGGTCTATTGCTAGAATTATTGCTCTCGCTCTAACAATTGTGGTGATACCTCACATGTGTGATTTAAACACCGTTTTAATATGTGGCTGTGACTTACATATGCATTTTCTTCTGCGCACAAACTTGGCGGGATTGGGCGAGTTTTTTATTTTTATTTTTTCTTATTTATTTTACATTTATTTTTTATTTTGACACTGTCCTTTAAAAAAAAAATGGGTCACTTTTATTTTTATTACAAGGAATGTAAACATCCCTTGTAATAGAAAAAAAGCATGACAGGACCTCTTAAATGTGAGATCTGGGGTCAAGAAGACCTTAGATCTAACATTTACACTTAAATGCAATAAAAAAAAAAACTAAATGTCATTATTTTTTGCAAAAAAAAAAAAAAAAATAAAACTCCCTTTTAAGACCATCTTTTCCTCACTGAGCATCCAGCCTGTGAGGGAAGAGACGGAGACCACCGGAGCGAAGCGGGAGGGGTGGCCTCTCCCACCCCCGATAAAAGTAATCTTGCAGCGAATCTGCCGCTGGGGCCACTTTTATCTGAAAGCGGACCACCCACTGTTGAAGAGGATACCAGGGTTATGGCAGCTAGCTGCAGCCATAACAATGGTATTCCCCTTCAAACAGCCGACGTACAACTGCGGCGGGCAGTTCTTAAGTAGTTAAAACAGACCTTCCCACCTCTGTCCTGTCCCAGGCCAATTTTCAGCTTTCAGCACTGCCACACTTTGAATGACAATTGTGCAGTCATGCAATCTTATACCCATAAGACATTTTAAACATTTGTTCACACAAATAGAGCTTTATGTTGGTGATATTTAATCAGCACTAGGTTTTTTATTTTTTGCTAAATAAATGAAAAAAGACCAAAAATTTGCAGGAAAACAACAAGTTGTTCTTAGTTTCTGTTATAAAATTTTGCAAATAAATAGGTGTTCTTCATAAATTTAGGTCAAAATGTAATCTACATTTCCTTCGTGAAAATAACCCAAATTAGTGTTTATTATTTAGTCTATAGGAAAGTTATAGAATCCACAATCTATGGTAAATATACCTGAAAATCGATCAATCCTGATGTACTGACGGCCTCATTTCTTGAGGCCTGAAAACAACAGGACAGTACAAATATCCACGAATTACCCCTTTTTAGAAAGTAGACAGTCCAAGGTTTTAAGTAGGAGGCATGGCAAGTTTTTTGAGATTGTAATTTTTTGACAGAATTTGAAAATGAAGAAATGAAAAAAAAAATTCTCAATTTTTTTTTGCATACTGTCACCAGTGCACAACAGTGCTATCGTACAACTGGTGTGGCGGTGATCAGGATCACTGACTGGTAAACATTTTTAATATTTTTTTTGAACACACAGTGACCAGAGCAATACGGTGTTACTAAATTAACAGTGTACTACTCTGGGGAAGTGATCAGGATTTTTTTTAATACACTATGATTGCTTATACCAATGAATTTCATTAGTATAAGCAACCATTTGAAACAGATTTATTCAATGTCTTTTGCTGTGATTGGCCAAAGCTAATCACATGGTACATATGGACTGTAATTGGCCCTGTCTGTACCATGTGATCACTGTGACCAATTACAGCTAACAAACAGAATTGACAATAAAAGTCAAAAAATAAAAATACATTTTTTGACGCAACCATTCTCAATGAGTGATAATTGGTAAAACATTACTAAGACTCAACGGGCTTAGTCAAACCTGAATTGTATTAAATACTATAAATATGTTAGACTTTACTAAAAAGGTACCCAAACACATAATCCCCACACACACTTAAAATCGCACACATCCACTTCACTCACATACAAAGGCATGGTGACCCAAGAATGTCTATAATACCGTATATACTCGAGTATAAGTCGTTCCGAGTATAAGTTGAGGCCCTAATTTACCACAAAAAAATGGGAAAAACTTAGTGACCCGAGTATAAGACGAGGGTGAGAAATGCACAGCTACTGTAAGTGGAAAAGAGGGTCAACAATGCCCATTTGCAGCCATAGGTCCCCCGAACTTCAAACTCAGTAGTTAAGGGTTCCTAGATGCCCCCTAGCTGCAGCCAAAATTTGGGGTCTCTGAACCCAAATGGTCCCGAAATGACATTGCTGCAGATGGACACAGTTGACCGACTTTGGGGCCCCGTATCTCAGGGCCACTTAGTGCTAGGAACCCCAAATTTGGTGTGCAAACTCAGTGGAACCATAAAAGCAGAGCACCATAAATTATCCAAAGGTGGGGTTTCTAGCACCAAGTGTCCCCGAGATACAGGGCCCCATAAATCGGTTCAGAAAATGTCAAGCACTTTTCTGCAGCAGAGAATGACATTTTCTGAACCGATTTTGGGGCCCCGGGGCCACTTAGTGATAGGAACCCCAGCTTTGGATATGTTGTTCCACTGGGTTTGCACACCAAACTTGGGGTTCCTAGCACAAAGTGGCCCTGAGATAGGGGGCCCCAAAGTCGGTTCGGAAAATGAAATTATTTGCTGCAGAAAAGTGCTTGACTCGAGTATAAGTCGAGGGGGGCACTTTCAGCACAAAAAAAATGTGCTGAAAAACTCGACTTATACTCAAGTATATACAGTAAGTGATATCACAATGAATGTGTCTATATATAAATAAGATACAGACAATAAGTATCCCTATAGAAATCATGGGGTGATTTTCCCCATCATGGGTGATAGTCCATATGTTGGTACATGCACATCACAAGGAACCTGATTTCTTCAACATGGCAAATTGAGAGCCAATTTGTGGCTGTGCTGAGTAGATGTATGTGGGAAGCATGGAAATGATTTGAAAGAATTCCTAGTGTGGAGAAATACAATGAAAAGTCTTAGGCATAAACTGGTTAAACCCCCTCCCCCTCAGAATTATTCTCAAGGGGATAGCAAGGGTATGGTGGTCCAGAGGAGGAAACTGATCTGGTTCACATGTTATGCAAATCAGATGTGGTTCAACAGAAATAATTTATACCTGCGCTCAGATCCCAATAACTTGTACATGCATATACTACCAGGTGCTAAAGGAGGTGTGACCACATGTTAACACTAAAAATATTGGATGAACCCTCTGCAAACTGCTATACCCTTTTTAGCAAACTTTGCAATAAAAATAGGGATATTTAGTTCATACATATTGCAATACATATTTAAGCTGGCCAACTGCATCAAATGTATCCCTCTTTAGCCAGTCCAACTCTGCTCTACCACTGCAAATGGTACTATGGACCATAGGTGTGTGCACAGCGTGTTTCGGACGTGCCTGGGCACATCCAAATCACCCCGTGCGGTGATGATTCTCCCTGCTTCCTGGTGCTCTCTGTCTCCTTCCTGCAGTGCTGCCAGCTTCACTCCTATCTTCCCCCGTCGGCTGCTGCAGGGGATGTTTCAGGATGGAGAGCGGGGGGAAGGGGCGGGTAAATAATTAATTTACTGCCCCCTTCCTTTTCTGTACCAATCTGTACCAATCACTCCTGTGTTCATTCTTAACTGAAGCATAGTAAACTATGTTTACTATGCTTTAGTTTGTAAAGGAACAGGAAGCCGCTCAGCACAGAGCACTTCCCATTTGTTCACTGACCAGTGTAGCTGAGGCTGTAGAGAAAGGGACTGCGAAATCTCTGTCCTCAGTCCCTTTCTCTATCTCAAAAGCGAGACATCTGGGGTCTGTTTGGACCATTGATATTTCACCAAAGCCTCCCAACTCCCAAGTCTCTCAAATAATTAAAAAAATACAATTGTACAAAAAACAAAACAAAAAATACTAACACTGGCCCATGCCCTACTGACACCGATCTCTGCTCTACTGACACTGTCCACTGCTTTGCTGATATACACGCATGTGTGTTTGTGCTCTGGGGTGCACACCTTAATGCAATAGGCTGTGCACACCAATGCTGTGGACACAATGCCAACATGGGGCAAACAGACATATAGGGTATAGCAGTGTGCAAATGGTTCATCCAGTATTTTTCAGATGAGGCTCAAAATGCATCCGATCGGCATATATGTGAACCGAGCCTTAAAGTCCCAACAGAGGATGGAAATATGGTATTGCAATAATTAAGGGATGATGGCAACCTTTGCCCCTAACTGTGCATGGTGAAAACATACTTTGAGGCATATTTATTAAGCATTGAATGTGATTTTTCACCAAACATTCAATGAATGTAAATTAATCACTGTCATTTTGAAACACATTGACTTGGAAGATTCACCTGCAGATTCACTGCTTTGTAAATATACCTTTTAGTGAAAAGAACCGTGTGCTACATAAATACGGCAAATACAGTGTATTTAATTACTGCTGCTGTTATTTTCTGTTATTATTAGTTGTAATGATCCTTTCATCACATTTTTATTCATTTCTTATTTTCTCTCTGCCCCATTATTTTAATATAGCTCATAGGGTTTCAACATGCTTTTTCACATTTATACACAATGCCCAAATTAGATGTCTGTAAAAATCCAGTGCTGTGTACCACTTTTATCTCTCATAATGAAAATACCTGACATTTGACAGGCCTGGGTAAACCCAAGCCCATGAATTCCAAAATCAAATGCATTTAAAATGAAGGCTTATTATAATATACATGACAGCTGCACACTGCCAGATACAATGTTCCATTAATTGCACTCTTACTGTGCTGTTTACATTAGGGCAAAAGGGGACATGGAGAAAACCTACTAAATTCTCCTGGTCAAGTGCAGGCTTAAAAAAAAACGTGTAAAGCTTAATGAATGTGACATAGCCAAACTAACGATCAGAAAACAGCTAAACGATAGATCATTGAAGACAGGAAGAGAGGGCGATCCAGCACGTGATAGGGCAATCTTCCCTAAGGCTTTCAGACATGAACATGGAATTTGCAGTAAACTGACAGCGGATAATCGGAGTGTCCGCTGGGGTTCTGTACAGCAGTGCTCACATAGGATTCTGTAAGCTCTTCAGAGGAAATGTAAATTTAACACTCAATCCTGTATTTAATGGAAAGCCACACAGAAAAGAGCATGTAGAAATCAAATATTTGTTATAAACAACAGGCCTGCAGATCTTATTGCACCTACCACTGGCTTTTTTCTGATTTACACAAAAATTATTAGGTTACTATATATATATAGATCTATCTATATAGATAGATAGAGAGATAGAGAGATATATATATATATATATATATAGATATATATCTATATATATAGATATATATAGATATATATCTATATATATATATATCTATCTATCTATTTATATCTATCTATCTATCTGTAGATAAGATTTGCATATATATATATATATATATATATATATATATATATAGATATATATATATATATATATATATATATATATATAGATATAGATATATATATATAGATCTATATATCTATATATCTATATATCTATATCTATATATCTATATCTATATCTATAGATATTATAACAGAAAAGGGCGACCAACTCGTCTAGGAAGGAAGAAAAAGCCGTGCCACATCCAGTAAAGCATAAACATAAGACAACAAATTCCCCTAAGTGGACTTTCCCGGCACTTGCGCAGAGTTAGAAAAAATATGAGAATAGAAACTAATGTACAATATAAAAGAATATATGTTTATTAGGTTAGAAAATACATTTGTTAAAAACAGAGTGGATATCTTAAGTAGCATAGTAGTAATACTTAGTAGACATAATAAACATCAAGTAGTAAACAATGATGAAGGGAACCAAGGGACTCTTTTCAAGCCCGATGCGTTTCGGGGTATTTAATATTTGTAGGGTCCTTCTTCAGGGGCATGGTTGAAAAGAGGGGTTCATCTGAAAAGATTTCATTGATCACTTATGAAAAGGAGATTTTTATTAAAAAAGAAGACCACAAGAAAAGGCAAGATGGGATGGTGGGCAGTTGTGGTATAGTAGGTATGGGTGCTGTTCTTAGGTGGTGAAAGCTAGAGGTTGGTAGGCAGCAGTCTCCATAGAGGAATGTAGCAGTACACCCATCCCGCCCGACCCGGGCGCGTATAAGCCAAAGCGATATACTGAGGTCAAGGGAGGCGCCCCTTGAGTAGATAGTGTGTAAATACGGCTAACCACGCATCCCAGCATCCGGCACGTAAAGCGCCTCAAATACTAACCTGAGATCGAAGCCCTCGCTGCGGTACGACATCCATCCCGGGGGGTTACTTCCAGATATCGCGGCTCCGGCGCTGTGATTGGCCGGAGTCGCAATGATGTCACTCCCGCGCATAGGTGTGCGCAGCCTCTTGCATTAGGGTGTGCACCCCAAAGCTCAAATACATATGCATGTGTATATGTACAGATGGTGTCAGTAGGGCAGTGTACAGTGTCAGTAGTTTTATTTTTATTCTTTTTAAAGTATTTTATTTTGTAACATTTTTTGGGGGGATGAAGTATCAGTGGTCTAAACAGGGGGTGATATGCACCACACAAGGCGATTAGGGTGTGCCCAGGCACACCTGGCACACCCTGTGCGCACGCCTATGCTCCCGCGCATGTGCGCGGTAGCGGTACACTCACTGAAGCAACAGTACATACGTGCCATTGCTTCAGTTTGTGTCAGTGCGCATGTGCCGATGACGTTGGCGCATGCAAATACAGGGGATATCTCCTGGTCTGTAAGGGTTTACAACCACTTTAAATAAGCTACTTTAATTATGCCCCCCCCCCCTCAAAAAAAAAAATCCAGATAGAGAAACCAGTAATATCACAGCAAAATCAATTTAATTGAACTCAATCTACTTATTCCTACTGTTGAGATTCTGTGGAAGCTATGAGATCCAGTATACTAATAGCCATTTGATCCCAATCATTTTAGAAGGATCAGATAAGAATCATCAAATGTCTATTTATACCAAAAGCTATGGATTTTGCTCATGGGGTTAGCATTGGATCAGAGCAAATTATATGAGAACAGAGAACAAAAGTGAATGCAGGAATTTTACTTAGGTGAGACCTATTTGCACTGCTCTCATAATGAACATAAAAAGCTACCCACTTGCTTTAAAAGCAGTTATAATTGACCCCAGGGGTCTTTTCTATAAAAATAACTTTTGACTTAAAAATACACTAACCCTTTTAAGAAGTCTGATTTTCTTTAGCGCTTTTCTGCTTGGTCAGTGGACTTCAATATCGCATGATCTTTGCCCAGCTAGAGACTATTCTACTCTCTTTGAAGCCTCTTATACACCCTATCTACCTATCTGTCCTTATCCTTAGAAACTATTGGGCCATTCTGGTTAATAAAAACGACAAACCCAAGTGTACAGATTTTATTGTCAGTGTTAGTTTCTTTATTTATATATTCTTTAAAGTCTTCTTGTGAATGCTATTAACCATTCAGGAGCTTAAATTATTAAACAAACATTAACAGTGCAGATGAAATTGACTGCTGCAGTAGCTGGGTATGAGCTTTAGGAGGCATTTGGTAGTGATAAGAAATACAGAGCTTTTGTATACTATTTATTATAAAGTATTTTATACAAAAACATAATTTATATACGAAAATTCCAATTGGAACAGTCATGTCCTAGATAGTAAAATTAATAAACTTTTAAAGAGATTTTTCTACTTAAAATGAAAACTGCAGGAAGTTTCAACCTTTCTTAAAGGGTTACTAAACCCACAACAGTAAAATCAGTCTGTATATGCAGTAAAACATGCTTGTTATACTCACTGTGGAACCTAAAGGGTTACTCCTCCACATTGTGAAAAAACACTGTTTGATCCTGTCTTCTCTGATCCTCCCCTTCTCTTACTGTCCCCAATCCATCTGCTGATAGTTCAGAGCCTTGGTGGGCACTTTGCACATGCTCAGTTTGGTGTTTCTTGCTAGAGAGTTTTTGGGAGGGTGCATGTAATCAACACAGGGCTAATCAGCACTGTCCAGACAGAGGGTCATAGGACAGTCAGAGGAGAATGAAAATGCCTCCTACAAGCTTTAACCAGTTCTCGACCAGAGACTGTTATAGCATAAGACTGCTATATACTGCTGATGAGAAAAGGTATTTAGCAGTTTATATTTACTAAACTAATTGCATTTCCATGTTCTGTGTACTGCGGGAGACCGGATATAGTGAATGCAGGGTCCTGGGTTTAGTAACACTTTAAAATTGAATTTGCAAAAGCAAAAATGAAATATGATGTAATCTGTCTAGCATTAAACTAAACTTATTGATTTAACTGTTTTATCAAAACTGTTACATTCAAGGCATGCTGGGATTTATAACTGTCACAGTTGCCTGTGCTCTCAACCAAACTGTCAAGTCATCAAATGGCTGGTGTCATAATTGATCACAAGTGAAACACCTTGGCAACTGCAGATCTAACAGAGGCCAAATGGCAGCTTCCTTAGCTGTAAAGCAGGGGTGCCCAACCTTTTGAAGAGCGAGGACCACTTAAGCGACTTGATAATCGGTCGCGGGCCACAGTGAGCTGAACAAGCGGATGACCGGTCCGTGCCCTCTCTGCATATGCAGAGCAGACACGGACACAGCCCACTTTACTCTATGGGCCCTCCGATCCACACAGATGGACGGGGACAGATCCCCTTCTGGGTTTTTTTTTGCGGATTGGAAGTAGGTGGGTGTAAACAGACACAAGTCTATTTACATCTGCTGCTCCATAGAGGTGAATGGAGGGTCCAGTTGGGTCAGACTGATTGCGTCAAAGGGGCCTAAGGCTGCTTTCACACTGATGCGCTGTGGTTTACCCCCACCGAGAGTGCATCACAGTGCACCTGTGGCTTTACTGTGGGTTAGCTGCACTTTGGCATAGACTTCTATTATATTCTGCAGGTGTGGTGCCCTTTCTGAAAATGCCCCAGACCCACAGATAATAGCAGAAGTCTATGGCTCAGTGCAGTTAACCCACAGGTGAAAGCAGCCCAGTAACCACTGCAGAACATATATGTCCATATATACACTGTTATTGAATGTAAGTTAATTACTAAAATCACAGTGTTCCATTCAGGTATAGCCAGCTGTTGCTGTCCCGGGCAGAGTGCATTTGGTATCACTCCGCCTATGACAGGAGTTTTATCAGCTTATGCAGTTCTGCTCCGCAGCCGCTTGCTTCCTCTACGGCCGGCTTCATTCACAACACTGATGCTCTGGGATGGCTGGTCAATGACTTGCGATCTGGGCTTGCCAACCTGCCATCCCAGAGAAGGAGGTCGCATGCCACATTAGAGGGCTTCGCGGGCCACATGTGGCTTCAAGGCCACTGGTAGGGCACCTCTGCTGTAAAGTATAGGATGGTTTATTTCTATTTTAACACAGCAGTTTTTGTTTCTGAGTGTCATAGTTTAATTACCTGTTAATTCTGCCATTAGATACAATACACTCGGTATCTACCGCTTTAAGATCAGTGGTAAAATCGCACATGCTATTTTTAAAAAAATAATTGCTATTCACCAAAGAACGTTCGTAAAATAAGGCATGGGTTATTGAAATTTGCGGTAAGGAAACCAACAGGTATTTTATAGCATGATAGCATATTCACTGGAATGGTTACAGTGGAGAGGGATTAGAACACTTGTCAGTTTTTATTGGTGTCTGTTTCACTGTTAGAGAGATTCACTCTATCTATTTCTACTGTTTCTGCTCATCTTTGAAAGTGAAAGGGAAAAAAATCCCACATTTTGGGTTAACAAAGGAACACTAATGGAGGGGAAAGCTCCCCGATGGGACAGAGATAGTAAAGAAAAAAAAACTGATGGGGGTTCTAATCCTCCCTTACTCTATCCAAAATAGAAATCAATGTTTTGCTATATCTTTGAACATATCTGTTTGTTTTGCTAGAGAATAGCCATTGGGGGGGATATACCAAAACTGGAGCCCAGAGAATCTGGTGCAGCGTCTAAATTCAGCTTGTTCAATGAAGCTTTGACAATAACACTTAGTAGCTGATTGGTTACTATGCATAGCTACGCCAGATTCTCTGTGCTCCAGTTTTAGTAAATCTCCCCCATTGTCATTCACTTCTGGTATCCATCTGCCAAACCTTCAAATTGATGATCTCTCAGTCCTAACAGCTCAAGTTCCACACCTTTGTAAGACTACTTGTCTATTCCCAATCCGATTCTGTCTATCAAAAATGTTCACAAAAGATATCTACTAATGACATATGACACCTTCTGCCTTTACAACCACTTTAAAAATTATTTCTAACAACCATACCAGAATATTCTCTCTTTACCACTATTAGAGGAAAAATGTTAAAGGATGGACTGTGAATTGTTTGACCAAATAATTACTTGGCCTACTCCACCCCATTGTGTGTACAGAAATTACAATACATGTAAATCCTATCTGAATAACTTTTAGATTTTTAAAGCACTGTGTATTATAAACAAATGGACTTTGAAAAAAAATACTGTTTTTCATCTATTTTAATCCTTTGTTGCATCTTATGCTGCTTATATTTTTTAGCTTATTTACAGTAATCTATTCTCTACACACACTCCAGTGATATGCGTGTGTAGCGCCCTGCTCCTGTTGATCAGGCACTTGTATGTAAATTTAGGGGGTTATCTGTTCTGTATATAGTTCAGATTTAATCTATGGCTAAATTAGCTTCTGTTCCAGCATTGGCTGTGTTGCGTGTAGTTCCACATTGTTGTCTGTAGGTGTCGTTGTCACTACAGGCCGGTGTTGAAAAGCAACCCAGCAGAGGTGGTCCACAGCTGTGCATTCTGGGAAAGAGTACTTAAGGGGCAGACGCCATTTGTGGTTCTCTTTTACCGCCTGACCCTCCTGGCCTAAGGTATGTGACAGCTTCCTTTCTGTCTCGGGACCATGTTGGCCCGAGGCTATGTTACTACAAGTAGGCCCAGAGGTTGTCTGGGGCCTGTTGGTTTAGAGGTGGTCCTGTGCTGTCTGTCCTGTGGGAAGAAGCCAAGCAATTGAGAAGATCCAGGGGAGGACTCATCTTGGAGAGGACCGAGCGGCATGCTGGTATCTCAAGAAGGGCCTGGTGACTCAATTGGTGGATGCAACCTAACCTATCGCACAGTACTGCCGGGTCGGCTTAAAGGTTCCGGTACTGTGTTGCTGTTCATCTAAAACTACAATTCTGTGGGAGAGGATTATACAACCATTACTATGTCCTGTGGCAGAGGATCGTACAGCTATTTTGTTTTTCTTCTAAAGTCTGTGGCAGAGACTTTTTGTCCGTGTGCCATTCCGGCTGCTAGGTCAGCGAGAGAGACCTATCCGGGTGGGCAAAGATCTTTTTACTGAAGGTGTGTCTGCAAGATCTTAAAATTCCTTAGTAATCTGCAAAAGGTATTTGAAATCTCCTGCAACTCCCTTTCTACCTCTTCACGGCTACTTCCTTTCAAGTTGTCTTGCAATAAAGCATTGGAAACAGAGCAAAGTGTCTGGTTCATACATTGGTGGACGCAAGGTTTGACATAGACTCTAAGTTCCTGATGTGGTGAAACTACAGGTAAGGGGTGACGGCAACAACCCAATATAAATCAGCAGCTCCTTCGGGGGTTTTTGCTACACATGACATGGACATCACTGTGGCTGTGAATGTACTATATACAGTATCTACTGTATATGTTAAAAGCGCTGCATAAATTGTCAGTGCTATATAAGTACCAGTGGCGGCCCGTGCATTGTGGGCACACGGGCGCCGCCTCCCCATCCATGCGTCCGGCCCCTTTCAGGACACCGGATGCATGGATTCCTATGGCGAGGCGGGAGGGGCTGGTACTTTTTGAAGCACCTGATTAGAGCCAGGGGCTCTAATAGGCTTCAAAATAGGGTGGGTTTGGGGCGCAGAGAGTGCGCCCTGATCCCACCCAATTGTGTGACAATAGCGAATTAATTTTCGCTATTTTCACACTAACCTTCCTCCCCGCCAATCAGGAGGCAGGGCGTCAGACCTGTTTCCTGATTGGACAAAGCACCAGGCCACGCTATTGGATGCCTGGCGCTTAGGAAGAGGAGCGGAGGAGACACACGCTGGAGCAGAGGTTGCCGCCGTTCTGGTGCACTTCGAGAGAAGCTGCTGCCTGGCGGTAAGTGCCAGGGGGTCTGTCAGAGCTGCGCTCCCAGGGGGTTGGGGGTTCTGCCAGAGCCACGAGTGGGGGGGTCGGTGGGCACAGTGGCTGCATATGATGGGCACAAGTGGGTGCATATACTGGGCACAAGTGGGTGCATATACTGGGCACAAGTGGGTGCATATACTGGGCACAAGTGGGTGCATTTGATGGGCACAAGTGGCTACATTTGATGAGCACAAGTGGCTGCATATGATAGGCACAAGTGGCTGCATATGATGGGCACAAGTGGCTGCATATGATGGGCACAAGTGGCTGCATATGATGGGCACAAGTGGCTGCATATGATGGGCACATTTGGCTGCATTTGATGGGCACATTTGGCTGCATTTGATGGACACAAGTGGCTGCATATGATGGGCACAAGTGGCTGCATATGATGGGCACACATGGCTGCATATGATTGGCACAGTGGCAGCGTTTGATGGGCACAATGGCTGCAATTAATGGGCACAGTGGCTGCATATGATGGACACACATGGCTGCATATGATGGGCACAGTGGCTGCATATGATGGGCACAGTGGCTGCATATGATGGGCACAGTGGCTGCATATGATGGGCACAAGTGGATGCATATGATGGGCACCGTGGCTGCATATGATGGGCACCGTGGCTGCGTTTGATGGGCACCGTGGCTGCAATTGATGGGCACAATGGCTGCAATTGATGGGCACAATGGCTGCATTTGATGGGCACAATGGCTGCATTTGATGGGCACAATGGCTGCATTTGATGGGCACAATGGCTGCATTTGATGGACACAGTGAGGCTGCAATTGATGGGGGGGGGGGGGGGGGCGTTTAGTATTTTTCAGTTTGTTTGCGCCCTCCCAAAAAATTTTGAGCACCAGCCGCCACTGATTAGTACCTGTAATAGATAAATTCATAAGGGTGGGTTTCCTGATGTTGACAAACAAGGACCACTCCTGGGTAATATTCAAGCTTCTGGTAGGCTTGTGTGACAAGCTCCCAATACAGGAACACAATTAGCTAAAAGGGATAGGAAGTGTCTGAACTACCTTTACTGCAGGATTGCCAAGTATTATCTTAATAAAAACTGGAGATTTATAGATATTAAGATACTTCGGAATTTACATGAACGTGTCAATGCTTATTTTACATTTTAGTGTTTGCGACTATATCTGCTTTAAAATTGTACTGCAGTAAAAGTACCTGCTAGAAATGAGCATAGGAAAGGGTCCTTGAACACTATAGACATCTGTGGTTTACTTAGCATTCTTTGCTTTAATGTATATTCTGTTTATTTTCTATGACCGGTATGTTGGAATATTAATATAATGAATATGATGAAAATTGTTATTCTGGTAGAAAAGCATCTGTATATTATTATACTTCTTTGACTACTAGTTGAAATTGCTGTATATTAATACACATTCTGCCTCTGTGAGCAGCTGGATCCTGATTTATCAAATTCACCATATTATACCTCAGTTGTTTACTTCTCTGCCTTATTGGCGCTTAGCAGCCTTTCTTTTATCTAATTGTTGGGTCCAAGTATCATTTAATGGCATGCAGAGGGTTGGATTATGTATTGCGTACTCCTTGGTATACCAAAATGGGCGTTACATTCATCTCTATGACTTCTAATATCAATATGGTATACCAAGATGGCCGCTGTGTCAGGACATCATCGCGCAGTGGCAGGCGTGACGTTGGGCACATGCATGGTGATGCCCGCATGCCATTTTTGGCACTATTTCACCATATTTATACTGCAGTGTCCTATATTGACACTAGTAGCAATCTTGGCCATTACTCCTTCTATGTAGGGGATTTGTATGCCTCATGTAATAGCCAAGGACTTTGTCTGGGGTACCCTTTTTTCCTCCTTTACTATTAAAGTATGCCTTGTGGACCATCTTTTTGTGGCTCTGCTCCTCATGTGGAATCGTTTGGATATTTAAAACCACTCCACTCCAGGATATTTTATAGAATCTAGATAGTGTCTCTAAATAGTAGTCCCACTCATCTTTGACTCTATGGCTTATACTTACTCACATTCCTATTATGTTCATACTTCTGGCCTGTATATGCCACTATTTACAGTTGTTACATGTATTATGCTTTCTATAATCTGTACAAGTTGGTTTCACTTCATATTCCTATTTATGAATACTTGAAATGGTTGCTATAATTACTCTGCCACCCTAACTACAGGACACAACAAGAATAGTGATAATGGTGTCTCTTTTATCTTTACAGCAGCCTACAGTTTTTCTTCCACACCTTGGTGAGCCAGCAAAGCATTTTACTGCTTTGGGTTGTGTTTGAGAATTACATACTCATAGCTCCCAACTGTCCCTGATTTCGAGGGACTGTCCCTGATTTGGAGCAATGTCCCTCTGTCCCTCATTCCTCCTCATTTGTCCCTCATTTTGGTCTGATCTATATAGTTGTATATAAAATTTACTTTTTATCTATCAAAAAGTGTTTTTCAGCGCTAAACTTTCATCTGATTTCTAAATTGCTGCATTGGTTAATTCCAAAAGCCAATATAAAGGAATAGTAGTGGTAAAAAAAAGCACTTGTGGGATTAACCAATCTTGATTTTTTGTACAATTCACCTTTAAGGGGGTGTGGCAAGGGGTGTGTCCTATGCCTGCATGTTTTTACTGATAGGTGTCCCTCATTCCCATCTCAACAAGTTGGGAGGTATGCATACTTGCTGCAAATCAGGAGGACTTACCTACTCACTGCCTAGGAGCAAGAGGATAGTGTATTTTCTACCAGCAGCAGATGACACTTTTACAACTCTCACTTCTGAAAATAACTCTTTTGTGCCTAAAGTAAACATGACTGCTTTTGTCACTACAAAATAAGGCTGTTAATGATGTAGCACATTAAAATTGTCTCACTTCTAAATCACTTCTGACAAGTTTTCCAAGAAAAGAAAGGTGACAGGGAGGAAGCTCTAGCTGATTGACAGCCTCAGCTCTGTTCCTATGTGCTGTGTTAAGGGGGGGGGGGGGTTCTTTCCCTCCAATCAGCTCTCAGAGCTCTCCTCACTGAGCTCTGCAGAGTGTAACTTCAGCTCTCTGCCCTTTTTTCTGACAGCTCAGCCGAGTTTTATAAATTCTGGACTTTGAACTGTAGAGAAGAGAATGCTGCAAATAAACAGGTGCAACTTTTGTAGGGGGATTTGTTTAATCTCCGTGTATCACCTGAGACTAGTCACTTCACTGGGTATATGTAAGGTTTTACAACCACTTTAACTCTAGCAAAGGCTACTACAATTTCTAGCTAAAGTTAAATTTCTGTGGCTGAGGCAAAAGCTCGTAGTCAGGGAACTACTGGCACCATGGAGACTGTGAATTCTGAATCTTCCCCCCATAAGGCCTACATTAAAGCAGTAGTAAACCGCAGACTTTAAAACAAAAAACAAAAAAAAAACCTGGAAAGCAATGTCCTGGAAAGCAATGTATGCTTTGCATACTAGCACATTATTTGAAACTTACATTAGAATGAAGCCCTTCAGCGGCACTTCTATCTTCACCCGGTGTTCCTTCCGGGTTCACGGACTTCGGCTGTGCAAGTGCCTGGAGCAGCGATGACATCACTTACGCACATGTGCGCAGGAGTCGCCGTTTATGGCACAGGACTCTGAAGAAACAGCACAGTATGCAGTACCTTCAGATGTCACCAGCTGCATCTAAAGTAAATATCTCCTAAATGGTGCATGTTTAGAAGGGTATTTACAGTACCCAGGGCTTTTTTTTCAGTCGGAACTCACCGGAACTGAGTTCCGGGACCTCTGGCAGCCCTCTCCTCTCCAGCAGGGGCGGATCCAGGAAGGTCACACTGACTGACATGATTTGATTGTCACAGTGACTTGCAGGCTGCAGCGCTGCTCTGCCCAAGTCTCTCTCTATGTCTCATCAGCGGCGCAGAGAGAGAGACTCTAATGTGTAATTACACGGTGCCTGGACCAGGAGGAGCCTGGAGGTGGGTGGAGCTGCGCCGTTGGCTTGGCAGCCCTGCACTTGTTGCTAGCGCCTGGGCTGCCTGGCGTCTAGCAACGATTGACATCATTAAGTCAGTCACGTTGGACTCGGAGTCTCAGGCTCCGAGCAGACGTGACGGTGACAAGAGCTGCCTGGAGTGGAGCCTAGGGGAACAGTTGTTGCTGCAGTCCCGGACTGCAGTAGTGAGTAGTGGCAATTGTGGCAGAGGCAGAGCGCAAGCAATCTTCCTTCTAGGCAGCCACCCCTGAGTGTGTTGCAGCACTTCTTCCCTCCATCTTGTCCACACTCCACACAGTTTCTCACACTGACTGCAGGCCTCCGCCCCTGATAGCAGGAAAGTGACACAGCAAGTGACAATCGGCAACAAATGACAGGTGACGTGGCAAGTGACAGTCCACAATGTGTGGCAGGTGACGTGGCAAGTGACAGTCCGCAATGTGTGGCAGGTGACGTGGCAAGTGACAATTCGCAACGTGTGGCAGGTGATGTGGCAATTGACAATCTGCATCTGTTGGCAAGCGACAGTGGCAAGTGACAGTCTGTAACATGTGGCAGGTGATGTGGCAAGTGACAGTCTGCAACGTGTGGCAGGTGACGTGGCAAGTGACAGTCCGCAACTTGTGACAAGTGAGGTGGCAAGTGACAATCCGCATCTGTTGGCAGGTGACGGTAGCAAGTGACAATCCGCAACTTGTGGCAGGTGACGTGGCAAGTGACAATCCACATCTGTTGTCAGGCGACGGTGGCAAGTGACAGTCCGCAACGTGTGGCAGGTGACGTGGCAAGTGACAATCCGCAACTTGTGGCAAGTGACAATCTGCAACGTGCGACAGGTGATGTGGCAAGTGACAATCCGCAACTTGTGGCAGGTGATGTGGCAAGTGACAATCCACAAAGTGTGGCAGTTGATGTGGCAAGTGACAATCTGCATCTGTTGGCAAGCGACAGTGGCAAGTGACAATCCGCAACTTGTGGCAAGTGACAGTCCGCAATGTGTGGCAGGTGACGTGGCAAGTGACAATCCACAACGTGGGGCAGTTGATGTGGCAAGTGACAATCTGCATCTGTTGGCAAGCGTCAGCGGCAAGTGAAAATCCGCAACTTGTGGCAGGTGACGTGGCAAGTGACAGTCCATAACGTGTGACAGGTGGCGTGGCAAGTGACAGTCCGCAATGTGTGACAGGTGACATGGCAAGTGACAATCCACAACTTGTGGCAGGTGACGTGGCAAGTGACAATCCACATCTGTTGGCAGGCGACGGTGGCATGTGACAGTCCACAACGTGTGGCTGGTGATGTGGCAAGTGACAGTCCGCAACTTGTGGCAAGTGACAATCCGCAACGTGCGGCAGGTGATGTGGCAAGTGACAATCCGCAATGTGTGGCAGGTGATGTGGCAAGTGACAGTCCGCAATGTGTGGCAGGTGACGTGGCAAGTGACAATCCGCAATGTGTGGCAGTTGATGTGGCAAGTGACAATCTGCATCTGTTGGCAAGCGACAGTGGCAAGTGACAACCTGCAACTTGTGGCAGGTGACATGGCAAGTGACAGTCCATAACGTGTGACAGGTGGCACGGCAAGTGACAGTCCGCGAAGTGTGGCAGGTGACGTGGCAAGTGACAGTCCGCAACTTGTGACAGGTGACGTGGCAAGTGACAATCCACAACTTGTGGCAGGTGATGTGGCAAGTGACAATCCACATCTGTTGGCAGGTGACGTGGCAAGTGACAGTCTGCAACTTGTGGCAAGTGACAATCCTCAACGTGCGGCAGGTGATGTGGCAAGTGACAATCCGCAACGTGTGGCAGGTGATGTGGCAAGTGACAATCCGCAATGTGTCGCAGGTGACGTGGCAAGTGACAATCTGCAATGTGTGGCAGGTGATGTGGCAAGTGACAATCTGAAACTTGTGGCAGGTGATGTGGCAAGTGACAATCCGCAACATGTGGCAGGTGATGTGGCAAGTGACAATCCGCAATGTGTGGCAGGTGGCGTGGCTGGTGGCAAGTGACACACTCAGGGCTCTCACTGATTCTGCATTATGGTGAGTTGAACCATTTCATTTTATATAACAATGTAATAATAGAAATAATGCACTTCAATCATCCTGACACCATATTAACCATGGTGCCAGGATGATTGAAGCGGCAACACCAGCCATTTCCCCGATAAAGTGCCTACAAAATAACGTATTTTCTGGCAGTGCCCCTCCCGAGACTAGACTCTGGATCCGCCCCTGCTCCAGCCTGCAGGGCCGGACTGGCCTACCTGGATACTGATGATGGGCAGGTGAGGCTGCAATGATGGGCACGGTGAGGTGGCAATGATGGGCACGGTGAGGTGGCAAGTGACAATCCGCAACATGTGGCAGGTGACGTGGCAAGTGACAATCCACATCTGTTGGCAGGCGACGGTGGCAAGTGACAGTCCACAACGTGTGGCAGGTGACGTGGCAAGTGACAGTTCGCAACTTGTGGCAAGTGACAATCCGCAACATGCGACAGGTGATGTAGCAAGTGACAATCCGCAACTTGTGGCAGGTGATGTGGCAAGTGACAATCCACAATGTGTGGCAGGTGATGTGGTAAGTGGCAGTCCGCAATGTGTGGCAGGTGACGTGGCAAGTGACAATCTGCAACGTGTGGCAGTTGATGTGGCAAGTGACAATCTGCATCTGTTGGCAAGCGACAGTGGCAAGTGACAATCCGCAACTTGTGGCAGCTGACATGGCAAGTGACAGTCCATAACGTGTGACAGGTGGCGTGGCAAGTGACAGTCCGCAACGTGTGGCAGGTAACGTGGCAAGTGACAGTCCTCAACTTGTGGCAGGTGACGTGGCAAGTGACAATCCACATCTGTTGGCAGGCGATGGTGGCAAGTGACAGTCCCAACATGTGGCAGGTGACGTAGCAAGTGACAGTCCGCAACTTGTGGCAAGTGACAATCCTCAACGTGCGGCAGGTGATGTGGCAAGTGACAATCTGCAACATGTGGCAGGTGACAATCCGCAATGTGTGGCAGGTGATGTGGCAAGTAACAGTCCACAACGTGTGGCAGGTGACGTGGCAAGTGACAATCCGCAATGTGTGGCAGGTGGCGTGGCAAGTGACAATCTGCAACTTGTGGCAGGTGATGTGGCAAGTGACAATCCGCAACATGTGGCAGGTGATGTGGCAAGTGACAATCCACAACGTGTGGCAGGTGGGGTGGCAAGTGACAATCCGCATCTGGTGGCAAGTGACACACTCAGGACTCTCACTGATTTTGCATTATGGTGAGCTGAACCATTTCATTTTATATAACAATGTAATAATAGAAATAATGCGCTTCAATCATCCTGACACCATATTAACCATTGTGCCAGGATGATTGAAGCGGCAACACCAGCCATTTCCCTGATAACGTGCCCGCAAAATAAGGTATTTTCTGGCAGTGCCCCTCCCGAGACTAGACTCTGGATCCGCCCCTGCTCCAGCCTGCAGGGCCGGACTGGCCTACCTGGATACTGATGATGGCTGCAATGATGGGCACGGTGAGGTGGCAATGATGGGCACAGTGAGGCTGCAATGATGGGCACAGTGAGGCTGCAATGATGGGCACAGTGAGGCTGCATCGATGGGCACAGTGAGGCTGCATCGATGGGCACAGTGAGGCTGCATCGATGGGCACAGTGAGGCTGCATTTGATGGGCACAGTGAGGCTGCATTTGATGGGCACTGGTGAGACTACATTGATCTCTTGTATCTGCAGTCTCTGACCATCTCCTAAATCATGTCTACATTCTCTTAACATCTTTAGTATCATGTCCTCAGTCTCTGACCATCTCCTGTACCATGCCCGCAGCCTCTGACATCTTGACATCTCCTGTACTATGCCCACAGCCTCTGACCATCTCCTGTAATGTGCCCGCAGCCTCTAACCATCTCCTGATACATGTCCGCAACCTCTGACCAGCTCTTGTCTTATATCATGTCTGCAGTCTCTGATGGAGTCTGGAGAGGAGTTAAGAATGGGAGCACTGCCGGGACGGGGGTCATGGGAAAAGTCAGACATGTGTGGACTGTGGAGAGGAGACTATAGGAAAACCAGAACCACCAAGCTGGAGTCGACTGACTGATGCCTGCATGGTGCACCTGAGAGGAGGTCAGTGTCAGCGCCGCCAGGCCAGTCTGAGGGGGGGTCATTGATGTAAGGGGGAGTAAATACAATAATGTAAGGGGCACTGATATAAAGGTTTCCCCCCTATATCAGTAACCCACCCCACCTTACCTGAAATTTGCTGATATATATATATATCTCTATCCCTAGCCCTATGTGCTTTCATATCTGTCTTATCTATATATAATACGCTCTTCAAATGTGCTTTAACCACTTGCCAACCGCCCCATAGCCAAATGACGGCTGCAGGGCGGCTGGATAACTCTGGGATCACGTCATATGACGTGATTCCAGAAAACTGCTCCCGCGCGCCCCCCGGGGCGCGCCCACGGGAACATCCGTGACCGCCGGGTCCAGAGGATCGCGGCCGTTTACCATGTGATCGCTCCGTCAAATGACGGAGTGATCACATGTAATCACATGTAAACACGCCATATATATGGTATATATGGTATGGTTAGTGGGTGGATCAGAGGGGATATAATCAAACTCACCACTAACAGCTGGGTAGGATGTGTGCCTTGTGCAGAGCGCCCTGGTGCTAACAGGATAAACCTGGTTAGCAACTGATGATGCGACAGCGCACGGCCAATCAGAAAAAAGAGAGGATAGGAACAAAAAGAGGATGGCAACAGATGACTCAGTGCCACCTCATTGGTTAACCTATCTCTCAGTGAACAGAAAAATTGAAAAATGCCAGATAAGCATGAACAGGCGACGAGGAAGAGCGGGACATGAAAAAGGCTAAAAATGTATTTTTGATTGATCAGACAAAAACCTGATATCATATAACTCAATATACACAATTAAAAATGGAAAAGAATTAACACACGCAAAGGCATAGAATAAAACGCTAGACTTTGTATAACAAATCAGTGCCTGCATGGGAAAAAAAAACCACTAACCTATGTATAACAAACCAGCGACTCACATGCAACTAAGCAATAGACATTTTGAATGCGGTTAATCGCACACAATTCAATAAAAATACATGCATGCAATATACATCAATACATGTATTAAAATCAATACAGATGATTGTAAACATCATAAAAAATATTGTTTTAAAAAATATGGTTTTAAAAAACTGACCTAGACCCAAGATTTGCAAATTTTTTTTGTTTGTTATCTACGAACTTTGCTGGCCGCTTGCTTTTTTCAGTTCAGCGGGAATTTTTACTTGTTTTATGCCATATAGGCATCAGTACCCGCTAACGCGTTTGGAAGGGCTCGTCCCTTCTTCATCAGAGCTCAGCAGTGACTCACTGCTGAGCTCTGATGAAGAAGGGACGAGCCCTTCAAATGCGTTAGCGGGTAGTGATGCCTATATGTTCCTCTAAGACCTTTGGAAGGCCTCGCTCATCATTATAACCACTTTCTGCTAGTTGATGCTCGAGTTTTACGGCACTTGATTTTACTACTGCTTGTGAGTAATTTCTTTTATCATTTTATTCAATAAATGTTTTACAAAAGATAATGCACATGGCTGGTGCGCCCCTCTCTCTTTTTATTTCTTTAAATGTCAGAATTGGCCTGGGTAGTCCAGAACACCTGAAGGTGCTCCCTTGCATGATGGGCCTCTGTATGTGGCCAAGCTGTGTAAAAGTATCGCCATACTTGGGAGTAATAGCAGAATGTGTTTTGGGGTGTAATTTGTGATATGCATATGCTGTGTGTGAGAAATAACCTGCTAATATGACAATTTTGTGAAAAAAAAAAAAAAGAAAAAAAAAATCCTGATTTTGCAAAGAATTGTGGGAAAAAATGACAACTTCAAAAAACTCATTATGCATCTTTCTAAATACCTTGGAATGTCTTCTTTCCAAAAAGGGGTCATTTGGGGGGTATTTGTACTTTTCTGGCATGTTAGGGTCTCAAGAAATGAGTAATTCAGTAATTCAGGTGTGATCAATTTTCAGAGATTGGCACCATAGCTTGTGGACTCTATAACTTTCACAAAGACCAAATAATATACACCGATTTGGGTTATTTTTACCAACGATATGTAGCGGTATACATTTTGGCCAAAATATATGTAAAAAAAATTACTAATTTGCAAAATTTTATAACAGAAACGAAGAAAAATGCATTTTTTTACAGAATTTTCGGTCTTTTTTCTTTTAATTGCGCAAAAAATAAAGAACCCAGCGGTGATTAAATACCACCAAAAGAAAGCTCTATTTGTGTGAAAAAAAGGTCAAAAAATTTATTTGGGTACAGTGTTGCGTGACTGAGTAATTGTCATTCAAAGTGTGAGAGCACCGAAAGCTGAAAATTGGTCTGGTTATTAAGGGGGTTTAAGTGCCCAGTGGTCAAGTGGTTAAAATGTATGGTTTTCCCTTTTTTTGAACAAGAAAATAATGACATTATGCTGTTGGGCTGGTATAATAATGCTATGGGGCTGGTATGAAATTATTTCCAGGGCTGGTTTTTATTCCCAGTCCGGCCCTGCCAGCCTGTCATTTAATACTGAAGCCAGTAGAGTATGTTTTCTGCCGAGCTCACTTCCTCTACTGGCTTCTCTGTGCTAGCGCTGCACAATTAGGGCTGCTGCCCTCGATCACTGTGAGGTCCCATGTCCCATCCTTCAGCTACTGGAGTGGTTTGGGAGGAAGCTTCCATCCCTGCCTGCCGCCGCTACTCAGACTTTTTAGTATGGAGCAGAGGAAGCCTGAAACACCTCCTCAGCTCTGTGCTACACTAGGGGGGGGGGGGGCGCTATTCAGTCCACTGCACTGTGTAGAATAAAAAGCCTGCACATACCATGGAGAGCGGTGATGGCAGAAGAGGTGAGGGATCTGTCCCTGTAAAAACGAGAAAGAGCTTTGCAGAGACCAGAGAGTTCATTCAGAGAGGAGTGCACAGTGAAAGTGTGTGGGAGGGGGAATATGTGCAGAGAGGTAAAGTTTGTGTGTGTTTAGCAGAGGGGAGAGCATTGTACACAGAGGAGAGCTTGGGGGGATTTGTGATGAAAGGTGAGCTGAGAAAGTATGTGTGTGGAGGAGGAGGAGGAGGTGGAGGTCAGCAGAGAGGGAAGCTGGGGGGAAACTTGTGATGAGAGGGGAGCTGGGGGTTATTTGTGATGAGAGGGGAGCTGAGAAAGTATGTGTGTGGAGGAGGAGGAGGAGGGGGAGGTCAGCAGAGAGGGAAGCTGCGGGGAAACTTGTGATGAGAGGGGAGCTGGGGGTTATTTGTGATGAGAGGGGAGCTGAGAAAGTATGTGTGTGGAGGAGGAGGGGGAGGTCAGCAGAGAGGAGAGCTGGGGGGATTTGTGATGAGAGGAGAGCTGGGGGATTTGTGATGAGAGGAGAGCTGGGGAGATTTGTGATGAAAGGAGAGTCGAGGGGATTTGTGATGAGAGGAGAGCTGGGGTGATTTGTGATGAGAGGAGAGCTGGGGGGGATTTGTGATGAGAGGAGAGCTGGGGGGGGATTTGTGATGAGAGGAGAGGTGGGGGGATTTGTGATGAGAGGAGAGCTGGGGGGGGGGGTTGGGAATTTTCCTTATGTGATACACAGCTCTAAGCCTTAACTCATTACAATTTTTTGGCGCCGCTGTAAATCTCTCTTATAAAGAAGGTGTGGCTGGGAGTGGGGTTTGTGTGTGGTTGGGGCGAAGTTTGGGCATGGTTGGGACGGAGAGTTGGACAGAGAGGGTGAGTTCCTGCACCTTTTCTCTGAGAAAAAAAGCCCTGACAGTATCTATAGGTAAGCCTTAATATAGGCTTACCTATAGGTAAAAATCATACATGGGAGTTTACTCCACTTTAAAGCCCAATACAAAGGTGCAACAAGAGATTAATCCAAAGTGAAATGTGAAGCTGCGCATACACAGAACTATTACTGCTTCAAATATGGTTCAACACAACTGTTATGGTGTGTCCTGGCATATAACACTCATGTGACATGGCCCACCAAAGGCATGCAGTTGATCTTTGTTGCTCCTGATGGTGGAGAATCCCTAGTAATTCCCAATTTTCTTTTCTGCACACTGGCACCAGATTACAGCTCTCCGGATCTCCCCACCAACGGTTTGCTGGGACAGAAGTCCTGGCAAGGATTCTGAAAGTACTGTAACAACAGCACATTGCAAACTATGCTGCATGCTCTGCAAAAAAAACAGTGTGACAAATGCAAGAAAATAGGACACTGAAAAAAATCTCACATACTTCTACTGCTAGACAGGTTTGTGAAGTTGCTGCCCCAGAGGTTACCATCTTAACCACTTCCCGGCCAGCGCACACCGATGTACGTTGGCAGAATGGCACTGGCAGGCAAAAGGGTGTACAGGTACGTCCCCTTTAAGAAGAGGTGTCACGAGCATGCCGCCGGGTGTCCGCCGGGTGCCCGCGATCATGTCACGGAAAGGAAGAACGAGGAGATGCTTATGTAAACAAAACATTCCCCGTTCTGCCTAGTGACAGGACAGTGATCTACTGCTCTCTGTGATCGAGAACTGTGATCACTGTTCTGTGTGTTCAAGCCCAGCCCCCTCACAGTTAGAATCACTCCCTAGGACTCACTTAACCCCTTCACTGCCCTCTAGTGGTTAACCTCTTCACTGCCAGTGTCATTTACACAGTAATCAATGCATTTTTAATCTCACTGATCGCTGTATAAATGACAATGGTCCCAAAATAGTGTCAAAAATGTCCGATGTGTACGCCATAATGTCACAGTGCGGATAAAAATTGCAGATCGCTGCCATTACTAATAAAAAAAAATTAAAAATAAAAATGCCATAAAACTATCCTCTATTTTGTAGACGCTATAAATTTTGCGCAAACCAATCAATATACGCTTATTGCGATTTTTTTTACCAAAAATATGTAGAAGAATACATATCGGCCTAAACTGAGGAAAATAATAATTTTTTTATATAGTTTTGGGTGCTTTTTATTATAGCAAAAAGTAAAGAATACTGCGTTTTTTTCAAAATTGTCGCTCTTTTTTTGTTTATAGCGCAAAAAATAAAAACCACAGAGGGGATCAAATGCCACCAAAAGAAAGCTCTATGTGTGGGAAAAAAGGACGTTGATGTTGTTTTGGTACAGCATCGCACGACCGCGCTATTGTCAGTTAAAGCGACGCAGTGCCGAATCGCAAAAAACACTCTGGTCTTTGGGCAGCCAAATGGTCCGGGGCTGAAGTGGTTAAGTGTAGATAAATATGATGCTTTTATGGACTGTAACTATTACTACTGCTTCTGCTAACAAGGGCTACTCCATTATCCTGATGCTTGATCCAGGATCTGCTTGCTCTATGGTGCCTTAAGAAATATACAGAAGTACTTTGAAAATGAACCACTTACTGCACCCACTCTGAAATGGGTTAGTTATTATGGAGACCCTATTACTGTACTTGGTTGACTGCCAGTGACTGGCAGGCAACCAAGCAACTAATGTGTCAGCTTAATTCTACATTGTAAAAAAAGGCACATTACACTGAGCAATAATCTTTTGGCTTCACAAAATCTACAAATAGTTGAAGGGTCTTATCACAGCAGCTCCAGTTCCCCCTGTGCTAGCAGTGTCCAAAATTTCACTAAGCAGTGATACCTCACTGGGCTGCGTAAAGAACTTTGTACACAAAATGAAAGTGCAATCAGATGTGAAACCAATGTGACAGAAATTGAGATTTTCTCTGTTATGCCCCGTACACACGGTCGGATTTTCCGACGGAAAATGTGTGATAGGACCCTGTTGTCAGAAATTCCAACCGTGTGTTGGCTCCATCACACATTTTTCATCGGAATTTCCGACACACAAAGTTTGAGCGCTTGCTATAAAATTTTCCGACAACAAAATCCGTTGTTGGAAATTCCGATCGTGTGTACACAAATCCGACGCACAAAGTGCCATGCATGCTCAGAATAAATTAAGAGATGAAAGCTATTGGCTACTGCCCCGTTTATAGTCCCGACGTACGTGTTTTACGTCACCACGTTCAGAACGATGGGATTTTCCGACAACTTTGTGTGACCGTGTGTAAGCAAGACAAGTTTGAACCAACATCCGTTGGAAAAAATCCATGTATTTTGTTGTTGGAATGTCCGATTAACGTCCGATCATGTGTACAGGGCATTAGAGAAGCTGATTTCCACATAGAACAAGATGTGTTTGGATGCATCTAAATGTGTATCTTCTATCGTGGCGACAATGAAGAAAATAATATATTAGATTTGTCAACCGAATAAAACTGTTGTAATTGTTAATCACTCCATTGGCACGTATTGCTTAAATATTTTCCGAAGACTAGTCAGCTAAATTCTTTTTCTTCACTGGATTTTCAAAGTGCCTGTTATCAGATTTTGCCAGATAAAGAAAGTAGGGAATCTAGTAAAGGAACAGGGCTGTGCCACTCCAGGTGAGAATAATCCTTCCTCTAACAATTGGGTCCAGTCTGATAGATAGATAGCCAAAAAAGCAAGTAAACGTTGACGGCACTCCAAGGTGAAAGTAGGGACCTCACTATATTTATGATCTATGAGGGGCTGTTCTGTTTTAAGGCAAAAAATGAATTTGCTTTGGCACCGTTATTTGTTAAAGGCTGATGTTTTCAATTCTCAGTAACATGATTTGGGATTAATTTACCAAAAGCAAATATGCTCTTCACTTTGCAAGGAACATTGCAATTTTCAAAGAGATTTTCCCCAGACGTAGTGAATTTTACAAATTTCCCCTTGTTTCTTAAGCTCTGGGGATAATTCCCCTGCAAAGTGAAACTTCCCTTGCAAACTGAAGAGTATTTTTTATAAATGAGCCCTCTCGTGTACAGTGCCATTTTGATGACTTACCCAACTTTGGACCTTCTAGTATCTTAACATTGTTATAAATCACTTTAAATCTGCAGGAATTTTTTTTTTTTTTTGGAGGGGGGGGGGGGGCTAGCTACACACAGTTGTTGTATGGGGAGTGTTGGATGGGAATGAAATATGGGAGTAAATACATGGAACAGGTAGTGTGGGAATTGGTCATTCAAAGCCCCTGGGGGGTCATCTAGTTAGGTGGTGGGGGGGAGGGAGGGAGGAGGGGTAGGGGGTAGAAAGGGGGAGGGTTACCTAGATAGTTGATGGGGGAGCAGGGGGGGAGTGGTAGGAGCGGGAAATGGAGTAGGGGGGGTGGGAGGGGGGAGGTAACATAGGTATTGCTCAAGCACTGAATCTGGGGAAGCTTGGTTTAAATGTACTCACAGTAAAAAGGAACACTATTGGAAATCACGTTTGTTGGATCCAGGCTTACACACAAAGTTATAATTATAGGAAAAGGGTATTTGTAACCCACCTGAAATTTTCTTTGAGTATATATTTATTTAGGTTGGTTATGCTGGATATGCCATTTAAAATCACTAATGATATTAGAAGTAGACGCAACATGGATTACACAGTTTAAAATAATGTATGGTAGAGGGAAGTTAAAGTATCAATTAGAAATGAATTTTGTTTTAAATAGATACATCCTGCAGTTCGTTACATATTTCTGGATATTTTGATGCATGCTAAAACACTTAAAATAGGATCCTGGAATGTCAGGGGACTGGGGACCTTGCTCAGAAAGGAGGCAGTATTATCCATGTTGGAGAGTGATGGACTGGTCTGCCTGCAGGAAACCCACTTAACTAAAAATACAATCCAGCAACTACAGTTGAGGAAATACCAATGTCAATTCCATTCGGTTTACTCCTCCTATAGTAGGGGGGTAAGCGTTATGGTGAAAATAGGGGTGGACTTCTCCTGCAGGCAGTCCAGCATAGACGAGTTGGGCCGATATATTTTTCTGTACTGCTCAATTGACAATAGTATGTATGTTGTGGCAAATATATACATCCCTCCGCCTTTTAAATTGGATGTTATGTTGAGATTAAATGAATTTCTACTAGATAAAGAAGGGGTGCCGATTATAGTGGTAGGAGATTTTAATGAGATATTAGACAGAAAGTTGGATAAATTTCCCGTACGGACTCTTTCAGAGCCTATGGAGAAGAGTCGCTTGCGTCAATTCCTGGACGAAGTGGGGTTACTAGACCTGTGGAGGGCGCGGAATCCGGGAGTCTTGCAATATTCATGCTACTCAGCCTCGTACTCCACGCTCTCTAGGATAGACCTGGTGTTGGCGAATGACAGAGCACTACAGACTACCGAAAAAATATTATATTGGCCAAGAGGTTTATCAGACCATTCCCCTGTTGTGGTTACACTAAATTTAAGAGGGAATAAACTCTGGAAGAAGTGGAAAATAAATCTGTATTGGTTCGAACGAATTAAAAAATTGGATGGGGTTCTCCCTAAAATGAGAGAATTTGTAGAATTTAATGAAGGAACGGTGCCACCTGTTGTATTATGGGACACCCTAAAGGCTTTTCTTAGGGGTGTACTAATACAGCAGGTGGCCAAATACAATAATGAGGCTAGGAGTGGGGAAGAAAAAATTCAAAGAGAAGTGCTCGAGGCCAAAAATAATTATATAATAGATCCAACTCCCGAGAGGGAAACATCTTGGCTAGATAAACAACAAGAGTATAAGGTAGGTATTATGCAGAAGGCTAAGACAAGGCGTCTCCTTCAGCGTCAGGTCTCCTTGGTAGAGGGCGAAAGAGTGGGAAAGTTGCTGGTGCAGGTGGCGAAGTCCAACTCCGCTCCATCCACTATCCCTGCCATTAGGTCCCTAGGAGGAGAAATAATATCAAATACCTCAAAGATAGTGCAAATATTTAGGGACTATTATAAAAATCTTTATACCACTCAGAAAAAAGGAATGGAGGGTGTGATGGAGGAGTTCCTGGGGGACTTGGAAACACCGGCCATCTCGCAAGAGGAAAGGGATCTATTAGAAACTCCAATAACACTTGTAGAACTTCAACAGGCAATAGCTAGTATGGCAAACCAAAAATCGCCTGGCCCAGATGGACTTCCAATTGAGGCGTACAAATATTACGGTGATGTATTAATTCCAGAGTTGCTAAAAGCATTGTGGGGGGGCAGCCAAGGGGGGTCACCTGCCCGCTTCAATGTTGGAGGCAACTATCATAGTGCTACAGAAAGATGGGAAGGAGCCTCTTGATGTGGCCGCTTATAGGCCAATTTCTCTTTTATGTACCGATGCCAAGATTTTGGCCAGGGTTTTGGCAGCCAGACTAAATAGAGTTATTCACAAACTGGTCCACGCGGACCAGGCGGGATTTATAGCTAATAGATCCACAAGCTTGAATATAAGAAGGGCCTTCTTAAATTTACAAACCTCAACAGAGAATGAGGGTTCAAGAGCTGTATTGACCCTAGACGTGACTAAAGCTTTCGATAGTGTGGAGTGGGGATACATATGGCGAGTGTTGGGGAAATTTGGATTTGGTCCCTCTTGTATTGGTTGGATTACAATGCTGTATGATAGACCTAAGGCAAGATTAAAAATGAATAATGATCTCTCGGATAGGTTTGAACTAGAGAGGGTTACGAGACAGGGGTGTTCATTGTCTCCACTGCTTTTTGCTTTGGCATTGGAGCCCCTGGCTATCTCCATAAGAGCGAGTTCAGAGATAATAGGCTTTCAGAGAAGGACGGGCGAAGAAAGAATCGCGCTGTATGCGGATGATATCTTGCTCTTCTTGGGAGATACGAGTAATACCCTATTAAAGGTAATGAGAATCGTGGAGTCATTTGGTAGTTTTACAGGATTGGAGATAAATTGGGAGAAGTGTGAGTTATTACCTATAGACCCTATAAGTGCCCCAATAATACTTGGAATGCCCCAGTTGGTAATAGTGGATGCATTGAAATATTTGGGAATCGTCATGACAAAGGACCCTAACTAATATATTAGTAAAAATCTTACCCCTCTTTTGACGAAATTCAAACAAAAGATATGTATATGGAAACGGTTTCCCATATCAGTGGCAGGAAGATATAGTTTAATAAAAATGATCTGGATGCCACAATTGTAGTATGTTCTGCACAATTCTCCAGTGTGGATATGCAAGAATTGGTTCAATCGAATTGGTAAAATCGAGAGCCTCTTTAGGGAACTGATATGGAAAGATAGACAACCTAGGATACGACTACGTGTACTTCAGCTCCCGGTGGGGGACGGCGGCTTTGCTCTTCCCCACCCTGAGCGCTATTTATCATCAACTCAATTGCAGCATTTATTGGGGTGTGGGGTCCCGGATGGAGGTACCCCCAATGGTAGAATTTTATTAATAGGTGCTTTACATAACAATAATTGAAGCATTAGAGGCGGACTCTTTCCACTATAAATATCCAACAATCAAAATGATAACTAAAATATGGAAAACAGTTAAAAAACAGATGAGATACAACGGGCTTACTGAATATACTCCCATCTGGAATAATTGTAACTTGCATGAAATCCTTAAGATAGGAAAAGCTAGAGAGTGGGACGAACAAGGTATTAAAAGGCTAAGACAAATTTATATAGGTAATACACTAAAGAAATTCCTGGAGTTGGAACATGAATTTAATCTGTCGCAGAGTACTTTTTTTTACTTATTTACAGCTAGAACATGCCCTTAAAGCTCAATTTAGGAACCATACCTTAGTGTGGAAAGAAACACCTCTATTTCAAAGTATATTTCAAGTAGTCCCCACTAAGGGGTTAATATCTGAGATCTATGGACAATTAAGAAACAAAGTTAATAGTGGGGGTTTGTTCCATACTGTAAGAGCTAGATGGGAAGAGGATATAGGGGTAATAACACAGGCGCAGTGGAAGAGAATCTTAGAGGGACTTATGGGACCGTTGATATCGGTCTCTCCCTCACAGAAGATATCACATCTGATGCTGTTAAACAGAGCCTATTATACACCTAAATGTCTCTTTAAGTTTGGAAGATGATCTAACGATAGTTGCCCCAGATGTCGGGGGATTGGGGATCTCATTCATATGCTGTGGAGATGTCCCAAGCTGTTTCGATACTGGGAGGGGTTGATTAATAGCTTGAGAGATATATTTGGTATTTTATTGGAGAAGGATGCCATAGTATGTATTTTGGGGTATAGATGGGTACAGGGGGAGAGGAAGAGTACCACACTGGCAATTTTGAGATGCTTGTTCCAAGCTAGGAACATGATTGCATTAGGATGGCAATCAAAGGAATCCCCTACAGTAAAAGACTGGATCGCCACAATAAATGAAACCCTCTGCAGGGAGAGAATAGAGTACATAAAGAGAGGTAATTTTAAGGAATTTGATAGAATATGGAGGCCTTGGTTGGTAAAAATGGGCTGCCCTTAATAGGAATTAAAGAATATAATGGAGTGGGGTAAATTAATAGAACAGTCAGTTTGTTAGGGAAATGGAATACTAGACTAAAATGGGAGCTATGGGTTGCTTATCTTAATAAGATAAATTATAGCTAATAGAAGTATAGCCTGTAAAAATCTTTGTAGGAAGTTAAATACGAGCTTCTTGGTAGGGGAAGGGGGTGTTGCTAGGGGGGGAGGGAGGGAAGGGTGAAAGAAGGAAGGAATTGAGGTATACACACAAACTTGTATAACACTGGAATTGGACGTAGGAGCTGGGTGTGGGAAGCCCTCTATCTCTACTTTATTGTTTTTTTGTGTTGGTTATATTGAACTCCTTCTTGTCTTCACTTATTTATTATATTTGGTAGTTTAGTCAATGCTTAAATGTCTTCTCGCTTTCTGTGTGGCTAACGTTTAAAAAAAAAATAAATAAAGAATTTATACGGGAAAAAAAAAGAAAGAAAATACCACAATATGATGTGAAACTGAGAAGGAGACAGAAAATGAACGTAAAGTTGAAAAAAAACTCTCGATAGTGTTTGCTGTAGTGGTACAAAAAGAAAAAAAAAAAACAAAACATTAAATCTGCAGGAATTTAATTGACTCTTTCTAAATGCTGCTTTAGACAAATTCAGTCATTTCTGGGTCACATTATATCACAAGAGGGACTAATGCCAAATTCTGATCATGTAAAGTTTGTGATACAAACATCTGCTCCATCTGTCTTTCAGACCCTATGTGCTTTGTTAGGTTTTACATTATTGTATTCCAAATGTATTCCCAGTTATCCTCAGATGTGGAGCCATTGAGTGCATTATTAAATGGAAATACAAGCATGGTCTGGTCAGAAACCTCCAAGCAGAACTTTGAAACAGTCAAACAGCTCATCAGGAGCAATCCAGCACTAGCATTATTATGTTACTGCAGGTGCTTTCAATCATGGCCTTGGTGCAGTCCTTACACAGCGCCATTCAGACTGGGTAGAAAAAAAATGTTACTTTTGTATCCAGAACCCATATGAATACAAAACAAAATGTTTCCACTGTAGAAACCCTAGCACATGTTTGGGCAACAGGAAAATGAAAAACACACCTGTGAGAATGTCAGTTAACCTTGTGGACCAGCCATCGTCCTTCAACTACATGGTTCACATAGTGATTAGGGGAGAGCAAGAATGTGTGTAGCCAGAAAGTCAGCAAGGCTACTCAATTTTTAAATATAAAATACAATAAAAAACCAGATTTAAAATGGTTATTGCTGATTGTTTTTCACACCCTTACTCACAGCTCCTAGAACACAGGGTGAGTATGTTGAAATTGTTGCATTTAGAGATATAAATTCAGTTACAGCATCTAAGTTCAAAATGCATGTTTTGTGTGCACAATTCAAAGCATCTACAATTATAGGACATTCTACAAAGCAAATCACCAACCTTAGAAACTAAATTGAGTCCTGTTCTACAGCCTTAATACAGGATTATACATGAGATGTCTTGATGGCTGCATTGCCCATGGACCTCATTGTTTACTAGTACCATGGATTTTGAGAGAGTGCCTTACACAAATTACATACATATGACTATGTGAACTATAAAGGTGGTCAGGCATGAATACCCAAGTATTAACTGCCATTTAATTTTGTGATCCATGTCAGTCGTGACAAATCTGCTGTCACACACTCCACCACTCCAACACTATGACAGTACCTGATTTTTCCTGGGACAAATTACATGTGTCTCCAAGATAACATCTGCAACTTTAATTATATTTCTCTTCACAGTCTTTAGCAGGGAAAGTAACCCAAAGGAACTAGTGTCTGACAATGGACCACAATATGTATCATTTGAGTCGGAATCCCTCCTGATAGAGAGAAATATTGTGCATAGGAAATCCTAGGTTTATTACCTTCAAGCAAATGGAGAGATTGAGTGGTTTACTAGAAGTCTTTTAGAAGCTCTTCAGACTGAAAATCTTACGGGGAAATCTTGGAAAGTTTTTTACTACAGAATTCTTACATGTCTTCAGAGAGACTAGAAATACATCTTCACAAGCATCACCAGCTGAACTACTACATGTTGAACAAAGGTGCACTAAACCACATGTTGCAGACTTATAACTCCCACATGGTCCAGTGTCTCTGAAATCATCAGTAGCTAAGATTGTTAAAAATCAAACATTTTCTACATGTTCGTAAGGAACTATAGTGTATTTCCTATTTTAAGGAAGAAAATATTTGTTTGACAGTCAGACCTGTTCTGACTGCTAGGTAAATTCTACAGGGCTGTTCATGCTTGTTTCTGAAGAACTAATACTTTCATTGTATTTTTGGCTTAGTGTCCTTGTGTATTTTACTATACTCTAAACCTTTTCTTTTATTTTCACAGTGTCCAAAAATTCTAATTCTTTCACAAACAATTTTGGAACTGGTATTAATTTAAATTACAATCGTTTTTTGCTACAATTGAAGAATTTAGTGCTTTTTTCATAAGATAATCATAATACCTATGAAACACAAAACATCCGATCAATAGTTGAAATGTGCTTCCTTTGAGAACCTTCACTACAAAGGCTAACATATGATTGCTATTTGTTTTGTGCAGACTAAGACTCCACACATCTGCTCTGCAGCGTATTTGTTGAATTCAGTATAGGAGAAAAAAAGAAGAAGACAGCAAATTAAAATGTAGGTGTTTGACGGAAACCTGGCTAGTGTCTGCTGGGTGTTTATGATGGCATTGAAAACTAAAATACCGACAGCTAAGGGAATATCATAGGCTCGCAGACAAGATCCACCCATTGCACAGACACAATAGCCAGCGCATAGCATATAATAAATCATTGACCTGCCTAATTGTATAACTGAATAAACCACCATTTGATTATTTGAAAAGGATAACAAATGCACATGTAGTAGTTCCAAAACAAGGAACAGGTGAAACGCATTGCTGATATGTTTCCTAACCCTCAAAAATATGACCTTTTAAAAAATACACGAAATTACATTTTTTTTACCTTTTTTTTATCGCCAAGCTGGCATCTGCTTCTCGTCTTCTGATATTTCTCAGCAGAATTGGCCCTGATAAATAATAGGACTTGTTTATTAATAGCAATCTGAAATCTTTGTGCCTGGCCTTTCAGGATTCGGTACTGCTCCATGGAACACTTAAAACTCATTGTGCTTTTTTTGCGGCCATGTAAATTATCACAAATTCAATCCCTACATTTAATTTACTGTGTAACTCCCCAAAGATATACATAGAATTACTGAATGCAAAATTAAATAGAAAAAAGTGAGATTTACAGTTCCAAGATAAATTATATTTTTACTTTACGATCTGGCTAATAAAGAAATAACACTTACTGTAGAAGCGCCAACACAATCAGTTTTTTTTTCCTAGGTTTACATAAGGAATAAAAATCACACAATTTCTTTATTGTGCTTTTGTATTTTTAGTAACTTCCCCAAGCAATAAAACTAAATTGCTCGATATATCTCAATTACATTATGCACTTGGTGAATAATTGTAATGGGAAGTTATAATGATATACACAAACATCAGGGCGATCATGTGAATTTTTTTTCCTTCTACAGAGAGACAAGTAGAGAGCAAGAGATAAAAAATAACCAGCTTGCTTCTCCAGTGTCCACAGGGAGTCCGCGTGATGAAATGGCCACAGCGTGAGGCTTCCCCCTGATTTAATCCCTGACAGTTAGATATCAGTAGTCTAATATTGCTCACAGTTTATATGATTTCCCATCTCACCACCAGAAAGTATTATTGCACTTCCTGGAAGGCCAAGTGGTCCTGGAGGAGTTGTATTAACATATATTTTAATTTACATGACTGAAGGCTAAGGACTAGGCTATATAAGTTGCATCTTCAAAAGATTCTTTACCGTCATAATAACACAGTGCATTTCAGTTAATTTAAATAGATCCATGCATTATTGGTAAGAGCAGAACTAAAAAATTCCACTGACTTTTATTATAAAGTGTTGATACCTCTAGTATTATGTAAAAGCAACTATGCTGAGACAATGCTCAATAAACCACAAAGAACTTTAGTTATAGGCCAAGTCATCCCTTAACTTCTTATGCTGTAGATCTTGGATGCTACAACAGTGAGATCTGTCTGCTATAATTTCTGACTTTGTTTCTGTCCACTTGGGAGTTTTGGATTTTCACACGCATCTTTGTGTGTTCCAACATCTTCTTTTTTGTTTTCCATATTATAAAATTTATAAGAAATTCAACGGGAGAATGGCACTTTATAATGGACACAGCAGCTTGCAGACTCAAGAGCTCTGGTGCAAGAATCTTACTAACAGAGTCCCCCAAAAATACTAAAAACTGTAATTTAGTTTAACTCTGCAGCATCTACCCAAAATGGAAATCTAACTGCAAGGTGAACACTTCACGTACCCAGCTGAACTGCAGGTGTGATCTTCATTACATACGTATAGGGCGTACACACGGTCAGACTTTGTTCGGACATTCCGACAACAAAATCCTAGGATTTTTTCCGACGGATGTTGGCTCAAACTTGTTTTGTCTACACACGGTCGCACAAAGTTGTCGGAAAATCCAATCGTTCTAAACGCGGTGACGTAAAACACGTACGTTGGGACTATAAACGGGGCAGTGGCCAATAGCTTTCATCTCTTTATTTATTCTGAGCATGCGTGGCACTTTGTCCGTCGGATTTGTGTACACGCGATCGGAATTTCCGACAACGGATTTTGTTGTCGGAAAATTTTATCTCCTGCTCTCCAACTTTGTGTGTCGGAAAATCCGATGGAAAATGTCTGATGGAGCCCACACACGGTCGGAATTTCCGACAACACGCTCCGATCGGACATTTTCCTTTGGAAAATCCGACCGTGTGTATGGGGCATTACAGTGGTCTGGCTTGGAACAATGTAAAGTATGATTATCCCATATCCGAGGGGCCGCTGGGGAAGCTGACAATCACTGTAGTAATCAGCACTACTACAGAGATAGCTGCAAACTTCTGGTTCCTGTGCTGAACAGCTTCTACACTGCACACTGAACATAGGGTGTCGTTCACTTGGCACTGTCACTATTTACATAGTGCATTGTATTTTTTTTCAATGAATACAAGGTGTTCTCTGGTTCAATGAGATGGAGATCGGAACGTCACCTCCCCTCTATTTTGTCTATGAGATATGCATATTGGTTCAAGCTGGACTGAATAAGTATGCAATAAAGATCATACTTGGAGTTCAGCCCTAAATGTATGTGTGTTACATATTAAATTACAATTACATTATACAGGGACCTTCCAAACACAACAAATAGAAAAAAATGGTGTACACTGGTGGGGAATTTTACAACTCATGAACATTACAAGAATTCCCCAAGACTCAACACTGCTAGCCAGCAAATCTGCTACTAAACTCATCACCAACTGATATCAGTAAAGTTTTGGCAGATGGTGACATGTGGTAGTGTGGCTTGTTTCTTCTGTCAAGACACCTCTGTAAAATGTAATCTTTCTCTATAGGTGCACATGCACTGGGCCATAAGAGCAAGCATAACTTGAGGTTGCTCCATCTTTCTTAAAGTGTATTTTCACTTTTGCAGCTAAATTGCGATAACACATACTTTTTTGTCACATGTTCTCATTCACATTGCATAACATAAAGTGTTAGTTCACCTTTACAGAAAAATGTAAAGTTGAAATAACACCATACATCCTCCACACCTCCCCTGTCCCCACTATACTTATCTCCAGGGCTGCTGGGCTGTCAGTGCCCATGTAGCCGGTCCAGCACTCTGGGGATTTGGGTAAAGATTAAACAAAACAATTGAAACACATAGCTGGACCTTTGAGACACTACACATTAACACATTTCTTATTTTACTTAGATTTGAACTAAAAAAAAAACAAAGATGAAAAGTTGGTGCAATTACCTCCTTTCCTTTACAAGTAAATGCTGTATAGTCCATCAAGGATAGCACAGACTTACATAGCAAGGGCAATGTCCACTATAATAATGATTTGGTTCCCTATAGATGGTTTGCCGATATGCAATCTTGGACTCAACATATTTCCTGAATTCTAAGATCTGCTTCATCAGGAGTGTCAAAAGTCAATTACTATTAAAAATATTAAAATGATAACAAGCAAACTCATATACATAAGTCAATTCCAAATAAATTAACCACTTCAATTCTAGACTGTTTCACCCACTTCCAGCCATTTTTTGGTTTTCTATAAAAGACAATTACTCAGTCATGCAACACTGTACCCAAATTCATTTTTACCATTTTTTGAGACTGATATAGCTTTCTCTTGGTAGTATTTAATCACCACTGGGTTTTTTATTTTTACTATATAAAGGAAAAATATAGAACATTTTGAAAAATAAAATTTTTCTTAATTTCTGTTAAAAAGTTTACATATAAATAATCTTTTTTCATACAATTATGCATTTAGGCCGAAATGTAGTCTGCTACATTTCTTTGGTGGAAAAAAACAAATGGGTGTATACTATTTGGTCCATGTGAAAGTTATAGAGTCTACAAACTATGGTATATACAGTATATTTGAACAATGATTAATTATAATATACTGACTGCTCATCTCATTTCTTGAGGCCCTAAAACTCCAGAATAGGCCTACTTACAATTCCATCCCAAACACATTCTGCTACTCCCCCCGGGTATTGGGATACCATGTTGTGATACTACTCACAGCCTAGACACAATCCAGGGAGCACCTTTGGGCCTTCAAAGGAGCATTTAATTTGCTTACTACCTATGATATTTCTTGAGTTCAAGGTCATAAGAAACACCCAAAAATTGACCATATTTTGGAAAGAAAACATCCAAGGTATTCTCTGAAAGGCACTGTGAACCTTTTGAAAATGTTCTAAGGTTATAAACTACACACCTGATTTCTTGACTACCTATCAGTTTTGGAGGGCCTGGAGCACTAGGACAGCAGAAACACCCACATTCTTAAAAGGAAGCACCCCAAGGTATTTTCTAAGAGGCACTGTGTTTTTTTTAAGGCTTCCATTTTTTGCCACACGTTTATGGAAAAAGCAGAATTAAAATGTAAATGTATTTTTTTACACAATGATGTCAATTAAAGATATTCCTTATGAACAGCATAGCCATTCCTAAACATACACCCCAAAACACATTCTGCTACTACCTCCCAAGTATGGGAATATCACATGTGTGAGACTTTTTCACAGCTTAGCCACAAAGAGAGAAACAAAATCCAAAAAGGACCTTTGGGCGTTCTAGGGACAGAAATTGTGCATCTAATTTCCTGACTATTGATGACATTTTTGGAGGTCCTGGAGATCTAGGACAGAAGAAACACCCAGAGAATGACCACATTTTGAAAAGGAAACAACTAAGGTATTTTCTGAGAGGCATGTTAATTTTTTTGAAGAATTCATTTTTTTCTCCACAAGTTTTTGGAAAATGTGCAATTGTTGCCTTATGAGGAGTTAGCAACTGGGAATATATATATATATATATATATATATATATATATATATATATATATATATATATATAAAATAATAAACAAGGATTAGGGTGTATGAAATATTGTTGTGTTGTTGGTAAGGGGTTAACCTAGCTAGCTGTACACATATGACACACATATGACAGGCTTTAGATTGAGAGTTTGAGAACCTAATTCATTCAACAGTTCCTTTTGATCTGCAGGAATGTTAGGTGTGTGTGTGTTATGGGAGATGCTCTGCTATTTACTCATTGTAACTTCAAATGCAGGGAAGAGCTACCATCTGAGTTAAATACTGTAGTGGAGACTTGACTGGGCCAAATTCCTTAGCTAGATAAAGGCCTTGTAGTCCCCTGAGTTAACCAACCCTTTATCCACTTCAAACGGCGTTTGATATGCTGAGAATATTTCTTTGATCTGTTCAGGAATGGTCAATTTGCCCTGGCTATGACCATGCATAGTTAAGTGCCCCATTCAAGAGAAGGTGATGACCTTCTCTTTAATTAATTTCTCTTCTAACTAATTATCTCCCCAAGAGAGGAGGTGCTAGTGAGGGGCTAAGCCATGCTAAATTAAGGGGAAATCTGAGGAGATATACACCCGGAAGGAGAGGGGTAACATCGTTCCACCAATCAGGGGGGCCCTGTTCAAGTCAATGAGAGATGGGCCTATTTAAGTGTAACGTACACACAGGGAAGAGAAGGAGTCATGAGTCTGACGTGGACCCACACACATCACTACTGGTAAATATCAGGTCAGGTCCCAGCACTTAAGGTATACCTGCTTGTCATATATTTGTTTGTTTGCTGTTTGTATTTTGATGTATTGAGGAATATACTGTGTATTCTTTTATTTTAACCTAATATTTTCTTCCTTGGTGTAGACTATAGATAGATGGCTGTGTATTATATAGACTTTCAACTACTCACCAATAAAAGTTGTTATTGTGTTAAAGCTTTCACTCTTGGTCAAAGAACTCTCATGTAACCCACATCATATCTTTGAGATATTAAATCTTAAATATAATAAACGGATAATAGCAATGTAGCTGTGCAGGTTGCGGCCTGAATTTGCCATCCTTTCACCGGGAGGATAGAAGGGCATTCAGCGACAGTATTTAATTTACCGTATATACTCGAGTATAAGTCGAATTTTTCAGCACCTTTTTTTGTGCTGAAAGTGCCCCCGTTGACTTATACTCGAGTCAAGCACTTTTCTGCAGCAAAAAATTTCATTTTCCGAACCGACTTTGGGGCCCCGTATCTCAGGGCCACTTGGTGCTAGAAACCCCAAATTTGGTGTGCAAACCCAGTGGACCTGGTTCCACAACATATCCAAAGCTGGAGTTCCTAGCACCAAGTGGCCCCGAGATACGGGGCCCCAAAATCGGTTCGGAAAATGTCATTCTCTGCTGCAGAAAAGTGCTTGACATTTTCTGAACCGAATTTGGAGCCCTGTATCTCAGGGTCACTTAGTGCTAGGAACCCCAAAATTTGGTGTGCAAACCCAGTGGACCTGGTACCATAACATATCCAAAGCTGGAGTTCCTAGCTCCAAGTGGCCCCGAGATATGGGGCCCCAAAATAGGTTCGGAAAATGTCATTCTCTGCTGCAGAAAAGTGCTTGACATTTTCTGAACCGATTTTTGGGGTCCTGTATCTCGGGGCCACTTGGTTCTAGAAATCCCAGCTTTGGATATTTTATTGTGCTAGTTCCACTGGGTTTGCACACCAAATTTGGGGTTCCTAGCACTAAGTGGCCCCGAGATACAGGGCCCCAAAGTCGGTCAACTGTGTCCATCTGTAGCAATGTCATTTCGGGACACTTTGGGTTCAGAGACCCCAAATTTTGGCTGCAGCTAGGGGGCATCTAGGAACCCTTAACTACCGAGTTTGAAGTTCGGGGGACCTATGGCTGCAAATGGGCGCAGTGAGGCATGCAAATGGGCACAGTGAGGCTGCAAATGGGCATTGTTGACCCTCTTTTCCACTTACAGTAGCTGTGCATTTCTCACCCTCGTCTTATACTCGGGTCAATAAGTTTTTCCCATTTTTTTGTGGTAAATTAGGGCCTCGACTTATACTCGGAACGACTTATACTCGAGTATATACGGTATTTGAAATTTACTTATGCATATACATTTTCAATATGTTTCCTTGATATATTATTATTTTTAATAGTAATTGACCCTTGCCATTTCTGATGAAGCAGATTTTAAAGTTTGGGAAACTTTCTGAGTCCAACAGTCTATTTAGTTCTTTGGAACTAAATCATTATTATATTCAGAATTGTCCTTGCTATGTAATTCTCTGCTATCCTTGACAGACAATGAGTATTTACTTGTAAAGGAAGTCTTAGCACCATTTTTTTCCTTTTCGATTTTTATAGTGTGTAACGTTTTAGATTTTTTCTGTTCAAATAAAAGTAATGTAATTTTAAAGAAATATGTAGTGCCTCAAAAGTCCAGCTATCTGTTTCAGCTGTTTTGTCCCATACTCTGAAGGCTGCGGCACAATTATTAGAGCCCCTCTGCATGGAAACAGCAAGTGAATGCTGTCATACAAAGTGTGAAAGGTATATACATTGCACGACTGGCCAAACAGAAATACAAATTGTGTTTCAGGTCTGCATTCCGTTGCATGACATGAAGTTTAATTTTAAGGTTTTTAAACAAGTTTGTGAGCAAATTTTACAAACCCAACAACTTTTCAGTCCATTGTTCCACCTCCAGAGTAGAAGCATATAATTGTCAGTTTTGTCTTGTTTAAATGTGCCATTTTATATTTGTTCTGTCACTATGTCATATTTCACGTTTCCCCATAATTACATTTTATCATTGTCTACCAACACAGGCTATTAAAATAATTCTGAAAAGCGACATACTGTATTTACGAGGCAGATTCATAGGGGTAGCAACAGAATGCGAAGCACAGAAAAAAATTGCCATTCACTGCAGTTTGATTTTTGCCCATATTGATATTTTCATGGTTACATAAAAGAGAAACGCATACAACACCTAGGATTAAATGAACTCACAACACATAACACTTAATTAACTGTAGAATAAAAAGTCCTGCATGTAGCTAATATATTTTACTTAAATTAACTCATTCACCCTACGCTATTGCGTAGATTGCTATTTTCAGCTTTAAAAAAAGATCTCTAGACAGAAAACTGAAGCAGCATATTTAAGCTACTTCTTATCTGTAATTTGATTTTTTGGAGAAGAAAAATCCTTGTTTCTGTCTTTGTGTTCAAGTATGATCCATAGCTTTTTTTCCTGAAAAACAAGTTCACATTTACTAAGCCTACATTTCTTTATACGGTTACTAATTTATAATGCTTACTAAATTCTGAGTGCTAGAATCATCGCCCTGTCTTTTTCCAGTGCCTGAAACAGGACACTGTCAAGACTACTATTAAAGTTTGAAGTGCATCCAAAGCCATAACATTTTACACTTTCTTTGTATTGAGTGTATTAGGGTTTAGAATCTCTGATCTTTGGAGCTTTTATCATTGTTTTTGTCCTACATAGGAAGATTCACCCTCTCTATTTGTCCTGGAGTCTGTTGTCGCTGGGAATAAAATTGAGGGAAAATACAACATTTTGAGATGTCATCAGCACAAGAATAGAACGGACATTTTCCAACAGGGACATTTGTTTCTGTTATAACTGCATAAGAGGGGATTTCTTCTTTGGATAGATTTTCTCTAATTTCCTCTTATGCCTTCAGGCCAGGAAATGGAGAGAAAACTCCCCACTGATACACAGGTAACAAAACAAAAACAAACAGGGGTTTTGACCTTGACCTGCTCTATCAAAAATTAATTTAAAAAATGGTTTTAAATATACATACTTTAACTCCAGATGTTGTTGTTTAGATATGAAGAAGGTGCATTGTGACGGTAATAAAGTCTGCTGAACCCCAAACTTAATGTATGAGACATAGTCAGAATGTAGTGATACCCTCTTTTCTCCAAAATGTACAAGTCAGACAATAGACAATTAGATTTAAAATACACCCCACTAAAAACACTCAGCTCAAAACAAGAGCAATTTGTAATGCATTAAGAGTGTTAGCAGAAGTTTGGCATGCCAGAGCACTAATAGCCATCGTAAAGAGCATTTACCAGGGACTTTTAATTAAATGTAGTCATAAAATGATTTAACATATGTTGTAAACCCAATTAGAGCAATATACAGTTGAGTCTGGTTCTATTTGACCTGTAGCTACCCATGTTATATAGTACAGCCCTCCAAATCTATTCATATTCTGTAAGTCCTGCCATGATAAAATTAAAATCATAGCAAGAATCTACCCTGATGTATAAGAAACTTTCAGTTAGATACCAAATATGCCTATACTAAGAGATTAAAATAGCTGATAGGACACATTACCCCTTCTGACAAAGGCCTAAATCAAAGCCATATCATGTTTGATACTTATCAAATCAGGCCTAAATCAAAGCTATATCATGTTTGATATTTATCAAATCATGATTTTGTTCTGTGAATAATTAAGTTAGATGTCAGAAAAAATGCTCTAAATTTTCCATTGAGACTATGCACAAGTGTTGAGTCTTCTATGAAGGCCAGTGACTCTGTCAAAATTGTACTTACGTGTATAGAAAGAAGCAGCGCTGTTCCAATCCCTCCAAATCCTTACCAAATGTTACATAACTTTGCAAAAGCAATCTCACTATTAAAGTGCTAGTGCAAAAAATTTAAAAAATATTGCATTGAAATAACACATATGTCATATATGTAGAATGCTAATAATATATATAAAATGTGCAAAATAATCCATAAAGTGCTAGTGTACAATCCACATAACTTATTATGAAAAACAAAATTCAATTAATTTGAACTCCAGGAGTCTACTAGTAGTACGAGCAGCGCTGCTTTTTTCTTTACACTTTTAATATTTGATATTTTATCAAAATTAGGTTAGAGGCTAACTGATTCATTTGTTGTGATTTTAGGTTTGGTCAGTTTTTTTAGTGAGTTTCTGTGGTGTTGTTACACACATTTCTTAAAATTTGACTTAAGTTTCAATGAACTAAACTTTGCCAGAACCAAAGACCAGGCATACTTTGTTTTTCACCTTTAATTTTCGTTGGATTGTAATATCTTTTTCTGTAAATATTCTTGCATCATTTCTCCTTTTTTTCATTAATACAATTTTTCAAAACTGTTAAAGTGATACTAAACCAAATAGGTCTGATGCGATTGCAAAGTGCTCCATCCCTAACACATATCAGAAAAACTATTTGGCAACTGGTTGCGGCTTTCATGGCACACAACAAAAACATTTAAAATATAACAAGTTTATTAGCTTATTTACCACACCCACAAATGTAGCGACGCTAAATCATGACTTCCTGTGCCTGGCTTCTGAATGAATCACACCTTAGCAATCTGGCCACTTGCTTTGATATTGAAATGGCTCTGAAGGAGTATTACTCCCTGAATGACCCAGCACATACCTCCTCACTGTGAACCTGGGCCACTCACAAGGCCACGATCAGGGGTATTTTGATTCAGATGGCCGCTAGGTATAAGAGACACTATGCTGCTTTGCTGAAGCAAAAAGAGGACAACCTAGCAGCCGTGCTCAAAGAACATAGGCGCAACTCCCAGCTGGATTTACGTAGTTGGATTGAGGCTGCTTGATTAGAGTTAAATGTTTGTCTTATGACTAAAGCAGAGATACAATTACGCTGGACACAGGCCAGGTTCTATTCCCAAGTGGACAAACCGGGTAAACTCATGGTGAGAAGATTAGCCCCTAAACGCCCCCCCTCATGCCCCCAAGCTTAGGAAACCTGACGGAACCTTCACCCAAAACTCCAATTTGGTCTTACAGGAATTCCAAGCCTACTATAAGGAACAATATGACTGCGGGAACGATACTGGTCAACCAGAGTTTGATGACTTATTCGACCGACTCCCTATCCCAATTTTAACAGACGAACATAAAGACCTTTTAGATAAGGAAATTACAGTGGAGGAGGTATTGGCGGCCATTAAGCAAGCCCCACTGGGCAAAGCACTGGGACCAGATGGGTTCACAACTCTATACTATAAAAAATGTGCTCCCTTTTTGGCTCCGTCTTTAGCGCTATTCTTTAACCTCCCTGGCGGTATGATTATTTCAGTTTTTTGCGTCTCAAAGCAGTACAATTATTTAGCATAGAAATTTGGCGTTTTATATTGTAGGCCTGTAATTCTTAGCAATAACACACTTAAATCTGTCCACCAAGAGTCTAGTAGATATCCTTGGTTTGATGAAGTTTGAAACACAAAATCATAAATTATAATAGAATAAATAAATATAAATAATTATAAAAAATAATAATAATAAAATTAATTTCCCCACGATTCACTATCGTTCAATTCTGCAAGTGTTCTAATTTACTATCGCTGTTTTCTAGTTGGTCTAAAACCACTTTTGAAGTAAAGGGACACTTTTTGGTTGCTATGGACAATCTCCAGTTTCCAGGCAGAAAGAACAGTATATATCATATAAAACTGCATGCAGGGCACTGGACAAAGCACTGGGGACAAAAGGGATGTGAAATGATTTCATACTGTACTGTAATCTGTTAGATTACAGTGTACTGTATGTGTTATGAATTTTCTGCCCCACGCGTCGCAACGCTCACAGGGAATGGAGCTTGGCACAGAGAGGCTTCAGGAGGAGGACAGAGCCCGCAGACACAGCGGGGGGACATCGCAGGATCCTGGGGACAAGGTAAGTATACAGCACCAGGATCCTGAGGTGTAATCCCGAGTGTGGCTCGGGGTTACCGCTAATGGTGCTGAAATTTGACCCTGAGCCATACAGCCATCCAAAAGGGCGATCCAATAGACATGGACTCTAATATAGCATTTATTACCCTCATTCCTAAGCCCCACAAAGACCACAGCGATGTAGCTAACTACCGCCCAATATCCTTAATTAATTCTGACTTGAAACTATTTACAAAAATTTTGGCGAATAGGCTGTCGTCATTTTTAGCTAGCTAGATACACTCTGACCAGGTAGGATTTCTGCTGCACAGACAGGCTGCCGACTAGGTCCCTAGAACAATTGACCTTTTTTCCATACTACACTCCTCTTGGGAGTGTGGAGCGAATAGGACTGGGATGCAACTGTCCCTTGACATCTGTAAAGCTTTCTATTCCCTCTCGTGGCCTTTTCTTTTCCGGGTGCTGTAGAGATGGAACTTCCGTCCTAAGTTCTTGGCCTCGCTGCACTCATTATATAGCTCGCTCACAGCTCAGATAGTTCTGAGGGGCCACAGATCGGACCTGATACCTATCTCATCGGGCACGTGACAGGGATGCCTGTTATCTCCTATACTGTTCGTCATAGCCATCTAAACTCTCGCAATAGCGATACGGCAGAACCCAGACATTTTAGGGATAGAGAGTGGGGGAGGAGCCATATTGTGCTCTATTCGCTGATGACTTGCAGTGGTTTTTCACATCACCCCACACTACTCTACCAAACGTACTGTAGCTTCTGGGACGCTTTGGGAGAGTTTCTAGGCTCATAGTTAACCATGATAAATCAGAGGCAACGAATATCAATCTTCCAATTCCGACACTACAGAGTATTTAGTCTTAATACACAATGACCCCCAGCGTTTCCACCCTTTACAAGGCCAACTACCCTACTCTATTTGCTAAGCTATTAGAAGACATGCAGACATGGTCTGACGTAAGTTTATCATGGATGGGTAGGATTGCCCCTGTGAAAATTACAATTCTGACGAGGATACTATATTTTTTCCGTAATTTGCTGATCCGGGTCCCTGTTAGCGCTACTAAATGGTTCCAATCCAAAATACTCCGACATAAGCTGCAGGAGATGGCCTCTGCATTCATCACATACCCCAGTAGCTCCCCTTTTTGGCAACCCCTTATTTCCAATGGGTATGCAAGCTGGCAGGTATGGTTGGTGGCTGAATAAGGAAATGTACCGTATAGGTGACTGTTTTTATCACAGAGGCATATGTCCCTCCTCATATTTCACGCGAAGTCTGGAGATGCCCCCCTCTGAGAGCTTCCACTTGCAACAAATGTATCACTTTCTCCAATCCCTACAGAAGGGCAGCTCTAATGTGGCAGTCCGTACTGTTTCAAAACAGGTGCATGCAGGATGCTGCTCTGCGGGGAGCATCTCACTATTATATAAACTGTTCATCAATAGGGATGAGCCGAACACCCCCCGGTTCAGTTTGCGGCAGAACATGCGAACAGACCAAAAATTTGTACGAACACGCGAACACCATTAAAGTCAATGGGACTCGAACGTGAAAAATCAAAAGTGCTAATTTTAAAGGCTAATATGCAAGTTATTGTCATAAAAAGTTTTTGGGGACCCGGGGCCTGTCTATTTTTTTGGGAGCAGTGATTTTAATAATACTTAAAGTGAAACAATAAAAGTGCACTATTCCTTTAAATATTGTGCCTGGGGGGTGTCTATAGTATGCCTGTAATGTGGCGCATTTTTCCCGTGTTTAGAACAGTCCCTGCACAAAATGACATTTCTAAAGGAAAAAAAGTAATTTAAAACTGCTTGCTTCTGTAATGTAATGTTGCCCCCCCCCCCAGTCCATTACTCTTTGGGTCTGGTATGGATATTAAGGTGAACCCCCACCCAAATTAAAAAAAAAAAAAGCGTGGGGCTTTATATACTCTGAACAGCAGCAGTATACAGGTGGTGTCCGGGTTACAAACAAGATAGGGACTGTAGGTTTGTTCTTAAGTTGAATCTGTTTGTAATTTGGAACAGGTAAATTTTGTAAGTGTAGCTCCAGCCAAAAAATCTATTTTTAAGCTTTTTGGATAACATAGGGAAGGGTTATCATCACCCCTGTAACATTTGTTTTGCTGTCTGTGCCCCTGTTCAGAAGATTTCACCTCACTTTCTGTCCCAATGACAATTGGATTTAGAAAATTTTGGGTTATTAGCATAAAGTGGGGGGACACCTTTTAACCATATTAACTCTTACAGGAGAGAATTTTCCTTCCTAGGGGTAGATTTCCTCTCACTTCCTGTTGTTTCCCTCCGTTTGTAAGTAGGAGTCGTTTGAAAGTTGGATGTTTGAAAATAGGGGAAGACCTGTATATACTATATGGCCTGCCCTACACACTTTGCGGAAAATTGGGCCTTAGGTGTTGGTGGTACCAGAACACTGTAAGCCCTCACAGTTACTCTTGGTGAGCCCTGCTGTGAAATATTATATCAAGAATTGTAATGACATGCCTCTGTTAAACAGGGGCAGAAAAATTGGGCCTTAGGCAGTGGTGGTGGTGACACAACACTGCAACCCCTCACAGATATGCTTTTTGAGTGCAGGAACGAGCCCTGCTGGTAAATATTTGATCAAAAATTGTAATTATGCGCCCCTGTTAAATAGGGACAGAAAAAATGGGCTTTAGGTAGTGGTGGTGGTGCCCTGAACCGAAAATATTCTTAGAAGCTATCATCATGAAAATTGAGGAGGAATAGGATAATCACTCAGCATAATAGGATAGTCACTCAGCATATGCAGTCTTCAAGTGATCCCACATCCATAGAAAAATCATTCAGTTACATCAGCATCAGGTGCTTGGTAGCTGGTGATCCAAGACTGATTCATTTTTATGAATGTGATCTGATCACCTGTGATCCGATCAACTGTGGTCTCCCAGTCTGTGGACAGGCACACTCTGTGATCAGTTACAAAGCCTCCAGCCTCACTGAATGTGCGTTCAGAAAGAACGCTGGATAAAGGACAGGCCAGTAGCTCAATTGCATATTTAGCAAGCTCTGGCCAGTGATCCATCCCCAAGACCCAGTAACCCAGTGGATGTTCTGGTGGAAAGGTCTCAAAGTCTGATCTTGCCCCTAGATATTCCTGCACCATGTAATTCAGACGCTGGTGATGGTTGCTGGAACCGATCAGACCTGGGTGCTGAGGACTGAAGAATTGCCTGAAGGCATTGGTCAGCCGGCCACCTTCTCCACCGCTCTTTCTGTGACTGAATGAGGCTTCAGCAACACGTTGTCCAGCACCAGGAAAGTGTAACCTCCCAGGCTCTGGAAACGCATTGCACAAACCTTTCTGCAAGGCCTCCCGAAGATGTTTCATCCTCTGCTCCCTCTGCGAAGGCTGGATAAGTTCTGCAACCTTACCCTTGTAACGTGGATCAAGAAGGGTTGCCAGTCAGTAATGACCCCTCTCCTTGATACCACGAATCCTAGGGTCCTTTCACAGGCTTTGCAGGATCAGGGAGGCCATGCTGCATAGGTTTGCAGAGGCATTCGATCCTGAGTCCTCTGGGTCACAAATGAGGCGGTTCTTGGGCAGGTTGCATTCTCTTTGAATGTCAGCCAGCCAAGCACTGGCATTATATGACCGTCGGAAATGACCATAAACTTTCCTGGCCTGCCTCAGGAGATCCTGTAAGCCCAGGTACCTACTCAAGAACCGCTGCACCACCAAATTCAGGATGTGAGCCACACAGGGAACATGGGTCAAGTGTCCCTGCCGGAGGGCAGAGAGGAGGTTGGTGCAATCTTGTTCTTTGATGTGGGTCTTTTAAGTGCTGTTGCCAACGGACTGCATAGGAGATCATCATATGTCTGCTCAAGCATGTGGTGCCCAAGCGGCTGCTGTTTTGGCCACGCTTGATACGCTTCAGACATATGTTGCAAACAGCAACAGTGCGATCTACTGCACACGTGTCAAAAAAGGCCCACACCAAAGAACTTTTCAAAATATGTGGGGAGTCAGCAGCGCCCTGCATCTGCTTAGCTCTGTGGTGTGATGCAATAGGGTAGCTGCCCTTAAGCTGCTCCTTGGAGAGCATCCTACCTCGTTGGAGATGTGCCTCCTCCTCCTAGTCCTCCTCCTCCTCTCTTCGATCAGGCACCCAAGTTGAGTCAGTGACCTCATCATCCCCTCCCTCCTCATCACTGGAGCAAACTTGGCAGTATGCTGCAGCTGGGGGAACATGACTGCCAGTTTCTTGACCTTCTTGGGCACCCCCTCTCTCTAGGCTGACGTTACTCCCTTCCTCAACCTGGGTACCATCATCGGAGCCTTCAAATTGCTGCGCATCCTCCTGCAGCATGTACTCAAAACTGTGGTCGAATAGTTTGGGGGACTCCTCCTTGCATGATGGTGGGGCTAGGGAAGGAGTGACTGTTGACATGGAGCCAAAGGAATAGGCCGCTTTGGCAGCTGCATTGGCAGGCAAACTACTCTGAGCCTGGGTGACAGAGGATGAGGAGGATGAGGACGGCTTTGTTTTCCATTCCACCAACTCTTCTGCACGTTGTGGCTCAATAAGATGGCCAGCTGCAGGAAAAAAGGACAAGCGTGTATTGTGTACACCACCAGGAAAGTAGTAGCAACTACACTAGGGGTGCATGGTACTGTGTACACAACAGAAGTGTAATAACAACTATGGGTGCACTGTATGTATTGTGTACACCACCAGGAAAGTAGTAGCAACTGCACTAGGGGTGCACAGTACTGTGTACACCAACAGAAGTTTAATAACAACTATGGGTACACTGTATGTATTGTGTACGTCACCAGGAAAGTAATAGCAACTGCACTAGGGGTGCACGGTACTGTGTACAACAACAGAAGTTTAATAACAACTAGGGGTGCACTGTATGTATTGTGTACACCACCAGCAAAGTAGTAGCAACTGCACTAGGGGTGCACGGTACTGTGTACACCAACAGAAGTCTAATAACAACTATGGCTACACTGTATGTATTGTGTACAGCACCAGGAAAGTAGTAGCAACTGCACTAGAGGTGCACGGTACTGTGTACACCAACAGAAGTTTAATAACAACTATGGGTGCACTGTAGGTATTGTGTACACCACCAGGAAAGTAGTAGCAACTGCACTAGGGGTGCACGGTACTATGTACACAAACAGAAGTGTAATAACAACTATGGGTGTACTGTATTGACTACCAGAAAAGTATGAGCAACTGTACTATGGGTGCACAGCACTGTATACTGTGTACACCGCCTGGAGTATATTAGAAACAGTACACCAGGAACGGCCTGCAGTCAGATATAGCTAAACTGTATGCAGTAAATATATATATATTTATATATATATAAGACTATCTATATATATATTAAATACACAGAAGCTAACTGAATCACCTGCCTGCCAGAAGTATATTAGAAACAGTACACCAGAAACGGCCTGCAGTGAGATATAGCTAAACTGCATGCAGTGGATATATATATATATATATATATATATATATATATATATATATATATATATATATATATATATATGTAGGAAGGCCAGTATGGTGGCCTGAATTTATGGGAGGAGTCCGGGGGGGTATTTATGCAGCCCGCTCACCTGTGGTGCTTGTCGGTTTCCTATGCGCGATACGTTACGTCACTAGGCCGACTATCCGAATACCAAACGTCCGCAAGTTGTTGGCTCGCGAAAGTTCCCGCATTTGCTATTTCGTGCTCGAGAGTGTCAGTGTTTACCGATCCGTATCGTTCGTACCACGCGTCTGGCTTGGCTGTCGCAGGTAGGGTCCCGTCGGACTTTTGTTTTTACGAATTGTTAGATATCATGTCACTAAACCGTGATATCAAACTTACGAAGCACCCGCAACTTTTACGTACGTACCCGCAATGTATATCACTCGCACTATCGTTATGTAACCATTTCGTGTTAGTTAAGGAAACCACCGCGACGCGTGCGTCGCTTCATTTCAGGCATGTCTAAAACTGTAAAAAACATGAGTCAGCAGACAGCCACAGCGATTCGCAGTTCACAATCTTATCAAACCACGTCAGTTTGATACCAATCATTTCTCATTTCTGAACATTTCTAGACACATTTCTATCATTTCAAACCATTTCAAATCATTTCTCATTTCAGTCACATACCGCGCTCCGATTCGAATCCAGTTGCACCTAAAAGATGCACCGATTCGCTCCGGTGTGCCCCAGTAGTTACGGCCTCATTTCAGTACATGCTCCAGAGTCACGTCATAAACAGTCGATAAAAAATATATATATATTTATATATATATATATATATATATATATATACATCGACTCACCGATTCGTACCTCTGTCATGGTTATCATTTCATTTGCCACATAGCACACTTCGATACGAATTTAGTCGCATGGAAATGCACCGATTCGTCTCGGCGTGCCCCAGGTATTGCCACATTTCAGTACATGCTCCAGAGTCCGATTCGTAGTCAGTCGCTACAGCAGCACGACCGATTCCCGCCTCTGTCATGGCAAAACAATATGTTACACCTGCACTTATCGCGCTCCGCTTCGAATCCAGTCGCATCCTCCATGCACCGATTCGTTACGGCGTGCCCCAGGGCTCGGCCTTATTTCAGAAACATGCTCCAGAGTCCGGATCACAGCTAGTCGCCGATATCGGGCGACCGATCCGCATCTTTGTCATGGGAATTGCTATCATTTCACTCCCACAGCGCATCACCGTTTCGAAAACAGTTGCATCCGACATGCACCGATTCGTCACGGAATGCCGCAGTTGATTCGGCCGTATCCATGCCTATACCAGAGCTCGGTTGGTTGCCAGTCGCAAAACACGGCACAACCAATTCGAGCCTCGGTCAAGGTAAACATTTCTCTCATTTCATGTCATGCTGCGCTCTGATTCGAATCCAGATGCATCAAACAAGCACCGATTCGTCCCGGTGTGCACCAATGTTTCTTCAGTTGCCTCATTTCAGTACATGCTCCAGAGCCCGGTTCACGGCCGCGTCAGTCACGACACGACCAGGCCGGACCTTTGTCATGCAGTTCATTCATTTCATAAATCAAGGCAAACATTTCGAATCATTTCGTTGTCACAAGATTGTAAGCACCATACGAATCGTAGCTTCAAGTTAGTTAGCAATCCCTTCACGAATTATCACCTTTCATTTTCTCTAGGTCAGTCAAAGTTCAGTAGGTCCACCTTGCACCAGGTTGGACGATATCTCCCCAGGTAAAAAAAAAAAAAAAAAGAAGAATGGGAGGATATGTCGGGTAAGTATGACTCAGGGGATCAAAGAAAAAACTTGAAATTCATGTCACCCCCAATAGGTTACAGTCAACCGAAAAATAAAAGCTCAAGACAGGAGATCCTCACCAGATCAACTATGTCTCAAGCCGGCAGTGAAGACTTCACGGCCCCTCTGTCACCTTCCCTGGTCTCAGAGAGTGGCAGCGTGCAGTCCCTCAGGGGATGGACTATCCCCAAACTGACGGCAGAGCTCAGACGCAGAGGTGTGCCCTTTCCCGCCACAGCGAGGAAAGGCGAGCTCTTCAAACTCCTCTTTCCCCCACCAGCAGCAGGACCCAGTACCCAACAGGCATCCCTTCAGTCAATATCATCAGCTATCTCACAATTACACACGATGGTGTCATCCTTGTCGACCTCAGTTACAGACGTCCAAACCAGGGTGGCACTCCTGGAGGCTCGACCTGCCACGGCTGTCCCCGACCCAACCACGACCCAAACCTTGACACCCCTTCCTGCAGGTACCTCAGGCTGGAGCCCCATTGTCTACCCCTCCCATTTGGTCCCAACCAGTACCAGGAAGGACATTTTGGACGGCAGGGACATCAACCTGGCCTCTCTCCTTATTTCCGTACACGACCTGGCAGAAAATAAGGCCTACTCCTGGGGTGACATATCGGTGGTCCTTAAAGCCAAAGACCCCAGATTGAACCGCAAATTATCGGTCCCAGAATTTACCCTGGCCTTTGGCATGCTCAGAGACGTCCTATGCTCAGCCACCCCCAGCAGACGGGAAGAGCTGGACTTGTATCTCCATACAGTGGTAGACTTGGGCTACAAGTATGGAGGATTCGCATTTTATGACTACCACCATTCCTTTTCTGCTAAGGCCGCCGCCAGACTCACACAGTTCCAGACTACGACAAACTGGAGTCTCATGGACACAGAGCTCTTCTGCCGCCACTTTGCCGGCTTACGCTCACCTCTGTGTGCGATTTGTCAGTCCTCCACCCACACTGCCACCTGGTGCGCCAATGCGGCGACCAGACGGCCCTTCGAGTTTCCCTCTACCTCAGGTACAATTCAGGGTCAGTCGCCCCCTGAACCCACGCCTCAGGTGGACAAATTTGGACGTCCAGTCCGAACCATGGGAGGGGCAGCCATCTGTAACAACTACAACTACGGGTCCTGCAACTTCAGCCAGTGCCGCCTACTCCACATCTGCACCTTATGCCAAAGAGCACACCCAAGGAACTTGTGTGAAGTCAAACAACACAAGAGGGCATGACTAAGCCGGATCAACCTCTCGTGGTTAGGACTGTACCTCACCTCACATCCCACCCCTTCCCTGACCACTTACCTTATCCAAGGCTTCACAGTAGGCTTTCACACCGGCCTCATTTCACTACCCCACTGTACTCACGAATGTGCCAATCTTCGTTCAGCAGCCATTGACGAACAAGCCATAGATCAGCTCTTACAAACAGAGGTAGATCGAGAGTACGTGATAGGCCCCTTCACTTGCCCCCCTTTCAGCACATGGAGAGTCAGCCCTATTGGGCTTGTCAAGGGCAAGTTCACGAATAAATTGCGTTTGGTGTACGACCTGTCTGCGCCTCATTTTTCCCACATCCCCAGTCTCAATTCCCTGATCCCCTCCGAAGAGTTTTCCCTAAAATATTCCTCCGTCGACATGGCAATACAAGCAATCATCAAAGCAGGTACAGGTGCCTGGCTCTCCAAAGCCGACATCTCGGATGCCTTCAAACTCCTGCCCATCCATCCCTCTGGTGCTGGAATGGCATCAAGTGGAAGGAGGCATATTATTTTGCCACAAAACTGACCTTCGGTTCGAAGAGTAGTCCGTGGCTCTTCGACACGTTCGCTCAGTCCCTTGTTTGGATACTATTACACAAGGGTCAATGCCAAGAAGTCATCCATTACCTGGATGACTTCCTACTAATAGAACCTCCCAGCAAGCCACCAGGAGACCTCGACAGACTCAGAGTGATATTTGGAAACCTCAATGTTCCCATCGCCGAGCACAAAGTCGATGGGCCAGCACACACCATCACCTTCCTTGGGGTCAGCTTGGATACCTGCGCTATGCAAGCCAGTCTCCCCCTCGACAAACTAACACGCATTAGGGCGGTCCTTCACGAATTCACACACACCAAAAGCTGTACCAAAAAGCAGTTGCAATCTCTCCTGGGAATGCTTAATTTTGCCATGCGAATTATACCACAAGGCCGCACCTTTGTATCACGCCTGCTTAGATTCCTGCCAGAAACTCAAGACCCCGATCAAATCTTAAAACTAGACTCCGCAGCTATAGCGGACCTATCTATGTGGGAGAAATTCTTGTCCGCCTGGAATGGCATATCCCTATTCATACCCACGGTTTCGCCTCTGTCACCCCAGGTAGTGACAGACGCTGCAGCCTCCACAGGTTTCGCGGCAATTTTTGGCCACCATTGGTTTTCAGGACCCTGGCCTCAACAGATACTGTTGATACCCGGATTTACACAAACATCTGCCCTCTTCGAACTTTATCCCATAGTGGCAGCTGCACAGCTCTGGGGCCACCACTGGACAGGACAAACCGTAGTCTTCACCACCGATAACCAGGCCACAGCAGACATTATCAACAGAGGCAGGTCCAAGTCCCTAGCAGTCATGTCCTTCCTGCGCAGATTGGTACAACTGTCTTTACAGCGTCAGTTTAATATACACTGTGCATTTATTCCCGGCAGATACAACTTAGCTGCCGACGCACTGTCACGTTTTAATTACACCTCCTTTTTTGAATAGGTTCCCGATGCCGAACCAATGTCGGCCCCTATCCCAGTCTGGTCACAACTGACCCTGGACTAGTTCAACATCTACACAGAGCAACGCAACTCATCAATCATTCCCTCTCCTACAACACACTCAAAGCCTACCAGACAGCTTGGAAGGCGTTCAATAAATTCCTCACGTCCTGCCGTAAAACACCAACAGATCTCAAACAGGTACTGGCCTTCATTGCACACTGTCACTCGCAGCTGGCCTTATCCTACAATGCCATTCGGCTATACCTAGCCGGCATTCAACATTTCTCGACACTTGAAGACCCTACGAAATCTTCACTGTTTTCGTCACACGCTATACGGCCATCCTAAGGGGCATTCAGAAACAACAACCAGTCATCAGCTCCAAGCGCTTACCCATTACGGGCCCCATTTTTAGGGACATGTCAACTATTCTGGCTACTTCACCATTCGGTCTGCTCCCCAGCACGGTCTTACAAGCAGCTATATATTTAGCTTACTATGGGTTCTTGCGACCTGGCGAATTCACCTCTAACAAACCCACAGACCAAGTACTATGCAGACGGCACTTGCTTCGATACCAAGACCATTTCATCCTGCACCTCGAGGTCTCTAAAACCCAACAAACAGGCTCAGGAGTGAACATTCATCTCTACAAAACCAACAACAGCTGGTGTCCAGTCGCTGTACTCAACCGACTCCTGTCACTCCTGCCTGAGCAACCAGACAGCAGTCCCCTCTTACCATTCCCAGTTAAACCCTTAAGCGCCTCTCAGTTTGTGAAACACATAAGGATACTTCTCCGCAATCTTCACCTTAACCCTAGTCAGTATTCCGGACACTCCTTCCGCATCGGAGCAGCCTCCGCAGCGTCCCGCCACGGGGTTCCAGACCACATCATCAGAAGACTAGGCAGGTGGAAATCAGGCTGCTTCGCCCGGTATATCCCCAATCCACAAACAGAGATGGCACAGGCATTCTCCAAATTGGCTCAATAAATAACTGAAAACCAATAAAATTATAACCCTACCTGAATGTTTTTGCCCCCTTATTTTGGCATACCGGCCATTAGACCAAGGCACACTTTCAGGTCCATTTCATATGGTAAGTCCACACTTCCAGGTCTATTTCCAATGGTAAGTTTATCCTAACTATAAATGTTATCTATGTCCATATCGGACATAGGGCTCCGACCATAAGTAGGAAGGCCAGTATGGTGGCCTGAATTTATGGGAGGAGTCCGGGGGGTATTTAAGCAGCCCGCTCACCTGTGGTGCTTGTCGGTTTCCTGTGCGCGATACCCACCCTCCCATCCCCATTTCAAGGCATTTTTTTCATTTCATTCATTTCATCTCATTTCTCTCTACAGAATAATCATTTCTTAAAACCAGGGTATGCCCCCTTATTTTGGCATACCGGCCATTAGACCAAGGCACACTTTCAGGTCCATTTCATATGGTAAGTCCACACTTCCAGGTCTATTTCCAATGGTAAGTTTATCTTAACTATAAATGTTATCTATGTCCATATCGGACATAGGGCTCCGACCATAAATATATATATATATATATATGAGACTATCTGTATATATATATTAAATACACTGCAGCTAACTGAATCACCTGCCTGCCTGAAGTATATTAAAAACAGTACACCAGGAACAGACTGCAGTCAGATCTAGCTAAACTGGATACAGTGGATATATATACTGTATATATACGAGCCTGTCTGTATATATATATATATATATATATATATATATATATATATATATATATATATATATACATATATATATTAAATACACTGCGGCTAACTGAATAATCTGCCTGCCTGCTCAATTTAAATGATACTCTCTCTCCGTCCACACCAAAGACACACTACACAAGGCCGATGTGCAGGGGCCCTTATATAGTGAGGGGCGTGGACTTAGTCCCCCTGAGCCATAATTGGCCAAAGGCACCCTTTGGCCAATTATGGCTCTCTTAGCTGAGGGCGCTGTGACTGGCTAAAGCATGCAGGTCATGATGCATGCTCTGGTCAATCATCATACAGCAATGCACTGTGCTCCCGCAGTGCATTATGGGCCGTTACACGCCGCTCGAATTTGGCATTTCGACCAATGGGCAAACAGTCAATGTTCGAGTCGAAATCATGCTCGACCCAAACAGAAAGCTCATCCCTATTCATCAACACTAATGACAGATCAACCCTTGAAGCAGAAGAATGGCATAAATGGAGCATGCGGATTCATAAAGGTATTCTGAATGTAGCCTTGACGGAATCAGGCTATAAAGTCCACGCCAAATGGTACTTGGTACCGGAGCGTTTGTCGAAAATTTATCCAGGCACCTCAGCCACATTCTTCAGGGGTTGTGGTCAAATAGGCACACCATTACATGTGTAGTAGACATGTGCATTCGTTTTTGTCCGAATGCATTTTCGTCCGAATTTCAGGTATTTTCGTTGTTTCTTTAACAAACGATAACGAAAGCGCAGAATATGAAAACTGAAAGATCCGACATAAACAAATGCTTTATTTTCATTCCGACAACAGTTCGATATAGATAGGAGATTCAACATGACACTGACAATAACAATCGGTGTCTATAGAACCTGCGGTCGAATGTGCCTAACCTTAACTCTATTAGTCCAAGATTATTCGACATAGAGAGAAAAGATTCGACATAGAGAAAAAAGATTCGACATAAAGACAAAAGATTGCTGATGGAATTGGGTGGGAGAAGTAAAATAAAAATAATGATGATGATGAATGATTTCGGCCGATTGTATCCAAAGAGGAAGGGCAGTAAAATAGCTAGAACTAAGTACACATGTACAGCCAACTTACTTTCACTTACGATTTGCTAGCAGAGAGAGACACACACACTGAATCATTTCAGAAGACAGTCAATCTTAGCTGGTCCGTTTGTCAGAGAACCTGAATTATTTAGCAATTAAGCAAAAGCACTGCAGCAGAACAATAGTGAAGCAAGCTACAGTTCAACTTACATTTTCCATAATAATCTGCTGCTATTGTGTTAGTGTTGTGAACTTGATAGTGATACTAGTGTTGCTAGTGTTGTGATAGCCTCAGAGGCTGCCTGTGTTGTGGGGGGGGATTTATTATATATAGATTCTATATTATAATGCCATATCAATATCTGACACAACGTCGGATGCCGCACCCGCCATTGCACTTGGAGATTGAGAAACGCATGTGAAAGTTGGCTGACTGTTGGGGTAGAGTAGACCATTTAACATGAACGACGAAGATTCGACAAAGCAGCGAAAAACATGCAAACGTCGAATCTTTGGCTTATGATCTCTGTCATAAGTTCTAAGAAGATTCGACGGAGCAGCTAAACCGTACGACGCTGCAATCTATAGGCTATCTATAGGCTATAGAAAAACTCTAATGTTGGTTGACTAGTAAAATAATTAATAAATATAATTATTACTAGTCATACAACATTAGAATTCTACTACAGCTAGCTTGTAGGCGGAAAATTTGACAGGAAATGTACGATTGCGGCGTCATACAGTTTAGCTGCTCAGTCGAATCTTCTTTGAACATTCGACAAACACCATAAGCCTTCAATGACAGATTCAACCTTAATTAATTTGAATTTTTGGACGAATGCAATTTTTAACTAAAAACAAAATTAATAAAAACTAATTTTGGGAGTAACTAAATAAATTTATTTTTCGGACGAAAACAAAATTCCGAAACGAAATATTTCAGTGTGCACATGTCTAATGTGTAGTGGGTATGCCCTAAGGTTCGCCGTTTTTGGATAAGGGTACACTTACTTATTTTCTCGGTCACGATGATCAAAATCCCTAAAGAAGCGAGTATAGCCTTATTAAATAAGCCTGTTTAAAATATCCCTTGGCATACCCAGACCCTAATTTATTTTATGTTCTTAGCGGCTAAAATCACTATAGCAACAGCAGGGAAAGGCTCTGTCATAGATATGGCCTTAATGAAACAGAAACTTATGTGGATCATGTTGAATGAAAAGGTAGTGAGTATCTTACGAGATAAGCAATCAACCTTTGACAAAATTTTGTCTCCTTGGCTGGATTTTTTGCAGGTCCCAGGAGACTGAAGTCGATAATGACTGGAGGATCCCTGGACGGACTCACTTCTCCTTTCCACTTTCTTTCTTTACCAATTCTATTGTTCCTCTGATCCCAACCGATCTAGGAATTATGTTCTAACTGCTCTTCCCCTCCCCCCCTTTTTTTTGTTTCCTCTTCTCTTTTTCTCTTCCTATTCGAACAATTTTTTGTTATAGTTGAGGGATTGAAGCCCCCTACAGGTCACTGGTATAGAACCCTCTTTATTATTTTTGACGGCCTACTCAAGTGATTATGTTTCAGTACGGTCTCAACCTCAGGATCTTCCTGCCCTTATTCATTCTTATTTTGATATACAGGGCAATAATCCTGAAACCTACCTCTCAGGGTTAATAATGTCTTCGTAATGTACAATTTTCATAACCCAAAGCTTATTTTCTTAGTTTATTTCTGTTGATGCCCATATGTTCCACCATGGCCTTATTGAAGACCTAACCAGTTTACCAAGATCTTCCCCTGATGATTTCCTGCTCTCCTCCCCTCATTTTTGTACCAATTCTTGTACGATTCAGAGCATGTTTGCTGCTCTGCACAGTGTTCATTTACTCTGCATTTTTCAAAATACCAATAAAAACGACTGAAACAAAAATACTAAGTCATATTGGTATCATAATATATCATCGAAACAGACGATCGAAAGAACAAAAGTTTTAATCCAAAGGTCGTCTGTTTTGGAGATATATTATGAATCCAGTATGACTATGTATTTTTTATGTTGCTAGTGTGGTTTTTAATCTATGTATAATAAACTTGTTATGTTTTAAACTTTTTTGTTGTGTGCCATCAAAGTCCCAACCAGTTGCCAAAAAGTTTAGTTTTTTTTATGTTATCCTAATCACACACTGTTTAAATTACATGATCCCTTCTCTTTCTGTATGTGGATTATGGCAATGTAATTAGTTTATTAAAAAAAAACATCCAAGTACCTTCTTTCCTAACCGATATTCAGCGGTCACATGACCCAGCTCTTTCCCTAGCTTCTCACCTGGGAAACAGTTGCAGGAGGAGCTTCAAGTCCTCTGCTACTGGTCATGTTAAAAAAACAAAACAAAAAATAAAACAACCTTTGGAATACAGAGTAAAAATAAATAATTCATATCAATAAACTGTTTTAAATTGTCATAGGAATATATATTTGAAATCAAATCTTTACTATTTATTTTTGGCAACAACATGGTGTGGATGGATTTTTGCCAGTCACAGGCTTTGTCACCCGCCTCCAGCTTGTGCCTTAGAATGACAAGGAGATGAAGCCTCCATCAATCAATATGTAATATCCTGTCCCTATTGTGTTTAGTTGGTTAGTGGGCATGGAGGAGGGCGAGGGAGGGAGTGGGCTGTCTTTTACCACTGTGTATGCTCCCACGTGTGTGACTTTGTAGCCACATGGGCTGCTCAGATGTGATAGGGTGGAAATACTCAGGGTAGAGTAGGTACTAAAAACTGAGCTTGTGCACTAGCTGACAACACTGCTCTGCAGAATCCCCAACTGCAGTGAGGACATGAAGAGGAGACAGAGAATAGCAGGATCAACCAGTTTGTTTGCAAACATTTTACAATTCTTATCTCTTTAAAGACCATTAATATATTTTTAAAATCTGTTACCTTCCTGTCTGTGTGACAGTGAGTGTCACAGACATTTCCTAAAGGTCAGAATTGTTACAGTGGATACTTCAAATAGTGCACATTTTTATCAAAACTTGTAGTGACAGTTGCATGTTTAAAGTGTTAACTGTAGAATTAACCAACCCTAGTGATGGTCACTCTCAGTCTGGCACTTAGATTATTGTCCCAAAAGCAGGAAAATCAACAAAACATTCCCCTGCGGAAGCCCTAACGGGCAAAACATGTCGGGATAATAGTGCTGCATGACCCTTTTTAACATCCAATTTGATGTGTACTGATGTCTGCAATATTTATGTATACCCAATACAACTTTTAAACTTGTTCTATGTTTAATAAATTGTGATACTATTTTTTACCTTGTTGCATGAGTACGGTAATTCAATTTGCTTGGCACCCATAAAATCCCATCAAATTATCCTCTTGTCTCTCCCGAAGTTATATGACGATGATAGGGTGATGTTAGATGCAGGGATAACAAACAAAGAAATAGTGGCTGCAATTTTTGACTTTCCCCCTAATAAGGCCCCCGAACTTGATGGCATTCCTGCCGACTTTTATAAACTCTATGCTGAGGAATTGGCACCTAGACTGAATACACTTCTAGCTCAATGTCTAGAACTCAATAGGCTTCCAACGTCTATGTTGGATGCGTACATGGTCCTCTTGCTAAAGCCGGGGAAGGACCCATTAGAGTGTGCATCTTATAGACCTATTGCTCTACTAAACACGGATCTGAAGATCTTAACAAAGACCCTGGCAAATAGGTTGGTCGCGGTGATTCCCTCTCTTGTCAATATTGATCAGACTGGTTTCATGCCCGAAAAGTCTACAGATACTAATCTGAGAAGATTATTTACTCATTTTCAGCTTTCCGGGTGTGAGACAGGCTCCAGAATAATTATGTCGATCGATATAGAAAAAGCATTCGATTCAATTGACTGGACATGCTTAGAGTGCTTGGTAAAATGGGGTTTGGCAAGGTGTTTCTGCAATGGATTACCTTATTGTATAGTAATCCCAGAGTAGCAATCAGGATTGGCAAGTCTACATCTCCCTTTTTTTCAGTAAACAGAGGTACTAGACAGGGGTGTCCTTTGTCCCCATTCATATTTGCCCTTATGATGGAACCGTTGGCAGTGGCTCTGAGGTCATCTAGTGAAGTTCAAGCTATAAGAGTTGGTACGATCAAAGAATGTCTAGCACTATACGCTGATGACATGCTACTGTTTCTGGAGGTCCTCGTTACAAGCAGCATTGAGAATACTAAACAATTTCACCACCTTTTCAGGGTTAAAAGTCAATTGGAGTAAATCCTCAATTTTGCCGTTAGATGAAAGGGCTAAAGAAAAGGCCGATCATAGTTTGCTGTTAAAATGGGTATCTTCCATCACATATTTAGGGGTAAAAATTTCAGCTGATAGTTCTGACTACTTGTCTCTTAACTTGATGCCACTTTTGAATTTTTTCAAGCAAAAGGCGCAGGCGTGGCAGAGGCTCCCACTATTACTCATAGGGAGGATAAATTTATTAAAAATGAAAATTCTACCTGTCATTTTATACTTCCTTAGACACGCCCCGGTGTGGGTCCGCAAGTCTTTATTGGACAGTATCACTAGCACATTTTTATGGGCACCCAAACAACCACGCATAGGACTCAAAGTACTTCAGGAACCCTGGGGAAGTGGCGGGTTGGCCCTTCCTGACTGGAGGAAATATTATTTGGCCGGCCAGATGGTGTTTGCCCATAAATGGCTAATATCAGATGATGGCGATTCTGCAACAGTTGTGGAGGCGGCTCTTTTGGGGTCTTTTGAGGTCTTATGAGACTCTTAGACTGGCCCTTTACAGAGGAATCAAATCGGAATTACCAATCACATTAGCTATGAAGGCTACTATTAAGGCTTGGGAGGAGGTAAAACAACTAGTTTGTCTGAGCTACTTGGGCTTCTCCCCTCTGACTCCATTGTGGGGGAATCCTAAGTTGACTCAATTCTATACATTCTCAGATCACATGGTATGGGTGTTTCAGATTTTTGCAACTTCGTCACGCCTTTCAGGCTCAGTTTGGGGATCAAGTGGTGGAATCTCTCCCATCATCCATGGAAGATATGCTTATGCAGGAAGAACTTCCTAAAACACTATCAGTTGTTTATAAAGAAATGTTTAAGAAAAGTCCCGGGGCATTGTCAAAATGTAGACAACGTTGGGAGGTGGAGGTCCCTGACATAGATGGGGAGGATTGGGATGATATGTGGAACTGTCCCTTCAAACATTTGGTCTCGGCAAGGGATAAATTAATACAGTTCAAATTCCTACATAGAATTTATTTTACTCCTGCCAGACTAGCTACCATATACCCTACAATCCCCTCGGCGTGTTGGAGATGTGTTTTTTTACCGGCTGGTGTGGAACACATCTTCTGGGAATGCTCTCACATTAAACCCTTCTGGGAGGGGATAGTCCCGTGTATCTCAGATCTCCTGAAAATTCCTATCCCAAACTCTATAAAAGTTTGTCTATTGGGCCTGGTTGAAGAGGTGGTTAACTCAATGGCTCTCAGAATGTTATTAAATATACTATTTTTCTACGGGAGAAAAGCTATCCTATTGAAATGGAGGTCCTCTGTGCCTCCAGGTATACCTTTTTGGAAGGGATTAGTCAATTCCATGTTACCTTACTATAAAGCAACATACCTTTCTAGAAGGTGTGAGAAAAAGTTTAATAAAGTGTGGCAAGCGTGGTTTAACTCAGATACCACTGCTGGATAAAGTTGTTTAATGTATTGTTCTAGGTAATTCAATGCTAAAATCATTGTTATTGTTTTGAAAATTTATTTAACCCTCCAATTCAGTCAAGGGGGTTGACAATGTTTTAGTAAAGAATGTTTTTTAGGATTATTAATATTTGAGGGTTACATAGATGTGCAATACCTATGAGATACTTTAAAACAATTAGTTATATCCACTGGATGTATCATGAGGTGTATCTTTGTAATATAATGGAAATGTCCTGTCCGAAGGGGGGGTGAACCGAGTTACAGGTTGTTGGGGGGAGGGAGTGGGAGGGGAAGGGGAGGGTTTACGCACTTAATTAGGTGTTTATGTTAAATAAGTATATAAGTGTGACCGATTGGTCCTTGAGTGGCCTAGCAATGTGCTAGGGTCACTCTTTTGTTTACTGTATGTTTGTTTTCATCTAAAAGTAAACATTTCAATAAAAAATTTATAAAAAAAAAATTATCCTCTTGTTTACATATATCATTCAGGGATGTGGTGCCTTTTTGTTGACATTGTCACCTATGCATACCAATCAGGAAAATCTTTGTTTAGGGTCAGGTCGATAGTGCCATTGTCACCAGTACAACCTCTTTCAGCTAGAGAGGCTTGGAGTAAAGGAAAAGCCTAGAGGGAGGGACAAGATGACTGGGTCAGAAAATAGGAGGAGTAGTTACTAGGTAGGGAATGTAGAAGTTTGAGCACTTACCTAAATGGTAAAAGAGGGGAGCAGGAGGGGCTTCAAGAGTTGGTGTCACGTACCTGGTAGGAGTCTGATATGACGAGGGCGGACTCCCTTGTATCTCCAGCCCGAGCCCCACTGAAGGTGGAACAGATGTTGGCTAGGGCCAGGAGGAACACGAGTGCCTGTAAGTGTTGCTTGCAGAACTTGCAAAACCTAAGCACCCCCTGAAGGAGTGCAATTCCTCTAGCGGGACTTTTTTCACAGGGATACCTCTAATAAAGTAGAAAGTAGTAGAAGTTTATAGTTTTTGTATAAAAATACTGTAGTCTATTAATTTAACATCTAAAAATCATTACACATCACCTAACCAATATACACAATAAAATGGATGCATGTAAATGGGAAAAAGTAATTCTACAAATAAATGACCAAATGCAATGATACAGGTAATAAAGAACCAATGATCATAGAACCCGACGTTTCAAGGTAAGCAAAAGGGGTTGACCTCTTCTTCAGGGGTAACGACAATTGGTCAAAATGGATATTTCATCTAGAAAATTAACAAAAAGCAGAGCAAACATAAAAGGATGAATATCTCAGGCATTCACAGCAGGAGGCAGTAGAGAGCATCTAGTTTACACTATAAAGGTCAATAGACATTAACATATGTTATATCTTTAGTAAATTCCAGGCATATACATGCAGAGATTTCATACTGACCCCTTAAGATTCATATAAACACTCCCAGGGACATTATCAGCATTCAATGCGAATCAAGAATTTGCCGCCCATCACGGCCACACAGGGATCACAGAACCGAGGTTTAAGGAGATAGAGAAGATACTAGGTGAATCACAGGAAAAAGAACCAGGGCGGACTGAGGTTGCTTCACAAAGGATATCCCCAATAAAAGAATAGACACAGTCCTCCCCTCACTGCAAAGGCTTGAGACAGCCTGTTTGATGGAGTTAGAGAGTGTGGGGGTACAATCCTGCTGCAATGAAAATATTTCGATGAGAATCTTCAAAAAGAGAGCCTAGTATAAATATAATACTATTCTCAGAATTGTAAGGAATATTGGGGTTAGCAGATTTACCCGAGATTGTAAATATAGAACATATATGACACGTACCTAAAAACTGGGGATAAAAAGGAACCAGATCATGGGTCCCAATTTCAGCAACAGGAGGTATTTGAATAATACCCCAGAATCAAAAATGGGTAGGGGTCCAAGAAAGTATGCAGGTTCCCTGGTTGGGTGTGAGTCCGCATAAGTCTGCAGATTATAAAACACATCAGGGAAATATTATAGGTAAGTAAGCGGTTAACCGTCGGTAAAATTTCCAAACATCCCAACCAGAGGGGGTCCATGCATTTACCTGCCTGTCTCAGCTTCCTCCAAGCACGTCTGTGTGGTGTCAGTAGCAGCTGATTAATGCAGTGCTGGAGGAGTTTAAATGTGTGTTTAATTGCAGTGGGTGGGGATGTCCAATCAGCAGCCTGATTGGCTAAACCATGAGTATGGGGCGGTCACAGGCAGGGAGGACGTGAGATGTCTGTCAAGGATATCCCCCGGTAAGAGTGACGCACAGCGTTATCCCCACAAAGCACTCCCTGGAGTGAAAGCATCCACAACAGGGAGGGGATGGGCCTGTATGACAGCGCTGTGCTCGGTGGGGGGCGGAGCCAGCATGATGTGGATGATTCCCCCATGCGTCTCGAAGTCCCGCAGCGCAGAGCTGGAGTGCCCGCTGTCATGGAGATCCATGACACAGACTGCCAGAGAGAGGGGGGTCCGGGAGCGCTCTGAAGGGAGCGCTCCTCGGTCTCCCTCGGGTGCGCTGAGTGAGCTAAAAGCACAGCCCACGGCCTGGATGAAATGGAAGGGAAATGAGTGAATGTGATTGGCTAAGGGGGAAGAGGAGAAGAAAGGAAAACAAACCAGAAATAGGGGACACAGACATGCAGAAAAGGGTGTAAGGAAGGAAGTAACGGTGAATAGAGAGGTAACAGCAGAAAGTAAACAGGGGAAGAAAAAAGAGACAATGCAGTCATGTGAGAGGAGAAGGAGGAAGAATGCTCCTAGAAAAGGGAGGAAAAGAAAAGTCAAGAAAAAAGAGGTAAAAGGAGAATAAATGTAAGAACACCGATACTTGATAGACCTCCGTGTGGTCGGGAAAGACGGTCCCATTGGATCAGAAAAGGTCCTGAAATGATAGGAAGAAGTTGTTCCATTATATATTTTAAACAGTATATTACATCACAGGCTAAACAGAAATAACATGTTCAAACCAAAAATATATCTATAGTCTTATTAGTTTTTATGTCCTATCAATTCCAAAGACCATCCCTGGCCAGGGGCATATTCCAAAAATGTATGTATTTATCCAGTCCCGTGAGAGTACGAGATTACTATAGTGGGTAGAAAATAATGATCAATAAACAAGGAGTACAGATAGTCCAGGTAGGCAAAGGACTACCTCAATTTAAATAAAGGGGGGGCGATCCTATTATAGAGGTTCCCATTCAGATCCTCCTGAGGAGAAACCCTCCAGGAAGGGTCTAAAGGAGGTGGTTGCATTGAGGCCAGGTGGCATAGTCGCATTCAAGCGAAAAATCCACCTTTGTTCGGCCTGCATTAATATTTTGTTAGTGTCGCCTCGTCTAATACCAGGGTGTATTCTGTCTAGAATCAGGAAGGAAATCTTTGGAGTGATTCCTTCATGTAGGTCTCTCACATGTCTTCCCAAGGGGAGGCTTGGATTACTGGTCTGCATGGATAGAATGTGTCGATAGGCGCGTCGCCAAAAGGGCTGAATAGTTTTGCCCACATAGAAACAAAAGCAGTTACATAAAAGTAAGTAAACTACATTAGCTGTTTGGCAATTCACATAGTGTTTGGGGCGGTAACGTTCGCCATTTGGGAGTGTTATATTGCGTGTGGTGTTCATGAAGCGGTAGTAGTTACACCCCCCACAAGTAAATGTACCTGGGTATTTGCACGGATCCTGGTGTCCGGAATCGTGATATTCACTGGACACCAGGTAATCCTTGAGAGATCTGGCTCTTTTAAATGTAAAGACCGGGTGTTTGCTCACATATGGGCCTATAGTGGGGTCCATTGAAAGAAGATGCCAATACTTATTGGCGATTTTTTTGAAGGTTTCGTGCTGGTTGCAGTATTTAGTTATAATCGAAATTGGATTTTTCTTGATATCTTTAGAGGATGGATTGTAAAGCAATTCTTTCCTGGGTTTCACTACTGCCCGATTGTAGGCCTTTTTGAGGCATGATTTAGAGTAACCCCGCAGTAATAGTCTCTCCCTCAGGAGATCAGCCTCTCTTCTAAAGGTTGTGTCATCTGTGCAATTTCTGCGTGTCCTCAAGTACTGACTAAAAGTGATGGATGCAATTAGAGGTGTTGGATGAAAGCTACTAGCATGTAATATAGTATTGCCCGCTGTTGGCTTCCTGTATAAACTACTGCTGATACGTCCCCTGTCATCTTTATGGATGGTTACATCTTATTGAACCAACATCAATGAAGGCGATAATCTATCGAACGACGAAAGGGTCGCTCTCAAAAAATTACATGATCATCCACACATAACAATAAAGCCCTCCGATAAGGGGGACAATATTGTTATTATGGACAACTCACAATATGTGGAGATGTGTATGAAAATTCTTGAAAATAAAAAATGGTACTGTAAGATCCAAGCTAATAAGATTAATAAATTTAATCAGGAATATTACTCCCTAGTAGATCTCGCCCTCGAACAACAGGTGATCAGCAAATCAGAATGGGAATTTATTAGAGTCAAACAACCAAAGATCCCAACCTTTTATGCTCTACCGAAATTGCATAAATGTGTAAAACGACCAACAGGCAGACCTATAGTGTCGGGGAACGGCTCAATAACAGAGAATCTCAGTTCTTTCGTCGATGGGCATCTTCGCCCATTTGTGACCAATCTTCCCAGTTACTTACGCGACACTCCCCACTTACTCCAGATCTTGGATGGAATGACCATTCCCCCACGTCGATTTTGGTGGCAATCGACCTGGAGGCCTTATACAGCTCGATTCCCCACAGCAAGGGCTTAAGCTGTATTCGACAGGTCTTATCTTACAAGATAATAGACTTAATCCCAAAATGGGTGATTTTTTGCTGGATTCCTTGGACTATATCCTACAACATAACCACTTCACTTTCAATGGCTCCCACTTCCTCCAGGTGCAGGGGGTAGCAATGGGGACCTCGTGTGCCCCATCGTATGCCAACCTGTACCTGGGGGAGTGGGAGCGTATGATTAACCAATCCGAGGAGCTGGCTCCTTTCATGATGAATGTGAGCCTATGGCTCAGATTCATCGATGATGTCTTCCTTGTTTGGTATGGCCCACAAGATCAACTGGAACCCTTCTTAGAATGTTTGAACACGAATAATTTCAATTTGAGTTTTACAATGATTTTTGACAATTCTTCCATAACTTTCTTAGATGTAACCATCCATAAAGATGACAGGGGACGTATCAGCAGTAGTTTATACAGGAAGCCAACAGTGGGCAATACTATATTACATGCTAGTAGCTTTCATCCAACACCCCCTAATTGCATCCATCCCTTTTAGTCAGTACTTGAGGACACGCAGAAATTGCACAGATGACACAACCTTTAGAAGAGAGGCTGATCTCCTGAGGGAGAGACTATTACTGCGGGGTTACTCTAAATCAAGCCTCAAAAAGGCCTACAATAGGGCAGTAGTGAAACCCAGGAAAGAATTGCTTTACAATCCATCCTCTAAAAATATCAAGAAAAATCCAATTTCGATTATAACTAAATACTGCAACCAGCACGAAACCTTCAAAAAAATCGCCAATAAGTATTGGCATCTTCTTTCAATGGACCCCACTATAGGCCCATATGTGAGCAAACATCCGGTCTTTACATTTAAAAGAGCCAGATCTCTCAAGGATTACCTGGTGTCCAGTGAATATCACGATTCCGGACACCAGGATCCGTGCAAATACCCAGGTACATTTACTTGTGGGGGGTGTAACTACTGCCGCTTCATGAACACCACACGCAATATAACACTCCCAAATGGCGAACGTTACCGCCCCAAACACTATGCGAATTGCCAAACAGCTAATGTAGTTTACTTACTTTTATGTAACTGCTTTTGTTTCTATGTGGGCAAAACTATTCAGCCCTTTTGGCGACGCGCCTATCGACACATCCTATCCATGCAGACCAGTAATCCAAGCCTCCCCTTGGGAAGACATGTGAGAGACCTACATGAAGGAATCACTCCAAAGATTTCCTTCCTGATTCTAGACAGAATACACCCTGGTATTAGAGGAGGCGACACTAACAAAATATTAATGCAGGCCGAACAAAGGTGGATTTTTCGCTTGAATGCGACTATGCCACCTGGCCTCAATGCAACCACCTCCTTTAGACCCTTCATGGAGGGTTTCTCCTCAGGAGGATCTGAATGGGAACCTCTATAATAGGATCGCCCCCCCCCTTTTATTTAAATTGAGGTAGTCCTTCGCCTACCTGGACTATCTGTACTCCTTGTTTATTGATCATTATTTTCTACCCACTATAGTAATCTCGTACTCTCACGGGACTGGATAAATACATACACTTTGGGAATATGCCCCTGGCCAGGGATGGTCTTTGGAATTGATAGGACATAAAAACTAATAAGACTATAGATATATTTTTGGTTTGAACATGTTATTTCTGTTTAGCCTGTGATGTAATATACTGTTTAAAATATATAATGGAACAACTTCTTCCTATCATTTCAGGACCTTTTCTGATCCAATGGGACCATCCTTCCCGACCACACGGAGGTCTATCAAGTATCGGTGTTCTTACATTTATTCTCCTTTTACCTCTTTTTTCTTGACTTTTCTTTTCCTCCCTTTTCTAGGAGGATTCTTCCTCCTTCTCCTCTCACATGACTGCATTGTCTCTTTTTTCTTCCCCTGTTTACTTTCTGCTGTTACCTCTCTATTCACCGTTACTTCCTTCCTTACACCCTTTTCTGCATGTCTGTGTCCCCTATTTCTGGTTTGTTTTCCTTTCTTCTCTTCTTCCCCCTTAGCCAATCACATTCACTCATTTCCCTTCCATTTCATCCAGGCCGTGGGTTGTGCTGTTAGCTCACTCAGCGCACCCGGGGGAGACCGAGGAGCGCTCCCTTCAGAGCGCTCCCGGACCCCCCCTCTCTCTGGCAGTCTGTGTCATGGATCTCCATGACAACGGGCATGCCAGCTCTGCGCTGCGGGACTTCGAAACGCATGGGGGAATCCTCCACGTCGCGCTGGCTCCGCCCCCCGCCGAGCACAGCGCTGTCACACAGGCCCATCCCCTCCCTGTTGTGGATGCTTTCACTCCAGGGAGTGCTTCATGGGGATAACGCTGTGCGTCGCTCTGCCCGGGGGATATCCTTGACAGACATCTCACGTCCTCCCTGCCTGTGACCGCCCCATACTCATGGTTTAGCCAATCAGGCTGCTGATTGGACATCCCCACCCACTGCAATTAAACACACATTTAAACTCCTCCAGCACTGCATTAATCAGCTGCTACTGACACCACACAGACGTGCTTGGAGGAAGCTGAGACAGGTAGGTAAATGCATAGACCCCCTCTGGTTGGGATGTTTGGAAATTTTACAGACGGTTAACCGCTTACTTACCTATAATATTTCCCTAATGTGCTTTATAATCTGCAGACTTATGCGGACTCAAACCCAACCAGGGAACCTGCATACTTTCTTGGACCCCTGCCCATTTTTGATTCTGGGGTATTATTCAAATACCTCCTGTTGCTGAAATTGGGACCCATGATCTGGTTCCTTTTTATCCCCAGTTTTTAGGTACGTTTCATATATGTTCTATATTTACAATCTCGGGTAAATCTGCTAACCCCAATATTCCTTACAATTCTGAGATTAGTATTATATTTATACTAGGCTCTCTTTTTGAAGATCATCATCGAAATATTTTCATTGCAGCAGGATTGTACCCCCCCACTCTCTAACTCCATCAAAGAGGCTGTCTCAAGCCTTCGCAGTGAGGGGAGGACTGTGTCTGTTCTTATATTGGGGATATCATTTGTGAAGCAACCTCAGTCCGCCCTGGTTCTTTTTCCTGTGATTCACCTGGTATCTTCTCTATCTCCTAGAGCCTCGGTTCTGTGATCCCTGTGTGGCCGTGATGGGCGGCAAATTCTTGATTCGCATTGGATGCTGATAATGTCCCTGGAAGTGTTTATATGAATCTTAAGGGGTCAGTATGAAATCTCTGCATGTATATGCCTGGAATTTACTAAAGATATAACATATGTTAATGTCTATTGACCTTTATAGTGTAAACTAGATGCTCTCTACTGCCTCCTGCTGTGAATGCCTGAGATATTCATCCATTTATGTTTGCTCTGCTTTTTGTTAATTTTCTAAATGAAATATCCATTTTGACCAATTGTCGTTACCCCTGAAGAAGAGGTCAACCCCTTTTGCTTACCTCGAAATGTCGGGTTCTATGATCATTGGTTCTTTATTACCTGTATCATTGCATTTGGTCATTTATTTGTAGAATTACTTTTTCCCATTTACATGCATCCATTTTATTGTGTATATAGGTTAGGTCATGTGTAATGATTTTTAGATGTTAAATTAATAAACTACAGTATTTTTATACAAAAACTATAAACTTCTACTACTTTCTACTTTATTAGAGGTAACCCCGTGAAAAAAGTCCCGCTAGAGAAATTGCACTCCTTCAGGGGGTGCTTAGGTTTGGCTAAAATTGGGATGGGGGCTCACCTCTAGAAAAAATATACAGTGCCTATTGGGATGACACCTCCCTTCTTGCAGAACTTGCAGATAGAGTAGTAGTAGGCTCGGTGGCACAGGCAGGACAACAGGCAGTGTTTGAGCCAGGCGAAGAGCAGGGTCTCAAGGATAGCTGGGTTTGGTAACAGGCGGGCAGCGAAGTACAAAGGCATGAGCAGATCAAGGTCAAAATGGAAGCCGAGATCAGGAACCAATAATCAGGAATGTATCAGAGTCCAGAAGCAGAGTCAGGGTAAATCGGGTTCAGTAACAGGTATCAGGCAGAGTACAACAGGAATCAGAAGATCAGGACACAGCTGAAGACCAGTCAGCACTGTTTGTGAGTCAGAGCACCCTTAAAATAGGCTGTTAGGCGCCAATTGGCATTAGGGACGCGCTCCTGCGAATGCACGCAGTCCGTTGCGCCAGCGCAGTTCTCTTACACCGCTGTTGCCCGTGAGTGTGTGCATGCGCACGTGTGTGCACCATAGCAGTTCTCTTACAGTTGGTATGTGGGAAGGGTCTGGGAGGAGCTGGAGGGACATCTTCATCTTCTACAGAGCAGCCCTGCGGTCTTCTGATCCTTAAAGAACAGGAAAAGATCTTTATCATGGTTGATTTGGAGAGCTTACTATCACAGCTCAGGGCTGCCAGAGCGAGCAATGGCCAGGACTGGCTGAGAGAGCAAGTTACTGGGCTGCTGGAGGGAGTCAGGCAGAGGGGCCTGTTTCACCCCCTCCCGCATCTATGCATGCCTGGCGGTCACGGTCTTAGGTGCGCATGAGTCCAGACATGTCTCCCCGGGTTCGGTGCCACTCTGGGATCCCTTCATTGGACCCTCCAGGACCATCCCCCGAACGACTGCTGCAGCTCCGGGGTGCCCTGGGAGGAATCCTCATCCTCTACGGAACACGCTGGGTGAGCCAGGTGGTGAGTTCCCTGCTCCTGCCACCTTCCCTGCATCTACAGCTTACCGGGATCTGGGGGCAGCACCTCTGGCAAGCCCTCGGTGGGTGCTCAGCATGGGAGAGTGATGCCAGCAGGACCTGGCCTGTTGTCTGATGCGGCCGGGCTCCCTCCACAGAGATCAAGGCTTCCAGGTGGCTGCAGGCGCAGCATCCAGGGGGGCAGAGAAAGGCAGCTTTCCAGCACCAGCTCCGGAGTGGGAGAGCGCTGCGGGGACATGCTGTCGATGGCTCCGGCAAGATGGCGCCGCTGGTGATGTCAGTGGGTGGGTGGGACGCTACTTCGGCAGTGGACAGCAGAGTGAGCTGCGGCAGGATGGCAGCACCAGCAAGCCCAGAAAGGTCGGAAGGGAAGCTGGGTGCTTCTGAAGAGGATGTCAGTGTGGTCGGCAATGGATTCTGGCCCAGCGGCTGTGGGATTGGTACATCCTAAGCAGCCCGGTAAGTGACACGTGTCTGCTGTGTCTGGCTCTGACAGTATGTCTGCAAGTGTGAGTGGGGTGTTGCCACTGGACAGCGGTTTGGGGGTTGCAGGGGCTATCTTGCCTGGGGGGATGGTACGGCTTTGGGGACATTGCTGGGGGGTTGCGGCAGCTGATTTAGTGTCTGGAGGTGTCATCGGTGCCCACGCACCTACTGCGGCGTGGGTGTCTGGGGGTTCCGCGATTCCTGTTGTGGTGTCAGGGGGGGGCGTGGCTGTGTCCAGTGTACAGATGCCCGTTGGTCACTCCATTCCTCCACCAGTTGTTAGCGCTGCGCCAGGAACTGCCCTGCAATCGGAGCTGAGGATTTTCATGCCACCAATGGTGGCTGCAGAGGGTGCACAATCTGATCCAAAAGGTAAGGATTAGGATGCTGTTAAGGAGGTTGATGGCGTGTGGCTGGCAGATTCTGCAAAGTGTGAGGTTTATGTGTGCTTCGAGGGACCATTGGGGGCCCATCTTAACCCGAGGTTAAGGAGAAGATCGGTAGTGGTGACTATGTTGAGATTTTTTCTATGAATCCCCTTAGATAAATTCATTCTGGACAGGGTAAAACCAGATAAGACCACGAAGGTGGAGAATCATAGGTATCGCTTGATTCCACGGACGTTCTCTAACTGGCTGCAGGCCTTTCCGATTCTGGCTAGTGTTGTTGGGGAAAAGTCTCCGGAGCATTGCTCTGCTTTGTTTTGTTACTTGAATGGCATCAGCGAGGCGTACTGAGTATACGAAGGTACAGCCTGGTTGCAGTACGATGAGCAGTTCCACCAGTGCAAGGCGGTTCGGCCTTCTCTATGTTGGGACCATAAAGACATAGGTCTTTGGATGAAGCTGATGACTTTGGCGTGTGTTAGCACTCGGTTTTAGTCTGGGGCCAGCGGTCCTGCTGCCTCTGGACTCTTGGCCAGTAAAAGGAAGGGATATTGCTGGCAGTTCAATGAGGGCACCTGTAAATTTGGATCCTCCTGTCATTTTAAGCATGAGTGCTTTGGCTGCGGGGGCTCACATTCCTTCACTCGTTTCTTCAATAAAGGTTAAGGGCGACCTGGCCCTTTCTAGGTAGTGTCAGAAACCATGAACCAGACCGAGACAGAAGTACAGTTAAATCACACCTGTTTATTATTAAAAATAAAAAGGTAAATAGAGTAAGCGTAGTCAAAGCATAGCCAGAGTCCGGTAACCGGATCGGGTAGTTAGCCAAGCCAGAGTTCAGTAACCAGATCCGGTAATCAGCCAGGCCAGAAGTCAGGGATCCAAGTTGAGGAACAGCAAGCAGGATAAGGAGCCAGAAGGGATGTCAGCAAGACAGTCTTTTAAACTGGAACTCAGGAGATGGTTTCTTGTGATGTGACCAAGGCGAAGGCAGGAAAGAAGTGAGCTGGAAGTCTTTAAATAGGCGGGACTGACGAGCAGATCCACAACAGCTGGTTAACTGTGGAGAGAGAAGAGAGCTGGCAATCAGCCGACAGCTGTGCGGCCAGCTCAGAGAAGGAAGGGCTGAGCCAGCCCTGATAGTACCCCCTCCTCAACGACCCCTCCCCCTCGGAAGACCACCAGGCTTGAGGGGAAAACGTCTATGGAAATCACGGAAGAGGGCAGGGGCATATATGACCGAGGATGAGAACCAGGAGCGTTCCTCCGGACCGTACCCCTTCCAATGCACCAGCTACTGTATGCGCCAACGGAACCAATGGGAGTCAACAATGGATTGTACCTGATACTCCTCATGGTCCTCAACCTGTATAGGGTGAGGACGTGGCACCAAGGTGGTAAAGCGGTTGCAGACCAACGGCTTCAATAAGGAGACATGAAACCCATTGTACATACTAGGAGGAAGGTCCAACGCGTAAGCCACTGGGTTAATCCTTATGATAGGAAAACAAAGTAGATATGGCGCTGTTCTACTGCTAACACATAATGATGTAAAAATACTTAAGCTGCTTCTTTTTGGAAAAAACCTGAAGACTTAAAATAAATTACACTATATAAATTGTAAGTGTATGACACAAAATAAACTAAACCAAAATTACTTGTGCAGTGTGATCTTGCATTAAAACAAAAATCAAACAAAATGTGTACTCCTTGGTATAAAAAAACAGTATGTATGATACCCAAAACAAAATTAAACCACTATAAAAACTGTTGTGCGTGCTGAAACACTCTGAAGTGCAATTTGTGATTAATATATCTGATACCCGTTAAGATAAAGGTAAAATTAATACACCAAAACACTAGATAAATTGTTGTGCATACTGAAACAATATAGGTGCAATAATTAATATACTTTTTTTAAAGTGCTATTCCTGTTGTTAAACCTGCACCAATCATATTTTCTATGTCTGCATTTCCATATTGTTCATTTCAAATAAACTAATAGAAATCATTGAAAAAGACAAAAAATCCTAACGTGAATTATAAATTGTAAAGTGCTCTTATGCCCGTGAAGAAAATCCTCTTTCTAGTCTGATGGCCTTTTCAGTGAGTGAACACACCGTGCATATCTTAGTTCGTGTTCCTATTGTGGCTGTACTCACCAGATTCTTCTCCCCCTCCTGGGGTTAAAGGCATCCACAGTATATGCCACTGTGTAGCAATACAGGAAGAAGACCGTCCTTAGTGCTGGCTATGAGGAGTTTCCATTATATATTGTATGTCATGAAAGAGAGAGAGGGAGCCCAAATTGTGTAATACTGTATTGAACCATTTTATTAACAAACGCATGAAAGGGTACTCACATACGGTAGAATTTAAAAAGGCATTTTTTGCTGACACCAATGTTTGTGACAGGAAGTGATGCAAGGACGTATGCTGACTTGCACTGAATGTTAACAAGGACAGACTTGGGACAGACTCCCTCTGAGATTGTTCAAAAAAACCTCGCAGTCAGCCATGACACCTTCCCTTGAGAAATATCTTGTGATCTTGCCATGAAGGTTCTTGTGCAGGGACCTTCCATTATAGGGATGACAACGCTATGTGTCTGTTTCCCAACTGTGCTCCTGCGTTGTCACACAGGCTTCTGTGACTGGGTTAATCCTGCAAAGGATATGGAAAGGCTCAATAAACCGAGGAGCGAACTTCAGTGAGGGAACACAAAGTCGGAGGTTGCGAGATGACAGCCTGATCCTGTCCCCAATCCGGTAGGAAGGCGCAGGCAAGCGTCTGCAGTCAGCATGGAGTCTGTACCTATCATTAGCATGACGCAAAGCCTCCTGGACTTGTGCCCAAGTGGAACGAAGACCATGGAGATGCTCCTCTAGTGCAGGAATAAACGAGTCAGGCAACATGGAAGGTTGGAAAACATAATTCGCCATAAACGCCATAAACTGAGACAATCGGGAAGCAGAATTCAAGGCACTGTTGTGAGCAAACTCTGCCCATGGTAATAGGTCTGACCAGTTGTTGTGATGGTCACAAATATAGCAACGTAGGAATTGCTCCAAGGACTGATTGGCTCATTCTGCGGCCCCATTAGACTGCGGGTGATACATAGAGGAGAAAGCAAGCTGAATTCCCAGCTGTGCACAAAAGGCTCGCCAGAATCGGGACACAAACTGACTACCCCTGTCCGAGACAATCACCTTGGGTAGCCCATGTAAGCGAAAGATCTCCCGAGAAAAAATGGAAGCCAGTTCCTTATGCCGCGTACACACGGTCGGACTTTTCGTCTACAAAAGTCCGACAGCCTGTCCGACAGACTTTCGACGGACTTGCGGCGGACTTTCGACGGACTTGCGGCGGACTTTCTAACGAACAGACTTGCCTACACACGATCACACAAAAGTCCGTCGAATTCTTACGTGATGACGTACACCGGACTAAAATAAGGAAGTTGATAGCCAGTAGCCAATAGCTGCCCTAGCGTGGGTTTTTGTCCGTCGGACTAGCATACAGACGAGCGGATTTTTCGACCGTACTCGAGTCCGTCGGAAAGATTTAAAGCATGTTTCAAATCTAAAGTACGTCGGATTTGAGGCAAAAAAAGTCAGTTGAAAGTCCGGAGAAGCCCACACACGATCGGATTACCAGCCAGCTTTAGTCCGTCAGCGTCCGTTGGACTTTTGTAGACGAAAAGTCCGACCGTGTGTACGCGGCATTAGAAGTGGGCACAACTTTTTAAGTGGAATACAATGACACATCTTTGAGAACCGGTCAACCATCATAAAGATAACTGTGTTGCCTTGGGAGTTGGGCAACTCCACAATAAAATCCATAGACAGGTGGGTCCAGGGCCTCTCTCCATTGGGTATGGGTTGTAGGAGGCCCACTGGAAGGTGTCGTGGAGTCTTACTCTGAGCACACATGGAACAGGCAGCTACGAAGGCAGTTACATCAGCACGTAGACTAGGCCACCAGAATTATTGGGAAATGGCCCAAATGAGTTGATTCTTCCCAGGGTAGCCAGCTGCCTTGGGAGAATGGTAAGTCTGGAGCATGGCAGTACAGAGACACTCTGGGACAAAGCAGCGGTCACAAAGTTTCTCAGGAGAAGCATCGACCAGAGCAGTAAGAATTTTGTCACCCAAAGGAGAAGTAAGGCTGGTGCGAACCGTAGCCAGAATACGATCAGGAGGAATCATGGGAACCGGAACCGACTCCATCTTGGAAGTGGAGGAAAATTGTTGTGACAAGGCGCCAGCCCTTACATTCTTAGTACCGGAGACAATGTAATTGAAACTTGACAAGAAAAGAGCCCATCGCACCCTTCTAGGAAAGAGGTGTTTAGCCTCAGACAAGAATGTAAGATACTTATGGTCAATAGGAATGAGAACCGGCACAGTGGTACCTTCGAGGAGATGTCTCCATTATTTCAGGGCTAAAATGATCGCCAACAGCTCTGTCACCAATCTCTTAATTGCACTCCACAGGTGACAATTTCTTGGAAAAGTAGCCACAAGGATGCATAGCACTCTCAGAGGTAGGACATTGAGACAAAAGTGGGCCAACACCAGTCTCAGAAGCATCAACCTCAAGGATAAAAGGTAACATAGGATCAGGATGTGCCAACACAGGAGCAGAAACAAAAGCCGTCTTGAGACTTTCAAATGCCTGAATGGACTCCAGGGACTAACTCTGTGGGTTACCGTTCTTTCTTGTCATATCGGTCAGGGGCTTGACCAGAGACGAGGAGTTACAAATAAACTTCCAATAATAGTTGGCAAAACCCAGGAAATGCTGCAGAGGACGTAACCCCACGGGTCGAGGCCACTGTAGGACTGCCGAAAATTTCTGGGTCCATCGAAAAACCAGGAATTTAACCTGTTCCCGATGGTACTCACACTTCTCCAGTTTACAATAGAGATTGTTCTCTCTTAATTTCTGAAGCACACGACAGACATCTGTGTGGTGGCTCTCCAGAGACTTGGAAAATATGAGGATATCATCGAAATAAACCACCACACATAACTGCAACAAATCTCGGAGGACATCGTTAAGAAATTCCTGGAAAACTGCCGGGGCGTTACAAAGGCCAAAAGGCATTACAAGGTACTCATAATGGCCTGTTCTTGTATTAAACGCAGTCTTCCATTCGTCGCCCTCCTTAATCCTCACGAGATTGTAAGCCCCCCTCAGATCAAGCTTAGTGAAAACTGTTGCTCCTTTGAGGCGGCCAAATAACTCTGTAATCAACGGGATCGGGTAGGCATTCTTAATCGTAAAATGATTGATACCCCTATAATCAATGCAAGGTCTCGGTTCACTGCTCTTCTTCTTACAAAGAAGAAACCAGCACCAGCAGGAGACGAGGATTTGCGGATGAATCCTTGAGAAAATGCATCTGCAACATACTCCTCCATGGCTTTATCCTCCAAGACTGACAAAGGGTAAACCCAACCACAAGGGGGAGTGGCACCAGGTTGAAGGTCAATTCTTCGTCAAATCATACGTCCGGTGTGGAGGCAAACTACCGGCTTGACCTTTGTCAAAGACACGATACTCCTCTGGCAGGGAGGAGAGTGAAGAGGTACACAGGATCTTCGCTACCAGCATGTTTCACTGCATTGTGATGACCAGGAGAGAACCTCAGCACGGAGCCAATCAAAAGAGGGGTTGTGCCTCTGTAACCAAGGATAACCAATAACCAGCGGAAACTTAGGAGAGGAAATCACTTGGAATTGGATTATCTCATGGTGAAGAGCCCCTACGGCCATGGGCAACGGAACCGTCTCATGAGTCACATGGGCAGGCAGTAGAGGTCTCCCATCAAGAGCCTCAATGGCAAGTGGAGTGTCACGCAGCTGCAGTGGAATCGAGTGCTTTGATACAAAGGCAGCATCAATGAACAGGCCTGCAGCCCCAGAGTTGATTAGAGCCTGTATCTCGATAGACGACTTAGCCCAAGAAAAGGTGACCAAAACCAGGGGCTTATCCTTCTGGATAACTGGGGACGACACAACACCACCTAAGGTCTGTCCATGACAGGACCTCAAGGTTTGGGTGTTCCCAGGACAGGTAGGACAAGACTTCAAAAGGTGACCTGCCTGGCCACAATAAAGGCACAATCTCTCCCTCCTCCTAAAGGCTCTCTCATCCGCAGAGAGATGCGTGAAGCCCAAGTGCATGGGTTCATCTTCACTGACCGACTCGGTACCAGGAGGCATTGGAGGTGAGGGAGGCACGGGTGGGACTGCAAAGCTCGGAGGCAAATGTACAGGAGGCTTCTACAAGCGCTCCTTGAAAGAAAGTCTTTTTCTGAGTCTGGAGTCAATGAGGATGGTAAACAAAATCAAGCTCTCCAGCTCAGTGGGTATATCTCGGGCTGCTATCTCATCCTTGATGGAATCCGAGAGACCATGAGAAAAAGCAGCCACGAGGGCCTCATTGTTCCAAGCAATCTCTGCTGCCAGAGTACGGAACTCAATGGCGTAGTCGGCAACAGTTCTCTTACTCTGCTTGACGGACATGGGGCACTTGGCAGCAGAAGCGGAGCGTGCAGGAACATCAAATACCCTTTTAAAGGAGGCCACAAACTCAGGGTAACTCAAGACAACAGTTTTTTGCGTCTCCCATAGAGGGTTAGCCCAGGCCAAGGCTCTTTCAGAAAGCAAAGATATCACGAACCCTACTTTGCTTCTGTCTGTGGGAAACGCCTGGGGCAGCATCTCAAAGAATATCTCAACTTGGTTGAGAAACCCTCTGCATTGAACTGGATCACCCCCAAATCGCTGGGGAAGCGGGGCAGAACCAGACATACCTCTAATAGAGGTAATACTCAAGGCGGTGTCTGCACAGAGACTGGCGCTGCACCAGTTCGGTTGTCTTCTGGGACCCGAAGTGCCCTGCCAGCTTGTGGTCATGGCAAAGCTCTAGTACCGGCACCCTAAGGCTCTCAGGGACCATGATCTTCTCCTTATGCCAGAGTAAACCATCTCTTAGGCTGGTCTCGGTGGGTTGGGGTATAGTTGTGGAAGCTTGCCTTATTCTGGAGATTAAATCCCCCTGAAGTAGTAAAAAATTTCCCGCAGGCAGGATAGTGTCCGGAGGGACGGTTTCTTTGGAGTCATGGAATATTCGCGAGAGTGCGTCTGGTTTGATGTTTTTGGAGCCGGGTCTGTAAGTTATATGAAATTGAAAGCGAGAGAGGAAGAGTGCCCATCTGGCTTGTCGTGGTTTTAGTCTCTTGGCAGATCTCAAATACTCCAAGTTTTTGTGGTCCGTGTAGATTAGAATAGGATGTACAGCACCCTCCAAAAGATAGCGCCACTCCTCCAGAGCCGTCTTGATGGCCAGAAGCTCCCGGTCTCCTACATCGTAGTTCCTTTCAGACACAAATAATTTGCGAGAAAAGAAAGCTATTGGGAACAGAAGGGCCTTGGGACCCTGACGTTGGGAGAGTACTGCTCCTACTGCGACTTCTGAGGCATCAACCTCCAACACGAATGGCAAGGCAGAGTTAGGGTGTTTGAGAATGGAGGCCGATGTGAATAATCCTTTTAATTTTTCAAAGGCCGATTGAGCCCTGGGGGTCCAGCAGAATCGGGTTCCCTGTTTTGTTAGTTCTGTAATGAGAGCAATGAACTTGGAAAAGTCTCTGATGAATTTCCTATAGAAATTGGAAAATCCAACGAAGCGTTGGACCCCCTTTCTGTCTGTAGGTGCAGGCCAGTCCAGGATGGCGGACACCTTTTGAGGGTCCATTTTAATACCTTCTACTGAAATGATGAGCCCCAGGAATTGGATGCTTTGGAGTTCAAACTCACATTTATCAAGTTTAGCATACAGCCCGTGTTGCCTGAGCCGGGCGAGGACATTCCGAACGTGCCTGCGATGATCAGTCAATGATGAGGAAAAGATGAGAATGTCATCAAGGTAAACGATGACGTAGAGGTCCAAAAATTCCCGGAAGATGTCGTTCACAAAATGTTTAAATGTGGCTGGGGCATTGCATAGACCGAAGGGCATAACGAGATACTCGAAATGCCCAAAACGAGTGCGAAAAGCGTTTTCCACTCGTCCCCCTCCCGGATACGGATTACATTATAGGCTCCGCGAAGATCTAATTTTGTGAAGACAGTTGCCGTTCCTAGCCTGTGGAATCATTCAGGCACCAGGGGTAAGGGGTAACGATTTTTGATCGTTATCCGATTCAATTCCCGGTAATCGATACATGGTCGAAGAGAATGATCTTTCTTTTCCACAAAGAATATGCCTGCGCTGGCCGGAGATGTGGATGGGCGGATAAACTTTTTCTTTAAATTCCTGAGCAGGAATTGGAATGTATCCAATTCCTGCTCAGTCAATGGAAAGATCCTACCGAAGGGTACCTCGGTTCCAGGTAGCAGCTCTATAGGACAATCATAGGGCCTGTGTGGAGGTAGGATCTCTGCACCTTTCTTGCTGAATACGTCAGAGAAATCTCGGTAGGGTTCTGGGATGGCTTGGTGTGAGTTGGCTTCAGGGTGTAGGCAGAGGACTTGAGGTATCTCATGAGTAACTCTTAGCAGGCAATGTTGTTGGCAATAGTCAGAGAGAAACTCCACTTTTCCAGAAGCCCAGTTAATATGGGGATTGTGGCCCAGCAACCATGGCATTCCAAGGATGACAGGAAACAGAGGAGAGGAGATGACATCCAAACAGAGGAATTCCTGGTGTTGAGAGTTTATAGTAGCTATTACGGGGATAGTCTCCTGAATGACAGGACCGGAACGGAGGGCGGAACCGTCTGCAAGGTGAACAGCCAGGCTCTGGGTCTTGAGTCGGAGTGGGATATCATGCTGAGCTGCAAAGGCCTGGTCAATGAAGCAGCTGCATGCTCCGGAATCAATGATGACTGGAACTTGGATAGCCTTTCCGGGAAGCTGCAAAGTGACAGAGATGGTAAGGTGAGTACTAGGTTTTGGCATGATAGTGGCACATATACGAGCAGAAGAACGACACTTACGCGTCTTGTTGGGGCAGACGCTGGCGTAGTGCCCAGGTTCCCCACAGTAGAGGCATAGGTTATGGTTACGTCTTCGTAACTTCTCTTCGGGAGTCAAGGAAGGGCGAATCAGACCAAGCTGCATGGGCTCCGAAGTGTCGAAAGCTGGAGAAGCTGGTGGAGCCGAGGACCTGCTAGGAGGACTGGGAACCTGTGGAAGCATCCAGGTGGGTCGAAAGGTACTAGTAGATCTTTTGGTGCGTCGTTCTCTCAGACGACGGTCAATTTGGATTGACAGGTTAACTAATTCTTCCAGGGTTTGAGGTATCCCAACCCGTGCTAACTCATCCTTGAGTGGGTCAGACAAACCCATCCTAAACTGATGGCGCAGAGCCGCGTCATTCCATGCCATATCGGAACTCCAGCGCCTAAATTCAACAGCATAGTCCTCCGCTGCCCTGCGGCCTTGCCGAAGGGAGTGCAGGGAAGCTTCAGCAGTAGTGGTTAATTGAGGATCCTCATAAAGTTGGGACATCGCCAAGAAGAAGGCGTCCAGATTTTCCAGGGCAGCAAGGAAATGACAAAGCCCACTTTAGTGGCTTCTAGGGAGAAGGTCCGAGCCTGCAGAGCAAAATAGAGACTACATGCATTCCGGAACGCACGGTATTTACTGCGGTCTCCAGAAAATCTCTCCGGTATAGGTACTTCGGGCTCTGGAGGGAGCATGACTACGGAGGGTGCCCCGGTTGCAGACGGAGTCCCCTGGGGACTGGTAGGTGCAGACAGGGCCTGAACACGTTCCTCCAGTCTGGTATAACCCTCTTGTAAGCTTTTTACCGCTTGGGTTAATCCTGCCAAATGTCTGCAAAGTTCGTCCATAGGGGAGGCCCCCTGCCCGGACTCGGTCATGGCTGCCTGATACTATCAGACTCCTACTTACCAGACCGGTGAGTCCGCTTGGGCAGTGGGTAGGCTCCCTTACGCGTCCGACTCGCGGCCCCTGGTAAGGTAAACAGGAAGCACGGGAGTGCGGAGTGGTATGAGAGCCTGTGAACTGAAGTCCAGATGCAGATGGAAGAGCAGTCTAAAACAGCAGGTGCAGGCTGCTGTTAGGAGACAGGCTGGGTTCGGCAACAGGCAGACAACGAGGTACAGTGGAGCAGGCAAAGGAATAGTCAGACAGGCCAAAGGTCGGGTGCAGGCGGAGTTCAGAGGGAGGTTCAGGAAGCAAGCCGGGTCGTCAGGAGATCTGGAGAGTATAGGAACAGGTTCTGGTACAGGTACTACGGACGGCAAAGCTGTTGATCAGGCAGCACTGATCACAGAGGCAGGTCGGCTTAAATGGGCAGTTTGGCGCCAAACGGAGCACGTGCACGCGCACCGGCATGCACAGGCATGCACCCCCGCACACGCCCGCGCCCCTGCACACCGGCATACACAACAGATCTGACCGGGACATGCGTACCGGAGCTGCAAGGAATGCGCGCAACAGGACCCGCAGGAACACGCGCGCCGACGTGCCCCGACGCCCACCACCGCGAGCACCCTGCCTGCCGAGGTGAACTCTCTGACAGACGTAGAGCTCTTCACTGGTAAACTGAAAAAATACTGCGCTATCCCCAAATGGAAAAAATTAGAAGTGAACAAGCTGCAACCACACAATGTGAGACACATCCATTTGTTATACAAAACACAATTAAAGAAAGGCTGCGCTAAAATAAGTGACATAAACCAAATACAATAGTGAAGGTATCCTGAAAAGTACAGTGTAAATTGCTATACGTGGGTTATAACAATGGTATCATGACCGATACACTCAAAATTAAAAAAATTAAAAAAATAGCTGATAGATAACGTAAAGTCCAAAAATAAAGTGCATAAAGGTGTACAGTACATAAAAGTGCAAAAAGTTATTTTCCAGGAAAAAAGTGATGAACATCCGAATGGTGTATGACACTGTATGACACACTTCACTGATGACGCCGGATCGGTGGGTTATGGTGCGTATTTTCAAGGACACTGGAGTGTGGGCCCTTGGCCTGCTGAGTGGCTGGAGGCTGGGTTCAATAGGAATTTGGTTCTTTTGGAACCTTTCCCCATCATATTGGCAGTAGAGATGTGGCGTGAGTTTTTCCGTAACAAAAGGGTACCTTTCAACTGTAATAACATGGAGGATGTTGAGGCAATCAGTAGTGTTTCCGCTTCTTCTCCACCGGTTATTTGATTGCTTCGCCATTTGGTTCTGTCCTGCTTGCGGTTGAATGCTTTTATGTACGCTGTGCATGTTCCGGGTTGCACTAACTTAGTGGCTGATTCTCTTTTTCAATTTCAGTGGGACAGGTTCCGTTTGTTGGTGCTGGAAGTGGAGCGTCACAGTTTCTTGTCCGGTTGGGTTGTGGGGGATTCCCTTGGGTTGATGGCATCATTGGTTCGTCGTTCAGTGAGTGAGATTACCTAGTCTTTTTATTCAAGGGTGATGGAGGAGTGGTTTACACTGGTGCAGGGCGTTGGTGGTGTTGTTTTAGAGGATGAAGTCAGCTTGTTGGTACTTTATTTCATTGGTCACAATGTGGAAGGTCGGGTGTCTGTGTCTTCCTTGAATAGGAAGTTGGCAGGTTTGGCATTCCTGTTTAAATTTTGTGGGTCGTTGTGATTATACTAAGGATTTTCTGTTGCGGCAGGCCATGTGGGGGTACAGGAGGGATTGCAGACCGGCGGATGGCAGGCTGCCGGTGTCTTTCGATTTGTTGGTTTCTTTGGCGCAGGTGCTTCCTTCTATTTGTTTTTCTGCATATGAGGTGGCCTTGTTTCAGGCAGCTTTTGTTTTGGCATTTTTGGGGCATTGAGAATTTGCGAGCTTGTCTGCACTGCTATGCGGTCGGCTGATAGTTTACTGTTTGTGGATGTTCATTGTTCCACCACGGCCGTGGCTATTTGGATTAGACTGATCAGGTTGGCCATACCATGTATGAGACAATCCACATACATGGTAAAACAATATATACCAATATACAAACATCAGAGAAATTTGCAAGCATGAGTAGTACCCATGAGTTTACACACACCAGCTGCACTTCCACGAGGGGATGGTCTCACATCACACCCAGTTCATGTCCATGGACAAGGGGAGACTAGGGACACTTATATTTGTATCTACCAAGGCCATGTCGGTGCTCCGATTGTTCCCCCGTTGGGGCTACCTTTTGCTTCGCTTCCACAGCACCCGTGCTGGATGTTTGTTGCTGCTGCCGCCGGTAGAATCAGCGACTGATGGCCTGGTCGAGCCCATTGATTTAGCAAAGCATTTACCCCTGAAAAGCGAGCACGAAAGCAGAAACGTCATAGGGTACTACTCATGCTTGCAAATTTCTCTGATCTTTGTATATGGGTATATATTGTTTTACCACGTATGTGGAATGTCTCAATGTAATGTTCACATTATATGCATATTTTATCGGCCTGTAGTTATTGCTGTTGTGTTTCAACAATTGTACTAAATCTACATTATTTTATTTCCATGAAATGTTTCTTGACTAACCATATTCACCTCACTCAAAGTCCAAGGGCGAACCCCTTGTATATATGTATTGAATTAGGGATGCAGGTGATGTTGGGGTAACTCCAGACCTTGGATCATTTCTTTTTGAAGTTCACCGGTTTGCCCAGCTGGACTGGGCTCATGACATTGATGTTACATGCTGGTGGGAATGACCTGGGTTTACATTCCATGAAGAAATTTGCATTCTTTTTATCCAGATTTAGTCATGGTGGCACTCCCTCAGTGGCGCACGGCGAGTTCAGTCGTTAGTCTGGACAAGGCAAGGATTAAGACCAACAGGCAAGTGTCTCGCTTTGTGGTCAGGAATGGGAGGGTTGGTTGTTAGGCACGTGGACATGGAACAGGAATTTTGGCAGCATTTGCAGGGTGATGGGGTGCATCTCAATGTGGTTGGGATTTACATGTGGTGCCTGGGTTTTCAGGACGGCCTCCAAAGGGCCCTGTGGGTGTGGAGGGGCACACAAACATAAGGTGTCATGCTTGTGCGTTGGTGGGGGGGCACGAGGTCCTTGGTTGTGTATGGACCCGAGGTACGGCTCCCATTATTTTTGCTGGTGGTACCTGCGAGGTTGGTTTGTCTCCGAGCCGGTGCTTTCTGTGCCTATGGTGGTTATGCAGGTACTTGGAGTGCATGCCCACAAGGCCCTCGGGGGCTCTGGAATACTGTCTGATATTAATGTGTTAATATGTTATGTTTATATTTGGTTAATAAAAGTTGCTATGGGCATTAAACTCCAGTTTGTGTCATGTCTGGTCAATTATAATAAGTGGTTGATAAAGTGGTGGTCAGGCACTGGGTCAAAGCCTCTTTGGTACCCTAGTCATGTTTTTGCTGGCTGTGACTCAGCTAGAAATATTTCTCTTAGGGACCTTTCACACGGGCTGTCCGATCAGGTCCGCCTGTCAGTTCTTCAAGCGGACCTGAGTGGACATTCCATTCACTTCTGCAGAGCGGCGGATGTCAGAGGTGACATGTCCGCTGACACCCACTGCTATCTGTTCCGATCCTGTCCGCCAAAATCAAACGGATGGAGGTCCTATTTTTCATCCAGTTGGTGGGATCAGATGAAAATGGACAAGCTGTCCTTTTCATCCAATATACCCAAAAAAGGGGGTGGGACTCTATCCATCTCTGCTCTGCTCATGACTATAGGATTCGTCAATTTATGGTCCTTGAACTTATAATAAAAGACAGAAAAGAAAGAGCCTTCCACCATGTCAAGAAAAAAGTATGGTGGTCCCATCCCTGATTAGCAAACCAAGAAAAAATACCCCCTAGATGGGACTTTACCCGCTTGCCGACCACCTCACGTAGATATACTGCGGTAGAAGGGCTCGTACAGGCAAAACCATGTACCTGTACTTTCCCCTTTGAGAGGCGGCCAGTGGGTGCCCGTCCGCGGCAAGCTCCATGAGTCGATTCACGGGTCCCGCGGACTCGATCGCTGCGGGAATACCCGCGATCGCCTCATGGGGAGGAAGAACGGGGAGATGCTAATGTAAACAAGCATCTCCCCGTTCTGCCTAGTGACAGTGTCACTGGATCTCTGCTCTCTGTCATCGGAGCAGAGATCAGTCACATGTCACACACAGCCATGCCCCTCACAGTTAGAAACACGCCCCTGGGACACACTTAACCCCTACACTGCCACCTAGTGGTTAACCCCTTCACTGCCAGTGTCATTTACATAGGAATCAGTGCATTTGTATAGCACTGATTGCTGTATAAATGACAATGGTCCCAAAAATGTGTCAAAAATGTCCGATGTGTCTGCCATAATGCCGCAGTCACAATAAAAATCGCTGATCGCCGCCATTTAAAAAAAAATATATTAATAAAAATGCCATAAAACTATCCCCTATTTTGTAAGCGCTATAACTTTTGCGCAAACCGATCAATAATCGCTTATTGTGATTTTTGTTACCTAAAATATGAAGAATAATACGTATCGGCCTAAACTGAGGAAAAAAATAGTTTTTTAATATATTTTTTGGGGGTATTTATTATAGCAAAAAGTAAAAAAAAGTAAAAAATAAAAAATTGTCGCTCTTTTTTTGTTTATAGCGCAAAAAATAAAAAACGCAGAGGTGATCAAATACCACCAAAAGAAAGCTCTATTTGTGGGAAAAAAAGGACGTCAATTTTGTTTGGGAGCCACATCGCACGACCGCGCAATTGTCAGTTAAAGCGACGGAGTGCCGAATCGCAAAAAGTGCTCTGGTCAGGAAGGGGGTAACTTCTTCCGGGGCTGAAGTGGTTAAAAGACCACCAACTCTAGATGTATGTACAAAAGTTTATTTACACAAATGTTACGAATTTAGACAAGTGAACAAATATAAAAAGACGTGTAGCGTCTAAAAGTGCATACAACAAACATGGCAGAACACAAAAACCAAATGAAATACACAAACTGATATTCCCTGATGGGTAAATACCCTAATACCCGGCGCGTTTCCGGTTTTTTATACCTTTGTCAGCGGTACAGGATGGAGAATGGTCACATACACTAACTCTAAAATAAAAAGGAAACATATCAGAGAAGACTGCAGACAAAAACATAGATAGTGTTACACCTTACTCAAAAAAACATGTGTCAACAAACAATTATCAGATGCCCCACATACCAATTGGAGCGATTCCATATCAGGAGCTTGAAAAATCAAATGTCAGGAAAGGCAAAGGGCGCCGTTCAGAGAGCATTGTTGGCTTGGAGAAAACACTTCCCACATCGGTGTGTGACAGTGATTGAATATCAACTGTAAACTGGTGACAAGGAGAGGGGGAAAATGAGAATGCCATATAACTATATGGGTCCCCCCAAAAAAAAACAGTGACCAACCCCGCTACTCAATGCCCGCAGAGGGGAGGACAGAAACAAGGGCAACATATAACACCCTGAATGAGGGTATGAATGCAAATATGAGTTGTGGAATAGAAAAAATGTAGAAAAGTATATTTACCATTAAGGGCGGCCACTGATGGTAAATCATGCTAACCATCAGTGGCCGCCCTTCGGGTTTACGCACACTAAACCGTTCCAGTCTATGGACCTTCACTCTGCCCATTCACATTCTGTGCTCAGTAGAGGGGAGGGCTTGAGCAGAGGTCATCTCCGCCCCTCCCCTCCTGTTGGCTTCCAGCGTTATATACATGCTGTGTTCCTTTCACACTGACCCGAGCGGCATCCTCTGTGCGTGCACCCATCGTCAATTGATCTGTACTGCGCATGCACACTGGGTCGCACCCCACGGCACATTCGCTGGCGTCCGGCGCCATATTCAAACCCATACTGTGTTCTTCATAGATGCAGGCACAGTTAAACAGGGGCGACGCTGTTCATACTGATCACGCTGTCATAGGTAAGCAAATCCCCTGTTTTATCCATGTACCCTAACTACTCCCTGTTGGCAATCTTGAGGTGGTTATTTATTTATTTATTTAATATTTCTTTACCCTTGTGTTTTAGGGCTTAGGGAGGCAGGGACCAGTGGCTAGTATTTGCTAACCCAGCAGCTCTCTCTGAGGCTCCGGTCTGCCTCCGTCCTCATTGCCCTCTATTAGCACTTACTGGTAAATATACTTTTCTACACTTTTTCTATTCCACACCTCATATTTGCATTCATACCCTCATTCGGGGTGTTATATTTTGCCCTTGTTTCTGTCCGCCCCTCTGCGGGCATTGAGTGGCGGGGTTGATCACTGTTTTTTTGGAGGAGACCCATATAGTTATATGGCATTCTCATTTTTCCCCTCTCTCCTTGTCAAGTGTCAGTTTACAGTCGATATTCAATCACTGTCACACACCTGTTATCACACCGATGTGGGAACAGTTTTCTCCAAGCCAACAATGCTCTCTGAACGGCGCCCTGTGCCTTTCCTGACATCTGATTTTTCAAGCTCCTGATATGGAATCGCACCAGTTGGTATGTGGGGCATCTGATAATTGTTTGTTGGTACATGTTTTTTTGAGTAATGTGACACACTATCTATGTTTTTGTCTGCAGTCTTCTCTGATATGTTTCCTTTTTATTTTAGAGTTGATGTATGTGACCATTCTCCATCCTGTACCCCTGGCGAAGGTGTAAAAAAATAGAAACGCGTCGGTATTAGGGTATTTACCCATCAGAGAGTATCAGTATCATTTTGTATTTCATTTGGTTTTTGTGTTCTGCCATGTTTGTTGTATGCACTTTTAGACGCTACACATCTTTTTATATTTGTTCACTTGTCAAAATTCATAACATTTGTGTAAATAAACTTTTGTACATACATCTAGAGTTGGTGATCTTTTAAAGTCCCATCTAGGGGGTATTTTTTCTTGGTTTTATAATAAAAGACACAACACTACGTGACGTGGGCCACAGCAGCCCTTTTATTAACAAACTGATAAATAAGAGTAACAAAACAATTTTAACACTTTGGGTGTCCTTAAAGCACATTTTTGTCCACAGATTTGCGTCCACAGCAGCGCTCCATCCGTCTCAAAGATGTTGCGACTTCCACATTTTGACTTTCCCCCAGGGGCCTAGCTCCTGGGAGAACCACTAACAAACCACTAGCCATACCCTAGATGGGCCCCCGATTCTTTACCAATCTGGTTAATCCTTGACCCCCCCAAAGACCCCCTGACCTGCCACGCGAGCCTGAGTGACTCCTTACTCAAGCAGTTCCTGCACACCTGAAGAACCCTCTGCACCCTCTCCTGTAATCTCAAAAAACAGAAATCCATGCCCACAGGATTCAAGTGAACACCATCATCCCTCCAGTAACAAACCACCAAGCCCCCGGGATGACACAGAAATCGTCCTATCTCCCTGTTAGCTTTAATCCTGGCTTTATTCAAGCACGAGTGAGCATGACACCAACTATGTCGAGCCATTATGTCCAACCACACTATGACAACAAAGGGGAAATATCTCATCAAGCGCAAAATGTCAAATTTGACATCTCTAACAAGGTCCCTCGTGGGCCGAACCCCCATGTCATTCCCCCCCACGGAGGGCACCAGAACATCAGGAGGCCTGTCAATTTTGGAATAATAGTGGAATTCGGAAAGAACATGGCCTCACATCATGACCCTAATATGCAACCATTTACAGAGAGCTTCGCTCTGTGGAACACCAAGTTGTCTACCTTTGGAACGTGCATCCGCTCGGATCGCCCGTCAGAAGACGTAAGAGTCTCCCAAAGTCCACACAAGGCCCTGAAGAAATCCTGTAATAAGAAAAACAAAAGAAAAAACATAGAGCCAAAAGAAAAAAAAACAAAACAAGTACAGAACAATGAACAACATTACAGCTTATGTGGGCGGACATAAATTTTAAAACGGTCAGACTCCCACCTCCCTATACGTCTCACCACCTGCTGACTCCCCAGCGAGCCACCTCTGTAGCTTCCCCCACTTGAAAGGAATGAGTATTAAACTGGGAAGCTATTCTGCCTGCCCTAACCAAATTGCTCTTGAAAATCTCCACAAACTGAAAACGCGATGGGGATGATCAATGCACATGCCGCAAAAATGGCCCCTGCACTCCCTCCCTGACCTGCACATAACGCTGTACAGCGAGAACCGGACGCACTGTCTCCAGAAGCACTTTGAACTACGTCATGGCAACACCCTTGCCCAACTGGTCAGTTTTAGATCTTCTGATATGGAGCTGGACACTGTTGGCAGCGACCTGTACATTTGAAAACATTAACCCACCCATACCACACTTGTTCTTGCTCACTAACTCCCCAATCTGCAGGGCCCCAAAAAAAGCCAAGGCAAAAGCCGCCGTAAACAGCTGCACCTCATAAGGGGAGGTACAAACCCCAGGCAAGATTCCTACGAGCTCCTTGAGCAGCTCAAATGACACGGCGCATAGTATCTGGTACCACACGCCTGCGCCAAAACCATTACATGGCCTGTCGCACCATGAAGTCTTTGGTAACGTCATGCAGACCCTTTAGCTTGAAAAGGAAAGCTAGAGCAGCCAACCTCAAGTTCATTTTGTATACGGATGCACCCACTGTGAACTCCGTTCCAATAACACTCAACAGCAGGGAAAGTCTGTCCTGATCCGAAGAGCAAACCACCAATGGAACTTACCAATCTGGACCATTCCCGCCAAACTGCCGAGCACGCTGCCCAGGTACCCTCACTCACCGAGCGTTGCACCAGGGCACCAGCTATTCCAATGCCAGTCTCCACAGATGTGAGGGAAAAGGAACCGTCCACTGCTCCGCCGCCGATGCCAGCTTCTGGAACCTGTCCCACTGAAAACGAGACAAAGCATCAGCAATTGAATTCTGTACTCTCGGGACATGCACAGCTTTCACAAAACAGTTCAAACTTAAACAACGAAGAACAATGTAACTCAGCGAGTGCACTACTGGTGGAGATGAAGCAGACAGACTGGACACAAACGCAACCACCCCCATGTTATCACAATGAAAGCAAACCCGGTGATTCTGAAACCGAGATCCCCAAATATCTACAGCCACCACGATTGGGAAAAGCTCCAATAGTACCAGGTTGCTCAAAAATCCCGTGGCTCGCCATTCCTCTGGCCATGCCACTGCGCACCACGCTCCTTGACAATATGCCGCGAAACCCAAGCTGCCAGCCACATCGGTGTACAGATCAATGTCAAAAGCTGACACCAAAGGGGCCATCCACAAGGACCTCCCGTTATAAGAGGTCAAAAACTCCTCCCACACCAACAATGCAGCCTTGTACTCACCGGAAAGTCTAATGCAGCGATGCGGCAATCGCACCCCCGAAGTAGCAGCACTAAGGCGACAGCAGAAAATGCGCCGCATAGGTATGATGCGGCAGGCGAAGTTAAGATTACCCAACAAGGACTGCAACTGTTTCAGCCTAACTTTTTTCACCTGCAGGGCCACACCAACCATCAACCACAGGTCCTGCAAATGTTTAATTGGTAAGAAACACTCCATTGCCTGCGTGTCAATGATGATACCCAAGAATTGAATCTCCGAGGAAGGACCTTCTGTTTTTTTCAGGTACAAGAGGGATCCTGAACCGCTGCATGATCCCTTCCAAAGTCCGTGACAGGACCGTGCAAACCGTGGACTTCGGGTGTCCGATGCAAAGAAAATCATCAAGGTAATGCAGAACTGAGCGCACTTGCGATTCCTCCTGTACGACCCATTCCACAAAAGTACTAAAAGCCTCAAAATAGGAACAAGAAATGGAGCAGCTCATGGGCAGACAACGATGAATAAAAAACTGCCCACCCCAAAAACAACCCAGCAACTGTTGGCTCTCTGGATGTACTGGCAACAGATGAAAACCCAGCCATACCGCATCATTCACCGAAGCTCCCTTCGGATATGACAAATGATGTATAGGCATAAATTTGTTGGGTTCTTTTTTAGGGACCACCCCCCCAAAGGTGTGGGTGGTTGATCAAAAGAGCTGGCCATCCTGCCCATTTCAACCTCCTTAGCCAATTCCTCAGTTACAACCTGCGGAAACTGAAAAGTGGATTTTAAACTCTTGGGCACAGAAGTACAAGTCATAGGTAAAGAACAGGGAATCCGAAAGCCATTGGCAAGGAAAACTGCCGCCGCCCTCTTGGGTTACCTACTTAGGTACAGCAGCATCGCGGATGTTTTTCTTCTGGGGTCCTCCTTTTTTGAAGTGGACTCACCAGATTGTTGCTTCCATTTTTTTAAAGCACCTGGCATAACTGTGGGAGCCCCTGCAGCCGTAGCACTCATGGTGGAAACATGATGGCCATGCAGAAATGGCACGTTCCCTCATTGAACTGCCAACAGTAGTTTGTTCTGTGTGTGGCCGACTGTCCAGCGGCACCTGAACTGCAACCCCCCCGAAAGGGCTGTCCCAGGGCTCGTGCCTGAGCCATGAGCTTCATTCAAAGCCCAATATCCTTATGATCCTAACGTAGCCCAGTCCTTGCGGCTTTTCGCTGACGGCACTGCTCGTCATAGCGAAGGCATGCCAATCCCCGGTAGACCCTATGGGCCTCTCCAGTAGCGTCCAAATAGCAAAAAAGCATAGAACAGTTCTCAGGTTCTTTTTCGCTGATGACACTCGCTAATATAGCAAAGGCCTGAAGCCAATTGGAAAAAATCAGAGGGATAAGCCGCCAGCGACGCTTCTCCTCCTTCTCCTTCTTATTCCTGTCCGCCTTCCCTTTGTCTATGTTAAACTTTCCCAAGGGCAAGAGGGAGAATATCTCCACATATTCACCCCGCCAAATCTTTTCCCCGACTTCAGGCTTAAGTTGAACCCCCAACAGACCCTCAAAGCAGACATAGACCTCTCATTTCGCTGTATCCGCCAGGCGAACCCCATCATCTCCCGACTCTTTGGCCTTACGCAACTCCGAACCACTAACCTTCACTGTCTGGGAGGCAGACTCGACCACCGCCGGAGATAAAGCAACTTTGGTACCCACCGCAACGTCAGTCCTCCCCTACTCAACATGCTGTGACACGGTGCCAACCGCCGCCGGCAGTGCAGAACAAAGTATGGCGGAAACATCATGGCCTAAGCCACTAGATGTGGTTACTGCAGGGAGGCATGCCCCTGTTGACCCCAAAATGGGCCCAGCAGGCCCGGGCAGAGCACAACGGTCCAACAAATCATGAAAACCCGCAAAAAATTCTGCCAAGCCCAACGTACCCCCAGGGTTCCCTATCGGCAGACCTACATTAACCCCCGTCTGGGGACCCTCCCTGATTCCCTGCACCAACTCCCACACTTTGAGATAAAGAGGTAGTTAAAAGAACATGACTTACCAGGCTGCCTTCGCGCTGGATGGCGATCAGCCGCACTTCCGGATCCCAGTTGACTACGTAGAGCAGGGCGCACAGCCGCCAACTGCCGTCACCATCATCACTGGAGACCTCGCCAGATTCGTCGGACAACTGACGTAAAGGTGTTGCTGCAGGCGCCCTGCTTGCTGGAGACTCAGGCCCAGAGCGCCTGATGTATCTTCGTCCACTTCAGGTGCGTCAGGCACATTCGGAAAGTTGCGGGGTCCCTGTGTAACCCCAGCTGTAAAAGGGGGTCTCCGGCCCTTTAAAAGAGTGGAGCCACTCCCCCGTGTAGCTGTCACTTCATCATCAGTCTTGCCCGGCTGCACCGAAACTGAAGAAGCAGCAGAGGGCACCCAACCCCTCCTGATGCCTGAAGCTGGTCTCTTCCCACATTGAGCCTCTCTCCCAGCCACAGGGGAGGGGGCCGCTTACTCCGGATTCCTGACGAGCTGCTGTGCAGGGGGAGCACGCGGCCTCAGCTCCTGGTGGCCTCCAGATCCACAGGATGTCTTCCCAGCACCAGAGGGGACAGGGCTCCCGCCACTGCCAACTGCAGAGCAATTCCCACATCAAGCAGACCTCCCGCTTGGCACATCAGCGGGAGAGCCAGCCGCCAGGTCCTGGGTTAGTGAAGAAGGGGAGGAGGGAGGGGGAGAACATGGCGTCCCCTCCTCCTGCGGGTCCCACCGGTGAAGGGGATTCCTCCCAGGCCCACTGCTGGAGGCAGAGGCATGTGGCACAGCAATGGACACTGGAGGGTTCCTAGTGGAGCTCCCATTCCGCCGCCAGACACGGGGGTGTGAGAGGGGCTCAGGCGCTCAGGAGGACGAATCCTCCTAGCACGTTTGGAAGATGGGGGGACCCAGGAGGAGACAGATTGACCCCCTATCATGTCCATCAGTTGCTGCTGGAGCCACTGTGGACCCTGCACAGCAGCTGCAGCCCTGACCTGGTCCCATAAGGCCTCCAGGTCGCTCATCCTATCCATTATTTCTTCACAGGGGAGCAGCAGAAAATCTTCACATCAACTGAACAATCCGATATGATTACCAATGAGCCCTTTCATAGAAAAACCCTTGCAGCTCCACCCTGACCATCTGACCCCTAAGCCACCAATCAGGTAAGCTACGCCCCTACCCCACTAACTACTGATTTCTTTAACCCTTCTCAGACCTGTTCCTCCCTTAGTCATTCCGACCCTGCGTCTATTTTCTCTTCTCCGCGTCACACTGTAAATGGAGACAAACCTGTCATCCACCTGCTCAGCAGGGATCAGTGGAGCGATCCCATGCTGAGCAAGCAGATCCTGCACAACCGAGGGGCCCATGTGAAAGGGGCCTTCCTTACTTCCCATTCCAGTTGCAGTGGTCATTAAAATAAGAAATCTCTCCTATGGAGGCATATCAGCATTAAACATTTTTTGTGCTTCTGTCTGGGCCTCCAGGCTTCTTCTTACTTCCTGGCCCAAGGACCACAAGCTCTGATACAAAAAGTAAGTAATATCCAACCGACAGAAACATAGATAGCAATGAAAAACCTGACAAAGCCTTCCCCACTCCCCATTAGGATAGGTTTAAATCTGGGTGGGTGTGAGAATGCAAACACAGCCACTGGGAAAACAACATAATGAAAACCTAGACTTAAATTGGTTCTAAAAGTTCAAGTTTTTTTTAGTATTAGCCCCCTATCCCCCCTAATACTTACCTGAGCCCCATCACGATCCAGTGGTGTGCACAAGAGCCTTGGCTCTCTGGGGACTCTCCCTCCTCATTGGCTGAGACAGCAGCGAGAGCCATTGGCTCCCACTGTTGTCGATTACAGCCAGTGGAGCCAATGAGAAGAGAGAGGAGGCGGGTCAAGCCACAGCTCTGTGTGTGAATGGACATGCAGAGCAGCGGGTCGAGAATGAGCCTGCTTGGGTGCCCTAACTGCAAGCTGTTTGCAAGAGGGAGGGGTCAGGAGCTCTGACAGGGGACCCAAGAAAAGGAGGATCGGGGCTGCTCTTTGCAATGCCACTGCACAGAACAGGTAAGTATGACATGTTTGTTATTAAAAAAATGATTGCCTTTAATGTCACTTTAAAAATATTTTAATGCTAAAGCACTGCACAGAGAAGGTAAGACATGTTTGTTATAGAAAAAAAAATTGCCTTTAATGTCACTTTAGAAATGTTTTAACGCTGTGTTCCCATTTGTTGTCTCAGTGACCATCGTCACTAGGGCAGGAAACATTAATGATTTTTGTAATTACCTCTTCTCTCATTTCAGCAGCTACTCCCAGCATCCTCAGTTTTAAAATTAAAGTACATGTAAGTGGGTGCTTTAACACACTGTATTTGGTCCACTGTTGTCATCTTTAGGAAATCCACTCTGAGAAATGCCATAAACAGTAGTCATTGCTGAAGTGCATGCATGTAGAGAAGATGGACTGCAAGGAATCAACAGCACGGAGATGTGGCGTGGAGTTAATACTTGTTGAAACAGGTATTTTATTTAAAAGAAAAAAAAATGTTTATGAAACACAGTGCTTTAGCAAACAAAATGTAATTTAGTTGGAGGTTACATTTACCTACAGTTAGAGTTTAACACTTTAAAAACTGTTATTTAATGAATAATAGATTTTTTTTTAAATACATCTTTATTGAGTTTTATAAGACAAAAATAATGGTTACACAAAGTAACCTTTAAGTACAAAACTTGGATAAGGTACAAGTCAATACAAAAAAAGGTTGGTGTTCACTAAGATCACAAACTTATAAACAGTATATATACTTTTCCTTGAAGATAAGGAGGCATGGATGGTGGGTTTTCTCAGATGATGGGGTTACTCCCAACTTGAAAAAAATGACTCAAGGTAAGCCGTGATAGGTTTAAACTAGGGGAGCAAAGTGTCTCTACAACAGTACCATGTGCAAGGAAAGGAAAGGGAAGGTCGGGGATGTAGGGTTACCTTAAAACAAAAGAATAAAAAACTCTAGATACATTGCAGTTACGAAAGCTGAAAGAAGACAACTGGGAAAAAGGTTGCTGTGAGTTGGTCTTATGTTTTTCGGTGGGATCTGCTGTTGAGGGAGGGATCTATTGTTGCTGGCCATTGAGGGTTTATTTTTGCTGAGGGAGGTATTTTACTGTTGTTCTTGTTGACATTAACTAGTTCTATACAAATTACTTAGCACCACAAATGTTAAATGCTTTGTATTCTCTAAAAGGGGTGGTCCTGGGAGGTAGGTATGGAGTGGAACCAAGGAACAGTGCTCAGAGGTGGGTAGGAGTGGAGACAAAGGGTGACTTGGAAAGGTGGAGTTCCTGCACCTATTCTCTAAGAAAAAAAATCCCCTGTATGTAGGGTAATCACAAAACTCTCCCTGTGGAATATTGCCCTCTATGGTGTACAGGTGACTTCAGAAACTGTTTAAAATCATTAGCGACCCATGCTAGGAGAAGAGTTTTTATTTCCCTAAGCCATTCTACAGCTGAAGACATCCTGTGATGCTGTAATGACTCCTGATTGCACAGATTAACTAATGATTACATTTGTTTCAGTGATGTAAAACTAGAAATTATATCTGATAATGTACTTTGTTTCCGGCCTATTACCATTTGTTAGAAGGAAATATCTTAGTGTGAAACAGCCAAACTATATTGAGATATAATTGGATGTATGGGGAATTTGAGTGCACCTAATAAGAACTTTCCTTTAAAAGTTGTCTTTCTATGCAAAAGCCTCTAAAGCATATTTGAGATCTCATCTCTGAGTCATCATTCTCATCTCATCTGACTGCTCATTATGTCAAAAGCTTTATTATCTATCCATTAACTCTTAAAGACTTAACTCTTAGTTGCAATTTTCTTTGTTGTTTTATAGCTTTTACCACAAGCCAGTCAGTGTACATTTAAAGCTCTAAACCTGGTTTATGTCTATGTATGTATCTTTTTTTTAAGGGCCACTATCATATACGCACTGTGCATAACAGGTTTGAAGCAAGGAAACTAAGGGATTTGCTAAAAGGCAAGATTTATTTTAGCGTTAAATTGGATGTAAAGCCTAAACCTTTCTTTTTCTGGTGAGAAGGAATAAAAGGAATTAAACATTACTCCACTAAAGCAGTGCACATGACAATAGAACCTCCTTAAAACAGAAGGTATGCACATTGCACGGGTTCAGTGGAAGCCATTTTGGTTCCTTTATCCCTTCTAACCATAACCTTCTGGGATATCCAAGAAAAGTAAAACAGGCAAAACATACATACAGACGTAACCTTAGACTAGATTTTGAACGCCACTGCAAGCTGGGAATTATATTGGGAAGATCCTTAGGAAGTGGGGTGCAGGCTACCAAAATGCCCATCCAGAGTGATACATACTTCAAATGAAGAAGACATCACTCTCTCAACCAGCCACCGTAACATTAGAATCAAGATCGGCTTCAGCCTCCATGTGTCCGCCTTTTGGTGAAGACATGCAGGCTGGAGCCGACCTTGATTCTCATGTTATGGTGGCTGTTTGGGAAGAGCAGCATCTTCTTCATATGATACATATGGATGTACATACATATGAATGAGATAAAGTAGGATAATCTCTATATTTAGTTAAAACAACTTCTTGACAAGTCCATCCTTAGGAGGCTCTGCTTTCAGTTTGAAGAAAGGGACTCTTTATACAGTATGTAATGACTGATTGAGGTGACTCTAATGAGTTTATTGCACTGTTCACTGTCACTAGGATTCATGACACTTGACTTAAATTGTCAGTAGTGTCAGCTTGGATTTTGATGCACAAATAAAAAACTGATTTGAATGTTAAGGAAAGACTCAGTTGCAGGAACATATAATCAATATCTTTGAAGTTCTGATCAAGATGGTGGTTAGCACATCTACCTTGCAGCACTTGGGTCATTGGTTCAAATTTTAACCAAGACACTACCTGCATGAAATTTGTTCTTACTGTGCTTGCATGGGTTTTCTTCCAATTTTTAAAGACATACTAATAGTTTAATTGGCTAATGTCAAAACTGCCCCTAGTATGAGTATGTATGCATGTGAGGTAGGACCTCACCTTAGATAGTAAGCTCCTTGAGGGCAGGTATTGTTTTGAATGTACAATATACTGTATGTAAAGCAATGTATGTATAAATTAACAGCATTAAATAAATATCTGTAATAAATAAGATTCTCTAAGTGTATACTGTTTTGCAGTCAATTGTAGTTTAATTGCTGACAGGATTAGCCTGAGTTTGCAGCTGATCCGATGTGAGTAACACTCTGTAGCATCTACTGAAGTACATAGTGACGAAGTGAAATACATATGGAGTCAATCTCCAGGGACCAATCATGCAATTCTCAAGATCCACAGGACAAGAGCACCAGATATCGAGCTGGACTGAACCCATCTGCTACTTCATTCTATCCTCTAACACCTAAACATCAGCAACAGTGAGGGAGCACCTGCCATGACAAGACCTGAAAGAATGGATATGTCAGACCTTGCTAAGTACATTACCCCCCAGAGAACTTAATAATATTGGCCTTGCAAGGTTTGACGATCACCCATAAAACTACAGAAACTAGAGGTTCACATTCAATTCAGTAGCCCAGGACCTTAGCATCAAACCCATTCATGATTTGCTAAACAGATGGTTAGGTCCTTAATCCTCAGACTCAGTTGGAGACTTAAAATTGTTCACAGCTACACACCTGACACGGGTCTTAATCCCATATGGGAGAGATTAGAGTAAATTTAAGAAATATGTAATTTGCTTCAGATGTAATTACTCTACTGAGACCGCAAAGCTACAGTTAAGTGCACAGAACATGACACTTATATGTATCTATCAACCTTACACCAAGGCCCATTTAAACAGGACCCTACATCTACTGAAGAACCTACACCTGTGTCATAGCAGGGAGAACCATGAACAATCTTCTGCAATGATCATATTGAAATGCAGTTAGTTAGGTCACAAAGGTCTGTCAGAGAAAACTGGAGCTAAAATATGTCTGGTTAAAGCACGTGTTAAACACAAAGAATGCGGGCCAAATCTGGGCCATTTCATGTGGCCCTTACACTATTCCTGCAGCTATGGCACCACCCTCATCTCTGCCCCCACCTTGTCTCAGCAGTCGGCAACAGAGAGGAGGACAGAACTCCTTCCAAAGGCCATGCAGCTCTTTGTGCAGCCACAGCACCCCCTTGTCTCCATCTCCCTTGGTCTCAGCATTCAGCTGACTCCAGCCCTCCTCTGGTTCTCCTCCAGACCCTGTATCTTGACATAAAGGGGGTAGGGTTCTCTGGACATCTGCTTGTAATTAAAGCAAAAAAGAGGGGGTTTGCAGGGATATACCCTGCAGTTGCTGGACTTTAATGGCATAACTTGAGACAAAGACCACAGAGTTATAAAAAATACAATTTTATTGATAGCAATTTAAAATTCAAAAGGGTGGTGTATAAAAGAAGATATACAACGTATTGAATATCAACAGAATAATAGTGCTATGATATGATACAGTAATCTTATAACACCTATATCATACTTATATAAAAATAAGGTTGAGGTGTACAAGTGGTGCAGTCCTTCAAGGGTCGACACGTTATCACAGCGAAAGTACACCCCAAGGTTATTTTTATATAAGTATAGTATAGGTGTTATGAGGTTACTATATCATAGAACTATTACTCTACTGATATTCAGTATGTTGTATATCTTCTTTTATACACCACCCTTTTGAATTTTAAATTGCTACCAATAAAATTATATTTTTATAACTCTACGGTCTTGTCTCAAGTCATGCCATTAAAGTCCAGGAACAGCAGGGTATATCCCTGCAACCCCCTTTTTTTTGCTTCATGATTAATTGGATGCTGCATGGGTAGAGGTCTTTCCTTACCAATCTGCTTGTAATTATTATGCAAATAATACACTTCTATGCCAGTTGAAAAGGAGAGTTGCACACTGTTGGTACCATTCATAGAAAACTTTATTGAAAACTGTTCGGACAGAACACCATGGCAGAATCATGTTCTGAGCAGTCTCCATAAAATTTTTATTGTGGATGATACCAGTGATGTGTGATCCTCTTTTTCAGACTTGCGCCATCTGCTACAGGAGTGTGATTGCGCTCTGTGGCAGTCTGCACCTGCCTTTCACAACTTAAGTCTTAAGTTATTACTAAAACTGGTAATAATGCAGAGGCAATCATTTAATATGCTAAAGAGTAGATACATTTATATAGTTCTAAAGATACAACCGGCCATTTTGAGTGCAACCATAATGCTGATATGGCCCTCGATGAATTTGAGTTTGACACCCCTGGGTTAAAGTGTTTGCTCTGGGACAGCCAGAGAAGGCCATCGGGATGTATGCTGTTTTGGATGATCAAAGCACTCATTCATTTGGCTCTTTGGATTTCTTCGAAATGCCTTATGCAATGGGAGAACACCCATTCAATACCCTGTACACATGTGGTGGCACAATAGAAATCACCATAAAAATTGTCCCTGCTGAGGAATTTATTAGTATAGACCCATTTCACATGGGCAGACTGATTGGGTCCACCTGCCAATTTTTCAGGCAGACCTGATCAGACCCTCCATGGAGTGATGGATGTAAACGAACATATGTCTGTTTACACCTGGCGACATCAAATCCGATCCGCTAAAAACAGACGGATGGGGATCTATTCTCCATCTATCTAGTTGATTGGATGGCAGCCAGGTGTAAATGAACAGCCGGTCTGTTTACATCAGACTGCCCATAGAGGAGAGTGGGCTGTGTCTGCTCTGCATAAGTGGCATGGACACACACCAGCCATCAGCCTGCTCAGTGGGGATCAGTGGACAGATTCCCTGCTAACCCCTGGCGGAGTCTGCCCTATTTGAAAGGAACTTTAGGTATCATCTTTTCAGTCACATTTTTTTTCTAAAAAAAAACTGATGAAAAGGGATTCAGATTACATCAGTTAACATCAGTTTGCATATCCATCTTTACTTCAGTTTATTTCAGTTTATATCAGTTTTCACTTTAGTTCAGTTTACATTAGTTTATATCCGTTCAGTTCAGTTTACATCAGTCTACATCTATTTTTGCATCAGTTTTTTTAGTTGTTGCAGAAACCAACCAGAGGTGGCAATTGATGGGGCTGCACCCCCCAAGATTTCCATTGTGCCCCCCCAGGCTGGTTCCCTCACCATAGACATTGTTCCCGCTGAGCTTCTCCCCAGTCCCCGCACTCAGGGCCGGGACTAGGGGTGGGGACGGGAGAAGTGTCAGCGGCAGAGAGGAGAGAGCTGGGAGGAGGTGCAGTGCTCTTTCCCATCCTTTCAGTGGACCGCTCCTCTATACAGCGGATTACACAAGATCACTCCTAGCTTAAAAGGTACACAGCTTAATTACCTGCCCTACCCAGATTTCCAGGAGATGAGCAGTCATTGGAGGGGATGGGGGCAGGTAATCAAGCCATGTACCGTTCGATGTAAGATCCTGTGTAATCTGTGTAATCTTCAGCGCTGTTATGACAGGAAAGGGGAACCACAGAGAGCCCGGACCTCCTCACTACTCCCGTAGTTCCCGCCTGTAAGATTACAAGGGGGAACTTGTGGAGGAGGGGTGATGAGGGTCCTGTTTGTGCTGGGTAGAGAAGGGTAATGGAGGGTGGGTGGTGGGGGATTGTGCTAGAAGGAGGAATGGGGGAAAGGGGTATGTGTTAGGAGGCAGGATTGGGGAAATTTTTTTGGAGGGAGGGGGATGTGTATTGGGAAGTTTGATTTGGAGGGGGTTGTGGTAAGAGAAAGGATTTGTACTAAGATCTGGGATTTTGGGGGGGATTTGTACTTGAAAGGGGGATTTGGGGGGGATTTGTACTAGTTGGGGGATTGGGGGGTTGTACTAGGAGCGGGGGTTTGCGGAAGAGGATATGTGCTGGGATTGGGGATTTTGGGGAAGGATTTATGCTAGGAGTGGGGATTCGGGGGGAAATGATTTGTGCTAGGAGGGGGAATTTGGGGGGGGGGGTTGTACTAGTCTGCAATCAGTCTGGTGAAAGGAGCAGCCATTTCTTCCCAACATAAGGTAGATCTCCAACTTTCCAGGATTGCCTATGTCAACAGTTGATCATTGCTGTGCTGTGTAGTTTGCAACTAATAAAGTTCATCTTTAAGAAAAAAAATATTGATCAATAATTGACAACGCATTCGATGAACACACATGGGGAAGTGACATTTGCTGGATAGTTGGAAGATCTGATCGTCTAAGGGCTATTTACGGCTTAAGGGCATAGCACGCACTCATATCCAGTGACTACCCCTGCCTGGACGCTCCTTCCGGACAAGCAAAGGCCTTGGCTGAGCTATAGCCACCCGCTTTCCCTTGCTTACTTGCGTGTTTTTTATCAGGTGATGGCACTGCTAAGAATATAGCTCACCCGGGTGTCGTTTGTTTGAAATGTACTTCAATATTCTGGATCATACAACGTACTGCTGACTAGGGATGAGCTTCGAGTTCGAGTCGAACTCATGTTCGACTCGAACATTGGCTGTTCGCAAGTTCGCCGAATAGCGAAAAATTTGGGGTGTTCGTGGCAAATTCGAATGCCGCGGAACACCCTTTAAAAGTCTATGGGAGAAATCAAAAGTGCTAATTTTAAAGGCTTATATACAAGTTATTGTCATAAAAAGTGTTTGGGGACCCGGGTCCTGCCCCAGGGGACATGGATCAATGCAAAAAAAAGTTTTAAAAAAGGCTGTTTTTTCAGGAGCAGTGATTTTAACCGCTTCAATACCGGGCCAATTCTGACACTTTGCTCTTACATGTAAAAATCATAATTTTTTTGCTAGAAAATTACATAGAACCCCCAAACATTATATATGTTTTTTTAGCAAAGACCCTAGAGAATACAATGGCAGTTGTTGCAACTTTTTATCTCACACAGTATTTGCGCAGGAATTTTTCGAACGTGTTTTTTTTGGGTAAAAAAACGTATTTGTGTAAAAAAAAAAAACAAAACAGTAAAGTTAGCCCAATGTTTTTGCATTTTGTGAAAGATGAAGTTATGCCGAGTAAATAGATACCTAACATGTCACGCTTCAAAATTGCACACGCTCGTGGAATGGCGCCAATGTTCGGTACTTAAAAATCCCCATAGGCGACGCTTGAAATTTTTTTACTGGTTACATGTTTTGAGTTACAGAGGAGGTCTAGGGCCAAAATTATTGCTCTCGCTCCAACGTTCGCGGCGATACCTCACATGTATGGTTTGAACACCGTTTTCATATGTGGGCAGGACTTACGTATGTGTTCGCTTCTGCCTGCGAGCACACGGGGACAGCGGCGCTTTAAATTTTTTTTTTTTTTATTGTTAATTATATATTTTTTTTTTATTTTGACACTTTTTTGAAAAAAAAAAATTGATCACTTTTATTCCTATTACAAGGAATGTAAACATCCCTTGTAATAGCAATATGACATGTCAGGTGCTCTTAATAGTGAGATATGGGGTCAATAAGACCCCATATCTCACCACTAGGCTGTGAAGCCTGAAATAAAAATAAAAAATAAAACGATCGCCGCTTCCAAGCCGAAGCGGCGCCGTTTTTTTTGAATGGAGAGGCCTGGCGTGACGTCATAACATCGCGCCCGGCCTCCGACGATCATAGAGACTCCGGGGACCATCTGGTCCGCCGGAAATCTCTATGATCTACATCCGGCGCCGGCGGATCCACTCTCCGCCTCACCGATCGTAACCGTGAGTCGGAGCAGGCACCGGAGGGCGGCGGGAGGGGGGGACGTCCCCTCTCGCCTCCCATAGGAACGATCAAGCGGCGGAACGGCCGCTATGATCATTCCTATGGTGTAGAGATTCGCCGGCTGAAACCGGCAATATCTGAATGATGTTTGTAACTACAGGCATCATTCATATGACGTCCTTGGTATTGAAGTGGTTAATAATGCTTAAAGTCAAGCAATAAAAGTGTAATATCCCTTTAAATTTTGTAGCTGGGGGGTGTCTATAGTATGCCTGTAAAGGGGCGCATGTTTCCCGTGTTTAGAACAGTCTGACAGCAAAATGACATTGCGAAGGAAAAAACCCATTTAAAACTACTCGCGGCTATATTCATTGATAAAAACGGCATGGGAATTCCCCACAGGGGAACCCCGAACCAAAATTTAAAAAAAAATTACGTGGGAGTCCCCCTAAATTCCATTTCAGGTCTGGTATGGATATTAAGGGGAACCCCGGCCAAAATTTAAAAAAAAATGACGTGGGGTTCCCCCTAAATTCCATACCAGACCCTTCAGGTCTGGTATGGATTTTAAGGGGAACCCCGCGCCAAAAAAAAAAAAACCGGCGTGGGGTTCCCCCAAAAGTCCATACCAGACCCTTATCCGAGCACGCAACCTGGCAGGCCGCAGGAAAAGAGGGGGGACGAGAGTGCGCCCCCCCTCCTGAACCGTACCAGGCCACATGCCCTCAACATTGGGAGGGTGCTTTGGGGTAGCCCCCCAAAACACCTTGTCCCCATGTTGATGAGGACAAGGGCCTCATCCCCACAACCCTGGCCGGTGGTTGTGGGGGTCTGCAGGCGGGGGGCTTATCGGAATCTGGAAGCCCCCTTTAACAAGGGGACCCCCAGATCCCGCCCCCCCTGTGTGAAATGGTAAGAGGGTACTTACCCCTACCATTTCACTAAAAAACTGTCAAAAATGTTAAAAATGACAAGAGACAGTTTTTGACAATTTCTTTATTTAAATGCTTCTTCTTTCTTCTATCTTCCTTCATCTTCTGGTTCTTCGGGTTCTTCCTCCGGCATTCTTGTCCAGCATCTCCTCCATGGCGTCTTCTATCTTCTTCTCCTCGGGCCGCTCTGCACCCATGGCATGGGGGGAGGCTCCCGCTCTTCTCTTCATCTTCTTCTTCTTCTCTTCTTCCTTCTTCTCTTCTTCTCTTCTTCATTTTCTTCTCCGGGCCACTCCGCATCCATGCTGGCATGGAGGGAGGCTCCTGCTGTGTGAAGGCGTCTCCTTATCTGACGGTTCTTAAATAACGGGGGGCAGGGCCACCCGGTGACCCCGCCCCCCTCTGACGCACGGGACATGACGGGACTTCCCTGTGGCATTCCCCGTGACGTCACAGTGAAGTCCCGTCAAGTCACCGTGCGTCAGAGGGGGGCGGGGTCACCAGGTGGCCCCGCCCCACGTTATTTAAGAACCGTCAGACGAGGAGACGCCGTCACACAGCGGGAGCCTCCCTCCATGCCAGCATGGGTGCGGAGCGGCCCGGAGAGGAAAATGAAGAAGAGAAGAAGAGAAGAAAAGAAGAAGAGAAGAGCGGGAGCCTCCCCCCATGCCATGGGTGCGGAGCGGCCCGAGGAGGAGAAGATAGAAGATGCCGCGGAGGAGATGCTGGACGAGAACGCCGGAGGAAGAACCAGAAGAACCAGAAGAAGAAGATGAAGGAAGATAGAAGAAAGAAGAAGCATTTAAATAAAGGAATTGTCAAAAACTGTCTCTTGTCATTTTTAACATTTTTGACAGTTTTTTAGTGAAATGGTAGGGGTAAGTACCCCCTTACCATTTCACACAGGGGGGGCGGGATCTGGGGGTCCCCTTCTCAAAGGGGGCTTCCAGATTCCGATAAGCCCCCCGCCCGCAGACCCCCACAACCACCGGCCAGGGTTGTGGGGATGAGGCCCTTGTCCTCATCAACATGGGGACAAGGTGTTTTGGGGGGCCACCCCAAAGCACCCTCCCAATGTTGAGGGCATGTGGCCTGGTACGGTTCAGGAGGGGGGGCGCACTCTCGCCCCCCCTCTTTTCCTGCGGCCTGCCAGGTTGCGTGCTCGGATAAGGGTCTGGTATGGACTTTTGGGGGGACCCCACGCCGTTTTTTTTTTTTTTTGGCGCGGGGTTCCCCTTAAAATCCATACCAGACCTGAAGGGTCTGGTATGGAATTTAGGGGGAACCCCACGTCATTTTTTTAAAAAATTTTGGCCGGGGTTCCCCTAATATCCATACCAGACCTGAAGGGCCTGGTATGGAATTTAGGGGGACTCCGACGTCATTTTTTTTTTACATTTTGGTTCGGGGTTCCCCTGTGGGGAATTCCCATGCCGCTTTTATCAATGAACTTCTATGTGTATTGTCGGCAATGCAATAGCCGCGAGTAGTTTTAAATGGGTTTTTTCCTTCGAAATGTCATTTTGCTGTCAGACTGTTCTAAACACGGGAAACATGCACCCCTTTACAGGCATACTATAGACACCCCCCAGCTACGAAATTTAAAGGGATATTACACTTTTATTGTTTGACTTTAAGCATTATTAAAATCACTGCTCCTGAAAAAACGGCCATTTTTAAAACTTTTTTTTTGCATTGATCCATGTCCCCTGGGACAGGACCCAGGTCCCCAAATACTTTTTATGACAATAACTTGCCTATAAGCCTTTAAAATTAGCACTTTTGATTATTCATGTTCGTGTCCCATAGACTTTAACGGTGTTCGCGTGTTCGAACAACTTTTTTCCTGTTTGCATGTTCTGGAGCGAACCGAACAGTGGGGTGTTCGGCTCATCCCTACTGCTGACCTGCATTTTTATATAGCGCAGCTTTCCATTTTTAAAATTGTACTAGGAGTGGGGATTTGGGGCGAGGATTTATGCTAGATGTGTGAATTTGGGGGAAAGGATTTGTGCTAGGAGAGAGATTTGTACTAGGATAGGGGATTTGGGGGGAAGATTGACGCTAGGAGTGGGAATTTGGGAGAGAATTTGTGCTGGGGGGAATTGGGGTAGAGGATTTATGCTAGAAGGGGGAATTTGGGGAAGAAGATGTATTCACGGAGGGGGGATTTGGGTGGGAGGTATTGTACTAGAAGGGGAGATTTGGAGAGGATTTGTACTATGAGGTGGGGTCTGGGGGGGATGATTTGTGCTGGGATTGAGGATTAGGGGGAGAATTTATGCCAGGAGTGGGGATTTGAAAGGATAGAGTATGTGTACAGGGACGGGTGATCTTTTTGAGTGGGGGAGATTTGTGGTAAATTGGAGGGGATTGGAGAGCTGGAAGATGGGATTGGGGGGGGTGTCAAAGATATGTGCTGGTAGGGGATTTGGACAGTGAGAATGGGAAATTTTTGAATTTTGTTTGGGGAGAATTTTAGCATGCAGAGGGAAGTTATGCTTAGGGGTAACACATAGGTGAGATCAGATTCCCTTTTAGACACAGCAACTATCTGCACAAGGTGTAGATGGCTGCTATGTTGCAGTTCTGACCTGTAAAATTCCCTGATCAGATTAACAGCTGCAGTAGCCAGTTACACAATTATCAGTTACCAATCTCAGCTATGTGCTGTGTGGGAAAGAGAAGATCTCGTGCATGCCCTGCCAGCAGTGATCCTGTCCTTAACTCTGTTGACCATTGCTCTGTACCCTGCTGTGCTGACCCCTGTCCTCTGCACTGCTGACCCCTGTACACTGCCCTATTAAACCACTGTACACTGCCCTACAAGCTAATGGCCTCTGTACACTGCTCTACAAACTGCCAACCCTATCCTCTGTCCTCCAAACAACTCCCTGTACACTGCCCTACTGACTCCTATATAATGCCATGCTGACTTTGCATCCTCTACACCCTGATACTCTTTACGGCCCTGCTGGATGTTGGTTGTTCCATTTAAAAAATCGGAACTGAATGGGCAAGTTTACATTGTTTTGTCTATAGAAATAAATTGCTATCTGTTTTTCATCTGTCAATGGATGGAAGAAAAACAGACAGATGAACCGTCTTAAGGCAAGTTTGTGTGTCAATATTGGATGATAATGCCAAAATTATGCTTCTACAGGTAACAGGCATCCCAAGAGTTGGCAAGATACAGGAACAGGTTATTTATAAACGGTCCTTACATTTAAAGGACTGACCTAGGTTGGGTCGTTATCAGAACTCCTCCATCTTACAGATGGCAGACAGTGTACACTATGTAGCACAACCCTCTTGAGGACTGCTTGGATTTACCTGCTCATTTGCATCACCATGACCCTGTAAACATTCCAACCCACCTGACACTCTGGGTTCATAAATCTTTGCACCACCTTGAAGTAATAAGTCAAACAAATCAGTGCATTTATATTCTGGAGTACTTTCGAGAAAATCTTGTTACACAAAGGAGGTAATAGATCAACTGAGCTTCCAATAACAGTTCTAGCTCAGCAGAAGTATTCCTCTAAAATAATACAAGTTAAGGCAGTTTTGCAAAAACAAAATATTATATGCACATATGTACAATGGAATACCTCTTGAACATGACCTGGAAGGATAAGCAAAAGTTAAGCATTAATCCTGGCAATCCTTCTAAAGGGAAACCCGGGTTGGCCTATTTAACCTTTAATCCTAATGAGAGATCAAGCAAACAAGAATGGTATCAGGGCCCTTTAAGGAGTAATGACCGCAATGTCCCATTTGCAGGCCTGATGGTCTTCACTGGCAGTCGGAGCTCATTAACTGTATCCAATAGGATGCATTAAGAAGGCAATGGTATTTCTTTTCATGGTTGAGACTAAATGTGTCTATGTACAGTCTTTGTACAGTGTTCAAATAGAAGGGCAGTAAAGTGTTCCAAAAGTAGTTCCCAAGCTAAAGCTGTCTGTACACAGTGTCCCAGTGAAGTAACAAAGAAAGGTTTTCAAAGGTGGGCAATTTCCCTCTCACAAACAACCAGGCCGATTCAAAGCTTTCTGGACAGCAGCTCCCGGATAGACGCCCTTGCAGTGGATCCGCTGTGACAATCACCTGATGCGAAGCACAAAGCGCTGGTTTACGGACTGCCGAGTTGGTGTTGGATGGATGTCTGATGAACAGCATGCAGTGCTAGGCCCTTTTTGGCTGGGTTGGAATGTTGTACCCCACATGGTAGGCTGCGATCTCACCCTCTCTGTAAAAAGAGTTCTGTCACACACAGGGCCCAGGAGGAAGAGAGCGTGGGGCGGGCCTCTGGTCTCTTTTATAGCTCTACCCAGAAATCTTCCTGGGATCCCTGGGATATGTAGTCCAGGTGTATATTCATGCATAGAAATTTCCATTCGGAGGAACTACTAATCCCACAATCCCTTTGATTTGGCTCACGAATAGGATGTCAGCTAGTGATGCTGGACACTAGAGGGACAATACAATATATAGAAATGACGGGGAAACGCTGTATTTTGCAATTCTAGTCTACATTGCTACAACTAGAAAAACAATTACTGGAGCTGTCAATGGACTCTTGCAAAAAAATGCTAGTAAACTTGAAGGGAAATGCCAAGTCTCTGCTGTCAAAAAACCCTATTTTCTAGCAATGTTATTGAAAAAATAAAGTACTGCATTAGACAACCTGCACTAACTTGTGACTTGACAATTCAGGAATAGCAGCAAACAGATAATATCATAACTCTATTTACTACTCATTAAAGCTGAACTCCAGCCTAATGTTCAGTCTAGAAAAGTTATACAGTCCCCTCTCCTGTACTGAATTTGCTTACTGATTTCACTATGTTCTCTGAGCTTCTTAAAGTGTGCATTAGAATCTGCAGCAAGTCAGATAGAGAACATGCAGCATCTTCTAGACCTTTCTTCCTCAGCTTTACTGTCCTTAACATGCCTCTTTCATTCACAGATTTAAGTAGAACACTTTCAGGTTTAGTATTAGTATAGTACAGGGTGCACAATATGATACATCAGAATAAGATTAACAGTTAGATAACACCATAACAGTATCACTAAGCGCTCTTTCACAGGGGCTGTCTGATCAGGTCTGCCAGTCAGTTTTTCAGGCAGACCCGATGGTACACTGCATTGTCCTCTATAAAGCGGCAGATGACAGAAGACACATGTCCCCTGACGCCTGCTGCCATCCGATCCGATCCTGTCCGCCTAAAACAGACTGATGGTGGTTCTATTTTCCAGCCATCCTGCAGCTCAGAAGGAAACAGACAGGCGGTCCGTTTCCATCTGATTTCCCCATAGAGGAGAGCCGTACTGTGTCTGTGTCCACTCGGCAAAGCAGAGCGGACACAGACCTGTCATCCAAACAAACACAATCACCAAGAATCAGTGCTGACCCCACAAACACTACTTCAAAATAAAAATAAAAACAGTCCTTCAGAAAACAGTCTATATCAAAGTTTTCTTGCAATAGGCGCTGCAGCTCTTTCAAAAATCCACTGGGTGGCGGACAAAATCTGAAACATAAAAAGAAAGAGAGCGCACGGCTGCCCTAGTGTAATACTGTTTTAATGATATAAAATGAAAATATAAAAAAAGAGGTATTGCACTTACAAACATAGGATGTTAATCGCATTTACAGCTATGTGGATACCTCCTTTCCTGGTCTGTGTCTCTGGGTAAACTCCCAAACACAAGTGATGTCTGTAAGGGATGTAGATATAATCTTCCTTCCTGAAGACCTGAAGAAGGAGGCCGTGCCTCCGAAACATGTTGTTGTTGCAACCGTTTGTTTTGTGAGATAAAGGAAGAGACTGCACTCATGTCGATTCCCCTTTGCGGCCGCGGGTGATGTCATGCAGCGCCGGCTGTACCGTGCATGTGCTCAGTAGTAACACTGCCTGATGAGACAAGAAAGGAAGATCCTATGTTTGTGAGTGCAATACCTCTATTTTTATATTTTCATTTTATATCATTAAAACGGTATTACACTAGGGCAGCCATGCGCTCTCTTTCTTTTTATGTTACAGACCTGTCATCCGCCTGCTCAGGGGAGATCAGCAGAGAGATCCCCTGCTGAGCAAGTGGATTTCGTTAAGCGGAGGCGCCTGTTTGAAAGGGGCCTAAGTCTCTTACTCATACCTGAGGATGCACTAAATCTGGTAGAAAGATAAGATTGAAATGCTGTATATGAACAGTGCAGGCAAAATAGTGCAAGGTTTTACAACATCTAAGGATTAGTGAGCTGCAATTTAATGGGTTTTTTTTTCTAATTTATTTTCAATATTTTTATTGAAGTTTTTGTAAAAACAATAGTACAGTCATTTACAATGTGTAGTAAGTAAAGAAAGTCTATATTCATACAACATATAAGCGAACTTGTTTCCAGAAGGAATATTTAGATACCTCCGCATTAAGTGGCTACAGGTGCATCCATGAAGCTCGCGTGTGAGGAAAGCTCCTCCTCCCATCGGACACCCCGTCAGGGATCTTGCTGTATCCGCTTGAGAGGATCGGAGCCTCCCACCCACCGAGACTCTCCCTAACGTACTATCATTGCTGTCACCTTCAAGAGCCTGTTACCATGTTTGCCAGATAATATACCATGAATGGAAAATATGGAAAATAGGAAAAAATTAAAACTGAACATTATGCAGAATAAACAATCCTAAGGAACAAAGGTAGAGTATTCCAGCATATATTTCTATCAGGATGACCTTCGCTAGGTTATTCATGACTAGTATGTAAGCAAGTTTTCAAAATGGAGGGGCTGACTGACCCATACGGCAAAAGGGATTCAAAGGATCCTGTCAGAGATCCAGAGAGCAGTCCCCCCAGAGTACCCTGCTGGAGAGGTATCATGACAAAAAAGACCTGTGAGAGCAGAAGAAACTAGGTAGCCTCTTCAAGAAAGGAAAGAAAACATGTTAGAAAGAAGAAGAGAAAAAGTGGAGAAGAACATTGCTACTGTGAAGGAAGTGCGCAGCCTGCTCCAGGCTCCATTCCCGGTATGAGTGGTATATGACAGTACTGTGCCCATGGTTCCCAAGTTGCATTGAATCTCTCAATTTTGTCCAACAGTTTCACTACTATTTTCTCCTGGGACATTATCCATGAAACCTTTCTCTTACAGCACTGGAAGGACACCATAGGCCTTTTCCAGGCCTTGGCAATAGTAATTTTTGCTCCTAAGAAAACGAAGAAGGAGAGAATTTGGGAGCGCTTAGATAGATTAGGAATAGTGTGGTTAAGTAAAGCTATGTGAGGGTCAGGGGTAATCGATAAGTTCAAGAGATTGCCTATTGTTCAAAATATTTTCTTCCAAAAGGATCTGATGCGGAGGCAAGACCACCATATGTGGAACATAGTGACTTCCAATTTGCAACCTCTAAAGCACAGTGGAGAAGTCCCAGGATAAAACAAAGCCAATCTAGCAGGTACATAATACCACCTTGACAAAACCTTGATGCTAGCCTCTATTAGGGAGATGTTGCAGATACCTGTATATGAGCGGTTCCAAACTCTAAACCAATCCGTTGATGTCCATGATCCGCCTGTGTCCTCCTCCCAGGTCCTAGTGTATGTTAGTTTGTCCAGTTTTGACATAAGTGCTGTATATATTACAGAAATCCCTCCCTTTTGGCTAGCAATGTTAGAGCACCAATGTTCATATGGTGTGATTGAGGGGGACTCGGGTTTGTTGGTCCAGATAGACTGTAGGAAGTGGGAGATTTGGTTGAATCAGAATCTTTCGGAGTCAGGCATTTCCAGTGAGCGTTTACAATAGGATAGAGTAAGGGGACTCGCCGCTGTTAGGAAGTGACCTATCCTGTAGAGGCCTTTGTCTGTCCACCATTTGAACGCCTGAATGTTTAGTCCTGGTGGAAATTTAGGGTTATTAAAAATGTGAGAAAGAGGTTTAAGGGGGGAGATCAGGGCAGGTTGAGTGAATAGTTTGTTACAAAGCGCAATTGAGTGAGATAAGGTGGATGCCATGATAGCCGCTCTAGTCTTTGGGTCGCACCACATAAGAAAGTCAATAGTGTTGAGGGGTGTGGCCAGCCTTTCCATAGATAACCAGTCAGGTTTTGGGCCCCTTCCGAAGATGAGTGAAATCTGTGACAATTGTGCAGCCCGATAATAACCCTATAGATCAGGCAGTCCCAAACCACCCTGCGATCGCAAGCCGAGTAGAATGTTAGACGGGCATCTGAATCCCCTATTTCCCCAAACAAATCGAATTATCGCAGATTATAGTTTATGGAGGAAACCTTTCGTCAGAGGGATTGGGAGTGAACGAAATAAATATAAAAGGCGGGGTAGTAGTGTCATCTTAATAGCATGTACTCTTCCCAGCCAGGATAGACCACATTTAGCCCATTTTTCGAGCTCTCGTCTACATTTAAGTACCATGGGGGGTTAATTAGCTTTGTATAAACCGCCTATATCAGGTGTTAAATTAATTCCCAGGTAGGGGATGGCTGTGTTGGACCAGGAAAAATCAAAGTTTCGTTTAAGTTGTGAAAGAGAATCTGACAGTACCGTGATATTTAAAGTAATAGATTTATTCATGTCTACCGTCAATCCTGAAATTTTGCTAAAAGACCTCAGAACCCCGCAAACCACTGGAGTGGAAATCAGGGGAGATGTAAGGTACAGTAAAAGATCATCCGCGTAAAGAGCACATTTGTGTTGTCCCCACAGGACACCCCCTTAATATCTGGGTTTGTTCTGATTGCTATGGCCAGAGTTTCTATTGCAATCGTGAATAAGAGGGGGGAGATTGGGCATTCCTGTCTGGTACCTCTTTTAATTGGGAACGAGGCCGAGTATCTAACCATCAGTCGAACTTGTGCTGAAGGGTTTGAGTACAGTGAGTTGATTATGTTTAGAAAAATTCGGCCGAATCCCCAACGTTGCAGAATGTCAGACAGGTAGTCCCAGTCAATTGAGTCAAAGGCCTTATGTAGATCAATCGACAAAATAAAGCCCTTTTGGGGTGACCCACCATCCCATTGAGATTGCAGAAGAGATATAATGTTAATGGTCCTTCTAATTTGATCCGGACCCTGTCGGCCAGGAATGAAACGCACCTGATCTTTGTGAATATATAATGAGATGAAGTTTGCCATTCTATTAGCTAGAATCTTGGTTAAAATTTTGATGTCATTGTTAATCAGGGATATAGGTCGGTAGTTCCCAATCTCACTTGAATCCTTCCCTGGCTCTGGGATCACCGTGATGTATGCGGCATTGAAGTCCTTCCCCAATGGAGCGCCTTCCCTAAGGGAGTTTGTTAGGTGTGGGGCTAGCGTGGCGCCAAATTTTTTATAATATCCGTTTGAGAACCCATCCGGGCCAGGGGAGGATCCAAGCTATAGTGAATTCATAGTATCTAGCACCTCTTCCTGGGTGAAGGGGCTCTCCATTAAATCCCTATGTGCCTCCGCCAGGGATGGCAGTGAGAGGGAGTCAAGAAACTCCTGCCTAAGTTTACCTACCGATGGTGATTTAGGTTTATAAAGATCTCCGTAGAATTGAAGGAATGCTTCCATGATCTTACTTGGGTTTTGGGTTAGATCCCCGGAATTCAGCTTAATTTTGGGAAATGCTAAGGCACGATGTTTAGGGTTTATCTTGACCGCTAATTTAGATCCTATCCTATCCTTTTGGCTGTAGAACTTTGCTCCCGTCCACCTGAGGTGTTTTTCAGCAGCAGTAGTCAGAGTTAGACTGAGGAGAGCCCGTGCCCTATCCAGGTTTGCTAGGGATTCTATAGTAGGTGCCCTTTTATGCTCCCTCGCTAGGGCTTTAAAATCCTCAGATTGTTTAAGTGTATCCGCTCTGAGTTCTGCCTTAAGTTTGGCCGCCATTTGTATTAGCTTCCCCCGGATCACCGGTTTGTGTGCCGCCCAAACTAATTCTGGTGAAATGTCTGAGATTGTGTTGATTCTAAAATATTCCTTAATTGATTCCTCTAAAATTGTGCACTGAATTGGGTCACTGAGAATGGTCTCCTGCAATCTCCAACGTGGGGGGTTATTGCGCCCTGAGGGCTTCTTCATAACCAAAGTGACCATCGAGTGGTCCGAAAGGGGTGAATCTACAATCTTGGATCTCATTATCAAGGGGATCATATAGGGCCGAGTGAATATGTGGTCAATCCTGGTGTAGGAGCCATGGGGGGCTGAGTAATGTGTGTAATCCATAACGTGAGGGTTAGTTTCCCTCCAGACGTCTATTAGACCTTCATCATGCAATATTTTTGCTATTTGGACACTTTGCCTAGAGGGACGTTTGGGTTTTGGTTTACCAGAGCTAGTTGATCCCAAGGAGAAATCAAAAGCCATATTAGTATCTCCACCAAAGAAACTGGTGCCTTTTAAGTGAGGTCGTAGCTTGTTCATCAGGGGTTCAATAAATGCTTTCTAAACCCTTGTTAGGGGCATAGTATGAGACAAACGTATATAATTCCCTGTCAATGTTCCCTGAAACCATAATAAAACGTCCCATTGGATCAGTAACAATCTCTGGCTGGGAGATATTAATATGTTTTGCAAAGCATATTGCTACGCCTTTTGATTTGGTAGAGGCTGAGGAGAGAAAAAATTGGGGGTAATGATGATGCAGGAATTTAGTTTGGTATGATATGGGGAAGTGGGTCTCTTGTAGAAAGAGAATGTCAGCATGCATGGACTTATAAAGTTGAAAAATATTCCTACGTTTGATGGGAGAGTTTAAGCCCTGAGTATTATGCGAGATAATATGAAGGGAGGGAGTCATACTATGCCGATCAGTCACATTGTGGATGGAGTTTCGCTATGCTTTGAAAGAGCTTCTTACCTTGCTGAGAAGGGGATTCTGCACCAAATGGGAGAGATGATGTGTAACTTACTGAGGCGAGACCTGGGAGGAGAGACCGGAAGCGGACCTGGAACCTGGGAACACTCATTAGCGTAGTGTAGGAGAAAGAAGAGAGAGGGGTGAAAAAGAGAAGAAAAGAGAGCATATTTGTTATAAAGACCAGAAGCATTACACTTTCTTTAACTGCATTATGACATGAATACATAATGAAAACTCGGGGGTCCCCAGACCCCCCCCCAAATGGACTAGCCATAGCCATGTAGGATGGACTAGCCATTCTAAACCCCTTAACCTGAGAGGACCGGTTCCCTACTAGTAGGGCAGCCAGCCAGGGAGCCAGGGGCAAAAATTGTGCTCCTGGAACATACTAGGGGCGCATTGAAACCACTACGGCCCCGCCACCTTTGTTACATAACTACTGTAAACTAACTAGCGATCTAAATCATTACAAACCAAGAAGAAATCAGAGCGACCCGATTGATAGTTAAACCTTATCTTAATTAAGTAACGGAGAACTTTTGAGAAAGCGACCCTTCCCCCCGGGGTTCCCACCCACCGACCGAGGGGCCCAGGGGGGAGATATCAGGCTCCCATCAGGAATTCCAACACCGCCTATGGCCACATATAATTGTGAAAACAAGGCCTGATGGGAGGCATCAACCTTATAACAGTGACATTTAAACTTTGCCTCCATGCCAACCCTGACTAAAATATTGTGAACCATTTAATCCTACAGAGAAAATTGTTGAGAGTTCATCAGGCGCCTAATCCGCCTATAATAGCTGTAATGAGGGGAGAAGTGAGTCCAGGGGAAATATACTGTGGTAGAGTGTCACAGGTTGTAAAGGAGACCGGGCCAAAAGGAGTGATCCCCCTTCTCCCCCACCCCCTACCCCCAACCCCTAATGGAGTGTCATGAGGTTCCTCCATTTCAAGTCAAACAGGAAGCCCACGGGAGTTCTGGAAACCTGTCTAGTGAGTGTCAAAGTTATCTTGATGGCTTCATCACAGTATGGCACTGTGATACCCGAAAAGATCGTCCGGAATGACGAACTGGACAAAGGGAGATGAGAAAAACCGGATACGAGAAAGGATCCCTATGCTCCCTCAGATTTCAAGGAGGGATGTTTTCTTTAGAGCGTTTGGAGCTCTGCTTGAGCCAGGTAGGTTGCAGAGGACTTGCCGGAGGTGGGCGCTTTGTCGATGATGGAGTGCTCCTTCCTGCCTGGGGATGTATCGGGCCTTGCGGCATTACCCGGACCCTCCAGTCTCCTCTATGGAGCGGCAGATGTCAGTGACACATGTCCACTGACACCCGCCGCCATCTGATCCAATCCTGTCCGCCAAAAACAGACGAATGGTGCATGGGCGTCCGTAGAACTTTTTTCAGGGGGGGCATCATTTTTAGGTCACCCATCTAATATAAAAAGATGTACATTCTCTAGGCTATATTTATAAGGGCATGGTATGCCTGGCCTGAGTAATTTCCAATACAAAGTGATGCTGAATTATCTGAATTATCTCTTATATAACTGTAGCGCTGACAACTTTTGTTGTTAGTCATATGTGTGTTGTAAAAGAATAGGCTTCCGCTCGGCCAAAGAATTAAATTCAAAATTCTAACAACTACGTACAAAGCCATCCACAATTTCGCCCCCAGCTACATCGCTTGCCTAGTCTCTAAATACCAACCTACTCGCTCTCTTCGTTCCTCTCAAGACCTCCTGCTCTCTAGCTCCCTTGTCACCTCCTCCCATGCTCGCCTCCAGGCCTTTTCCAAAGCCTCTCCAATCCTATGGAACTCCTTACCCCAATCTGTCTGCTTATCTCCTACTTTATTAGCTTTCAGAAGATCCCTGAAAACCCTTCTCTTCAGAGAAGCCTATCCTACCCACACCTAACAACTGTATTTTTTTTTTTCCCATCAGCTCATCCCCCACAGTTATTACCTTTTGTCTCCACTTGACCCTCCCTTCTAGATTGTAAGCTCTAACGAGCAGGGCCCTCAGATCCCTCCTGTATTGATTTGTATTGTAAGTGTACTGTCTGCCCCATGTTGTAAAGCGCTGCGCAAACTGTTGGCGCTATATAAATCCTGTATAATAATAATAATAATAATAATAATAATAATAATAATAATAATATAAGTTGATTTAGTGCCATCTAGTGGACAATTGAAAAGGTACAACACTTTTATGTTTCATGATTAAGAGAAGTGACATGGAAGTGATTGATTGTTTTCTTCTGAACATTAACTATGACATACCCACAATGATCCTGGACAAGAGAGGAACTGAACTGCATTGTGGGAGGATATAAAAGGGCTGGGAGCGGCCATCTTAGGTCTCTTGTTCCTGGGACGCGTGGCCTGCCAGCAGGACTCTGTGGGTGTCCTACAGGGTTGCGGCCTACCTTGTGAAGGAGCGGAGCAGCAGCGGGGATCCTGCCATCGTATCACAGTGTGTTGAAGCAGCAGAAGTGATTGTTCCTGAGACCCGAGGGGGAGGTAACCGAGGACTCCTGGTCATTAATAAACGGAACAGTGTGACGGCATGTTGGTGGCTCCATACGGACTGAGAACTGCTGAAATGGAGACATCCATATGCCCGTATCCCGTGTGGTGAGAGGGTTAACACCCGGAACTTTGTTTAATACTACACACACTTAGGACGGTTACAGAGTATTGCTGGGACTGATAGTCCCACGGAACAAGTTACGTTGGAGAACATTACATTTGCATAGATTCCAGTATTCAAGAACTGATACTAGATGTTTGTCTTCTTCGTATAAGAACACTTAATCAATCTTCTGGATTATAATTGCCTTAGTGTATTACCTTATACTGCGCAACACCCAAGAAGAACCCTCTGTGGATTACAATTACAAACTTTTAGCTAGTGAAGATTGAAGAAATCTAGACTATCTCTTTTATTGCAGGGCCCTGCATTTAGTTACAAAGGGTAGTGACCCCCTCCCCCCCTTGTCCGCACCGACCACTGTCACCCGGACCCCTTCGGCTAGCCGGCCACCCGCCAGGCCACTTCACGGTCTGGCCAGCCCCCCGCTCCATACACCGGTATCCCCTCCCATCCGCACTCACCACTCCGGACGCTGCCTTAGTCAGCCGGCCCGCCGCTCAGGAAATTCCGCGGCTCTGGCCTAGCTTCGGCTGCTAGCCGGCAGCACTCTCCACTCCTCCTACCACCGCCGGTCGCCGATCGGCGGGCCGCTCCCCCCCCCTCTTACCTGCTGGATCATCCTCACCGGATCCTCCACCACCTTCTGTGGACAGTCCGGGCATCATCGCAGGACAGCCCGCGGCTTGGGCCTAGCCGGCGGCCATCTTGGTACCCCCATCACCGTCCAGCCGTGGCTCGGGCCCAGCCAGCGGCCATATTGGCACACTCAGACCTACTGTGCAGCTACTGAGGACCCGGTGCAGCATCACAGGACACCCCCACTCCTGTGGCCACTAGTGTCCAGCCGCATCACCCCTGAGTGACCCGCTATCCAAGGTCCCTCCTTCAGTTGCCCCCGCCCCCCCCCCCGGGACACCACCGCAGCCGCAGTCTAACCACCTCATTCTAGCCGCTAGATTCGGTGGGACAGACCACGGCTGCAACCCAGTTCCAGCAGCCAGCCACTCACACCCCCTCCCATTATTGTCCTACAGAGCACGGGCCACTCCACACCTGAAATCACTCATCCTGCGACCACTGGACCTCACCGCAGGGGCTCTGGTTATCCACCGGAGGCCACTCAACTTTAATCATCATAGACGCAGCCACCGCACCACCTACCTGTAAGTAGCATCAGATCCCCCCCCCTTCGTCCGCTGGACCATCCATTCAGGTAAGCACAGGGGTACGTTAGCAGTTGATCCAGGGATTCCCGATCGCCCCTCGGGGGGTCAGGAAGGAATTTTTTCCTCTGCTGCACCATTGGCACTCGCAGCCAGGGGTTTTTCACCTTCCTCTGGATCAACGACAGGGGGTAGGTTAGCCGTACCTCCTCAAGTACCTCCGCACCAACTCCAGCCAGTCACCACACCGCTCCAGTAGCAGTGGTAGTCATCGGACCCCTCCATCCACCTGCAAGCGCATCACCACCACATCAGTACCACCATCAGAACACCCTTCCTACAAGCAACGCCGTCTTCCTCATCATGTGCAACTTCAAATACACAGCAGACACCCTCCACAGGCTGAGAAACACTGCCGTAACTTTACCGACCGCCACTCAAAAGAGATTAAAAAAAGAACAATTACTAAGGATCAACCCTCAATCAACCAGGAAATGCAGGGAGACACCGACCCAACCGCAACAACTAACATGCGCCCTGATCAACACCAGATCTGCAGTCAAGCACAGGCTGGAAATCCACGACTTTGTCATCGAAAATAACATTGATTGTCTCTTCATTACAGAAAGCTGGCTAACACCTGACTGCAACACCATCCTAACTGAACTGGTGCCCGAGAACTACAGTATCCTAACCGAGCATAGAATCGGAAAAAAAGGAGGAGGCCTAGCAGTGATTTTCAAATCACATCTTGGGTTCACCAAACCAAACTTACAAAACCCAGTGCCTTTCATGGAAACACTCTCACTGCATCTTCAAACAACACCTCAGGACACCGTTCACATACTACTATGCTACAGACCACCAGGACCAAAGACCAATCTCCTTACGCCGCTCACTGAATTCTTCTCAATACACACCTTGAAAACCAAAAACCTTCTGGTACTTGGTGATTTTAACCTCTGGGCAAATTCTGCCCAAGACGCCATCGCAACCGCCTGCGTCAGCCAAATGGAAGAACTTGGCCTTCAACAACTGATAAATTCTCCCACCCATTGGTCAGAACACACTTTAGATCTCATCTTCAAACAGAATATGGACATCAAAGTATTTGACAACACTCCACTACCATGGACGGACCACCATGCTATTAAATTTATAATCACCACTAACGGCATCCTCCAAAAACAGAAACACGCAACAGCAACTCACTGGAATAGATCTCAGAAGAAACTTCACTCCGATCTCTTCAAAACTACATTATCAAGCAAAATTCTTTTGCTAAACTCAAATCTCTCAACCGAACAAACACTCAACTTCCTAAACAATACATTACTACAAGCAGCAGACTCCGTGGCACCAAAACGCAGAACACTTATCCGCAAAAAAAACTCCAGCTGGTTTAATGGTACTCTCACCCTACTCAAGCAAGAACGCAGAAGAGCTGAGAGAGCATGGAGAAGAAATCCCACCAAGGAAAACCATGCTAACCACAAAACACACACTGTGAAATACCACAAGGCAATCTTCAAAGCCAAAAAAGAACATTTCTCAAACACCATCTCATCCGCCTTAAACTGCCCACGTGAACTTTTCAAAATAGTTGCTCAGTCAATGAACCCGACCTGCTTAGAGCCCCCATCAAACGATACTCAAGAATTCTGCAATGAGTTATCAGACTTCTTCATCGACAAGATCGACTTCATTCGAACATCAATCCATCAAAAAATAACGACCAACCTCACTCAACCAAAGCAAAAAGAGGATAGCGTTACGAACTTCACTCAACCGCCAAATTTCTTTCCGTCCCCAATCACCACGGACATGACTAAAAACATCATCAGAAGCCTTCGAGACAGCACATCACCGAACGACATCATTCCCACTAAACTGTTTAAAGAATGTGCCGACATCCTGGCCGGTACCCTAACACATCTCATAAATCAATCATTCAAAGAAGGGATTGTGCCAACCTCCCTCAAGCAAGGCATCGTCAAACCCCTGCTAAAGAAACCCAATCTCGACCCCAAGGACCCTAACTGCCGCAGACCAATAACCAGCCTCAACACCATCTCCAAGATTTTAGAGAAAGCAGTAGTACAGCAGCTACAACACCACCTGGATTCACACCAACTCCTGGACCCTCTGCAATCAGGCTTTCGCCCAGGTCATGGCACAGAAACAGCACTTCTGAAGATATGGGACGACGCCCTTGAAGCAGCAGACGATGGAGAACCGAGTCTCCTGGTACTGTTAGACCTCAGCGCAGCATTCAATACAGTGGACCACAATACTTTACTTGTCCGCCTCGCTGAAGTTGCGGGAGCTACAGATTCTGCTCTAAAATGGTTTACATCCTTCTTAGAGAATCGCTCCCAGACAGTGAAACTAGGAACCTTCACCTCGGAAACCCGGGCAGTCTCCTGTGGAGTCCCTCAAGGCTCACCCTTGTCACCAATACTATTCAACATCTACATCCGCCCACTTCTCAATATCATCAGGAAAACCGATCTCTGCTTCCACTCATACGCTGACGACACCCAACTCTACCTTCGCATCAATGGGCAAAAAGACCTTCATCAGCAATTACAGAAATGCCTCACTTTAATAGATGACTGGATGACAAGTAGCTCCCTCAAACTCAACGGTTCAAAAACAGAACTTCTTCTCCTTCAAGCTAACAAAAATTCCACAACAAAGACTCCGTGGACACCTCCCACCATCCTCGGACAGACCATCTCTCCAAGCACCAAAGCCAAGAGCCTCGGAGTCATTTTCGACTCAGGAATGACAATGGATGCACAAATAGGATCAGTGGTGAGCGGGTCCCACCATCTCCTCCGCCAGCTACGCAGACTAATCCCCTTCATCCCAGAGGAGGACAAGGCGGCAGTTGTGGGAACAATCATCAATTCCTGACTCGACTACGCAAATTCCCTCTACGTAGGACTTCCCCAATATCAGCTTGCGCACTTACAACTCATCCAAAACACGGCGGCAAGACTGTTAACAGGAAAAAAACCCTGGGAATCCATCTCCCCATCCCTAAAGAGCCTACACTGGCTAACCGTGAAGAATCGGATCACATTCAAGACCCTCTGCCTCACCCACAAATGTATACAAGGAAATGCTCCGCTATATCTCCGGGAGAAAATAAAACACTACACACTGCATCGCAGTCTTCGATCAGCCGACCAAAAGCTCCTTATCATTCCCAAATACAAATACAAAGCAAAGGGAGAACGAAGATTCGCAGTCCAAGGACCCCGACTATGGAATGCTCTTCCTACCAACATCCGCATGGAAGAAAACCACCAGGCCTTCAGGAAAAAACTAAAGACCTTCCTCTTCTAACAAGCTGACAACAGAGAATGTATCTCAGCGCCTTGAGGCGATTCAGTTCGCATTTGCTGCGCTTTACAAATCATTCATTCATTCATTCATTCATTAGATATATTTGTGTTTGTTACCAAGATTGTCATAACTGTTTACTGTACTGTTGCACTACGTTGGTGTGATAGTGTAGTCACTGTAATAATTCTTTATATAAACATATCATTCATCCAAACAAAGAAGTTATTTTGGTTATTACAGAAGTTTATGTGCAGTGTTGTTATTTCTCATGCAGGTGGAGCTACATACGGTAAATATAACTATAAGTGTATATTGTGGGTTAAAGTTGGTATTGATACCATTACAACACTGCACTACAGCTGTGTCAAGGGGATTGAACAGCTTAAGAGGGGTGAAGAGAATAGAGGACAGGCCCAATAATAAACTAGCAGCTCCACCGAGAGTTATTGCTACATAACACATATCTTTCCATATATCTTACTCAGGCCAGGCATACCCCCAGTCCATGCCCATATACATATAGCCTAGAGAATGTACATCTTTTTATATTGCAATGTATTGCAATAAATCTGTTATGGCCATATTTTGATCTTGATGAAATCCTATACAAAGTGAAGAAGATGGATTATCTCTTAACATACACAGACATATCTTTCGAGTAATAGCTGTCCAACTTTCCAGCAATATATAAATCAAAATGCTCCTCTTAACTGCTGTTACCTGTGGTCCTTCTTCTGTTACTTGCAACTGTATGTGCCACTCAGTTCAGGTTAGGATTTCCTGTGATGTGATGATGAGTAGTCACTGGCAGCGTATGACTCAGCAGCTCCGCCACTGAGTGGGTGGTGCTGGCGCCAGCCGGATTTACACAACACGTACACAGGCAGGCAGCCAATCACTGAAGAGGAGCGTCAGAATGGCCGAGCTGCCGAGCCATCTCATCCGATGATCGGGCCAGGGGTGAGGGAGGGACATCAGATGTGTCAGGACAGAGAGCAGCCGGCTGACTCAGAAAAAGCCAACGGTAGCCACGGCGGACACTGCAGCTGGCAACTGCAACACCTTCTTGACGATTCCAGGGGGGGCAACTGGGGGGGGGTCCTGCCATGCACATAGAATGGACCCCATGCATGCACTTATTAACTCTTCACTTCCAATATCTCATGACCAGACAATACTGTAAATCTCCATAACATGGGTTTGGAGCTGGTTGCTATTGGACACCAACTGGTAGGGAGGGCGACATACAGCGATCCCCTGGCTACCGGAGCCGCCATCTTACCAGGTACCACGCCTGATGACTGGTTGCTTGTAGCTTGTTCCTTCGCTCGGTTACCCATAACAACTACACTCCACCTATTGACTTGAAACTCCTCTTCTTTAGATGCACCAGAACCAACATGCACACCTTTGAATAACTTCAGGCCAGGCACATAACGATTAATGTACTTTACTGAACAAGCTGCGGCATACAGTTCAACATGAACAACGTCTTTCCTCTGACTCTAACTATAGAAGTGTGGCTGCCCAGGTATACCCCTGTGAGGTGAGAGTCTCCATTATGGCATTGTCCATGACTTGGCTGGACAATGACTTTCTCCAAAAGTCCCGGTGTCTTCAATCCATGCAAAGGAAGATACAACCAAGCAGAGCAATCCCCAGAAGAGCTGACCAGAGCCCCAGACCTCAGCCTTCTGCCTTTTTATATTACAAGTGGCCCAGCTAGGAACAAAAGGCCCGGGAACAGAACTCTTCCAACTTATATTATAGTCTTGTTTTTGTTTTGTTTTTTTGTCTAAAAATAACAAACATGTTATACTTACCTGCTCTGTGCAACCCAGGTCTTCCTCAGGTCCCTCGCACGACGCTCCTGACCCCTCTCTCCTGCCAAGTGCCCCCACAGCAAGCAGCTTGCTATAGGGGCATCAGGAATGGAGCTGCGGCTCGCTCCCCCCTCTTCTCATTGGCTCACTGACTTTGATTGACAGAAGTGGCAGCCAATGGTGCCCGCTGTGTTTCTCAGCCAATAAGGAGAGTGAGTCCCAGACAGCCGATTCTCTCGTGCAACATCGCTGGATTGAGATAGGCTCAGGTGTTAGGGGAGCTGAGGGGGGCTGCTGCCTTTAGAACCACTTTAACCCCTTTCCTCAGCCTGGGCCAGCTACTAACTCACTAGAACCAAACACGATTCAACCTGCCTACAAATGATATGTCAAACCCTGTTCACACATACTTAACCACTTACCGACCGCCTTCTGCAAATATACTGCGGCAAGGTGGTTCAGCTGCGCAAACCGATGTACCTGTACATCAGTCCATGCATAAGAGAGTGTGGTCGTGTGCACGCGCCCGCTGCATGCTGCGGGAGCGGACGCGTGGGTCCCGGCAGACTCGATGACTGCCTGCCACCCACGATCGCTGCACAGAGAGGCAGAACATTCTGACAGGGACAACATGGTGATCTGCTGTTCCTAGTGATCAGGAACAGCAATCTCTGTGTTGTTCCAGTGAGCCCAACCCCCACACAGTTAGAACACACCCAGGTAACACAGTTAACCCCTCGATCACCACCTAGTGTTAACCCCTTCCTCCCTGCTAGTGTCATTTATACATTGATCAGTGCATTTTTTTAGCACTGATCACTGTAATAATGTCACTGGTCCCCAAAAAATGTCACTTGGGGTGAGATTTGTCCGCTGCAATGTTGCAGTCCCGCAAAAAATCACCATTACCAGTAAAAACATTAAAAAAAAGACCATAAATCTATCTCTTATATTGTAGACACAATAACTGTTGCGCAAACCAATCAATATGCGCTTGTTGTGATTTTTTTTACCAAAAATATGTAGCAGAATACCTATTGGCCTAAACTGATGAATACATTTCTTTTTAATTTTTTGGGGGGGATATGTATTATAACAGAAATAAAAAAAATGTTTTTTTTCCAATTTTTGGTCTTTTTTGTTTATAGCGCAAAAAATTAAAACCGCAGAGGTGATCAAATACCACCAAAAGAAAGCTCTATTTGTGGGAAAAAAATGACATCAATTTTGTTTGGGTACAATGTCACACGACCACGTAATTGTCACTTAAAGTGACGCAGTGCCGTATCACAAAAAATGGCCTGGTCATTAGGGGGTAAATCCTTCCCGGGGCTGAAGTGGTTAAGAGAAAATCTTATATTGTTGATTTTGTAAAACAATTGAATTAAATTAATATTTTAGATTTCCTAAAATAAAACTGTGTTTAGAAGTAATAGAGAGGGCAGGTGAAAGAAAAACTTTCCCAAGGGACTATTCTGTAAGTAGGTTAGAAAGTCACAATAACAATATGCCACCTTTCATGTATCATAGTAACATGGTTGACACAAAGTATAGACCTCATTTTTAGAGTTTCTGTACAAATAAATGGCTCTTTATTACACAGTGCAAAACAGGGTCATAAGTGAATTGATCTGTAATAAATCAGTTTTCATGAATAGATGCCAACTGCTTGGGTGTGTACTGAAGGTGTTCTAATTCTACTAATTTATCATCCTATAACATACACACTATCTTTATTTCAGGGGATGAGATATGCATTCTATCATTCTTCAATGGACTCACATTCCACAAACACAGTACTGTATGTATTTTCTCATGATGTAATCTGATACAGACATATACTGATGCAAAATAAATAAATACATTAATTAATTATTTTTTTAATAAATAAATAGAAAGATAAAGGGCATTCATTTTCTGATAATTTAACCATCTACTTACTGTCACACATTTCTTTAAAAAAGTAATTCTTCTAAATTTAAAGCTACCGGTATGTCTAAAAAGAGGTATAAGTCTCCTGCACCATGTCGCCTTACCCATTACTACAGCTCCTTGGCCATGCACTTGGCCAAGATGGTGTCGGCTCCAGGACGCACTCCGATGGTGCACCACTCTCTTCTGACAGAGGTAAGAGGCTGGCAACTTCCCCTGTTAACTCTCCCTCTAAGGAGCCACAGGCCAAAAAATTGCTTTGGGCTGCCTCTGCTAATGGTGCTTCCAGCCCACAAAACACACAATCCCTGGTGTCTACCCCTATCACTGACAATCCTGTCTCTGAGGCTATGGTCAAATTTATGCTGCTCACGCTGCAGAAAGATTTACTCAAATAGTTGCAAATATCTCTTTTCCAGATCTACGACAGGGTAGATTGTCTAGAGGAGAGAGCAGACACACTGGAAGAAAACATGAGTGAATAAACTAAAGCACATAATGAGCTCTTAGATGCAAATTTAATGCCTTTTTACAACAGCTTTTCACCACTCTGCTTCCAAGCCTAACCCAGATCCATTTTTTTCACATTAAGGAACAGATCCTCTCTGTCGCAAAGTCCATGAAACCTTTCCTTGCACTGTACTCCAACATACTACTCTTTGCGGACTTATCTCCCACCAGGATGGAAATGGGCAGGTCCTTTGCCTCAATTACCTTGATCCTTCAAGACCATAAAATCATCTACAGATGGGGTTTCCCAGCCATATTGTTTGTCACCTATCAACAGCAGCTTGTACCCATCCTCATACCTAGGGATGATATAAACAGCTAACAAATTGGGGCTTACTCCCTGTTGCGCCCCCCATCACAGGTCAGAGGAGCTCCCCACTATCGGCAATCACCTCCCAGAAACAGTACTTACCGCGGACAAGGGTTAAACCTCTGCCCTCACATGTTGTCCTGTGACAAAAATGATCCAGGCTGGGCAGCGATAACACATTACCTTCCACCCTCCTAGGTTATAGTGCTGTTTCTTGTTGACTCCTTTGTTCATTGACATATTACCTACCATATACCTCTAAGAATTTTCAGTTCTTCTTGTGTTAATAACATTTTGAACATTTTGCATCCTCTTTTGTCCTCAGTCTGGTTTAGAGCAGTTATTTTATAATCCTTGTGTGTATCAAAGATATAGGGGGTTATTTACGAAAGGCAAATCCGCTTTGCACTACAAGTGCACTGAAAGTGCACTTGGAAGTGCAGTGGCTGTAAATCTGAGGGGTAGATCTGAAATCAGGGGAAGCTGTCAGGGCTGGCTCAGCCCTTCCTTCTCTGAGCTGGCTGCTCAGCTGTCGGCTAATTGCCAGATCTCATCTCTCTCCACAGTTAACCAGCTGTTGTGGATCTGCTCGTCAGTCCCGCCTACTTAAAGATCTCCAGCTCACTTCATTCCTGTCTTCGCCTTGGTCACATCACAAAAAAACATCTCCTGTTTAAAGACTGGCTTTGCTGACATCCCTTCTGGCTCCTTATCCTGCTTGCTGTTCCTCTACTTGGATCCCTGACTTCTGGCCTGGCTGATTACCTGATCTGGTTACTGAACTCTGGCTTAGCTGATTACCTGATCTGGTTACTGAACTCTGGCTTGGCTGACTACCCGATCCGGTTACTGGACTCTGCCTATGCTTTGACTACGCTTACTCTATTTACCTTTTTATTTTTTATTAATAAACAAGTGTGATTTTACTGTACTTCTGTCTCAGTCTGGTTCATGGTTTCTGACAGAAGCTCTGCTGATTTTATCATCCAAACATGTGCAAGCTAAAATGCTGGCTTTTATTTTCCTTGCATGCCCCCCTCGGATCTACAGCGACTGCACTTCCAAGTGCACTTTTAGTGCACTTGTAGTGCAAAGTGGATTTTCCTTTAGTAAATAACCCCCATAGTCTCACCTCTCAATCGTACCCTCATAGCTGACAATTGTTAACATGGTCCTCAACATCACCTCAATCAATGTCAAAGGCCTGAATTCCCCATTCATGTGTACTCTTCTTTGGAAGGAAGCACTCGCCCAACACGCTGATGTGCTTTGTGTTCAAGAGACTCACTATCACAGTGCTAACCTCCCTTATGCACACACAAGCATTACCCTCATTGCTTTTATGAAAACACCCCCAAAAAGCACCATTGTGTTATGATAGTCATCAGTTCATCAGTAGCCTATGCCCTATATTATCTTGAGAGAGATGAGGAAGGCAAATTCCCCCTTTATTTCAGCCACAATTGATAATCATACTCTCACTATCGAAAATCTTTACACACTCAACATGGCACAACAGAAATTTTACAAGTCCCTGATGTCTAAATTGGCCCCATATGGAAATGCCCTGCTAGTTTTGTGCAGAGATTTCAATGAAATTATTGACCTGTCACTTGACACCTCAAATCCATGGAGGCATAGACCATCTGCCCTCTTAGGACTTATACAATTCATGGAGGTGTCTGCATGATGTTGAGAGAGACTATACTTTTTATTTCCAATCCTAGTGTTCTTACTCTCGGATTGACCTATTCCTCACTGACATGCACCTGCTACAATCTATCATAGACTCGTGAATCGGCCTAATAACATGGTCAGTTCATCCACTAATCTCAATTACGCTGTTTACCCAAAACCAACCACCACACCATACTGTTTACACCTTCCTTCTCACTAATACTTTTTAAGAAACTTAAATCCAATCCGACATTGAGAACTATTTCACAATTAATTCACAATTAATTCACTGGGTTCCATTCACAGAACCAAATTGCATTTGGTATTTAGGTGTTTTCACAAATACTGCATACGATCCCAAAAATGTAAATTCACTATTGCTTTATGTGGTATTTACAGCATAAAGCAAAAATGCTAGGTAAATACCACATAAAACAGGAGTGAAAATCAATTCACAAAAAAAAAAATTGCATGCAGTAAATAAGTAGTGCTCCCGGCATGCAATATTCAAGGAACCGGCAGCCACCATCATCCTTAACAACCAGTAAACAAGCTGGTTGTTAAGGACTGCTGACAGTAAAACAAGACAAAAATGCCGCCCCCCCATTCATACCAGGCCCTTTGGATCTGGTATGAATTTTGAAGGTAACCCCCAATGCCAAGAATCTTTTTAAAAAATGGCGTGGGCCCCCCAAAATCTATTCCAGACACTTATCCTAGCATGCAACCTAGCAGGTCAGGAAGGGGAGGGGATCAGCCAGCGCCCCTCTTCCTGAACCATACCAGGCCACATACATGGTGGGATGCTTTGGGGTGGGGGGCCTCTTCCTCACAACTCTAACCAGTGGTTGTGAGGGTTTGTGGGTGAAGGCTTATCGGAATCTGGAAGCCCCCTTTAACAAGGTGGCCACCAGAACCCGCCTCCCCCTATGTAAATGAGTATGGGTTACATAGCACCTCTACTCATTCAACAAAAAAAAAATTTAAAGTGTAAAAAAAGCCATTAGACAGTTTTTGACAAGTCCTTTATTTAAAAAATAAAAATAAATGTCCCCCGCTGTAGATCCATCGTTAATCACGCCTCCCCCCACCACGGCTGACCCCAAAAAAAAAAAGATTTGCTCATGTTATACCTGAAGGGTTCCACATGTACTGTCACTTTAAGGCTAGCTCCACCCAGGAGTGATGACGGGTCAAGGGGATAGTAGCCATCTTAGAGCACATGTAAGGAAGCATAATAAGATGTACCTTTCCTGAGATGCATGTTGGAGTGTACAGTGAGTACTGAAATAAACATCAGTTGTTCCAGACCAGAGTCTTGTGGCTCTCATGACTGAGAGACTATAACAGTGGTGACGAGGATGGGATTTACAAAGTTTCTATCAGTCTGAGAGAGACAAAGGCAGTGTGGATTGTCATCTGGATAAACGCACTCACAGAGCCCAGCAGGAAAATGTCATTGATCGGGACATTAAGTGAATTTGATGGAGAACAGACATCCTGGAGTTTCTTGGTTGAGAGACTGGAACAGTATTTCAGTGCAAATGCCATCCCAGGTGACAGGCAAGTAGCAGTCTTTCTGACAGTGGTTGGTGCTAAGACATATGACACTCTTAGGGATTTCCTTTCCCCTGTAAAAACAGCAACTAAGACAGTGGCAGGGCTCCTGACACTGTTAGAGGATCACTTCCAGCCTAAACCACTAGAGATTGCAGAAAGATTCCATTTCTATCAGCGGCAGCAGCAGCCAGGTGAAGAAATTAAGGCTTATGTGCTCGCCCTACGTGTCATCTCCGGTTTCACCTGCTGGTGGCACTATTACATTCAGCACCAAAAGGGTGTAATTCCAGTGGCCACCAGCGGGTGTCTCCCTGCCTGGACTTCAGACTTGCGATCAGCACACCTGTCATGGGTCTGCTGGACTATATAAACCCGCCCTGAACTAAGCCTCAGTGCTTCAGAATTCCTCTGCTAGCCCTTGTCCCTGCCAGTACCTGCTCTTGATCCAGCCTGTTGCTGTTTGTTCCTGGACCCCGTTTGTGTATCCTGTCCTTGAGTCCTGTTTCCTGTTCCCTGCTCCTTGGTCTGCTTCATTATTCCTGTTTTCTGTTCCCTTGTCGCTTTTGCCCATGCCTTATTTTTTATTTCATGTTTGTTTCCTTGCTCGTGTATTATATTAGTTAGATAGATAGTTAGGTGGGTTTGGGGGTTTGCTGTGTTTTCACCATTTACTTGTTTTTGGTTTGCCGTCTTGATTTCACATGTGACTTTATCATTAACAATAAACATACCTTTTTTATTCATTTACTCGTTTGTCCCTGATTCCTTGGTGCAGCCCAGCGATCTGATCACCTGCATTGAATGTTGTGTATAACATCCCCTGACACCTTCGCAGACTAGCCACCTACCTGTTCTTTTTGGGAGTACTTACCTACTGCACTGAGAGATAAGTTTGTCATGGGACTGAACAGTGAGTCTAGCCAAAAGAGACTGTTAACAGAGAAAGACCTTACCCTTACAAAGGCAATTGAGATTCAGTGATGGAAATGGCTGTGAACCCCCAGCATAGAAGTGAAGAGGTGAAACAGGACGTTTTCAGAACAGTAGTCAAGCCAACTGCAGCAAACTGGAAATACAGACCCACACCAACCCGGGAGTCAGCTTGCTACCTTTGTGGGAATACAGACCATGACCACAAAGTCTGCCGGTTTAAGGATCAGACCTGTCATAATTGCGGTAAGACAGGCCATCTTAATCGAGTGTGCCGTAGCAAGAAGGTGCAAGATAAACAACCTCTGAACCCCAAGACAAAGAAATATATGGTGGGAAGATATACATCATCATCTGAGTCAGAGGATGAGGAAGTGCTCCACAGATTAGACATACATTATATGCATTCAACACCCTCCACAATGACTGTAGAGGTAACCGTTGAGGGAAAGAAACTCAAGATGGATGTAGACACAGGAGCAGCAGTTTCAGTTATCACCCAGAAACAATAGAGACAACTCCAGACCCAAACAACTGTCCACCCAACACCAATCAAACTACAGACATACTCAAAACAGATACTCCACCCACTGGGTTATGTGAAAGTACAGGTATTGTACAAGGGTCAGAGAAGAGACTGCCATTATATAGCCTAGAAAATGGGGGACCCCCTCTCTTTGGGGGACACTGGATTGCTCACTTTGGTATGCCAGACATTGCCATAAATCCCTGTAACACCGTTACAATTCCATTAGGAGAATAATGACGGATGAGTGGTGTCCCTGAAGCAGCGGTTCCCAAAGATCTTTGATGACCAGTTGGGGAAAATAAAGCATGACTGTGTGAGACTCAAGCTGAAACCCAACGCTCATCCTAAGTTCTTCAAAGCTTGGACAGTACTTTTTGCACTCCGAGCAGGAGTGGAAGCAGAACTAAGTCAGCTGGAGGAACAAGGTGTCATCTCAAAGGTAGAGCACAAGTGGGCATCACCAGTTGTACCAGTAAAGAAAGCGAATGGGGACTTACGCATTTGTGGTGATTTCCGCATGGCACTGAACTTCCAACTGTAGATATACCAGTATCCCCTACCCAGAGTAGATGACATTTTTGCCTCTCTTGCAGGAGGTCAAAAGTTTACCAAGCTTGATCTCAGACAAGCATATTTACAGTTTGAGGTCCATCCTTCTTCCCGCAAGTTTCTAACCATCAACACCCACAAGGGACTGTATGAATACAATTGGATGGTGATTGGTGTAGCCTCCGCCCCAGCCATTTGGCAATGAAAAATGGACGAGATTTTGGCGGACATTCTTTTCACGCGATGCCTGCTAGATGACATGCTCATCACAGGATGGGCAGAGCAGGAACACAAGCGGAACATGGAGCCTGTGTTGGCAAGACTTCAAGAGCAGGGTCTAAAAGTGAACTAAGCAAAATGCCAATTCATGGTATCTAAATTTGAGTTTTGCGGCCACCTTGTGCAAATGGAGGGTATACACACCACGGAAGCCAAGATTGATGCTTTAGTCAAAGCTCCAGCCCCAACCAACATCCAGCAGCTGCGATCATACCTTGGCTTACTGAACTATTACCACAAATTCTAAAGACAAAAGATCTGGCACACACCTTGTTTCCATTGAACAAGCTTTTGGAGAAACACTCAAGATGGGACTGGTCGGCTGCTCATGCACTATGACCTCCAGAAGCCTCTCACCTTGGCTTGTGATGCCTCACCCTATAGTCTGGGGGCTGTACTATCTCACATCTTACCAGATGGGTCAGAAAAAACAGTGGCATTTGCTTCTAGGACAGAAGCAGAAAGCAATTACTCACACATTGACAAAGAAACTCTTGCGCTGATATGGGCAAATAAGAAGTTTCATCTTTACTTGTATGGTAGGAAATTCACCATAAACCACTCCTCCTGATCTTTAGCCCTGACAAAGGGATCTCTCAGACTACTGTGGCCCGCCTCCAACGCTATGCCTTATTCTTGGGAGCATACAGCTACAAAATCCAGTATCGCGGTCATGATGCGTATGGAATTAACTGTGGCTGGCAACTGTGTTTTATGGGGAGACCGAGTAATCATTCCACAGACCCTCCGGAGACACATTCTGGACTTGCTACATACTGGTCATCCCGGGGGCACACGTATGAAACAAAAGGACCGAGGCTATGTGTGGAGGCCAAACCTAGACTCAGATATCACGACTAGGGATGAGCTTCCTGTTCGAGTCGAAACCCATGTTCGACTTAAACATCGGCTGTTCGATCGTTCGTCAAACTGCGAACGATATGGGCCGTTCGCGCCAAATTCGTGTGGCGCGTCACGGCCCATAATTCACTGCGGCATCGCAGTGCATTGCTGGCTGATGATTGGCCACGCATGCACTGTGACCCGCCTCACTCTCACTCACCTTATCACTCTCTTGGCCGTCGGTAGAGAGAGCTGTAATTGGCCAAAGCCAGGGTGGCTTTGGCCAATTATGGCTCAGGGGGTTTAGAACACGCTCCACACTATATAAGGCCTTCTGCACGGCGGCCCTGTGTAGTGTGTTCCGGCGTGCTTAGATAGACAGAGAGACAGTGTCATTTCATTTGAGTTAGCTAGATTAGGCAGGGCAGTCAGTGAGTTAGCTGCACTTACAGTGTATTGTGTATATATATATGCATCCCAGGTGTTGTGTATATATATATATATATACACTGTATTCAGTTTAGCTAGATCCGTTCCTGTTATCTTCCTACTGACAGGCAGGCTTGTCTTGTTACAGTATTTACAGCTGCCTGAAGAAAATTGCTGGTGTTCTTTTGATCCTATTAGTATCACAGTCAGGCAGCTAGACTATTTACAGTTAGTGTAGTGAGTCCTCCTCACAGTGTTCAGTTTAAGCTACAAGTTAGTTTAGTGTGACCTCTGCACAGTGTTCAGCTAAAACTACAAGTTAGTGTAGTGCACAGTGTTCAGCTAAAGCTACAAGTTAGGGTAGTGCGTCCTCCTCACAGTGTTCAGCTAAAACTACAAGTTAGTGTAGTGCAATCTCTGCACAGTGTTCAGCTAAAGCTACAAGTTAGTGTAGTGTGTCCTCCTCACAGTGTTCAGCTAAAAATACAAGTTAGTGTAGTGAGACCTCTGCACAGTGTTCAGCTAAAGCTACAAGTTAGCGTAGTGCGTCCTCCTCACAGTGTTCAGCTAAAACTACAAGTTAGTGTAGTGAGACCTCTGCACAGTGTTCAGCTAAAGCTACAAGTTAGTGTAGTGCAACCTCTGCACAGTGTTCAGCTAAAACTACAAGTTAGTGTAGTGCAACCTCTGCACAGTGTTCAGCTAAAACTACAAGTTAGTGTAGTGCAACCTCTGCACAGTGTTCAGCTAAAGCTACAAGTTAGTGTAGTGTGTCCTCCTCACAGTGTTCAGCTAAAACTACAAGTTAGTGTAGTGAGACCTCTGCACAGTGTTCAGCTAAAGCTACAAGTTAGCGTAGTGCGTCCTCCTCACAGTGTTCAGCTAAAGCTACAAGTTAGTTTAGTGTGAGCTCTGCACAGTGTTCAGCTAAAGCTACAAGTTAGGGTAGTGCGTCCTCCTCACAGTGTTCAGCTAAAACTACAAGTTAGTGTAGTGAGACCTCTGCACAGTGTTCAGCTAAAGCTACAAGTTAGTGTAGTGCAACCTCTGCACAGTGTTCAGCTAAAACTACAAGTTAGTGTAGTGCAACCTCTGCACAGTGTTCAGCTAAAACTACAAGTTAGTGTAGTGCAACCTCTGCACAGTGTTCAGCTAAAGCTACAAGTTAGTGTAGTGTGTCCTCCTCACAGTGTTCAGCTAAAACTACAAGTTAGTGTAGTGAGACCTCTGCACAGTGTTCAGCTAAAGCTACAAGTTAGCGTAGTGCGTCCTCCTCACAGTGTTCCGCTAAAGCTACAAGTTAGTTTAGTGTGAGCTCTGCACAGTGTTCAGCTAAAGCTACAAGTTAGGGTAGTGCGTCCTCCTCACAGTGTTCAGCTAAAACTACAAGTTAGTGTAGTGCAACCTCTGCACAGTGTTCAGCTAAAGCTACAAGTTAGTGTAGTGTGTCCTCCTCACAGTGTTCAGCTAAAACTACAAGTTAGTGTAGTGAGACCTCTGCACAGTGTTCAGCTAAAGCTACAAGTTAGTGTAGTGCAACCTCTGCACAGTGTTAAGCTAAAACTACAAGTTAGTGTAGTGCAACCTCTGCACAGTGTTCAGCTAAAGCTACAAGTTAGTGTAGTGTGTCCTCCTCACAGTGTTCAGCTAAAACTACAAGTTAGTGTAGTGAGACCTCTGCACAGTGTTCAGCTAAAGCTACAAGTTAGCGTAGTGCGTCCTCCTCACAGTGTTCAGCTAAAGCTACAAGTTAGTTTAGTGTGAGCTCTGCACAGTGTGCAGCTAAAGCTACAAGTTAGGGTAGTGCGTCCTCCTCACAGTGTTCAGCTAAAACTACAAGTTAGTGTAGTGCAACCTCTGCATAGTGTTCAGCTAAAGCTACAAGTTTGTGTAGTGTGTCCTCCTCACAGTGTTCAGCTAAAACTACAAGTTTGTGTAGTGATACCTCTACACAGTGTTCAGCTAAAGCTACAAGTTAGCGTAGTGCGTCCTCCTCACAGTGTTCAGCTAAAGCTACAAGTTAGTTTAGTGTGAGCTCTGCACAGTGTTCAGCTAAAGCTACAAGTTAGGGTAGTGCGTCCTCCTCACAGTGTTCAGCTAAAGCTACAAGTTGGTGTAGTGTGTCCTCCTCACAGTGTTCAGCGAAAACTACAAGTTAGTGTAGGGCGACCTCTGCACAGTGTTCAGCTAAAGCTACAAGTTAGTTCAGTGCGTCCTCCTCACGGTGTTCAGCTAAGGCTACAAGTTAGTGTAGTGTGACCTCTGCACAGTGTTCAGCTAAAGCTACAAGTTAGTGTAGTGCATCCTCCTCACAGTGTTCAGCTAAAACTACAAGTTAGTGTAGTGCGACCTCTGCACAGTGTTCTGCTAAAGCTACAAGTTAGTATAGTGCGTCTTCCTCACAGTGTTCAGCTAAACCTACAAGTTATTTTGTTGCGAGCTCTGCACAGTGTTCAGCTAAAGCTACCTGTAGAAGGTTGGTAGTGTTTTCCTGATCCTATCACTACCGCAGGCAGCTAAATAAGCTACAAGTTAGTGTAGTGTGAGCTCTGCACAGTGTTCACCTAAAGCTACCTGTAGAAGGTTGGTGGTGTTTTCCTGATCCTATCACTACCGCAGGCAGCTAAATAAGCTACAAGTTATTTTTTTGCGAGCTCTGCACAGTGTTCACCTAAAGCTACCTGTAGAAGGATGGTGGTGTTTTCCTGATCCTATCACTACCGCAGGCAGCTAAATAAGCTACAAGTTAGTGTAGTGCGAGCTCTGCACAGTGTTCACCTAAAGCTACCTGTAGAAGGTTGGTGGTGTTTTCCTGATCCTATCACTACCGCAGGCAGCTAAATCAGCTACAAGTTAGTGTAGTGGGAGCTCTGCACAGTGTTCACCTAAAGCTACCTGTAGAAGGTTGGTGGTGTTTTCCTGATCCTATCACTACCGCAGGCTGCTAAATAAGCTACAAGTTAGTGTAGTGTGTCCTCCTCACAGTGTTCAGCTAAAACTACAAGTTAGTGTAGTGCGACCTCTGCACAGTGTTCTGCTAAAGCTACAAGTTAGTGTAGTGCGTCCTCCTCACAGTGTTCAGCTAAACCTACAAGTTATTTTGTTGCGAGCTCTGCACAGTGTTCAGCTAAAGCTACCTGTAGAAGGTTGGTGGTGTTTTCCTGAAACTATCACTACCGCAGGCAGCTAAATAAGCTACAAGGTGTTTTTTGGCGAGCTCTGCACAATGTTCACCTAAAGCTACCTGTAGAAGGTTGGTGGTGTTTTCCTGATCCTATCACTACCGCAGGCAGCTAAATAAGCTACAAGTTAGTGTAGTGTGAGCTCTGCACAGTGTTCACCTAAAGCTACCTGTAGAAGGTTGGTGGTGTTTTCCTGATCCTATCACTACCGCAGGCAGCTAAATAAGCTACAAGTTAGTGTAGTGCGAGCTCTGCACAGTGTTCACCTAAAGCTACCTGTAGAAGGTTGGTGGTGTTTTCCTGATCCTATCACTACCGCAGGCAGCTAAATAAGCTACAAGTTATTTTTTGGCGAGCTCTACACAGTGTTTACCTAAAGCTACCTGTAGAAGGATGGTGGTGTTTTCCTGATCCTATCACTACCGCAGGCAGCTAAATAAGCTACAAGTTAGTGTAGTGCAAGCTCTGCACAGTGTTCACCTAAAGCTACCTGTAGAAGGTTGGTGGTGTTTTCCTGATCCTATCACTACTGGAGGCAGCTAAATAAGCTACAAGTTAGTTCAGTGCGTCCTCCTCACGGTGTTCAGCTAAGGCTACAAGTTAGTGTAGTGTGACCTCTGCACAGTGTTCAGCTAAAGCTACAAGTTAGTGTAGTGCATCCTCCTCACAGTGTTCAGCTAAAACTACAAGTTAGTGTAGTGCGACCTCTGCACAGTGTTCTGCTAAAGCTACAAGTTAGTATAGTGCGTCTTCCTCACAGTGTTCAGCTAAACCTACAAGTTATTTTGTTGCGAGCTCTGCACAGTGTTCAGCTAAAGCTACCTGTAGAAGGTTGGTAGTGTTTTCCTGATCCTATCACTACCGCAGGCAGCTAAATAAGCTACAAGTTAGTGTAGTGTGAGCTCTGCACAGTGTTCACCTAAAGCTACCTGTAGAAGGTTGGTGGTGTTTTCCTGATCCTATCACTACCGCAGGCAGCTAAATAAGCTACAAGTTATTTTTTTGCGAGCTCTGCACAGTGTTCACCTAAAGCTACCTGTAGAAGGATGGTGGTGTTTTCCTGATCCTATCACTACCGCAGGCAGCTAAATAAGCTACAAGTTAGTGTAGTGCGAGCTCTGCACAGTGTTCACCTAAAGCTACCTGTAGAAGGTTGGTGGTGTTTTCCTGATCCTATCACTACCGCAGGCAGCTAAATCAGCTACAAGTTAGTGTAGTGGGAGCTCTGCACAGTGTTCACCTAAAGCTACCTGTAGAAGGTTGGTGGTGTTTTCCTGATCCTATCACTACCGCAGGCAGCTAAATAAGCTACAAGTTAGTGTAGTGTGTCCTCCTCAGTGTTCAGCTAAAACTACAAGTTAGTGTAGTGCGACCTCTGCACAGTGTTCTGCTAAAGCTACAAGTTAGTGTAGTGCGTCCTCCTCACAGTGTTCAGCTAAACCTACAAGTTATTTTGTTGCGAGCTCTGCACAGTGTTCAGCTAAAGCTACCTGTAGAAGGTTGGTGGTGTTTTCCTGAAACTATCACTACCGCAGGCAGCTAAATAAGCTACAAGGTGTTTTTTGGCGAGCTCTGCACAATGTTCACCTAAAGCTACCTGTAGAAGGTTGGTGGTGTTTTCCTGATCCTATCACTACCGCAGGCAGCTAAATAAGCTACAAGTTAGTGTAGTGTGAGCTCTGCACAGTGTTCACCTAAAGCTACCTGTAGAAGGTTGGTGGTGTTTTCCTGATCCTATCACTACCGCAGGCAGCTAAATAAGCTACAAGTTAGTGTAGTGCGAGCTCTGCACAGTGTTCACCTAAAGCTACCTGTAGAAGGTTGGTGGTGTTTTCCTGATCCTATCACTACCGCAGGCAGCTAAATAAGCTACAAGTTATTTTTTGGCGAGCTCTACACAGTGTTTACCTAAAGCTACCTGTAGAAGGATGGTGGTGTTTTCCTGATCCTATCACTACCGCAGGCAGCTAAATAAGCTACAAGTTAGTGTAGTGCAAGCTCTGCACAGTGTTCACCTAAAGCTACCTGTAGAAGGTTGGTGGTGTTTTCCTGATCCTATCACTACTGGAGGCAGCTAAATAAGCTACAAGTTAGTGTAGTGCGAGCTCTGCACAGTGTTCACCTAAAGCTACCTGTAGAAGGATGGTGGTGTTTTCCTGATCCTATCACTACCGCAGGCAGCTAAATAAGCTACAAGTTAGTGTAGTGCGAGCTCTGCACAGTGTTCACCTAAAGCTACCTGTAGAAGGTTGGTGGTGTTTTCCTGATCCTATCACTACCGGAGGTAGCTAAATCAGCTACAAGTTAGTGTAGTGGGAGCTCTGCACAGTGTTCACCTAAAGCTACCTGTAGAAGGTTGGTGGTGTTTTCCTGATCCTATCACTACCGCAGGCTGCTAAATAAGCTACAAGTTAGTGTAGTGTGTCCTCCTCACAGTGTTCAGCTAAAACTACAAGTTAGTGTAGTGCGACCTCTGCACAGTGTTCTGCTAAAGCTACAAGTTAGTGTAGTGCGTCCTCCTCACAGTGTTCAGCTAAACCTACAAGTCATTTTGTTGCGAGCTCTGCACAGTGTTCAGCTAAAGCTACCTGTAGAAGGTTGGTGGTGTTTTCCTGATCCTATCACTACCGCAGGCAGCTAAATAAGCTACAAGGTTTTTTATTGCGAGCTCTGCACAATGTTCACCTAAAGCTACCTGTAGAAGGTTGGTGGTGTTTTCCTGATCCTATCACTACCGCAGGCAGCTAAATAAGCTACAAGTTAGTGTAGTGTGAGCTCTGCACAGTGTTCACCTAAAGCTACCTGTAGAAGGTTGGTGGTGTTTTCCTGATCCTATCACTACCGCAGGCAGCTAAATAAGCTACAAGTTAGTGTAGTGCGAGCTCTGCACAGTGTTCACCTAAAGCTACCTGTAGAAGGTTGGTGGTGTTTTCCTGATCCTATCACTACCGCAGGCAGCTAAATAAGCTACAAGTTAGTGTAGTGCGAGCTCTGTACAGTGTTCACCTAAAGCTACCTGTAGAAGGTTGGTGGTGTTTTCCTGATCCTATCACTACCGCAGGCAGCTAAATAAGCTACAAGTTATTTTTTGGCGAGCTCTACACAGTGTTTACCTAAAGCTACCTGTAGAAGGATGGTGGTGTTTTCCTGATCCTATCACTACCGCAGGCAGCTAAATAAGCTACAAGTTAGTGTAGTGCGAGCTCTGTACAGTGTTCACCTAAAGCTACCTGTAGAAGGTTGGTGGTGTTTTCCTGATCCTATCACTACCGCAGGCTGCTAAATAAGCTACAAGTTAGTGTAGTGTGTCCTCCTCACAGTGTTCAGCGAAAACTACAAGTTAGTGTAGTGCGACCTCTGCACAGTGTTCTGCTAAAGCTACAAGTTAGTGTAGTGCGTCCTCCTCACAGTGTTCAGCTAAACCTACAAGTTATTTTGTTGCGAGCTCTGCACAGTGTTCAGCTAAAGCTACCTGTAGAAGGTTGGTGGTGTTTTCCTGATCCTATCACTACCGCAGGCAGCTAAATAAGCTACAAGGTTTTTTTGGCGAGCTCTGCACAATGTTCACCTAAAGCTACCTGTAGAAGGTTGGTGGTGTTTTCCTGATCCTATCACTACCGCAGGCAGCTAAATAAGCTACAAGTTATGCCCCGTACACACGGTCGGATTTTCCGACGGAAAATGTGTGATAGGACCTTGTTGTCAGAAATTCCGACCATGTGTAGGCTCCATCACACATTTTCCATCGGATTTTCCGACACACAAAGTTTGATAGCAGGCTATAAAATTTTCTGACAACAAAATCCGTTGTCGGAAATTCCGATCGTGTGTACACAAATCCGACAGACAAAGTGCCACGCATGCTCAGAATAAATAAAGAGATAAAAGCTATTGGTCATTGCCCCGTTTATAGTCCCGACGTACGTGTTTTACGTCACCGCGTTTAGAACGATTGGATTTTCCGACAACTTTGTGTGACCGTGTGTATGCAAGACAAGTTTGAGCCAACATCCGTCGGAAAAAATCCTAGGATTTTGTTGTCGGAATGTCCGAAAAAAGTCCGACCGTGTGTACGGGGCATTAGTGTAGTGTGAGCTCTGCACAGTGTTCACCTAAAGCTACCTGTAGAAGGTTGGTGGTGTTTTCCTGATCCTATCACTACCGCAGGCAGCTAAATAAGCTACAAGTTAGTGTAGTGCGAGCTCTGCACAGTGTTCACCTAAAGCTACCTGTAGAAGGTTGGTGGTGTTTTTCTGATCCTATCACTACCGCAGGCAGCTAAATAAGCTACAAGTTATTTTTTGGCGAGCTCTACACAGTGTTTACCTAAAGCTACCTGTAGAAGGATGGTGGTGTTTTCCTGATCCTATCACTACCGCAGGCAGCTAAATAAGCTACAAGTTAGTGTAGTGCAAGCTCTGCACAGTGTTCACCTAAAGCTACCTGTAGAAGGTTGGTGGTGTTTTCCTGATCCTATCACTACCGCAGGCTGCTAAATAAGCTACAAGTTAGTGTAGTGCGAGCTCTGCACAGTGTTCACCTAAAGCTACCTGTAGAAGGTTGGTGGTGTTTTCCTGATCCTATCACTACCGCAGGCAGCTAAATAAGCTACAAGTTATTTTTTGGCGAGCTCTGCACAGTGTTCACCTAAAGCTACCTGTAGAAGGTTGGTGGTGCTTTCCTGATCCTATCACTACCGCAGGCAGCTAAATAAGCTACAAGTTATTTTTTGGCGAGCTCTGCTCAGTGTTCACCTAAAGCTACCTGTAGAAGGTTGGTGGTGTTTTCCTGATCCTATCACTACCGCAGGCAGCTAAATAAGCTACACGTTATTTTTTGGCGAGCTCTGCACAGTGTTCACCTAAAGCTACCTGTAGAAGGTTGGTGGTGCTTTCCTGATCCTATCACTACCGTAGGCAGCTAAATAAGCTACAAGTTATTTTTTGGCGAGCTCTGCACAGTGTTCACCTAAAGCTACCTGTAGAAGGTTGGTGGTGTTTTCCTGATCCTATCACTACCGCAGGCAGCTAAATAAGCTACAAGTTAGTTTTTTGCGAACTCTGCACAGTGTTCAGCTAAAGCTACCTGTAGAAGGTTGGTGGTGTTCTCATACTACAGGCAGGCAGTTGATTTTGCTAGCTGCAGTATCAGTACATATATATATATCCCAGCTTAGTGCAGCTACAGGCCATAAGTATGTCTGGAAGGCCAACAAGGAGAGGCAGACAGTCACAAGCCAATAAAAGAGGGCAAGCAGGCTCTGTGTCTAGAGGCAACAGTGCTGGTCGTGGAGACGGTGCATCCTTATCAGCACGTGGCCGTGGGACACGCTTGGCCTTTTTTTCGGCAGCTGGCCGTGTTGAGCCGCAACATGCGGAAGACTTGGTCGAGTGGACAAGCTGTCCTCATCCTCCTCATCCTCTCTCACCCATGCTCAGGGTACTTTGTCTGGCAAAGCAGCGGCCTCTTCCCTCGGCTCAATGTCACCAGTGACTCCTTCCCTAGCCCCACCATGTCCTCCTGAGGAGTGCCTCGAACTGTTTGACCACAATGTTGGGTACATGCTCCAGGACGATGCCCAGCGTTTGGAAGGCTCCGATGAGGATACTGAGCTAGATGAAGGCAGTATTGTGAGCATGGACAGAGGGGGTGCCCAAGAAGGACAGCAATCTGGGAGTCATGCTCCCCCTGCTGCAGCATACTGGCAGGTTTGCTCCAGTGATGAGGAGGGAGGGGATGATGAGGTCTCTGACTCAACGTGGGTGCCTGATAGGAGAGAGGAGGAGGAGGCACATCACCAACGAGGCAGGATGCCCTCCAGGGGCCAGCCTAAGGGCAGCACACTGACTGCATCACACCCCAAAGCTCCGTATGCGCAGGGCGCTGCAGTCTCTGCGCGTTATTCAAAAACTTCTTTGGAGTGGGCCTTTTTTGAGACGAGTGCATCAGATCGCACCGCTGCTATTTGCAACATATGTCTCAAGCGTATCTCGAGTGGCCAAAACATCTCCCGCTTGGGCACCACATGCTTGACCAGACATATTGACCTGCCATGCAGTTCGTTGGCAAGCGTATCTAAAAGACCCACACCAAAGAACAAAGAGGACCTCTCCTTGCTCCTCATCAGCTGAGATCTCCAACCCCACTATACCTTCAGTCCTCTCTGAGACCTGCACTGAGAGGAATGAAGGTGTAGAATTAGGTGTGTCATAGCCAAGTACTTGTGGGCAATCTGCTTTCGGTACACCGACGTCAGATTGTACCAGGCAAATTTCCCTGCCCCAGCTGCTGCACCTTCGAAAGAAGTTCGCTCCCAGCCATCCACATGCCAGCTAGCTAGCTTGGCAAAATTGCTAGCACTTCAACTGCTGCCTTTTCAGTTGGTAGACTCTGCCCCCTTCCGTGATTTTGTGGAATGTGCGGTTCCTCAGTGGCAGGTACCCAAACGCCGGCATCCCTACCGGCATGTGGAAGGCAATGTCCATGCCTCGCTGGACAGGGCGGTCAGCGGTAAGGTGCATATTACCGCTGACTCATGGTCCAGCAGGCATGGACAGGGACGTTACCTAAGTTTTACCATGCATTGGGTGACTCTGCTGGCAGCTGGGAAGGATGCAGGACAAGGTGCAGTAGTGTGGGAGGTTGTTCCGCCACCACGCCTCCAAAATGCCACTACTGATTGTGACACACCTCTCTCCTCCACCCCCTCCTCTTCTTCTTCCTCCATGGCCTCTTCCTGTGCTTTGTCCTCGGAACCAGCGGTGCTCTGTAGGGTGTTCAAGGGGCTACGCAAGTACGCAGGCCAAAAGATGCAATGCGGTGCTTGAGCTGGTGTGCTAGGGGGACAGGAGCCACACTGGGGCAGAGGTTCTGTCAGCTCTGCAGGGGCAGGTTCAGAGGTGGTTGATGCCACTCCAACTTAAGGCAGGAATGGTGGTTTGCGACAATGGCACCAACCTCCTCTCTGCCCTCCGACAGGGACAAATGACCCATGTGCCCTGTTTGGCTCACGTCCTTAACTTGGTGGTGCAGCGGTTCTTGGGCAGGTACCCGGGCTTACAGGATGTCCTGAGGCAGGCTAGGAAAGTCTGTGTGCATTTCCGCCGGTCATATAATGCCAGTGCTCAGCTGGGGGACCTCCAAAAGGAGTTTAACCTGCCCAAGAACCGCCTAATCTGTGACATGCCCACCAGGTGGAATTCAACGTTGGCCATGCTGCAGCAGCTGCACATGCAGCAGAGGGCCATCAATGAGTACCTGTGCGAATATGGCACCAGGAAAGGGTCAGGGGAGCTTGTTTTTTTTCCCCACGCCAGTGGCCCATGATCAGGGATGCATGCACTGTCCTGTCACCATATTGAGGAGGCTACGAGGATGGTGAGCAGTGACAGTGCATGCATCAGTGACACTGTCCCTCTTGTCACCTGTTGGAGCACACGCTGCATGGAATAGTGGACAGGGCACTTGAGGTAGAACAGACGCAGGAAGAGGAGGACTTCCTTAGCTCTCAAGGCCCCCTTTATCCAGACAGTGTTCCTGCGTGCCAGCCGATCACACAGGAAGAGGACGAGGAGGAGGAGGAGGATTGTGTCAGTATGGAGGTGGAGTCTGGCACTCAGCATCAGCAGCAGTCTTTAAGGGATCAGTCCCAAGAAACACATGGACTTGTACGTGGCTGAGAGGAGGTGCCTGCGGACCATGTCATCCTTAGTGATCCAGAGGACTCCGGACCGAATGCCTCAGCAAACCTACGCTGCATGGCCTCCCTTATCCTGCAAAGCCTGCGTAAGGATCCTCGTATTCGTGGTATCAAGGAGAAAGACCAATACTGGTGGAAACCCTCCTTGATCCACGTTACAAGGATAAGGTTGCGGACCTTATCTTGCCGTCACAGAGGGAGCAAAGGATGAAACATCTTCGGGAGGCCTTGCAGAAAGGTCTGTGTAACGCATTCCCAAAGACTGGGAGGTTACAAACTCCTGTTTCTGGACAACGTGTTGCTGAGGCTTCGGTCAGTCAAAGAAGGAGCCGTGGAGAAGGTGGCCATCTGACCGATGCGTTCAGACAATTTTTTAGTCCGCAGCCCCAAGGTATGATTGGTTCCAGCAACCATCGCCAGCGTCTATTTTACATGGTGCAGGAATACCTAGGGGCAAGATCTGACTTGGACACCATTCCCACCGAAAATCCTCTGGGTTACTGGGTTTTGAGGATGGATCACTGGCCAGAGCTTGCACAGTATGCAATTGAGCCACTGGCCTGTCCTGCATCCAGCGTTCTTTCGGAACGCACATTCAGTGCTGCTGGAGGCTTTGTAACCGATCACAGGGTGCGTGTGTCCACCGACTCGGTCGATCGACTGACCTTCATAAAAATGAATCAGTCTTGGATCACCACCAGCTACCAAGCACCTGATGCTGATGTAACCGAATATTTTTTTTTGAAATCTCAGATCCCTTCAAAGACTGCCTATGCTGATGCTGAGTGACTATACTGAGTAATTATCCTCTTCCTCAATGATCACGCTGATAGCTTGTAAGAACATTTTTGGTTCTGGGCGCCGCCACCAGTGCCTAAGGCCCAACTTTTCAGCCCCTGTTTAACAGGGGCGTGTAATTACAATTTTTGATGCAATACTTTGCAGCAGGGCTCGTTCCTGCGTTCCAACTAGAGTTTCTGTGAGAAGTTGCAGTGTTGTGGCACCAGCACCAGTTCCTAAGGCCTAATTTTTCAGCCCCTGTTTAACAGGGGCATGTAATTACAATTTTTGATGCAATACTTTGCAGCAGGGCTCGTTCTTGCGTTCCAACTAGAGTATCTGTGAGGGGTTGCAGTGTTGTGGCACCAGCACCAGTGCCTAAGCCCCAATTTTCAGCCCCTGTTCAACAGGGGCATGTAATTACAATTCTTGATCTAATATTTCACAGCAGGGCCTGTTTCTGCGCCCACCAAGAGCGAGTGAGGTCTTACAGTGTTGTGGCACCAGCACCACCACCACCACCAAAGGCCCATTTTTTCAGCCCCTGTTCAACAGGGGCATGTAATTACAATTCTTGATCTAATATTTCACAGCAGGGCCCGTTTCTGCGCCCACCAAGAGTGAGTGAGGACTTACAGTGTTGTGGCACCAGCACCACCACCAAAGGCCCAATTTTTCAGCCCCTGTTAAACAGGGGCATGTAATTACAATTCTTAATCAAATATTTCACACCAGGGTCCGTTTCTGCGCCCACCAAGAGCGAGTGAGGACTTACAGTGTTGTGGCACCAGCACCACCACCACCACCATAGGCCCAATTTTTCTGCACCTGTTCAACAGGGGCATGTAATTACAATTCTTCATCTAATATTTCACAGCAGGGCCCTGTGAGGGCTTGCAGTGTTGTGGCCACAACAACACCTATGGCCCAAATTTCTGCTGAGTATATAGGGCAGGCCCCTACTTTCAAACATCCAACTTACAAACCACTCCTACTTGCAAACGGAAGGAGACAACAGGGAGTGAGATGAAATCTACCCCTAAGAAGGGAAATTCTCTCCTGTAAGAGTTAATATGGGAAAAACTTTTCTCCTTTCCACTGATGCTTTATCACCAATCCTTGTTTCACAAAAAACCCCAAAATTTCAAAAAACATTTGTCATTGGGACAAAAAGTGAGGTGAAATCTTCTGAAGAGGAGCACAGACAGCAAAACAAACGTCACAGGGGTGATCACCCTTCCCTATGTTTTCCAAAAAGCTTAAAAAAGATTTTTTGGCTGGAGCTAAACACGTTAAAAATGTACCTGTTCAAAATTACAAACAGATTCTACTTAACAACAAACCTACAGTCCCTGTCTTGTTTGCACCGCCTGTATACTGCTGTTCAGAGTATATAGGGCCTGGTGGCCCCACACCTTTCCTTTTTTTAATTTGGGTGCAGGGTTCCCCTTGATATCCATACAAGACCCAAAGGGCCTGGTAATGGACTGGGGGGTACCCATGCCATTTGTCTCACTGATTTTCATCCATATTGCCAGGACCCGACATTACATTAAAGCCGCAAGCAGTTTTAAATGACTTTTTTTCCTTTAAAAAAGACATTTTGTGCAGGGACTGTTCTAAGCACGGGAAACACGCGCCACTTTACAGGCATACTATAGACACCCCCCAGGTACAATATTTAAAGGAATATTTCACTTTTTTTTTTTTTTACTTTAAGCATCATTAAAATCACTGCTCCCGAAAAAACGGACGTTTTTACAACTTGTTTTTGCATTGATACATGTCCCCTGGGGCAGGACCCGGGTCGCCAAACCCTTTTTAGGACAATACCATGAAAATTAGCCTTTAAAATGAGCACTTTTGATTTCGAACGTTCGAGTCCCATAGACGTCAATGGGGTTCTAACGTTCGTGCAAATTTTTGGTCCGTTCGCAGGTTCTGGTGCGAACCGAACCGGGGGGTGTTCAACTCATCCCTAATCACGACATATGTGAATCCTTGTGCTGGATGTGCACAAACTGCAAGAGACCGTCCTCGAGGGTGCGTCCAGCCCTGGACTTGGCCCACGTTTCCTTGATTTTGCCTACACTTGGACTTTGCAGGCCCGTTCAGAGGACACACCTTCTTGATCATAGTGGACACCCATTCAAAGTGGCCTGAGGTCATTCTTGTTACTCAGTCAACGACTAAGGCAACAGTTTCCATACTGTTACATCTCGCTGCTACATTTGGATACCCCAGAGGGATCGTCACGGACAACGGTGCACAATTCACCAGTCAGGAGTTTCAGTGTTTCCTGACTGCCCACAACATCAAACACAAGTTGACTGCACCTTACCACCCGGCTACAAATGGTCAAGCAGAACAGTTTGTGCAGACTTTCAAACGCTATTTCAAAGCTACAGTGGCTGCAAGTAAACAACAGTCCCTGTCACCCCAGCAGCTGGACTCCTTCCTTTCTGCTTACAGAAACACACCACATGCAACCACTGGAAAAACTCCAGTGGAACTCCTTCTGGGTCGGCAGCCATGGACTGTTTTGGACATGCTCCGCCCTCAAACAGTCCAGGAAAATGTACTGCAGTCCCTAGACAAGATAGTCAAACACGACGAGCTCCCCAGGTTCACAGCCCAACAAAAGGTATGGGCCCAATCTTATGGGGCTTCCAACACTCGTTGGCTTCCTGCTGTCATTGCAGAGACTTTGGGACCCAAGATGTGTAGGGTCTGCCTGGAAGATGGTTTCATTTGCAGACGGCATGTGGACCAACTGCGTCCTCGTGCTCAGCTTCCCGAATCCCTGACGCCGGATGAACCACCAGTGTCTCAAGGGTCTGCGCCCAGCAGATCATGATGCATTGGGACTGGTGATTGGAGGGACTCTGAACTTTTCAACTCAGCTGCAACAGAGCCCTGCAGCCCTGGTCCGGAGGTCTGTTCACCCTCTGAGCTAGTTGATCCCTTCTTGGCCCCCCTGGTGTCCATTCCGGCTAGCCCTGTTTCCTCTGGTCCCGAGTCACTGGGTGCCCACCCTCAAAGACACTGTCGCCCTCCTGACCGTTTTCAGCTGCAAGACCGGTTACAAGACTTTCAACAGGGCCCCGGAAAGTGATCCAATGCCATTTTATCCCCGTAGCTGTCCCTGGAAGCTTGGTCTCACGTGTGGATGTGGGAGAAGTCCTCTAAATCTCCTGTGTTTGGAGGACTGTTATTGGACAGTTATTAGTTAATGCTTTGTGCCTGTTCTCGTTTTGTTATTATTTTTTTTTTTTTAGGAATGGATGGAAGGTGTTATACCTGAGGGGTTCCACATGTACTCTCACTTTAAGGCTAGCTCCACCCACAACTGATGACAAGGGTCAAGGGGATAGTAGCCATCTTAGAGCACATGTAAGGAAGCATAATAAGATATACCTGTCCTGAGATGCATGTTGGAGTGTACAGTGAGTACTGAAATAAACATCAGTTGTTCCAGACCATAGTCTTGTGTCTCTCACAACTCAGAGAATATAACAGCTTGCGCCAAAGGCTCCTGCCATCTGCCAGCTCTGCCTTCTGAGAGTTCTTTAATAACTAAGGGGTGGGGCCTTCACAAGGCAGGAGCCTTTGGCATGAATGGACCTTTATTTTTTTGTGGCGGCGGTGGAGGCGGGCATTGTGATTGATGAAGGATCTACACTGGGGGACATTTTTTTTAACCCTTTCAAGACTAAGCCTATTTTTGACATTTGGTGTTTACAAGTTAAAATCCGTTATTTTTGCTAGAAAATTACTTAGAGCCCCCAAACATTATATATATATTTTTTAGCAGAGAATCTAGAGAATAAAATGGCGATTGTTGCAATATTTTATATCACACGGTATTTGTGCAGTGGTGTTTTAAACTACTACTTTACCTGATGTATCCCTCTCTAATTGGTCGGCTGTGGGCATCACAAGTATGGGTCAACTGTTCTGTCCTAACAGATTACACCCATTTGAATTTCTCCAACATACTTTTGGCGTATACTCCAGGACCTTCTATATATACCTCTGGATTCATTCTTTATTCTCCAAAACACAGTGGCCTGAGAAAGACTCAATACCATTTTCTCTTCTAAAATTATATGATACTGTCAGGGCTGGGCCCAGCCCTTCCTTCTCTGAGCTGGCTGCTAGCTGTCGGCTAATTGCCAGCTCCTATCTCTTCACAGTGACTCACCTGTTGATGATCCTGCTCGTCGGTCCTGCCTACTTAAGCCATCCAGTCCAGATGATCTCTGCCTTCGCCTTGGTCACATCTCTACAGACGCTCTCCTGTGTTCCTGTTAAAGACTTGCTGACATTCCTTCTGGCTCCCTGATGTTGTGACTTGTCTGACTATCCATTCTGGTTCCTGAACTCTGGCTGTCACGTACCTTACAGCGGAGTCCGAAATGCTGAGGGTGGCCTTTTGCACGGTTTTGGTCCCAACACCCCTGGTAGTGAGGACAGGGAGTTCTGGGGCAACGAAAGGATGCAGGTGCCTGCAGGCTGAAGGCTGGAGCTTGGAGATACAGGATCCTCTTGGAGGAAGGCGTGAAGACTGATCACCAGAACTGTTCAGCAGAAGCCAGGCAGGTAAGTATGGATTCAGGAACAACTGCAACGTAAGAAACAGACAAAGGTTGGCAACTGGCTGGCAACAAGGTACATAAACGGAAAGCAAGTTCATAGTCAAGGACAGGCAGAGGTTGGCAACGGGCTGGCAGTGAGGTACAGAATCAGGAAGCAGACCTGTAGTAGAGAATCCAAGCCAAGGTCTGTATAATTAGTAAAGGTAGATAACAGGCAGGGGTGATCCAGGAGAATGGTCAACGAAGCCGGGTTTGTCAGGAGCAAGGTAACAGGTCAAACAGCAATAAGGAACTCAGGAACAAGCTGAAGACGATCCAGCAATGGTATCAGGCAGAGACTCTGTTTATATAGGGCGCCATGTGCCAGGATTGGTGGACGTGAATGAACGTACACGTTCGCATGGGTGTGCGAGTACAAGCACATGGTCGTATGGGTGCGCGAGTGCGCACGTTCGTTCCAGAACTCGTCCGCCTCTGTCACTGACACTGCGCATGGCCATTGGCATTAGTGGGATGGGAATTAGCTACTGCTGCACGGAGACGGGCATTAGCACTGTGAGTTCTCAGACAATGTCAATTGGCATTATTGGAATAGGGATTAGCCACTGCTGCATGGAGACGGGCATTAGCACTGTGAGTTCTCTGACACTGGCTATGTTTTGACTAGGTTTATTCTCTTTATCTTTTTTTATTATTATTAAATAAGTGTGATTTATTAACTGTACTTCTGTCTCAGTCTGATTCATGGGTTTTTTTTTTTTTTTTTTAAATAAATTCTTTATTTTCACAAAGATCATATTACATTTCACAAATAACATATATCCTCTCTCTGTAATATCTCTTTATCACTATCATCTATCTATATCAACATATTACATTAACATTATACGCTATGTGTCCCGTGTTATCCATTGTGATCAGCTCAATAACAAATTATAACTCCTCTTTTCTTTTTTTTCCTTAACCATAAGAACCTCATGTTAATACCAAAAGAAAACAAACAAAAAAATATATATAATTTTCCTTCTTCCCTAATCCTCAACCCCTCCCTCCCCTCTCCTCCCAGCCGACCTGTCAGGGAAGGGTCTTTTCCATCCGCCATGGTCCTGTGTGCGTGCGCGGTGGTTTGGCACTCCGGCGCGCGCAGCTCGATGGAGCGGCGTGTACGCGATAGCACGCGTGTGCGCGCGGTGACCCGCGCACGCCCGTTGTGATGCTCTGGTGGGGCTATTTAAAGAGGCTCCAGCACCCAGACGGGTTGCTGGTTTGTTGTCAGCTTCCTGTTGGTTCCTGCTTCCTGTTTGACGTATCTGATTTCCTGTTGTGACCCGGACTGTTCTCATCACGCTACTTCTCTCCTGGATTGACCCTTGGCCTGCTTAATGGACTTAACAAATCTTAACCAGTAGTGGTTTTCTAGTCCCCTTTAGGGTCTATGCTTTCTATCACCCTATCATATGATCCGGAGGTTTGAGACCACGTTGGAACATCTAGAATCATATGGCAGGCATAATATTTACTTGTTTGTATTGTTATGGCGTGGTGTCTTAGAGAATTCATGGGCCAGCCATCATACGTGTCCAGATATGAGGGTTTTTTTCTCTCCTTTTCCTTTCCCTCTTTTTATAAAATTTTGTATGTGTATGTATTGCAACTTTTTCACATATATTGTACATATCCCTGCGGGATGCCTATGTGGATCCCTTGGTTTTTCCAGGGCTCTATATATTCACTTGCAGTTGTATGGTTTAAATGTACCCATATGGATTTACATTGCAATGTCAATAAATTGTCTACATTTTATGGACACCAGTGCGGGACATTTTCTATTTTTTATTTATCTATGATGCTCCATGCACCTATGTTCTGTTTGTTGCAGAGTCATTAAGGAGGACGTCTCTATGGATCTTTTTAAAAGAAATTTCTCAGTTTAGTATTTGTTTTTTCTTTCTACTACCACTCCATTAGCGTCTTATCTGCACTTCCTTTGACACAGGAAGCTGCTGGGATATGAGCGCTCTGTTCCGGCGCGCAATGACAACTATTTCTGGCATGTGCATAGCTCCCAACTGTCCCTGATTTTGAGGGACTGTCCCTGATTTGGAGCAATGTCCCTCTGTCCCTCATTCCTCCTCATTTGTCCCTCATTTTGGTCTGATCTATATAGTTGTATATAAAATGCACTTTTTATCTTTCAAAAAGTGTTTCCCAGTGCTAAACCTTTCATCTGAATTCTAATCTGCTGCATTTGGAAATGTCAAAAGCCAATATAAAGGAATAGTAGTGGTAAAAAAAGCCCTGGTGGATTTAGTTAACCTTTTTTTTTTTTGGTTAATTCTCCTTTTAAGAGGGTGTGGCAGGGGGTGTGTCCTATGCCTACATAAGTTTGGTAGTAGGTGTCCCTCATTCCCATCTCAAAATGTTGGGAGGTATGCATGTGGGTGGAGTTATTTCACCCCTTGTCATACTATCTTATCAGCCTCTTCCTGGGATGGAAATGAGGCTTGGAGCACATCTGCCGGTGCGCGATGATATCATCCTTAATGACGCTAGCATGTGACTCCGCACTAGAAGTTTTGATTGGTTGGCGCTACCACATGCTTCAATGATGATGGTTACAAACATACTATCTATTCCTGATTGGCTGGCACACAGCTGATTGTCATTTTACAATGTTTTTGTTTGTATATGTAAGCGTGGTGCCAGACACAAGGCTGTATGCCCCAGTAGAAGGACTATCGTCCGAAACATGTCAGGTTGCTGAAGCCATCTGTGCCCTGTTACCACGCGATTTTTATGTTTACTTATGATCACTATTTTTTATTCATTTTATCTGGTGTCTGCAAAGAATCTTTTCTTTTTGGTGGTTTTCAATAAATATGTGGAGACCTTTTTCTTTCTCCGTATGAACTCACATTCGGTGTGGTGAAAGCTGCATCCTCCAGCTGCCTGCTCGCTGTGAAGGTGAATCCATTCATCCGTTGGGGATCTAAGCACCATCTTCTACCCACGGTTGCCCCAGATGGGACCAATGGAACCTACTACCAACACCTCCCAGCAAGCACCCTTAGGATCGGTTGATCCATAAGCCTGAATGACACTCCGCCATATGGTAAGTGTGCCCACCCTTTCTGGTAAGCGTATTCACTCCTTCTACTAACGTGTGGACCTTGAATACATGAAGACCATTCATTTGATTTTGAACAACATCCACATATGTTCCCTCTTCCTTTCACTAGAAATATCACACTGTTTATGTTGATGAACTTTCAACTTACTATGGACACCTCCAGTAACTGGAGTCTAGTCTTTCACTTCATTTGTCGTGGCGTATAATTATTACCATGTGGAAATATTTACTGTTATACACAATATATATATACATGGGGTGTTAGTCCACCCCTCTGCTCTCATCTCACTTAGTGCTGCATTTATTTACTTTCATTCTCATTGCACGGTTACTACACTGGTGATGCTGGCTGCTATTATGTTCATATGATTTTTTCTTAGTAGCGCAACGATACTTAATTTCTTTTTTTGCTTAATGGACTTGCCTTGCCTGCCACCAGTGTTTGACCCTCAGCATACTTAACGGACTTTGCCTTGCCTGCCACCAGTGTTTGACCCTCGGCCTGCCTAATGGACTTTGCTTTGTCTGCCACCAGTGTTTGACCCTTGGCCTGCTTAACGGACTTTGCCTTGCCTGCCACCAGTGTTTGACCCTCGGCCTGCCTTACGGACTTGCCTTGCCTGTCACCAGTGTTTGACCCTCTGCTTGTTTACAGATTTGCTTGCTCCACCCAGCATCAGGTCCTTCAGCTAGTTCCAAGACCCCTGCAACCCTTGATCCGGCTCTGCAGTCTTCCTTCAGGAACTCTACACCTGCTGGTGGCCCGTGCTCCTTAGTGCCACCTATTCCCTGTACCATCCCCAGGGGACGAGGTGCGCGTAGTTGCAAGGGTGAACCACTCTTGGCATCTTGGCCTCGGTAAGTACTCTCCTAACACGACCGCACAAGCATTTCTACCCATCTTCACATCCTTCCCTATATACAAGATAAGGGGCCCATAACTTCCGATATTTCTCATCTTGTTCTTTCAACATCATCTTTCAAATTACATTTTTTTGAATTTCTGCAATTCTTCGCTGCCTTGAAAAGATGTTTCAACAGTGAGTTTTTATATTTTTCCACAGACATAGGGACATCGTTCAACAAAAAGGCTGTCGGCAGGGGCGTAATTAGAAATAGCAGGGCCCCATAGCAAAATGTTGTATGGGGCCCTCCTGCAAACAGCCCCCCCCCCCCACAGCTGCCCTAGTGACAATGTAGCGTGACCTGTGCCACATACAGAGTGACCTGTGCCCAATGCAGCGTGACCTGTGCAAAATACAGCGTGACCTGTGCCCAATACAGCGTGACCTGTGCCCCATACAGTGTGACCTGTGGCCCATACAGCCCCACTTATGCAGAGGAAGAGACAAGCCACCCAGATCAGCAGAGAGCGGGATTGTCCGCTGTAATAGCTTTCATTTGAATTTCCTGTCTTCCCGGGGCTCATCGTCACATAGCCCCACATCTTGGCCGACGCCTTTGATGACATCACATGTCCCGCATTGGATCGCCGTTCTGTCTATCAAAGGCACTGGGCCAAAAGATGGAGCTATGTGACGTGAGCCCCAGGAACACTGGAAGTTCTAATGAAAGCTCTTACATCGGGCAATTCAGCTCTCTGCTGATACGGACAGCTCGCCTCTTCCTTTCCTCTCTCTTCCCCTGGCTGGGAGACTGTGCCAGCGGTGCTCTTATCCTCACTGGGCCCCACTCGGCTGCGGGCCCCATAGCGCTATGGTGGTAGTTACGCCCCTCGCTGTCGGTCTTTCTCCAAGAGACACACCTGTAACAGTTTTTGCAACCATTATCTAAAACTCCTTGATTTTCACACATTCCCAGAAAATTTGTAGCATAGTGCCCTCCTCCTCCTGACACCACCAGCATAAATCTGAGACCTGGGGAAATATTCGAAGCAATAGCGGCGGTGTTCTATACCATCTGGTAAGGATTTTATATCCTCCCTCCTGATATCTACTTCCCACCAGGCCCGGATTTACTCCCTTTGCCGCCCCAAGGCTGGGTCCTTCAATTCCGCCCCCCCCCCCCCCACACACACACATACACCACCATTCTCGTCCTTTATCGATGACTGCTACAATAGATCAATTAAAAACATATCTCCACACACGAGAACACTGAAAATAACTGGCTTTAATTGTACAGACTGAAAATACTCTGTAATGCAGAAAATGCCTGTTAAAGATTATAGCAGTGTAGCGGGGACACATTTTTGATGTAACTTAATGTTAATGTTATATCTTATCCTCTGGCGCCATCTAGCGGCCAAAGTGCAAAAGGACAGAATCTTTATTTTCTTTTCGCTTTTCAAGTTGACCTGGAAGTTTTTGTTTGTTTATATCTGGACATTAACTTGACCTGCCCACAATGCACAGTGACTCCCACAAGTCTCAGGTGACAGAACTGCATTGTGGGAAGCCTATTAAAGGGCTGGGAGCGGCCATCTTAGTTCTCTTGGACACGCATGGCCAGCCTGGGAGGATCAGTGTGAGGTCTTCAGCACAGTGTGGCCTACCTCCGCAGAGCAGCGATCCGAGCAGCGGCATTGTGACATCCCACAGAGTTGGACTGAGGACAGGGCAAGACTGGGAAGGAGCCCATACCTCCCAACTTTTGAACTTCAGAATGAGGGACACTTGAGGAAGGAAGTAACCTTGCATAGCGCGCTGCGGCAAATGTGGGCGTGGTCAAACTTTTGATAGTGGGACGAGCTTAATGGGCATCATTAAACAAAACTTGGGCTTCCTTGTATCTATAAAATATGCTTTTATTATTGTTGCACAAGCAAGAGTCTCATGGATACATACATATCCCAGCACATTCATTTAAAAAAAAGGATAAAAGAATGCAGTGTTTGGAGTGCATTACGTACAAAGTGCAGGGTTGTAGAATTAGCTATATACAGAGTGCAGGGTTCTGGCATGAGCTATATACAGAGGGCAGGGTTGTAGGATGAGCTATGTACAGAGTGCAGGGTTCTGGCATGAGCTATGTACAGAGTGCAGGGTTCTGGCATGAGCTATGTACAGAGTGCAGGGTTCTGGTATGAGCTGTGTACAGAGTGCAGGGTTCTGGCATGAGCTGTGTACAGAGTGCAGGGTTCTGGCATGAGCTGTGTACAGAGTGCAGGGTTCTGGCATGAGCTGTGTACAGAGTGCAGGGTTCTTGCATGAGCTGTGTACAGAGTGCAGGGTTCTAGCATGAGCTGTGTGTGTACAGTGTGTAGGGTTCTGGCATGAGCTGTGTACAGAGTGCAGGGTTCTGGCATGAGCTGTGTACAGAGTGCAGGGTTCTGGCATGAGCTGTGTACAGAGTGCAGGGTTCTGGCATGAGCTGTGTACAGAGTGCAGGGTTCTGGCATGAGCTGTGTACAGAGTGCAGGGTTCTGGCGTGAGCTGTGTACAGAGTGCAGGGTTCTGGCGTGAGCTGTGTACAGAGTGCAGGGTTCTGAGACGAGCTATATACAGGGCACAGGGTACTGGATGAGCTGTATACAGGGTGCAGCAGAGGCGTAATTAGAACCTTCAGGGGCCCTGGTGCAAGAAACCATGAAGGGCCCCCCCGACCTCCAGCATGGGCCATTCCCTTCGAGCCCAGAGCTCTTCCCACTGATCCCATCACCCTTCATGGTCCCACAGCAGATTGGGCCCGGCATGGTGGCAGAAGGCCAGGGCCTAGTTGCAAGTGCAACCTTTGCTGGTAGTTCCGCCAGTGGTGTCAGTGTGGACTGTGAATGGTGTCAGTCAGTAAGGCAGTGGACATGGTCAGTAGAGCAGTGGAAGTGGTCAGTATGGCAGAGAAAGTGGTCAGTATGGCAGAGAAAGTGGTCAGTAAGGTAGTGGACATGGTCAGTAGGGCAGTGGACGTGGTCAGTAGAGCAGTGGACGTGGTTAGTAGGGCAGTAGACATAATCAGTAGGGCAGTGAACAGGATCAGTAGTTTTTTTTTATTGTTGTTATTTTATTTTTGTTATTATATTTTATCCATTTTATTTTTTAGAGTTTTTTTTACAGTTTTTGATGGGAGTTGGTGTCAGTGGAGGGCAGTATGATGGGAGGGGTGGCAGTGGAAGGCAGTATGTTGGGGGCGGAGGCAGTGGAAGGCATTATGATGGGAGGGGAGGCAGCGGAGGGCAGTATGATGGGGTGGAGGGCAGTATGATGGGGTGGAGGGCAGTATGATGGGAGAGGAGGTAGTGGAGGGCAGTATGATGGGAGGAGGCGGTAGTGGAGGGCAGTTTAATGGGAGGGGGGGTTAGTGCAGGGCAGTATGATGGGAGGGATGGTAGTGGAGGGCAATATAATGGGAGGGGGTTTAGTGGAGGGCAGTATGATGGGAGGGGGGTTAGTGGAGGGCAGTATAATAGGAGGGATGGCAGTGGAGGGCAGTATAATTGGAGGGGGGCAGTATGATGGGTGGGGGTGGCAGTGAAAGGCAGTATAATGGGGGGGTTAGTGGAGGGCAGTATAATAGGAGGGGTGGCAGTGGAGGGCAGTATAATAGGAGGGGGGGCAGTGGAGGGCAGTATAATAGGAGGGGGGCAGTATGATGGGTGGGGGTGGCAGTGAAAGGCAGTATAATGGGGGGGTTAGTGGAGGGCAGTATAATAGGAGGGGTGGCAGTGGAGGGCAGTATAATAGGAGGGGGGGCAGTGGAGGGCAGTATAATAGGAGGGGGGCAGTATGATGGGATTGGGGCAGTATGATGGGAGAGGTGGTAGTAGAGGGCAGTATATGGGGGGGTAGTGGAGGGCAGTAAAATGGGAGGGGGGCAGTATAATGGGGGGGGGGTAGTGGAGGGCAGTATGGGGGGACTGTACAGCATGACTGGAGAGGGGCAGTGTATGGGAGGGAGCAGAGTTACCATGAGTGTACTCAGAGTCAGGGCAGTGCAGGGAGCATTTCTCCTACCTTTATTCCAGCGCAGGAACAGCCTTCGGGGAAGACTCGGAGTCGGGGGCGGAGTCAGGGGCGGAGCCGGGGGCGGAGCTTGGGCGCGAAGAGGACTCCTCCTTTGGCTAAATGCTGGGGCTCCACTCAGGGAAGACCCGGAGTCGGGGGCGGAGTCAGGGGCGGAGCCGGGGGCGGAGCTTAGGCGCGAAGAGGACTCCTCCTTTGGCTAAATGCTGGGGCTCCACTCTCCTCCTTGTCGTGACGTCACTGGTTGTTAGACGCCAGGCGGGCCATGCCTAGCAACTAGTTGTTTTGGCAGTGAGCCAGGCAGCGTCTGGGGGTGAAATGAAGCGGTCGCGGCCAAAACTAGTACAGCAGGCAGTGAGGGACAGCGGCAATGCAGCAATTTTTAGGGGGGCATCAGATCGGCCAGTGGGGCAATTCCGGGACATTGTATTGTCCCGGAATGAAGCTGCCCGGGACGCGGGACAGACCTCCCACAGCGGGACTTTCACGGGCAATCCGGGACGGTTGGGAGGTATGAAGGAGCCAGAGGAGCTTGTTGTAGCCATCTGGGAGTTCCGGAGCCTCTTGAGGACAGGAGCGGAGCAGCGCAGCATTGCCGGCCGGCCGGAGGAAGAACCTTGCACACCAGAGCGGAGTCTCCTGACAGCATTGTCCTGGTTGGGTGAGAGGGCTGAGGTCCACAAGTTTCTTGATGCACTTTCATACATCAGTTTACACAAGACAGAGTTGCTGGGACCTGTAGTCCCACAAGCAAAATCAAGAGGATTCAACACTAAGTCACTGCATCCAAGTTAGTTATAGCTCTGCTGCATCAGGACTTTGTTTTATATGTCAGATTACTTTGTTAAGGAATCATTAACCCTTGGATTACAAAATTACCTTGTTGCTAGCAGAAGAAAAGAAGAGAAAGAAGGACTGTTGAGTAACACATAAGACCTTGGGTTATCATACTATATCAGGGGGGTGTGATATTACAGGAGGGAGCTCCCTAGTGTTGTATTATACTTGATCAAGTTAGTTATTTGATTTAGTACAGCTTTAAGCGCGCAGGAAATAGGACAGTGTTTAGAGTGAGATACACTCACTCTGACGGTATCCTATTTACTTTGTTATACTTCTCATATATTATTTCAGACATTACACACCTGTATTGTACCTTTGTAAAGTTTAGTTGTCTGTCAGACTATGTTGGTCTGACAGTACAACCATTGTAGTTTAACCCTTCTAATACAACTACAGTAAATACGGTTATTATTTTTTTTTTTAACAGAAAAAAATACGGTTATTATTTAAGTACAACTGTGTGAGTGTTGTTTTACTCTTCATCACCAGCCAAGAGGAGGTTAAGGTAACTACAAACAGGTATATTATATTGAGTATTGTGAACTTGCCTTTATGATTTCGTTCTAACTGCACACTATTACACCACAGCTGTGTCAGGGGGACTGAGATATTCAAAGGGGTATAAAGCAGAGTACAGGCCCAAATAAATCAGCAGCTCCTGGGGGGGGGGGGGGGGGGTTCGTGCTACAGCAGTAAGAAACTCCCTACAATTTTTTAGTTCTAACTTTTCTTTTGCAAACTCGTCGATAATATCTTCGTAGGACAAAGTATTTAAAAGTTCTGACTCAATGGCAAGTAAAGCTAAACTGTTCAGTCTTTCTTGACCCAAAGATGATCGTAAATAGTTCTTTATGCAAATACATTTCATTCATTTTTATGCACCACAGCCCAGTTGCAGTGCATAGAAACAGTATGCATTTTGCACCACACTGCTCAGCACGCAGTGGCGCTGTTGCAGTGTGAACAGGACACATAGAAAACAATTGTTTTCTATTGCCCTTGCAGAGATCTGTATTTTGCTAGTGCAGAAATCACAGACCGCCTTTTACATCATTGTCTTCAGTCCCCCCCTTCACATCAAATCACAGCCCCCCTTTTAAATCACGACCCCCTTTTACATCAGTGTCCTTAGCCCCCCCTTACGTCACATCCCCCCCGCCTCATCACAAACCCCCATCACAGACCCCCCATTACAGACTGACCCATCACACACTGACCCCCCATCACAGACTGACCCATCACAGACCCTCCCGTCACAGACTGACCCCCTAAATCACAGATCCCTCATCACAGATCCCCATTACAGACTGACCTGACCCATAGCAGATCCCCCATCACAGACTGACCCCCCATCACAAACTGGTCCTGACCCATCACAGACTCCCCATCATAGACCCCCAAATCAGACTGAACCCCCCAAATCACAGACTGACCCCCCCAATCACAGACTGAGCCCCCATCACAGTCCTCTCTCAATATCAAACTCCTTTACAGCACAGCACTCCCCCCTCCCCAAAGAACCCTACATTATTCACACAAGACATGGAGCCTGGCCACTCTGGACAACGGGCGGGACTTTTCACATTAAAAGTGAGTGATTTATTGCTAGGACTGCCCCGCTGCCTAGCAACCAATCACCCACTTCTTAACTTAAAAAGTCCCGCCCTTTGTCTAGCGCGGCCGCGCTTCATGTTTTGTATGAATAAGACAGGCAGTGTGGGGAGAGGGTAGTGCAGTGATATTAGAGAAAGCACGGACCTGCTGCACCTGCCATGCTACTATGTTAATGTGGGGGGGGGCGGCCGCGAAAGCCAAGAAGTCACCAGAGGAGCGGCGCCGCCCCTGCACCACTGCCGCCTCGAGGTCTGGCCTCGGTGGCCTTGTGGGAAATCCGGCCCTGCTTCCCACTGAGGCCTTTTGAGTAGACAGTAAAATCCTGTCCTTCTGCCTTTGGGAGAATATAACCCCCAAATCCCTTTCCCACACCTGGATAAAGGTGAGATTTTGTGGTGCTTCTAATCCTGTTAATACAGCATAAAAATATGATAGGGAATGTCTCATTATCTCCCCATCTAAACATATCTGCTCAAAGCCTGATGGTGCCCGTACTTCCGAGTATATATTTGATTTTGATCGAATAAAGGCCCCTAGTTGCATTGCCCTAGAAAAATCCAGTTCCGGTACTATCTCACCTTCAATTTCGCTTCTTGTCATTGCCATTGTCTACTGAGAAATGTATAATCCTATTTTTACCCCTTCGCCGTATGACATTAAATCCCAAGTCTGTCAGGCCAGGATGAAAAGCCGGCGTACCCAGAACTGGAACCATAGGGCTCGGGTATACTGATATAGTCGTATTTTTAAAAATCTTTTTAATCGTTCGTAAGGTTGTGCCTACCGTTGGATATTTTCTCACTGCTATTGGAATATTAGTTTCCGAGATCCAGACCAACACCTCCATGGGGATACCAATCGTCGCCTGTTCCATCTGTACCCATGGTTTCCTCTTGTCGATTACACACCACTCCACCACTCTAGCCAGATGTGAGGCTTCCTGATATCTAACTGGGTCCGGGAAACCAATCCCTCCTTATTCTTTAGGGAGCCATAAAATGGTTCTGTGTACTCTTGGTGGTAGTTTCCCAGCCCAGATAAACCTCAGGAACCTTGATCGAAGATCTCTTAAAAAACTTGGGGGGATCTTAATTGGAAGGGTTTGCCACAGGTACAGGAGCCTTGGCATCACATTCATCTTTATAATATTTGTCCTCCCAAACCATCTCTGATAATCAAGTTTAAACTGTCTCACTGTCTCGGGGCATAGTTAAGTTCAAATATCCTATTCAAATTCTTTGGTATTTTAGTCCCTAGATAGCTTATATAAGATTCTGTCCATCTGAAATCAAACTGCATATCATTACTGTAATTCACTTTAAAATGTGCTATTCCCCCATATTCAAGTACCTCTGACAGAAGGGATGGGAGGAAAATGACTGAGGAGGTTATAAAGAAAATTAAGTCATCGGCATACACCGCAAGCTTATGCGCCTCTCTCTTTGTTGTTATACCCCTAATATTTAGATTATCCCGCACCCTCCTTAAAAAAGGTACCATTGTAAGAATAAAAATATTGAGCGACAGTGGGCATTCCCGGTGTGTACCATTTCGAAAAGAAAAAGGATCTGAGATTCTATCATTAATCTTAACCCTGGCACTCGGTACTGAATATATATTTGTAAACCAGCTCAACATTCCATCCCCCAAACCAATGTGTTGTATAGTGGCTCTGAGAAACATCCAGTCAACCCTATCAAATGCTTTTTCCGCATCTGCGGATATAAGTACTAAGGGTTTCTGCTGACTTTGTGAAAAATGGATGCCACTCACTACCCTCTGTGTGTTCGCTCTCCCCTCCCTGCCAGAGGTAAACCACACTTGATCTGGATGTATCAAAAAGGGGATACGATCAGCTAATTGGGTAGCCAAGATCTTTGTAAAGACTTTTTCATCCACATTTAACAAAGATATTGGACGGTAACCTCTTTCAGAATTACTGTTATGTGTGCTAAAAATGTTTCTGTCAGTATTTTCTGCCCCTCACGTAATGAGTTATAAACTGCTATGAATCTCGGAGCCAATTTCTTGGCAAAAGACTTATAGTACAACAGGGTATACCCATCTGGGCCCGGTGCTTTACTCAGTTTCAAAAGTTTTAATGCCCTCAAGAACTCTTCAATTGTAATTGGTACATCAAAATCCCGAGCTATCTCATCGGTAACCCTTGGCATACCTGACTTTTTGAGATATTCCATAGCCGCCTCCCATTTACTTTGTATCCTTTCGGGGGAAAGTGTCCCCTGAAGTTGATATAAACCCTCGTAGTACTCCTTACAAGTCTGTGCAATTGTCTGTGAGGAACTAACCATCTCATCTCCCTGCGTTTTAATATGTACAATATGATTCCGTGCACTAGTTTCTCTAAGGGCATTTGCTAACATCCTACTTGGCTTATTGCCAAACTCATAAAATGTCCGCCTACCGCGAGTTAATTTGGCTTTTGCTTTATCGTTAAGCAACAAATTTAACTCCTCACATAGACCTACCAATTTCTCCTCTATTTGTTGTGCCTGGGATTTTTTATATACTACTTCCAGTCCCCGAATACGTTTTAGCAATGATTCGATCTGTTCATTGAGCATCTTTTTCCTATGTGCACCCAGATAAATAAGAACACCTCTCATCACACACTTATGTGTTTCCCACAAACAAAACGGAGTTACTTCCCCTGTCTCATTCGTTGAAAAAAGAGTCCAATTTCTTGCTCAATTTTTCCTCATATTCCCTTTCTTTTAAAAGGGTCTCATTGATCTTTCAATGCCACTCTCAAGAGTCTGATTCCCCTATTTCTACCACACAATTTGTCGGCGCATGATCCGACAGAGTAAATGATTCAATAGAAGCACCCATCAAGGATGTAACTACATTTTGAGTTATATAATCAATTCTGGTGTACGTCTTATGTTTCGCCAAGAAAAAGGTATAATCCATGTCCTGTACATGGACAGTCCTCCAACTATCTATCAGTTGCAGATCCTGTAAAAGTTTCTTCACTCTTGGTAATTTTACATATGATAGAAGAGAGGAACCCTTTGATGTATCTAAAATCTGGTCCATGACCATATTAAGATCTCCACCTATCACCAGGATTCCAGGATTGGTTGGTGAACCAATTGAAGATAGGCCTCTAAAGAAGTGACCTGATCCTTATTTGGTAGATATACATTCACTAATGTGACCTTTTGCTGATCTATGGTTCCTTTCACAATAGGGAGACACCCCTCTTCATCTCTAATTACCTTAGATTTCTTCCATGGTGTCTGTTTTGAGAAAATAATAGAGACCCCACTTGACTTAGAGGTCTGAGATGAACTATGATACACTATCGGGAATCTATGTTTTTTTTAGTCTTGGAATTTTGTCAATTGTAAATTGTGTCTCTTGCAGAAAAATAATTTTTGATTTCCACCTTCCCAGTTCAGCCAGGAGCCTAATCCGTTTCTCTGGTATATTCAACCCCTTAACATTATATGATGTAAAATGTAAACAAAAAAATCCCCTCCCTTAAGAGGGCAGCTGCCCCGATGTGACTTTTCAGACCCGTCAACTACCCTCAGAGAGAAAAAATAACAAAAAAAACGCCTCTGACTTTTTCTCCACCTGGAGCAGAGACGTTTATTATGGGGGATGTTGTCAAGCAGGCAGGAATCTGAGCTGTAATATCTTCAGCATTGCACTCCTAAATGCAAACGATATCCAAACCATAAACACAATCATATAACAATCAACCCATTCTAGGCCCCCTATAGCAAAGTTTTATATTCGCCGATCCCAGACCTCTATTCCTCAGTCTCATTGTTATCTCTTAACATCCTACCCTTAACATAACAACTACAATATATATTCCATCCCTTCCATCTCTATACTTATATATACTTGGAAAACTGATCTCTTTCAACCCTGACCTTATTTAACCACTTCAGCCCCGGGATATTTGGCTGCTGAATGACCGGGCCATTTTTTGCAATTCGGCACTGTGTCATTTTAACTGACAATTGCGCGGTTGTGCGACGCTGCACCCAAACAAAATTGATGTCCTTTTTTTCCCACAAATAGAGTTTTCTTTTGGTGCTATATGATCACCTCTGCATTTTTTATTTATTGCGCTATAAACAAAACAAAAAGTCAATTTTGAAAAAAACGCTATATTTTGTACTTTTTGCTATAATAAATATCCCCATTTTTTTTTTAAAGTAAATTTTTACTCAATTTAGGCCGATATGTATTCTTCTACATATTTTTGGTAAAGAAAATCGCAATAAGCGTATATTGATTGGTTTACACAAAAGGTATAGCGTCTACAAAATAGGGGATAGATGTATAGCATTTTTATTATTTTATTTTTTTTACTAGTAATGGCGATTTTTTTTATCGGGACTGCGACATTATGGCGGACACATCGGACACTTTTGACACATTTTTGGGACCATTGGCATTTATAAAGCGATCAGTGCTATAAAAATGCACTGATTACTGTAAAAATGTCACTGGCAGGGAAGGGGTTAACACTAGAGGGCGATCAAGGGGGTAACCGTGTTCCCTAGTGTGTTTCTAACTGAAGGGGGAGGGGACTGACTAGAGGAAGTGATGAATCGTGGTTCCTAGCTAATAGGAACACACGATCTGTCACTCCTCTCAGAACAGAACAGGGAAGTGTGTGTTTACACACACTCGTCCCTGTTCTGCCTCTCGTGCTCATGATCGCTCATTGCCGGTGGTCATCGCGACTGTCGGCCACAAGCATTGGCACCCCCGCTGTGCAGCGGACGTGCGTTTGCCTGCTATCCCGATAGCTACGACGGTTCGCAGGATCGTGCCGACCTGCCGCCGTATAATGACGGCGGCTGGTCGGCAAACGGTTAATGGGGATCCCCCCTCATATCCTAACCTCTCTCATCATTCTGTTGCCCTTTCATATCCTCTTATCATCAGGACCAAAAAAAATAAAAAAATTAGCAGGGCAAACCTTCATCTTTATTTCAACCCCCAGTTCCTCTCTTCAACAGAATTTCACCTGAATTGATGCAGGGTAATAAATCACATCTAAAGAGGGTAACTTCAATGCTTCCTTCTATTTCCTTTATCTCTTTCCTATGGGAGTATCTAACATCCCTCCCCCTCTCATTTCCCTTCCCCCATCTCCTCTATTTAAATCGTCACCCCCTCCCTTCACGATGAGAGAAGAGAGTGCTAGTGCTTGAAACTTTACTATCATACCCCTATTCAGTAAATATATTAATATCAAACCCTACACATTTCAAACCCAGTACATCATTATCCAATATCATATATAAAACCATGGGCAACCCCCCCCCCCCCCCGTGTTCCAAACTTTGCTACCATTCCCTTATTCAGTGAATAAATTAATGTCATACTCTACCCACTTCAAACACAGTACATGTCATTATCTAATGTCATGTGCATTAAAAAAAACACCCCCCCTCTTTAGTGATATACCCCCCCCCCCTCAACTTATTCTAGTGCACAATCATATTGTGATCCCCAATCTCTCACTAAAAAAACTATAATTAAATCACAACATTTTTGTGCAAAAAAAAAGAGAGATGCCCCTGTCACAAACAAAAAAAAAGATTTAATATTATTCTCCCAAAGGAAAAATTAAAATCTAAAGTTCCCCTCATGGTGAAAAAAAAAAATAGGAAGAGGCGAAAAGATAGCATCTCTCCAGCTTCTGAGACTCATAAGTCAAGTTAATTACAAATTATGCTCTGACTGGGATCTCCTTTTCCCTGCTATTTCCTTTGCTGTATATGTCCTCTTTCCAGGTCTATCCAATTAGGAACCTCAAAAGCTTTTGAGCCAAAAACATAAATAGTTCAGACAATTGATCTGGATCATATAAACTGAAAATGTGTTCCTCTGTTTTGCTCTCACATGTTCCAGTAACAGTCTCAACATCCGTTGCCTATTTTTTGTCTGTCGGCATAGATCAGGATACACCTGTATTTCTTCTTTATTAAAATCCAATTACTCTTTTTGCCATGCTGCTCTCATTATGTCCACCTTTATCTTGTAAAAATGTACTCGGCATAGGACATCTCTGGGAGCTGCCTGAGCTGGGTTACGAACTGAGGGACTCCTATTCACCTGATCCATTTCAATATGAGTATCTGAAGGGTTCTCTAGATATTTATTAAAGATAGAAATTGCTATTTTTCTCAGATCTGGTGTCAATATAGTTTCAGAATCTTCTGCATACTATTGTAATGTTATCAGCCTCTGATGTTGCAATTTTAATTTTTCCTCCATTATATCTATGCGTGTATCGGCCGTTCTTTGCAGTGTCTCACAGCAGAACACTCTATGATCTATTGCCTCAACTTTAGAGTACACTTCTCCTATTTCCTCTCTCAGAGTCCCCATTAGGTTGCCCAGCACACACCTGTATGTCTTCTTTAGTGGGGAGAGCCTGAATAAGTTGTCTGATATCTGGCTCTCTACCCTGCTCCTGTATATGTACGTCAACTGAATTCGGGGAGCATACCTGTGGGTCTGTAACAAACATCGTCTGAGGTGGTATAGGACAGTGGTCATCAACCCTGTCCTCAGGGCCCACTAACAGGCCAGGTTTTATGTATTACCTTGGGGAGATGCAGACTACAATACTGCAATCACTGAGCAGCAAATTATATCACCTGTGATGTATTTCAGTTATTTTGCAAACCTGGCCTGTTAGTGGGCCCTGAGGACAGGGTAGAAGACCACTGGTATAGGGGGACCAAGTTCCATTGGTTCCGTTCGGATTCCTCCTATAGTCTCGTTTACTAACATGGATTCCTCCATTGTTGTTTGCTGCCCCTGCGTTGAATGTGCTGCACGCTGTGGGGCCATGCTGGTATCTGCTGACGCCACCGTGTCTTTCTTTACCATAAGGTACTGCGTAATATACAGTTGTATGCAAAAGTTTAGGAACCCCTAACAATTTTCATGATTGTCATTTATAAATATTTGGGTGTTTGGATCAGCAATTTAATTTTGATCTCTCAAATAACTGAAGGACACAGTAATATTTCAGTAGTGAAATGAGGTTTATTGGATTAAGAGAAAATGCGCAATATGCATCAAAACGAAATTAGACAGGTGCATAAATTTGGGCACCCCAACAGAAAAATCATATCAAAATTTAGTAGAGCCTCCTTTAGCAGAAATAACAGCCTCTAGAGGCTTCCTATAGCCTGTAATGAGTGTCAGGATACTGGATGAATGTATTTAGGACCATTCCTCCTTACAAAACATCTCCAGTTCAGTTAGGTTTGATGGTTGCCAAGCATAGACAGCCTGCTTCAAATCACCCCACAGATGTTCAATGATATTCAGGTCTAGGGACTGGGATGGCTATTCCAGAACATTGTACTTGTTCCTCTGCATAAATGCCCGAGTAGATTTTGAGCAGTGTTTTGGGTTGTTGTCTTGTTGAAATATCCAGCCCCAGCGTAACTTCAACTTTATGACTGATTCCTTAACATTATTCTCAAGAATCTGCTGATATTGAGTGGAATCCATGCGACCCTCAACTTTAACCAGATTCCCAGTACCGGCACTGGCCACACAGCCCCACAGCATGATGGAACCTCCACCAAATTTTACAGTGGGTAACAAGTGTTTTTCTTGGAATGCTGTGTTTTTTTGCCACCATGCATAACGCCCCTTGTTATGACCAAATAACTCAATCTTTGTTTCATCAGTCCACAGCACCTTATACCAAAATGAGGCTGGCTTGTCCAATTGTGCATTTGCATACCACAAGCGACTCCGTTAGTGGCGTGTGTGCAGGAAAAGATTTCTTTTGCATCACTCTCCCATACAGCTTCTTCCTGTGCAAAGTGCGCTGAATTGTTGAAGGATGCACAGTGACACCATCTGCAGCAAGTTGATGTTGTAGGTCTTTGGAGGTGTCCGTGGGCTGTTTTTGACCATTCTCACCATCATTCGCCTTTGCCTCTCCAATATTTTATATGGCCTGCCACTTCTGGCAACAAGAACTGTGCCTGTGGAGAACAACAACCTGCAATTGGCCACCTTAAATACCTTTTCTCATGATTGGATGCACCTGTCTATGAAGTTCAAGGCTTAATGAGCTCACCAAACCAATTGTGTGTTCCAATTAATCAGTGCTAAGTAGTTACAGGTATTCAAATCAACAAATGACAAGGGTGACCAAATTTATGCACCTGTCTAATTTCGTTTTGATGCATATTGCTCATTTTCTATTAATCCAATAAACCTCATTTCACTACTGACATATTACTGTGTCTTTCAGTTATTTGATAAATCAAAATGAAATTGTTGATCCAAAGACCCAAATATTTATAAATGACAATCATGGAAATTGTCAGGGGTTCCTAAACTTTTGCATACAACTGTATGAGTGGCTAGGAGTGTAAGGCACTCCTGGGCGCTTTCCATGTCTCGGCATGGGCTACAGAGTCTCTCGGTCCGATCTTTCTCCTGTGGAGCGCACTACTGTATTACCATACTCGGCTCCTAGCGTTTCACATCACCATGCTCAGACCACGCCCCCCCGGGAAACGGAAGGTGGTACACAGCACTTTCAGAAAGGTGGTGGATTGTTGTCCTGATTCATGGTTTCTCACAGTAGGCAAAGGCCATGAATTCAGAAGATGCAGTCAATCCACTTGTTGGTAATATTTTTTCCAGATTGGATGAATAGGATCACCGCATGGATTAGTTTGCCATGGCGTTACAAACGCTTCTGAGTCGCATGGCTCACCTGGAATCTCCCACTGTGGCTGCTCTGGTACAACCTGTGTTGCAGGACGACCCTACTGCTGCTCCAGTCTCTGTGCAGGCAGCTACCCCGAGTATTACCTCTATAAGAGGTATGTCTGGTTCCGCTCCACTTCCCCAGTGATTTGGGGGCGATCCAGTCCAATGCAGAGGGTTTCTCAACCAGGTTGAGATACTTTGAGATGCTGCCCCAGGCATTGCCCACGGACAGAAGCAAAGTAGGTTTCATGATATGTTTGCTTTCTGAGAGCGCCTTGGCCTGGGCAAACCCTCTATGGGAGACGCAAAAACTTGTTGTCTTGAGTTACTCTAAGTTTGTGGCTTCTTTTAAAGGGGTATTTGATGTTCCCGCACGCTCCGCTTCTGCTGCCAAGTGCCTCATGTCCATCACAGTACGAGAACGCCATTGAATTCCGTAGTCTGGCAGCAGAGGTCACTTGGAACAGAAGCCCTCATGGCAGCTTTTTCTCATGGTCTCTTGGATACCATCAAGGATGAGATAGCAGCCCCAGATATAGCCACTGAGCTGGAGAAGTTGATCATGTTTGTCATCCTCATTGACTCCAGACTTAGGGAAAGACTCTTTTTTAAAGAGCGTTTGAAGAAGCCTCCTGTAAATTTATCTTTGAGCTTTGCAGTCCCACTCTTGCCTCCCTCACTTTCCATGCCTCCTGGTACCGAGTCGGTCAGTGAAGGTGAACCCATGCACTTGGGTTTTACGCCTCTCTCTGCGGATGAGAGAACCTTTAGGAGGAGGGAGAGATTGTTCCTTTATTGTGGCCAGGCAGGTCACTTTTTGAAGTCTTGTCCTACCCGTCCAGGGGATGCCCGAACCTTGAGGTCCTGTCACGGACAGACCTTAGGTGGCATTGTTTCATCTCCAGTTATCCAGAAGGATAAGCCCCTGGTTTCAGTTACCCTTTCTTGGGCTGAGTCGTCCGTTCAGATACAGGCTCTAATCGACCATGGGGCTGCAGGCCTGTTCATTCATGCTGCCTTTGTATCGAAGCACTCGATTCTGCTGCAGCTGCGTGACACTCCACTTGCCATTGAGGCTCTTGACGGGAGACCTCTACAGCCTGCCCATGTGACTCACGAGACTGTTCCGTTGTCCATGGAGGCTCTTCACCATGAGATAATCCAATTCCAAGTTATTTCCTCACCTAAGTTTCCGCTGGTTATTGGTTATCCTTGGTTACAGAGACACAACCCCTCTTTTGATTGGCTCCATGCTGATGTTCTCTCCTGATGGCCACAATGCAGTAAGACATGCTTCCAGAAGGTAGCCAAGGTTTCGTGCACCTCTTCACTCTCTTCCCTGCTGGAGGAGTACTGTGATTTTAGTGATGTCTTTGACAAAGGTCAAGCCGGACTCCACACCGGTCGTATGATTGTGCAATTGACCTTCAACCTGGTGCCATACGCCCTCGTGGCAGACGCACTTTCTTGAGGTTTCATCCGCAAATCCTCGTCTTCTGCTGGTGCTAGTTTCTTCTTTGTAAAGAAGAGTGGTGAACTGAGACCTTGTATTGATTATAAGGGTCTCAATCATTTCACGATTAAGAATGCCTATCCTATTCTGTTGATTACGGAGTTATTTGACCACCTCAAGGGAGCAACGGCTTTCATGAAGCTTAATTTGAGGGGCATAAAATCTTGTGAGGATTAACAAGTGTAAAACTGCTTTTAATACCAGAACAAGCCATTATGAGTACCTCGTAATGCCTTTTGGCCTTTGTAACGCACCAGCAGTTTTCCAGGAATTTGTTAACGATGTCCTCCGAGATTTGTTAAAGTTATGTGTGGTGGTTTATCTCTACGATATCCTCATATTTTCCAAGTCCCTGGAGAGCCACCACAAAGATGTTTGTTGTGTGCTTCAGAAACTAAGAGGGAACAATCTCTATTGTAAATTGGAGAAGTAAGAATTCCATCGTGAACAGGTTAAATTCCTGGGTTATGTCATTTCCACTGCTGGTTTTTTGATGGACCCAGAGAAACTTTCAGCAGTCCTACAGTGGCTCTGACCCGTGGGTTTACGTCCTTTGCAGCGTTTTCTTGACTTTGCCAACTATTATCGGAAGTTTATTCATAACTTCTTGTCTCTGGTCAAGCCCCTGACTGATATGACCAGTCAGGAAGGTAATCCACATAGTTGGTCTCTGGAGTCCATTAAAGTGGTTGTAAACCCTAGCAAAAAAAAAAAATACCTGCAAGACAAAGGCATAATGAGCTAGTATGCATAACATACTAGCTCATTATGTATTACTTACCTTAGATCGAAGCCCCCGCAGCGGTCCTAGTTCACAGATCCAGCCGGAGACATCACTCCTGGAGCTACTCCTGGGTATCGTGGGTATCCGGGTATTCCGGCGCTGTGATTGGCCAGAGCCACAAAGACGTTACTCCCACGCATGCGCGCGGGAGACGCCGGTAACGGCACAGTCTAACTGAAGCAACGGCACGTACGTAGGTGAGCTTTTGATGTCCTTTTATTACAAGCAATTATACAAAATGTTATAAATGTTAATGGGCTATTTTACATTTAACAAAAAGGAATATATTTAAACAATATTGCGCTATGATAGTTTCTTGTGCTCTGAGTAATCTTTAATGGAGCATTTTCCATGGTATGCTACGATGACTGCAGGGGATACTGGATACAGCGCATGTTTTCTCATGATCTTTGAAGACCTATATACTTAAGGTGTGACTTGACCTTTGGGGTCTCCCCCTGAGGTGAGAAGGCAATTCACCTAGAGGTGGAGGTGGTGGTGAACATATCATTAGATTTTTGCTGCATGGCACATATTGGAGCAAGTTTTCTCCACGGGGGAAACCTTGCCTCATTTGTTCAAATTTGTTTGGGACTTTTTCACTTTAATCCTTTTTTATCATTGTATATATTTTTTTATTTATGTGTGGTTATTACACAATTGTATAGAGGTATTCATGAGCATTGGGCTACATAGCGATTGACGCAGTGCGCTATTTATTTTTCCTACATAGGTTAATTTTTCACAGGTTGAATTAGTGCACCATTATTTAACTTTACAATACCGGACCTTTAACTGTCAGCTGCTCACACAGTAAAACCCTGCATTTTACTGTGCCGGCCAGTGTGAATAGGCCACAAATGGCACCCCTAAACACAGCGAGAGGACACACATATTTTCATGGTTATAAAACCATATAATTTGCAAGCTAGATCACTTACCACTAAGTGCCCTAGATTCCATTCAAATTATAATATTGTGGTAATGGGAGGAGCACCCCAACATGCTAAAGCAATTCATATGCATTGCAGGTCAACACCACACTAAAAACCCACTAACATGTGTCATGAAAACTCTGTTGGTCCAACTTTTGGTATATTGGCATTTCATTCAAATTAATGGACTTCTTTAATATATGTCAATGTGTAACACAACACACCTTAACCTGCGTTTGTTACACACTGCAACACACCAAATGGCTCTGAATTGGACCCTAAAGTAAACAAGCTCACTTATTTATCACATTTGCCAGTTTTCTTCTTTCTTCCACTTCTTTGCTGCTCAGTTTGGTCACTGAGAACAAAAAAGCTCTATGTAAGCACCAAGTTGCACCTGTGACAGAACTTGTCGGAGTGGCCAATCACCAAGCACCAGCACTATCACATGGGAGGCAGGGTAGAGAATCATATACTTTCCCATGCCTGGAAGCAGTGGCGGTGCATCCATAAGAGAGCACGGGTGCCGCCCCCTCTCTCCAGCCACCCCCTCTATCACCAATAGATAGATTCATGCATTGCATGAATCTATCCATGGCCGCCGCTGCCACCCCCTATTCAGGCACCCGGCCCCTTTTTGGGCGCTGGGCGCCTGAATTACAGCGGTGGGAGGTGTTTTTGAAGCACCTGATTAGAGCCATAGTCTCTAATAGGAGTCAAAAAAGGTACACAGCGAGCAGCATGCTTGGCGCTCGCAATTCACCCAGGTGTGTTAGAAAAGCAAATAAATATTCACTTTCCTAACACTGAACTGCCTCTCAGCCAATCAGGTGCTCGGATCTGTTACCCGTCACCTGATTGGCTTGAAATGACAGGCACTGTGATTGGATGAATATCAGGTGTCCAATCATAGGAGAGTATGGGCGAAGACATCGAGGACATGGAGGAGCATGTAGGAGCATGGAGGACACCACTCACCATGGGGGGGTGGCACAGTGGCAGCATTCCATTGGCAAAGTGGGAGCATTTGATGGCACAGTGGCAGCATTTGATGGGCACAGTGGGAGCATTTGATGGGCACAGTGGCAGCATTTGATGGGCACAGTGGCAGCATTTAATGGGCACAGTGGCTGCGTTTGATGGGATGCTGAGAATATGGGTGTGGTATAGAACATGGCAGGCAGAATAGCCAATAGAAAGTGAAAACAGGCTGGAGTACACTGAGTCACTGGAGCATGATAAAGACTGGTGTACGTGGCTTCAATGGCGCAGGATACAGACTGGAGTGCACAGGGTCTCTGGAGCAGGATACAGACTGGAGTGTGCAGAGTCACATTGGAACACAGGATGCTGGGGACATGAGCTTTTACATATATATCATGCATTCACATCAGTCCCTGCCCTCAAGGAGCTTACAATCTAAGGTCCTAACTCACATTCATATATACTAGGACCAATTTAGACAGGAGCCAATTAACCAACCAATTAACCAACCAGCATGTCTTTTGAGTGTGGGAGTAAACTGGTGTACCTGGAGGAAACCCACACAGGCACAAGGAGAACATGCAAACTCCAGGAAGCCAGTGCCATGGCTGGGGTTTGAGCTGACCCCCCTAGTGCTGCTAGGCAGAAGCGCTAACCACCTAGCCACTGTGCTGCCCATAAAAAACAGACAATGTGTTTCAAGGGCAGCAACACTCCCCTTTCTTTAGGGTTTAGAGCAATGTAACAAGGACGTGAGGGGGGCGTGGCCTGGCTCTGTTCCATGATGGACGCTTAATCCCTGAGCTCCCATTCAGCTACCTGACTACAGAGACTATCACCCGGAATAATTATGGAGAGCACACCCCAGAGCGCCTCGGCAATAAGGGCGAGGTCTCCAAGGAGCCAAGACATGCAGATAAGTCGGCAAATTCCGGAGATATTCCAGACGTGGAGCACTCAATACGCTTCAACATGTTGCCTTTTCAACACCGGCCCATGGGGACAATGACACCCACCGGCGAAGTGCGGAACTACATGCAACTCAGCCAAGCTGGAACAGAGGCAAATCTAACTTCACTTATCAGTAGTAGATTTAAAATCTACCAGCGCTACATACTCCCCCCACTACAATAGACGTTGTCCTCAACGTCTGTCAAAAAATAACTCCCAAGCCTGAGAGTAGGTATTTGAGCTTAAAACTGGGATTAAAGTAAAGAAGAAAGAAGACAGTCAAAAGACATTACAATTTCAACACATTTTTTTTTTTTTAAACAATATGTTCACATCCGCAAACAAAACCACATTATAACTGTTGCAACCCCACTATCTATCTAGCTGAAAAGCCTAACAGCTTGATAGTAGGTCCACTTGCTCCTGAAAAAAAACAAAGTTAAACACACACACAAGATATATACAGTTTAGGAGCAAAGTCTCATTCTGAAAGAAAAATGAAACTCTCTTCCCATAATCTTTCTTATATTGCCTTTAAGGAATCAACTAAAATAACTTGAGGAGTCCATCCCTATATATATATTTAGGCATGTCATATCTTTTAAACCAAGAAAGTCCAGCTAGCAAAAGCGGGCCTGGGATTTAGAAACACTGAGATGGACATCTCTAAACTCTAACACTGTCTATCTACATACCCCACAGTTCTTTATCCATAATCACTAGTAAAACCGAGGAGCAATGTCAGTGTCTTTCCCAGTTTATCCAGTGTAGTAATGAAGTATACAGCGTCACCTTTTCCGTGTCTGCAAATGACCACTTTGTCAGCATAGATGTGCTGATCATAGTTCCAGTGTAGGAAACATCCACGAAAGCGTTCATCCATAGCGACAGAATATCCAGTTTTCCGGAAAGGCTTAGGCACAGACAAATAGTCCCAAACAGCTTCACTGTACCAGAGCTCCCGGTTAGCTTCAATCTCTTGCATAATGTCCCGAGTAACATAGGGGAACTCCAAACCATATTCCGTGGCGACACGCTTGTTAAACATTCTCTAAAAACGTGCAAGTTTAGGCAATGATCTATTTTTCCCCAAACCAGAAGGCACACAAGAGTTCAATGACTTGCTCACCATAGACCCGATGGGTGTCGGAAGCAAAGTAGTAACTTTAGGCAATGTCTCCTTGGTAGTACTGTGTGGCTCCACACAAGGCGATGTTCTCCCAGAATCCAGGGCTGTCCATTCTGAGAAAGTCAAGGCAGAAGCAACACCTTCTCCCTGAGCCCATAACAGTTCCTGCGACATTGTCTCAAATAAATCATCATCACCGGAGAGATCTGACATGGAATCTATCTCCGAATCTCTCAACTCTTCTGCCGGCAAATATTTACACAAAGTCCCAGATGCATTCCCCTGTGATCTCTCACCCGTTCCTGACATTGACTTCTCCGGTTCGGGTAGTCTCTGGGGTAGGCCTCGACCACGGCCGCGGGAGGTCTTTACGTATCCCACCTTCCTCTGGACAGGTACAACAGGGATAGGCGTAGTGGACGCAGAAATCAAAGTAATGTCCGCTGATGAATAAGTTACCGCAGTATCTTTCTCAGGAACACTTTCAGTGACAACAGGCGGAATCACGGCCTGCCGTACTTTTTCAACAATAGCAGCAGCTTCCACTGTGGCAATACCTGTAGCCCAGTCCATGCGATAAGCACAAGGCGACATAGTAGGTTGTTCCACCACAAACAAATACTCTCCATAATGTGGGCAGCGACAAAATGGACGGAGATGTATGGCCAGTCCTTCACACTTGTGGCAAAGCACTCCCAGCCCTTCGATATCTCCTACTGTATAAAGAACAAACTTCCCCTGCGGTTTCAGACGAATGCCGGTATCCATAAGCAAGGTTCCAGTCAGCATAGCACCCGCAGCGGTGCTCGTAGGGAACACCTTAGGTCCCACAGTTAGTTGCATCACCAAAAAAGACATGGCCACACTCTGATCTTCTCGGCACGATCACGAGGCCTCTCTTCCTCTCTGGCACCAACACACATACACACGTCCCACGCAGTATTAAGTAGGCTAGGCTCCTCCCACTTGTTCCTCTGATCAAAAAGGTCCCGGCCTTTCACTGGCGCCCGTCGCCTACGCAGTTAGAAATAAAGTCCTGCTTTAACCTCTTCTTCTCCTGAGAAATTGACAAAGTCCCGGTGAAACACTTCTCTAGGTTGCGGGAAGTTGATGGCCAACAAATCCCGGGCAAACCCCCACATGTAGCAATAACTCTCGGTGGAGCTGCTGGTTTAAAGCGGGCTGTTGCCTTCACTCTCGCCACCTCTGTTTCACAGGCACCGGGTCTAGGGTCCCGTAAAGTTTACCTTCAGACAATGTAGGCACCAAACACTTGAGTATCTTTTTCCAATGCTTTATTGAACAGGTAATAAAGGAAGTAGCAGGAAAGCGGTAGAAGGAAAGTTGCAGGGAAGCTCAAATACCTTTCCGTAGTATTCTTTAGTACATTGTTAGGACTTGAACACTTGTAGTTGAATGCACTCCCCTTGTGGGACTCAATCTTTGCCCGCCTGGATAGGCCTCTCTCACTTGCCTAGCAGCCAGTACGTAGCATGAAAAAAAGTCTCTGCCACAGACTTGTTTGGAACAAAACCGGCCACAGAATGTAATGGTTTACGATGAAATAAAACACAACACTTGAACCTTTAAGCCAACCCGGCAGTGCTATGCAGTAAGATTACTTCAGGATACGTCCACCAACTGAGTCACCAGGCCCCAGGCCCCTCTCCAGACCAGCACTCTGCATGATCCTTCCATGACGGGTCCTTCCCTGGGATCTCCTCAGTTGTCCAGCTTCTTCTCTCAGGATAGACAGCCCAGGACCATTCCTCTGCCGCTGGGGTGTCCCCCAGACAGTCTTCTGGGCCCACCCACATGCTGCAGGATGTGGTATTCCTAACTCATACCTGTCGGCCAGGAGGGCCAGCAGGTGGACGGAAAAAGACCCCTAAACATGGCGTCTGTCCCATAAATACCCTCTCCCAGAATGCAACTCGGAGGACCACCTCCAACGAGTTGTCTCCGGGACAGAGGAGCACTCAATACGCTTCAACACGTTGCCTTTCCAACATGGCCCATGGGGACAATGACACCCAACGGCGCAGTGCGGAACTACACGCAACTCAGCGAAGCTGGAACAGAGGCAAATCTAACTTCACCTAACAAGTAACCCACTAAATTTACCTATCAGTAGTAGATTAAAAATCTACCAGCACTACACAAATAAAGGTAAAATAATACTAATAATATAATAAAAGTAATAAAAGACCATGCTCATACAACAGGATGCTGAAAGCGACCACAAACCAACACCCTATATCTTTACCACTCTCACTACTTGATCCTAACCGATTAATAAATGCCTGGATCAAACCAAGGGGTATGCCCCCCATTACAACGCACGGTGCCTCCCTCGGATCAGTCCACCTAATGTCTAATGTCTGCAGTAAATGGTTGCAGGAGTGATTATCACTGTTGATGCCTTCCCCTCCGTGTCAGAATTTGTTAGCCTTTTTCAGTTAGACTGTTTCATGGTTTATATCGTTATATCTGGTTACTCCTAATAAGGGACTACGTCCTCCTAGGGAACCAAGCCTTAAGCGGATCCCCCGCAATCAAAAGTTCAACGGCTCACTAGTTACATTGAGCTGAACTATATAGATCAGTAGATATGTTAACCTGCTCAAGCTGACTCAGTTCAGCAGCTTATATATGTTAATATAAGACAAAAATATATAATAATATAATGCTATTAGTCCCAATGATATGTATAATGGGAATTTCCTCACACACATTGGCTTAGTTCAGAGCCGATTAAACTGACCACCTGAACAACACAACACCCTGTCCCCAAACACCCAATGGGGAAAATTTAGCGACAAACATTCACGCACAATGTCTTTGATGGGTGAACGCTCCCCCTACACCCCCTTTCTTTGACTAATCAACCCTTCTGTAGACCAACCAGACCTCACTGGAACTCGAGATTGAATCCTTTTAGGAACCGCAGCCAACTACCCTCACACACAGTGGACTCTAATAGCTCCAACTGACCCCCTCTGGAATTGCACCTCACGGGTTAGTTACACGCCCCATCCCAACACCCCCCCAGAGACACATACCTCTATTCCTTCCCTCCCTCCCCCCTTCTCCCTTTTACTAGCCGAGTGGCCACCTCTTGCTTCCCTCTGGTGGGCAACCCCACATCTGGCCCAAAAAATCTCCAGGCACTATGGATGCCCCTAACTCCTCCACGAGGAATGCCTCACTAAAAATAATCTCATTGAACACGAAGGGATTGAGTATCCCTGAGAAGCGCACCAAAGTATTAAACAGTATGCGCAGCATGAAAGCAGACATTGTATATCTGCAGGAGACACACTTTTGTTCTTCCTCTATCCCTAAACTATCAAACAGGGACTTCCCAACATACTACCACGCAGCCTCACCAAATTCCAAAACAAAGGGGGTCTCAATCCTCATATCCAAACATGTCACAATTCAGATAACAGACACCCTCATTGATAATGGCAGATACATCTTCCTGAAAGGGAACTTTCAAAATAGACCCATTACCTTAGCCAATATCTATAGTCCAAACACGTCCCAGGTTTCATTCTTTCGCTCAGCTTTACAAATTCTTGCCAACTTTAAACATGGTATGTTAATCTTGGGAGGTGATTTTAAGGTCCCTCTCGATACTCTTCTTGGCACGTCGACAGGATGTTCCTGCCTGCCATACAGAGTGTAACCTGGGGGACAGGTAGCAGGCACAAAGCTCCCTGGGATGAGCAGTCTTTCAGGCACAGATACCAAATCCAGTGGAATAGTGACAAACAGTGCGGTGTTTATTTGTGATATATACAAGTCTATATACAGGTGCTGTACAGTGTTCCAAAAGAAACAAATAGGAACAAAAATAGCCAAAACAAAACCTAGCCGTGTCTCGGCACTAACTAAACAATATTTACAGATCCTAACTACTAAGCTGAGCAAGCCTACAGCTTGTCAGCTTCCACATACCTTTTTGCACTCTTACACAGAAGTTCTCTGAGTATCCCAGGCCAAGAGCAAGGCTGTCTTGCTCAGGTGAGCTTTAAATTAACCTGGGGAGAGGACCAAGACCAGAACTGGACCATGGATCAGAGATCCCTGAACCTGTATGAGAGAAGCCTGGGAGATGTATAAACCCCGAACAGGACTTTTCCTGGCTCTCTCTGGGACGCTCTGCTACATATCCTCCCCCCTTGTTTCAACCCCAGGGTTGGAACACCTGTAGCCCAACAGGAGTGAACATGGGACAGGGCATCTACATTCCCCATCTCAACACCTGGCCTGTGTTTTACAGTGAATGAGTAATCCTGTAGAGCCAAAAACCACCGGTTCACCCGTCTATTAGTCTCCTTCTTTTGGGCCATCCATTTCAGAGGAGCATGGTCAGTTATTAACTCAAACTGGCGTCCTAACAAATAGTACCTGAGTGCGTCCACGGCCCACTTTATGGCTAAACACTCCTTTTCAATGACTGCATACCTTTGCTCATGGTCGTTGAGCTTTCTGCTTAGGTACACCACAGGGTGTTCTTCCCCATTATGTACCTGTGATAGTACTGCCCCGATACCAACATCAGACGCATCCGTCTGAACCAAAAAATCTTTGGAGAAATCGGGGGAATACAGTACTGGCTGTGCACAAAGAGCCTTCTTCAGGACTTGGAAAGAATTCTCTGCTACTGAGGTCCATTTCACCATTACAGAGTCTTTCCCTTTCGTAAGGTCTGTCAGTGGGGCAGCTATAGTTGCAAAATTTGGGATAAATCTTCTATAATACCCCGCAATGCCAAGAAAGGCCCTGACCTGCTTCTTGTTTTCAGGACGTGGCCATTCCTGGATAGCTTCTATTTTATTCACTTGAGGTTTTATGACACCACGCCCAATAGTGTAGCCCAAATACTTGGCTTCCTCTAGACCAATGGCACATTTCTTTGGACTTGCTGTAAAACCTTCTTTGAAGAGGGAATCAAGGACAGCCTGGACACGGGGCAAGTGAGACTCCCAGTCAGTGCTATGTACCACTATGTCATCTAGATATGCTGCTGCATATTGTCGGTGGGGTCTTAGAGTCCTGTCCATGGCCCTTTGAAATGTGGCGGGGGCATTTTGCAACCCAAAAGGCATTTTTTTATAATGAAAGGAACCCTCCGGAGTCACAAATGCAGTCTTCTCTTTGGCGCTACCAGTCAGGGGTATTTGCCAATAACCTTTTGTCAAGTCCAAAGTGGTCAGATAGCGAGCCTTGCCAAGTCGGTCTATAAGTTTGTCCACTCTGGGCATTGGGTACGTGTCAAACTTTGTCACTGCATTAAGCTTCCTGAAGTCATTACAGAACCTCCAAGTGCCATCCGATTTTGGAACTAACACGATGGGGCTAGACTAGTCACTATTGGATTCCTCAATGACATCTAGCTCCAACATTCTTTTAACTTCCTCGCTGATGTCCTTTCTCCTCGCTTCAGGAATTCGGTATGGTTTTAGCTTGACACGGACCCCAGGTTCAGTAACAATATCATGCTGAACTGCTGAAGTCGTGCCAGGTAACTCTGAAAATTTCTCTCTATTTCTTATCAGGAATTCTCTAGTTTCCTGCTTTTGAGAATATGACAGGGTGTCTGGAATCGTGACCTCAGGGATCAGAGGGGACTCAGTACTCTTAGGCGTTACCGGGAGGGACCTCGCAGTTAACGCCAGTCTATCCTTCCAGGGCTTTAACAGGTTTATGTGGTAAATCTGTTCGGGCTTCCTTTTTCCTGGTTGATATATTTTGTAATTGACCTCCCCAACTCTTTCAATTACTTCAAAGGGACCCTGCCACTTAGCCAGGAACTTGCTCTCAACAGTGGGAACTAACACCAGGACCCTATCACCAGGTGAGAAAACACGGAGTTGGGCCCCCCTGTTGTATATCCTCTGTTGAGCTGTTTGGGCCTGCAGTAAGTGTTCTTTTACCAACGGCATGATTACTGCAATCCTGTCCTGCATTTGAGCGATATGCTCAATGACACTTTTATGGGGTGTCTGCTCCCCCTCCCAAGTTTCTTTGGCTATGTCCAAGAGTCCCCGAGGGTGTCTCCCATAAAGCAACTCAAAGGGAGAGTACCCCGTGGAGGACTGGGGAACCTCCCTGATGGCAAACATCAAGTATGGTATCAGGAAGTCCCAGTTTTTCCCATCCTTGTCAACAACCTTTTTTAACATGCTCTTTAATGTTTTATTGAAGCGTTCCACCAAGCCATCCGTTTGAGGATGGTACACCGAGGTTCGCAATTGCGTCACCTTAAATAACTTGCACAGCTCTCTAGTTATTCGTGACATAAATGGGGTGCCCTGGTCTGTAAGGACTTCTTTAGGGATTCCAACACAACTGAACACCATAAACAGCTCTTTGGCAATGTTTTTAGCAGACGCGGTGCGTAAGGGAATTGCCTCTGGGTAACGGGTAGCATAATCCATGATTACGAGGATATGCTGATGACCTCGGGCAGACTTGGGAAGTGGACCCACAAGGTCCATGGCAATCCTCTCAAAGGGCACTTCAATAATGGGCAAGGGCACTAAAGGACTTCGGAAGTGTTGTAGTGGGGCTGACATCTGACACACAGGACAGGATTGACAATAATTCTCAATATCCTTCTGTATTCCGGGCCAATAAAACCTGCGCAACACCCTTTCAGTAGTTTTCTCAACCCCTAAATGACCTCCTAGCAAGTGCCCATGGGCAAGTTCCAACACCACCCATCTGTATGGCTTAGGGACCACCAACTGTTCAACCACTTCATCATTTTTTTTACATACACGATACAGTAAATCCTCATTGCTGCTAAAATAAGGAAAACAGAGCCTGTCCTCTGATTCGACAGGTACATCATTAATCACCATTACATTTTCCCAGGCCCTGGCAAGGGTTGGGTCTTTTCTCTGCTCGGTACCAAAATTTTCCTTGTGTACATTAAGGTCAGCAAACTCCAACGTAGGCTCAGATTCAGCAGATGGCTGTCCAGCTCCACTGGTTGTGGGGACCTCCTCAGGCTCCTCCAGCTCTCCTGCCATAACTGAGAAAGGAAAACCTGGGGAGCACTGAGAAGAGTCCCCTGAACCCACATTGTCAGTAGCGGCCAGGAGGTCTGGCTCTGTCACTGAGTCAGCTACTGCGACCGGGTCGGGACGATCCCACAGTTCCCAAAACTTAGGGAAGTCCCTACAAACGATGGCCTCATGCACCAAGTGGGGCACAAGTCCGACCGGATGGGTCACCGTACCTAAGCCATTTTTATACTGAACAGTAACTATAGGATACTCGCGGGTATCCCCATGTATACAGATCACAGCAACTTTTTTAGCATGCAAATTCACAGTTTCAACCATCTCAGCTGTAACCAAAGTCACTAGACTTCCAGAGTCCAGCAAGGCCGTAATAGGCTTATTATTAACAGTCATTTGGCACATGTGTTTTCCCATGCTTGGTGCTGCAGCGCATGAAACAGCAGCAAACATAGACTGCCTTCTAATAGATAGATCACATTGCATTGGTTCATCTGTCAATGGACAATTTGCTGCTACATGTCCCAGTTCTTGGCAACGAAAACACCTGATGTTTCCCCAGTTTGGTTTGCTGACAGGCAGTAGCTTCCCTTGTTTGGGACGCCAAACTTCAGTCCTGGCACCAAAAATCCTCCCCCCTATTTCCTTGCCATGCTTACCACCCACTTCCCCTGGAACAGTCTTACCGGTTGCCTGGGGAGACCGTGGCTTTGGGCGGAAAGTCCGTGCGGCTGTAGGGGTGGTGACCAGGTTCTCTGCAGCAAAGTACCTTTCAACAAGTTCCACGAGGTTGTCCGCCGAGTTGGGGTCTCCTTGACTCACCCACTTCTGCAGGGGAACTGGTAGTGACCTCAGGAACCGGTCCATGACCACACGCTCCACTATTTGTGGCCCAGACAGGGACTCCGGCTGTAGCCATTTTCTCACCAAGTGAATTAGGTCGAACATCTGCGATCTTGGGGGCCTCTCGTCTTGGAAGAACCAGCTGTGGACCCGCTGTGCTCGAACTGCCAGGGTGACACCAAGTCGCGCCAGGATTTCCCGCTTGACCTTTTCATAGTCTCCTGCTTCTGCTGACTCCAAATCATAGTAGGCCTTCTGCGATTCTCCAGACAGCAAGGGGGCGACCAGTCCTGCCCACTGGGTTTTGGGCCAACCTTCCCTCTCAGCGGTCCGTTCAAAGGTTAAGAGAAAGGCCTCTGGATCATCATCTGCAATCATCTTGGAAAGAAAGCGACCCACATGGATAGCTGAGGGCTTGTCTCCAACAACATTAACTTTAGCAGGTGACCACTGTGCTAGCGTCTCCACAACCGCAGCCAAGGTTTTCTTATCCTCTTTTGCATCAGTGGCTAGCTGTTCAAACAGCCTCTGCGATAGCTCCTGTACAGCACCAATCTGTTGGCACAGCGCCTTGGTTTGCTCCTGTGCGATAGCGTTTGTTTGCTGCAGTGCAACGTTTGCTTGTTGCTGTGCAGCATTGGATTGTTGCTGTGCAGCATTGGATATCACCAATTGTTTTAGGATTTCCTCCATGTTTAGTCACTCTAGTTACTGGCCTTTTAAGTAGTAACTTACTACAGCTGCCCGCATTCTCCACCATATGTAACCTGGGGGACAGGTAGCAGGCACAAAGCTCCCTGGGATGAGCAGTCTTTCAGGCACAGATACCAAATCCAGTGGAATAGTGATAAACAGTGCGGTGTTTATTTGTGATATATACAAGTCTATATACAGGTGCTGTACAGTGTTCCAAAAGAAACAAATAGGAACAAAAATAGCCAAAACAAAACCTAGCCGTGTCTCGGCACTAACTAAACAATATTTACAGATCCTAACTACTAAGCTGAGCAAGCCTACAGCTTGTCAGCTTCCACATACCTTTTTGCACTCTTACACAGAAGTTCTCTGAGTATCCCAGGCCAAGAGCAAGGCTGTCTTGCTCAGGTGAGCTTTAAATTAGCCTGGGGGAGAGGACCAAGACCAGAACTGGACCATGGATCAGAGATCCCTGAACCTGTATGAGAGGAGCCTGGGAGATGTATAAACCCCGAACAGGACTTTTCCTGGCTCTCTCTGGGATGCTCTGCTACAAGAGCTTTACGCCAGATCAAACTCAGTCTACAGACTCTCCTATTACATGATACATGGCGCACCCTTAGACCACAAGAAAGGCTTCACCTTCTTCTCAACCCCACACAACAATTATTCAAGACTGGACTAGCTCTTTCTGACACAACAGGATCTCCCCTGTCTCACAAAGGCAACGATAGAACCGATGATCATATCGGATCATCATCCAATTACGATTACACTTTCCCTTCCTGACAAACTCTCAATTACCAGAATCTGGAGATTAGACCCCAAGATCTTGACTGACGAAACCCAGGTAAACACACTCACCAAATGTCTGGACAATTATTTCACTGATAATGACACCCCGGACACTTCAAAAATAACCCAATGGGAAGCTCATAAGTGTGTCATACGAGGCGGACTCATTTCCTTGGTGGCCAAACTTAGGAAAGATAGACAACAGTGATTGTCAGACCTGTTCAAAACACTCAGGACATTGGAAGCACTCCACAAACAGACGCTAGCACAACAAACGTACCAGGAACTGACCGATAAACGTAAACTCATACAAGAAGAACTAGGTCGCAATATCAGGAAAAGCTTTATGTTGTCACTAAAACTTTTTTATGCATTCGGGAACAAAAGCAGACACCTATAAGCCCAAGCACTTCACGCTAGAAAAGCCAAAACAACAGTACACAAGTTGCACTCCCCTACAGGCGACGTCTACATGAAAAATGACGACATAGCTCACGAATTCAAGCAATTTTACTTGTGCCTATACCATATCGACAAGACAAACACATCGGTACCCTCTCCTTAGGCAACATTAATAACATTAATAACATTACAGAATTCCTAGCCAAATTCTGCCCCAAAGGCATTTCAGTTGATTCAGCGGATACACTAGAAACCCCGATCACTCCATTAGAATGGAAAGAAGCAGTTAACAAACTTGAAACCCGGAAAAAGCCCTGGCCCGGACGGTCTATCGGCAACATACTACAAAACATTTGCAGACACTCTATGTACCCTATACCTAAAAGCATTTAATTCCATATCCAACTCCAACCCACTCACCCCAGGAATGCTAGAAGCTCACATTACTGTAATACCAAAGACAGACAGAGACCCAACACAAGCTGCGAACTATAGGCCAATTTCACTCCTCAATGTGGATATCAAAATTTTCTCCAAAATTCTAGCTAACAGACTACTACCGCTCCTCCCATCCATTGTCTCCCATGATCAAGTTGGATTTGTACCTGGAAGAGAAGCCAGGGACAATACTTTGAAAGCCATCAATTTGCACCATCATATCACCACATCGAAGCAAAAAGGCTTCTTCCTTTCACTGGATGCGGAGAAGGCATTCGACAGGGTGGCAGGGGATTATATGGCAGCAGTCTTACAGGCATTGGGCATGAAACAGCATATGCTCAGTCATGTGATGTCCTTGTATGCTAAACCCATGGCTCGGATTAGAGTAAACAACACCCTGTCGAGTGCCTTCTCCATCCACATTGGAACGAGGCAGGGATGTCCCTTGTCCCCTATCCTCTTTGTCCTTACCCTAGAGCCTCTACTCTGCTCCATCAGGCAGAACCCCGACATTCAAGGGATTAGAACCAACCAGAGAGAACACAAGTTAGCTGCTTACGCAGATGATATATTATTGTTTCTCACAAGCCCTCACACCACATTACTGGTATTGCTAGACGAATTCAGATGCTTCAACCTAATTTCTAATCTTAAGATAAACTTCTCCAAGTCTTGCGCCCTCAATATATCTCTACCACTATCCATCGTCCTGCAATGCAAAGAGAATTTCCCCTTTCAATGGCAGGCAGATGCAATTACCTATCTCGGAACACAATTACCCACCAAACTGACAGAGCTATATGCGAAGAACTACCTACCAATACTGATCTAAAAAACTGGAACAGACCAGTGTTCTGATGGTTTGGTAGGGCGGCAATATTGAAAATGAATGCGCTTCTAAGAATGTTATACATCCTACAAACAGTACCAATACACATACCACTGGCCTTCTTTAAATCCTACAGAAGCCTTAGCTCCAACTTCATATGGGGAGGACACAAGCCCAAAATACACACACTTAACCTTGCCCAAACACCTAGGAGGCATTGGTCTTCCGGACCTCCAGAACTACTATAAAGCAGTCCATTTGACCAGAATACTTGACTGGAGCTTAAATCTCATCCTCTCATCAGACCAACCACACAATGCTTCAGCAAAATGTGCAAACAATCCTCAATATCGTCAATACCAGGTCCACTATCCCCAATAAGATTGAACCCTGACTTCCCCCCAGGCATGTCTGCGGACTTTTTAGCATGACATTGGTCAGAAATGAAGGTTCTCGCCCATCATTTCTTTAACCAAGGTAAAGTCTGTACAACACCTCTCCTCTCTACATGACTTGACAGACCCCTGATCCCATCTTGGACATACCTCTCAATAGCACAGTACCTGGAAACACCGGACAAGAAATCCTCATGCTCCAGGCAGCTTGCGCCTTTTGAACACCTCTGTTCCCAGTCGTCTCCCCAAACACACTTTTCTTGGACTGTCACCCCGACAACCCAGCTATATGCAAAGTTTGGGAAAAAGAACTTTCACTTCCTCTGACACCAGTAGATTGGGATAACATCTACCTCAACATCCACAAAGGATCCATTAATGTTTCCACTCAGGAAACGGCTACAAAATTAAATCCCGATGGTACCGCACGCCAGAATTACTGCACAAATTTAACCCAGCAATCCCAGATCTCTGCTGGAGATGCAACACACAACCGGGCACCTTACTACACATATGGTGGGAATGCCCACAGATCCAATCATTTTGGAAAGAAGTACATTGCATCACCTCACTTGTCACTACATATGACCTGGAATGGTCGCTGGAGCAATTTCACCTACACCACTCAAATTTATCTCATCGTACCTATCACAAATCCCTGGCAATGCACATGATAAATGCAGCAAAACAGTGCATATTGATACATTGGAAGTCCCAAACCATTCCTTCATTGAAAGAATGGTTCTGTAGAATCAAAAGAATTGCAGAACTAGAAGAACTGATTCACATAGCAAGAGACTTCCCCAGCAAATTTGGCATAAAATGGTCATGCTGGAAACATTTCCAAACCACACCAAAATACTCCCTCTTATACTCCCCAACCAACCAGAAAGGAAACTAATACATACCTGTGACAGACCTAGCTAGGACAGAGGCTTTTGGAGGGACTGAACGCAAGCCTCTTGCCCACCGATTATGGGCCCTGGCATTTGGGGGAATGGTGCTCTCTGTGAACTGTATGCCTGGGGACCCTGGGGTTGGTGTTACTTTGGATTCAGGTCCATGTCCCCCCAAGACACACAGACTCTGGGAACCCTTTATATGCCATATTAGAATATTGACTGATTCATACCTTTGGGACTCCTACTGTTAGATACTAATGTCATCAATTACAGCTATCTGTCTGTTGTCTGCTATAATGCGTTTTATAGTAAACAAGTCTAGTGTGGCTCTTAGAGTCTTTTCACCCGTTGTTGTTTGTGTTAATTAACTCTGTTACTGTGTGAAGCTCGGTGACCACAAGTCTGGCCAAAAGGTCATATCTCTTAGTCACCTAGGCTGTATAAAGCATTGGATAATTAGCTCATGTTAATTAGGTTAGGTTTTAGTCATACTGCTGTATATATTTGTGTGAGATCTCAAATAAAAGATTATTCCTGATGTACTTCAAGACTGGTGTTGTCTAGTTCTTGGGGTTTCCTATAGCCAGATCTATTGGACTCGTGTTCTAGGACTTAGGAAGCGATATACTGATGGAAGCACTCTAGCGGAGTGTGGGACGTTCCGTGACATTGGTGGCAGCTGTGGGACGCTTCCTGCAGTCTGGGACATCCAAACCTCCACCTGGATCCAAGATCAGGATAGCAGACTTCAATCAAACCAGCGGACATATGGACCTGGCATCAGAGTTACCGGGGCTGCTGCGGATCATCTTTTCAGCATACTCCAGGACTGTGTCTGAGGATGAATGCCTGGAGCTTAGGCAGCAAATTCGGGTGGAGCTCTGGATTGGAGCCCTCCAGCTTGCTGGTATAAAACAGGGCAAGTGCTTTCCAACCCAAGGGCAACGGGCCAGTGACCAACGGGCATTGCGGATGGCATTCCTGGGAGAGCGGCCCCAGGAGCAGAATTCTCTCCGGAGGGATATGACTTTGGAGACTCTGGATTGCTGTGGGAGAGCCTTACAGATCATTTTGTGTTTGGCGATGAAGGGGAACCTACCCTTGAGGACCTGCGAGAATATAGAGAGGCTATGCTCGGTCTTGCAGGGGTCTCAGAGCTTAAACCTGATCTGGACCATTTGCTAAGGAAGGAACAGCATCTGGAAAGGGCATACAGGAAACTGCTAGAACACGTTCAGCAGCATGCCAGAGAATCGGCAGTGGAAACTCCTGAGATTGCCGTCCCCTGAAGTGCTGATAACAGGGAAGAGCTCTGCTAACCTCTGCACAACACCATTAGTGGCTTCGGCCTTCTTGAGAGAAGAGGTAGTCTGCCTTTCTTCCACAACACTGACAGGGGCCAGTGGCAGCCCGTCCATAGGGGGCGCATGGGCGCGCCCCCCCTCCAGGCAGTCCCAAAAAAAAAAAAAATGTCAAATAAAAAAAAAATGTAAAAAAAAAAAATTTTTTAATACTGGCCCTTTAAAAAAAAAAAAAACAATAAAAGGTCCTTTAGTGCACTGTGTGCGGATGCCGGACAGAGTGCGACGCTGGACACATTGCACTAAGGGGAAGCACCATGTCTATGCAATCACGAGATTGCAGACGTGGCGCTGCATTTGCGGGCGTTGAGCCCGCCTTGCAGCGCTTTCCGAAGCGCCGATTAGCTTCCGCCCGGCGATCGTAGTATATGTTACTACGGCCGGGCGGTTTGATTTACATCTCAGTTTGATGTCACTTCCTGTTCTCATTCTCCCATTGCGCCCGGGAGAAAGGAAACAGGAAGTATGAAGAAGACACCGCTGGAGAGGACAATGGCAAGGTAAGTAGTACATTACCGCTGTGCTCCCGTGGAGAACGGGGGGGGCTGCACAGGGACACAGGCGAGGCTGCATTTGGTGGACACAGGCTGCATTGGGGGACACATGCAAGGCTGCATGGGGGGACACAGGCAAGGCTGCATTGGGGGACACAGGCAAGGCTGCATTGGGGGGCACAGGCAAGGCTGCATTGGGGACACAGGCAAGGCTGCATTGGGGACACAGGCAAGGCTGCATTGGGGGGCACAGGCAAGGCTGCATTGGGGACACAGGCAAGGCTGCATTGGGGACACAGGCAAGGCTGCATTGGGGGACACAGGCAAGGCTGCATTGGGGGACACAGGCAAGGCTAAATTGTGGGACACAGGCAAGGCTGCATTGTGGGACACAGGCAATGCTGCATTGGGGACACAGGCTGCATTGGGGGACACAGGCTGCATTTGGTGGACACAGGCTGCATTTGGTGAGACACAGTCTGCATTTGGTGAGACACAGGCTGCATTTGGTGAGACACAGGCTGCATTTGGTGTGATGCAGGCTGCATTTGGTGAGACGCAGGCTGCATTTGTGGGACACAGGCTGTATTTTGTGGGACACAGGCTGTATTTTGTGGGACACAGGCTGTATTTTGTGGGACACAGGCTGCATTTGGTGGGACACAGGCTGCATTTGGTGGGACACAGGCTGCATTTGGTGGGACACAGGCTGCATTTGGTGGGACACAGGCTGCATTTTATGGGACACAGGCTGCATGTAAGGATGGACTCAGCTGGGGACACCTGATGGCATCTGGTGGCAGGCTACGTGGCTAGTGACACGCTCAAGGCTCCCACTGATTCTGCATTATGGTGAGTTGAATGATTTCATTTTGTATTACAATGTAATAATAGAATTAATGCACTTCAATTATCCTGACACCATAACAACCATGGTGCCGGGATGATTGAAGTGCTAACACCAGGTGTTTGGAATATCTTTATCTGCTGATTGTTAAACTTTCTAGAATACACATATTTCTATTGTTGTGTAGGATCTGGGCCTGCTGTCCTTCCATCCCTCTCTCCCTCTATCCCTCATTCATCTCAGATGCTTACCACACCACCTTAGAGCCATGCCCACTATTTTGCTGAAACCACTCCCATTTTCACCAAGTGGGAGGGGTCAAAAAGGAAGGGCAGGGTCTGGCGCTCCCCCATCCTAAAACTTCACCAGCCGCCACTGACAGGGGCATGTGATTTTCTGCCAGCAGCATCTATAGAGTTACAACAAACTTCTCCAGCTGAAGATCTGGTAGCTGAACAGAGGGTTCAAGACCTCTGTCCCACACTTTTAGCAATTCCAGAGACTGGGGATAGATTAATAGACGTTTCTGTAGAGGAGGAATCACCTAGCAAACCCCCAGCAGAAGTGCTGACAACCGGACAGAGGGTCCAAGACCTCTGCCCCACACCTGCAGCAATTCTGGAGGCCCAGAATGAGGAGGTGGCAGTCTATCGTGAGCTGCAGATCAGGATCCAAGGAGAGAATGCAGTCGTCACTTCACAACTGCAGCTTGATCTGGTGTCGGTGGATGGGCCTGTGGTCTCCACTAACAAAAAACCAGCAGAAGTGCTGGCAAATGGGCAGAGTGCTACCAACCTCTGCCCAGCACCAGCAACAACTGCGGAGTTCCAGGGAGCTGGGGCAATCGGACTCTCTCCTCAACAGTTAGCTGGAGCAGATGATGTAGGGAAGCTCCTACGCCCAGCTGAACTGCTGGCAATGGAACATAGCGTTGCTGGCCCCTGTCCTCCACTAACAAATGATGGCTTTCCTGTAAAAGTGGATGGGACTTCAGCCTCCACCTCTCTACCCCAGGGATGGTGGGCAGTCGGCCCAGATCCCCAACAGCATGACGGAGTGAGCCCAGTCACCCTGTCTTCTCTTCAGTGGCTTAATGAACTCCAGGGAGAAGGGCCAGTCCCCAGTGGCGGGAATGTTCTCTGAGAGAGGCAGAGGTTGGCTGGGTGAGTAATGCTTTGTTTGGAACAAATTGTTTGGGGTACTGTGTGGGTACAGGCATTAGAGGACTGGAACTATGGACTGACTTCGGAGTCAACCCATCTGGGGTCTCCTCCTGTGTTAGTCTTCTGCCGAAAGGGGAGAAATGTGACAGACCTAGCTAGGACAGAGGCTTTTGGAGGGGACTGAATGCAAGCCTCTTGCCCACCGATTATGGGACCTGGCATTTGGGGGAATGGTGCTCTTTGTGAGCTGTATTCCTGGGGACCTTGGAGTTGGTGTTACTTTGGATTCAGGTCCATGTCCCCCCAAGACACACAGACTCTGGGAACCCTTTATATGCCATATTAGAATAGTGACTGATTCATACCGTACTCCTACTGTTAGATGCTAATGTCATCAATTCCTTATTGTAAATAAGTCTAGCGTGGCTCTAAGAGTCTTTTCACCCATTGTTGTTTGTTAATTAACTCTGTTACTGTGTGAAGCTCGGTGACCACAAGTCTGGCCAAAAGATCATATCTCTTAGTCACCTAGGCTGTATAAAGGATTAGATAATTAGCTCATGTTAATTAGGTTAGGTTTTAGTCATACTGCTGTATATATTTGTGTGAGATCTCAAATAAAAGATTATTCCTGAGGTACTCCAAGACTGGTGTTGTCTAGTTCTTGGGGTTTCCTATAGCCAGATCCATTGGACTCGTGTTCCAGGACTTAGGAAGCGATATACTGACGGAAGCACTCAAGCGGAGTGTGGGACGTTCCATGACAATACCGAACTTAGAAACCTGGACTTTCTAAGAATTACTAGCACCGTCCTCTCCTCAACACCACATAAAAATATACGGGGATCAGGTGGATAACCCCACGAGGAAGGAAGCAAGAGACAGTCAACTTATTCCCAGAGACAGGATCCCTGTCCACCATATCATTCACTCTCTCCTGTGGACTCCCCCCACATCATACATGGCATATCCCTCCACTTGAACCCCCCCGGTTCTTTTCCCTACTCCCTAGTATTACATCCTTGATATCATCAAACAAATGATGGTGAACACACCTCGCATACCCCACATAGGAACCTATCACGACACATAACTTAGATCTCCAAAAGGTTACAAATTCTTATCCTGCCGAGAGAAGCACCACACAATTCTGAACACTTACATACAGGTACCCATAGCCGACTACCAGCCCCAATAACTCTCCCCAGGCTATTACGCTTAGTCGCATCCAACGAAATAAAGACGCTCTAATCTACAGGTCATCCAAAATCTCACATAATGCACACTCGACTATTATACGAGAGATCTAGCTCAATACATTACAGCTAATGCTGGGTTCCTTACAATGGATAATGATGGTTCTTTGAATGCTTTAAGCCAATGTTAATATGCCATTTATGTTGATGTAACCTGTACAATGTGAAATGTAACATGTTACTTTGTTGGATTTTACCAATAAAAATCTATTTAAAAAAAAAAAAAAGAATAGTAATAAAAATAAAAAAAAACAAAAAAAAAACAAGGCCTTGAAAGAATAAAGAAAAAATAAACCCAGGGGAATCCATATTTGGTTTGATTCAAACTCTCCTTGAGTCTGCAAATACTGTATACACTGTGATCAGTGGCAGTTAGCTGACTCCGGAACCTTTTGGTTTTGGTTCCCATCTCTGTCTGTCTCTGTATCAAGGAGGCCATCTTGGCAGAGGCAGGGTTTTGCTGCCAAGCAAAGGAGAGCAGTGATCATCACAGTAGTGTCAGAACCAAATGTTACTCCAAATCTCCCAAGACTAGCAGTCAGAGGATGCAGAGCCTTAATCTCACACTTTGGATATACTGAAGTTATGAGGCTTAGAAACATGAGTCCCTAGGCACACACATACCAGGAAGCAGGGCCGTCTTTAATATGGTTTGGACCCCGGGCAAACATTTTTTTTGGGCCCCCCCCAATTCAATTTTGCTCTTCACCCCAACATCTCAAAAAACAGACACAATCATAGATTTATCTTTAAAAAACATTACAGCCTCGTCATATCACAGCGCCCATTACATTGCAGCCTCCTCATATCACAGCCCCCATTGCATTGCAGACCTTTCCACATTATAGTGCCCCTTTACACATCACAGCACCCCTGTTACATTAGAGTCCCCTTCATGTCCAGGGCTGGACTGGGACAAAAATGTGGCCCTGGACTTCATCCAGACCGACCCAGGGCATAACACATCAGGGGACAGGACACAGAACATCATGACACAGCACATCAGGGCACAGCACATCAGGGCACAGGGTACAGCACATCAGGGTACAGAGCCCAGCACATCAGGGTAGAGGGTATAGCACATCAGGACACAGCACATCAGGGTAAAGGGTATAGCAAATCAGGTCACAGCACATCAGGGTACAGAGCCCAGCACATCAGGGCACAGGGTACAGCACATCAGGGTACAGAGCCCAGCACATCAGGGTACAGGGTATAGCCCATCAGGACACAGCACATCAGGGCACAGCACATCAGGGCACATCAGGACACAGCACATCAGGGTACAGCACATCAGGGTACAGAGCCCAGCACATCAGGGTAGAGGGTATAGCACATCAGGACACTGCACATCAGGGTACAGGGTATAGCACATCAGGACACAGCACATCAGGGCACATCCTGACACAGCACATCAGGACACAGCACATCAGGGTAGAGGGTATAGCACATCAGGACACAGCACATCAGGGTACAGGGTATAGCACATCAGGACACAGCACATCAGGGTAGAGGGTATAGCACATCAGGACACAGCACATCAGGGTACAGGGTATAGCACATCAGGACACAGCACATCAGGGCACATCAGGGCACAGCACATCAGGGCACATCAGGACACAGCACATCAGGGCACAGCACATCAGGGCACAGGTCACAGTACATCAGGGCACACGACATTGGGGCACAGCACATCAGGGCACGGGGCACAAAGCACATCAGGGCATGGGGCACATCAGGGTACATTGGGGCACATCAAAGCACATGGGGCACATCAAAGCACATGGGGCACATCAGGGTACATTGGGGTACATCGCGGCGGACCTCACCGCAGAACAACTGGGAAACGATGCAAAAGGCAAATTAGGCGGCCGCTGGAACCGGCCCACTGAGCCATCGGCCCACCGGGAAACTCCCGGTAGTCCCGATGGCCAGTACATGCCTGTTCATGTCATAGTGCCCCTTTACACATCACAGCACCCCAATTACATTGCATCCATTGTCACATCACACATTCACATGTATGTGTTTTGGCGGCCCACATTTGCGCAGGCACAGCAGCCCATTCATTTGAATGGGCTGCCATGCCTGCGTTTCCTGCAGAAAAAAAAGTTGCATGCAGCATTTTAAAAATGCAGTGGCCTTGAAATTCATTCGGCTTTTGCACCATGCGACTTACCTGCTGTTCCTGCGCACACAAACGTACTGTGTCTTTAAAAGCGTGGCCTAAACATCTAAAAATGCAGCAAGTTTGCCGGAGCAGGAACTGCAGGTAAGTCACATGGTGCAAAAGTATAATGAACAGACAGTGCTGTATTTCATTGCTTGATGGGCATAGGTGTGTGCAGCCCTATTAAATGCTGCATGCACCTTTTTTTTTTGCAGGAAACGCAGACATGGCAGTCCATTCAAATGATTGGGCACTGTGCCTGCGCAAATGTGGGCCACCAAAACACATACATGTGAACCAGCTAGGCCCAAAATAAGCCCATCAAGCAGTTCACACTGAGGCGCTTTGCAGGCGCTATAGCGCTAAAAATAGTGCCTGCAAAGTGCCCTGAAACAGCAGCTCCATTCACTCCAGTGTGAAAGCCCCAAGGGCTTTCACACTGGAGCGGTGCGCTGGCAGGGCGTCAGAAAAAGTCCTGCCAGCAGCTTCTTTGGAGCGCATTAGGAGCGGTGAACTCACCGCTCCTAAAGCGCCCCTGCCCATTGAAATCAATGGGCAGCGCCACTGAACCGCCGGCAAAGCACCACCGTAGCGGTGCTTTGCAGGCGCTTTTAACCCTTTTTCGGCTGCTAGCAGGGGTTTAAAGTGCCCCGCTAGAGGCTGAAAAGCGCAGCAAAAACGACGGTAAAGCGCCACTAAAAACAGTGGCGTTTTACCACCAATGCCCGGGTGCTTTCAGTGTGAAAGCAGCCTAAATACAGTATGCCATGTTCCTGTAAATCATGCTGTGTGCTCTCCTCTGAGGCCTCGCTCAGCCTGGACAGTGGACTACAGAGTTGCTAAGTTTTTTTTAACTTTCTTTTATTAAACAAGACATGGCATGGGGATAGGGGGAGCATGAGCCAGGGGAGGAGAAAAGACCTTACCTGGTCGTGGAAAGCTCAGCTAAATTCTCCACACTGCTCCTTAGTTCTTTCACTTCACCAGGCTTCAGTGCACTCTCCACATCGTGCTGCCCAGGGCCCTGTCTCACTCCTCCTCCGCTTCTCCGCTCCTCCGAGTCAGTGCTAACACAGCACTGTCTGCACGCATAGCAAGGGGCGGGGCCAGAGCGTCAGTGGAGCTCAAGGCCCCGCCCACCCACGGCCCGCTCCTCAAATGAAAAAAAAAAGGCACTGGCAGTGTGGGCGCCGTGCGCGCCGCCGCGGCTGTCATCACCTAATTCAGCGCCGATTTGCGGGCAGCGGGCAGGGGTAACGGGCAGCTCTGCTTTGGGCCCTAAGCAATGACAGGGCCCTGGGCAGCTGCCCCGTTTGCCCTGCGCTAAAGACGGCCCTGCCAGGAAATGCACTTTTTTTTAAATAATTCAAGACAAAAGGTATTTTTTTCAAAGGCCTGCGTGGGTACAGTATTTCTAAATATTTTCTATGACACAGCAATTTTATTTTTTTGATTTCAGTTACACTTTAATTGCTATTAGAGCAGCCATGATGTGTGAATGCTGTGACTTTTTGTTGAAAATCACCATATTCCCCCATTTTTATTTTTTATATGCACGTATATACACATTCATTCTTGTATCTCACTGTAGTGATGTGCAAATCAGAATTTCGTCCCATGATATCTGTGACACTGAACAGGGTCTACAAACCTAATGTAAATATGGAATATCCATCCTTACTGAAACATTTATATAGTGCACACTATCTATTGTACATAGAATCTATAAACACCTGGAAACACAGCCAAGACAACCAAAATTCAGTTATGTGTCATTTTTGTCAGCAGCTGCAAAATTATTTAACGGGAAAGCATTAAATATTATCTAAAAGCAATGTTAGGTTATCCTTGTGAAGGATAAATAGTAACTAAAATGAATGGTAATAAACACATAAAATATTAAAAGCATACAGTGTTTTAATTAAAAAAAAATCTGGATTAGGGCTTTAGATAAAATGTATGTAATAGCATTTTTTAAAGTTTTGGATAGAGGATGAAAGGGAAAGACTCTTTATCAAGTTTATATTGCCGCCTCTGTCCCTGCTTGGGAGATCCTTTACATCTGTCCCATGACAACTCTTTAAAAGGTGGTAATTCTGTTTAGATTTGAGAGATTTCCTTTAATTTCCTGTTGAACCTTCAGGACAGAACATGAAGAGAAATCTTCTCAGAAGAACAGAGACAGTAAAAAAAAAATTTTACAAGGGTTTTAACCCTTCCTTATTCCACCCAACACTAAAAAATTATGTTACAAACGCTTAAAAGATTGTATATGTTTATTTACTAAATGATTGCATTATTTGGTTAATCAAATTACAGGATTTTTTTGCAGTGCCCTAAACTTTCTATTTTATATAAATATGCAAGATGCCATTGTTGACCTCTCTTTATGGAAATGCTAGTTTCTTGACTGTCACTGCTCATCCAGTAGGCTCAAAGCCTAATTCCAGGTTCCATGTCACTTTAAATAGTTTATTTGGGCCAACCTGGATTATGTGGATTATGTGAGCCCTTATTCGAGGACTTCATGGACTGCTGTCCATTTCTGTGTGTTTTTTTATAGAAAATCCATGGTATCCTTAGCACATATTCAGCAGAAGGAGAAGGATCTGCCTCCTAGTATGCTTTGGCTACAAATGCCAGTTGCTTCCTGGAAATATATAAAAGAAACCTGAAGCTGTCCCAAGATTTCTTCCCTACGCCCTACTACCAGCTGTACATCTTTTCTTCTTCTTAACGCCTCCAGCCGCACAGAGTAAATCAGTAAAATTAACAGTGCATTATGGGTTGTAAGTATTTATAGATCTCAAGTCTTACTTGTGCTGTGAGAATATGAACAATGTTAAGATCTATTTTGCAATATAGCGAGAAGGAATAAAATAATATTAAGAATATTTTCTTTGTACCAAAAGCGTTAATTATGGGTATGCAATATTCTTTGCCTTGTGACAATGTCTGTTAAGGGTTATGTATAGCCCTTGGGGTGATCATTTTTTTTACATACATAAAATGAAATATTGTTATTAATGTGTATTGATGGTAATAAAAGTAAAACTTTTTTCTATGTATAATGAAATAATTGCTCATTGCATACTCAAGCTCTTCTTCCTGATTGCAGTGCTGCACAATGCTTGTGCTTTGCTGATTCTTATCACAATAAAAATGAATGAGTTGGCTGACTCATTAGAAAAAAGGCACTCCATATGTGGCTATATTTTAGCTCAGCAGTTGTTATGCGGAGGGGTTAAATTAGTCAAACACAAACCCATTCATGGTTAATCTGCAAACCTCCACACTTGTAATCCTGTGAGTATAATTAAGAAAAAGGCGCCACTACTCAAAATACCGCCACTGCGCCTCTGGATAGATACAGAGTATGTGGAAGCTGCCACTTAAAAGGATCAAATATAAAAGCTGAATTTTAACTACTGGTCAATCTAGGATAATGACACAAAGTCAAAATAGTGGCGCTAAATGTTTGTACACAAGGAGTATTAAATCCCCTAAAGTGACATGTGACTCACAATTTACAAATGAGAATATAACTGACATGTGCTAAAATATAATAAATGCTATAGCACTAAATTGACAAATAGCACTAAACACCCTGTGACAAATGAAGTGATATGATGTAACTAGTGAAGCTACAAAGTCCATAAAATATTGAAGAGGATCTATAGTCGATGTGAAGATCTCTTAATCCATTCACCACACCAATGTGTCTGTGATTCCACTCCCCTAAAGAAACGCACTCACCGAATTCCATTGCCTACATTCTTATGTTAGGCTAAAGCGCATTTAAACCACATGGATGGGGTTTTAGAGCAAGCATCCAAACTCCAGCTGTGCGTCTCATATAATCTCCACATGTGAATAATGTGGTGAATGGATTAAGAGATCTTCACATCGACTATAGATCCTCTTCAACATTATATGTGCTAAAATATAATAAATGCTATAGCACTAAATTGACAAATAGCACTAAACACCCTGTGACAAGTGAAGTGATATGATGTAGCTAGTGAAGCTACAAAAAAAAAAAAAAATTTCCAAAATATAAAAAATAAAGTCCATAAAATGTTGAAGAGGATCTATAGTCGATGTGAAGATCTCTTAATCCATTCACCACATTATTCACATGTGGAGATTATATGAGACGCACAGCTGGAGTTTGGATGCTTGCTCTAAAACCCCATCCATGTGGTTTAAATGCGCTTTAGCCTAACATGAGAATGTAGGCAATGGAATTCGGTGAGTGCGTTTCTTTAGGGGAGTGGAATCACAGACACATTGGTGTGGTGAATGGATTAAGAGATCTTCACATCGACTATAGATCCTCTTCAATATTTTATGGACTTTGTAGCTTCACTAGTTACATCATATCACTTCACTTGTCACAGGGTGTTTAGTGCTATTTGTCAATTTAGTGCTATAGCATTTATTAAATTTTAGCACATGTCAGTTATATTCTCATTTGTAAATTGTGAGTCACATGTCACTTTAGGGGATTTAAGACTCCTTGTGCACAAACATTTAGCGCCGCTATTTTGACTTTGTGTCATTATCCCAGATTGACCAGTAGTTAAAATTCAGCTTTTATAAACCTCCACACTTAGTGAAAATATAAAAATATAGAAGAGCAGTTAATTTACTTTCATTAAATTACCCCCCCCCCCTATTACATATCTGTGGACAACCCAAAATTTGGGATTTTTCCTTTACTTTCAATGGTAAAACAGGACAAATAGGGAGGATGAATCTCCCTAAAGGGAGCACAGACAGCAATAAAAACTGACAGATGTTCTAATCCATCTCCACTCCATTCAAAACTAAATAAAACCTTTTGCCTTTAGTTATACTTTAAGCAATACAGCTTGGTTACCTTCCTAGTCCAACTTATGACTGGACAGTAAAGGAGTAGCAACTAATGAGCTTATGCCTCTGCTCTGTGTTCCAGTCAGCATTTTCGTCAGCTCATGTGCATGTAGCAGAGCCTAGGTAGAGCCTGATGTCACTCATTTTCCCAATCTGACCTCTGCTTTACAGGGTATTACAAGAGGCTGGCACCAAGTATAATTCAGGTATTTCATTTAAAAAGATACATGTATTGATTGTTTAAATAAATACATAACTGCATTCATTGGAATATTTTATAATTGCCTGTAGTTCAGCTTTAAAAGAGAAATCAAAAACCACTTTAAAATAAACATTGCAATCATAACCTATTCTGATGCCCCAGTAATGTTAACACATTGTATTTATAATCCATCTATCAATTCTCTTTGATTGATCTTCCTGTTTTTAAACTGACACAGCTAGAAACAAGATGGACACAAAGTGATTTGTACATATTTTATTATTGTAAATAAAAATATTAACTAAAAAATATATATTTTATATACAGATAGGCAAGAAATATTGAATTTGGATATAATATAGTATTACCCTGACAGAAAGTGGAGTTCTTGGCTCGTCATTTATCTCTTTTCACTTAACACGTCTTGTCCTAGCAGAGAATGAACTTACCATTTGAATGAATATAAACTTTGGCTCACTTGCACAAGAGAAGCAGAACTTGGCAGCAGTGCCAGGACACGGTCTTCCAGTGCCCATGGCGAAGATGGTAAACTTTGCCCCCCCAAGTGGAGGGGATGGGGCTATTAGCGGCGCAAGGGGTGAAGTTTATGTAATTGTAGCACCCTTTAGCTAGGTGTTAGTGTACATATATTAATTGTTAGTATAGGAAAAATGGCCTGACTTGAATCTGGGTCAGGGCTGAGTGACTCAGGGAGGCTGGATGACTCAGCAAGCAGCACCTCTGGTAACTCCCCCTGCTTTCTGGAACCTTGGAGAAGCTTCCAAAAGTAGAGGGTGGAGTCTGGGAGAAGCTGCCTGGAGTATTGATGAGGGCTCCAGCCAATCCCCAGCAAAGTGGACTGGCAGGGGCCAGGTACCTCATAAATACTCAGGGGTCATGCCAGCAGGAGCAGTTGGGTGGAAGATGGAAATTGAGTGCTGAGGAGGCTGTTGGTGGCCCTTAAAGTTTCCCCCTAGTCTGGGGGGGGGGCTTGGGCCTGGGGCTTGGGTGCTGGAGGAACCCTCTACAACACACGGAGGAACCCCTTCCTGGAGGCGCAGGAGCAAGGAGAGGACAGCTGGAGAGAGCCTGCACATCCAGGAGATCTCCTGAGGAATCAGCTGGGTGGCTTGTGAGTGAGCAGTCTGGGAGGACTGTGGAGACATAGCCAGGAGGGCTAGTGAAAGGGGCAGCTGCAACCAGGCAGGCTGGCAGTGCCTGAAGAGATGGTGCTGGGATCAGTAGCCACAGGGATGTAAGCTGGACACTGACTTTTTGCTACACAATTAAAGGAGGCCTCAGGTTCCTGCCTGTAAAGGGCTATTGCTGAAAGTCTGACTGAGTGCTTTGTTTGGATTAACCATCAGTGTGTCAGTGGTGTTCTGCAAGCAAGTTAGTGCTGGAGGAAGATAAGGAGTGTATATAAACTGTATAAAGAAAAGTTGTCCCAGAAGTTGTTTGAAGTCTAGTGGGCATCCCATAATTTCCCAATCCCTATCTAAGTTCTAATCCCTCAATAAATAACAAAAACAAAGCACTGGACTGTTCTCTGACTCAAGTGTGCCTGCGGAGATTCAGTGTGCCTGACTTTGCAGGGTGGGGGATCCCATTTCACTTGCAGCTCCTAGGGGGTGCACTACATAATGTTTGTGGCATGTGTTGAAATAGTACCCGTATTTGTAGTACACTGCAACAAACTGAATATTTTAAAATCAGTGCACAAATAAGGGGCTAACAGGAAAAGAAAAAAAGTCCCTGCGTCGATGGGTTCACTTGAAGGAAAAAATTTCTCTGTGTCAGCGATGTTGCTAAGAGGAACAATGCTGCTGCAGAAATTGCTGCTGCATTGCTGGTGTCAGCCTAAAGGAGGACTGTCAGTGGTATAAATGAGGAAAGGAAAGGTGGGCTCTGGGAGTGCATAAAAATAAAGAGATCAAGGGGGCTCTGAGGGAGGAAGGGGTGCTGAAAGTACTCCAAGGGCTTGTTCAGATGTGCAACTATTATTGCTGCCCCACCGAAAAATATATTAATTTTCAGAGGGTGTTTGATAGGCAGTAAGGAGGTGATATTTCACCTCCTCGCTGCCTGTTTTAACCCACTGACCTAATGCACTGCAGCCATTTGCATTACATGCAGTTGCAGCATGGCCTAGTTTCAAAACATTTTTGCCATGGCCGCAAAGCATCAGGCCTTAGCATGTGTACAGCCCTGAGCAGTTGTATCTCCTTGTTGGGTAGGTGGGCGGGATGGCGGTATAAACTCAGCTCAACTGTTTGCTTTTCCTACCCTCCTGTCCACCCATGCCTTGTTTACACTTGCAGTTGAGGGTGGGAATAGTAAAACCAGAAAGCTGCACCATGTTTTTATTGCCTCCTAACTGCCTCCCCAGCTGCAAAAGCACAAATGTACACACCTGTACACATTCATCAACCTCCACACACCTGTACACACTCAGTCCCCCCTCACACCTGTCTGCACTCAGTTCCCCTCACACCTGTACGCACTCAGCCCCCATCATAGCTGTATGCACTCAGTTCCCCTCACACCTGTATGCACAGTCCAGAATACAGTACAGAATACAGTACAGGCAGCACACACAAGGAGTGCACATGCAGGAAGTAGCCAGAGGTGGCAGTAATGAGCCGATGTGAGCTTAATGATGCAGAGCAGCAGCAGCAGCTGCTAACTCCTCTCCTGTAGTGCATGCATATAGAAAGCCAGTGCAGCCACAGAGCACCCACCCCTGCCTTCTCCCGGCCCTGCCAGGAGGCCGAGCCCCTCGAGACACTCGGGCCCCCTACAAGCGTATGGGCTGTTCCCTCCAATAGCGGACCTGCTTCTCCCTTGTACTCACAGATCACAAATACTGTTGCCACATGCAATGAAGACAGCTTTTTCTTCCCCTCACTAATCATGTCATATGTCACATGACAAGGGGAGAGAGGAAGAAGGGCAGTCTCCTCAGCAGCATCTCGCTGAGACTGAAGTGGGTATCAGTGCTTATGCCCTCTGCAGGCTAGAGGAAGATGAAAGCAGAATCTGCTCTCTAGCAGCAGCTGAGCACTGATCCTACTGACAGGAGTGACACCGCAGTCACTCCTGTCAGTGAAAAGCAGGACAAGTGACCAGATTGCCACCAGTACCCCTCCTCAACACAGTGCCCAGGGCATGTTCCCCTTGTCCCGGACCTGCTTAGCAGTAATTATTATTACGAAAAACTACACTATTAGAATATCTTGTGGCAATATGAACGTTTCAAAAGATGCAAACAGATTCAATTAAATTTAGACAATGGAGTTCAGTAATAACTATGTGCAGCTCACACTTTTGCTAAAAGGTAACTAATGCCGCGTACACACGAGCGGATTTTTCATCGGAAAAAACTTGGATGGTTTTTCCGACGGAATTCCGCTCAAGCTTGCCTGGCATACACACGGTCACACAAAAGTTCTCTGAACTTGCGACCGTCAAGAACGCGGTGACATACAACACTACAACGAGCCGAGAAAATTAAGTTCAATGCTTCCGAGCATGCGTCTAACTGTTTCCGAGCATGCGTAGGAATTTTGCGCGTTGGAATTTGTACAGACGATCACATTTTAGGATAGGAACTTTTTCCGACTGAAAAATTGAGAACCTGCTCTCAATCTTTTGCTGGCGGGAATTCCGCCAGCAAAAGTCTGATGGAGCATACACACGGTCGCATTTTCTGACCAAAAGCTCTCATCATCTCATTGTGCTGGCCGAATTTCCTATCATGTGTACGTGGCATAACTACATAAAATGTTTTTACTAGTTAGGCCCTCTAAATGCAACAGTTGCACATGGCAATAAAAACAAACCACAAACTTGATTACCATTACGAGTAAAATTTAAGCTATCAAGATAGGTGACAGTGTCGCTGTTCTGATAGCTTGATGGTGGCCAGGTTTTGCTTTAATAAATTGAGGTGGAGTTGCAATTTCCCCACCTTCAGCAATGGGTGCAGGCTCCTTTAATTACTTTTCTCACAATCTGCTGGGTGTGGTGGTCAACCATGGCCTGTAGAGCTAGGAATAAGCATCCAAATGATGTGAAACGCATTAGCAGTCTACCACCCTGTACTTCTCTGCAATTGACTGTATTGTTGGATTTTATTGAAATAAAGATGTCCTTATCCCAGAGTGTGGCTATCCAGGATTTCTTTCTACCTCAATGGCCTGTAGAGTGTAATTCCACAGTGGGAAGAGGAAAGATAAAGGTAGACTTGCATCTGTTGAGACTGTGGTCACCCAAAGTAGTGGGAAACACGCCACATAGCAACTGTGTTTACTGTGCTTCCATTTGTGAATGAACAGAAAGCCACTCCGCACAGCGTGCTTCCCCTTCATTCACTGTCAAGTGCAACTGAAGCTGCAGGGAAAGAGACTGGGAAATCTCTGTTCTCTCTGTCTCACAAGTGAGACATCAGGGGTCTGTTAAGGTGCTTGATATTTCACCAAAGCCCATAACAGGTCAGTTATAAAATTGTAAAAAAAAATGTAAAATTGTAAAAAATAGCATAATAAAAATAAAAAACTACTGACACCATCCACTACCATACTAACACCAACCTCTGCTCTACTGACACCGTCTTCTGCCCTACGGACAAAGTCCACTGCCCTACTGACATCGTCCAGTGCTCTACTGACACTGTCCTCTGCCCTACTGACAAAGTCCACTGCCCTACTGACACTGTCCTCTGCCCTACTGACAAAGTCCACTGCCCTACTGACACCATCCACTGCCCTACTGACACAAACCTCTGCCCTATTAACATATCCTCTGCCCTACTGAAAAAGTCCACTGCCCTACTGACACCATCCAGTGCTCTACTGACTGACACAATCCACTGCCCTACTGACTCCAACCTCTGCCCATTGATACATCCACTGCTCTACTGACACCGTCCACTGCTCTAGTGACATCATCCACTGCTCTACTGACTCCATCCTCTGCCCTACTGACACCTTCCACTGCTCTACTGACACCATCCACTGCTCTACTGACTCCATCCTCTGCCTTACTGACACCATCCACTGCCCTACTGACACCATCCACTGATCTACTGACACCGTTCACTGCTCTTCCATTACCCTCTTCTGCCCTACTGACACCATCTACTGAACTACTGACACTGCCCAGTGCTCTACTGACTGACACAATCCACTGCCCTACTGACTCCAACCTCTGCCCATTGACACATCCACTGCTCTAGTGACACCATCCACTGCTCTACTGACACCGTCCACTGCTCTACTGACACCGTCCACTGCTCTACTGACACCATCCTCTGCCCTACTGACACCATCCACTGCCCTACTGACACCATCCACTGATCTACTGACACCGTTCACTGCTCTTCTGACACCCTCTTCTGCCCTACTGACACCATTTACTGAACTACTGACACTGCCCAGTGCTCTACTGACTGACACAATCCACTGCCCTACTGACTCCAACCTCTGCCCATTGACACATCCACTGCTCTACTGACACCGTCCACTGCTCAACTGACATCATCCACTGCTCTACGGACTCCATCCTCTGCCCTACTGACACCTTCCACTGTTCTACTGATTCCATCCTCTGCCCTACTGACTCCATCCTCTGCTCTTCTGACACCCTCTTCTGCCCTACTGACACCATCTACTGAACTACTGACACTGTTCACTGACCTACTGCCTGACATTGTCCTCTTTTAGCATAGGCTAAGTTCATATTTTTACAGTGACATTTGTTTTATTAATCTAAGCATGTTTTATGGATACAAGAATGCTTTTGTTTTATTTAACCATGCCCCTTTAAGGCCCTCCCACTGTTAACACAATTTAGCCCCACCCACTGTTTGCTGCCACATTACTGCTCTTCTTGGGGTACCCTAATGTGTCCCAAGTCTTTTACAAGACTATAATATATATTGCATACCCCCATTACCATCTTGTTTGCACTGTCAATCTATCCTGCATTCATTCGGGAAATCTCAAGTTGCACATTGCTGTTTGTCTGATCATTTGGCTGATACCTCTACATTACATAAAGACCATCCTCTTAAATGTATGGGCAGCATTAGAGTAAATTGAGCTTCTATTTCGACATTCTTTACATTTAGATTTTCTTTTCCAACCAGTATAATCCAAACAAAAATAGATACAGCAAAATGAGCCCTTTTAGACAAGCTCTTGTTGGATGATGGATTTTAAAGTATAGGTGCTAAGTGTCGTATGCTTAGTCTCATACTGACTATTCCACACAAAGAAAAAAATGTAATTATTTCCCTTAGAATTTAGAAAAACTTATGTTTGCCAGTGATGTGAAATAACAATAGCATTAAAAACAGGCCGAGTCATTTTTCTCTTTCTATAGCCACTTTTGTTTATAAAGACTCTGTTTACTTTTTTGACGGGGCAATTTTATTTTCCTGTGCAGTTATTTCACTTTGTTCCCATTTTCGTAACACACAGAAATGGATGGTAATTCTTGTAGGTGTTTCCAATGTAATGGCAGATTGTATCACCACTGTAAGTGTTACTCAGTGTGCCTATGCGTGGGTGTATGTGTGAGTGCTGGGGGTTGAGAAATATCTCCATGCATTTGGTGTATATTGTTAACTGTTTGTTACATCACATGAAGAAAGACAGCATATATGATCAAGCTAAATTTGTTTTTCCCTTTTCTACTAAATAGCTGACTTGAATCAACTCTGTCCTTATAACCACTGTAGATACATTTAATTGCTTACATTAAGAAACCCAGCAGCATATGTTTACTGCTTAGGTGCATTGGATATTTGACTTGAAGCAAATATTTTAAGTGATGTTGTGAAATTAAGCAGCTATACATTTTCAGAATGTTACGCATTGTGATGTGATTTCTAAACTGAACTCCATGACTAGGGTAGCTCAGAGGTACCCATGCTACTGATACCTAGCCCCCTATATCTCCAACCCCCCCCAGTCCTAGTAAACAAATGACACTGATTGGAGTTAAATGGCCGTCCAGCCTTTTATTAAACAACAAAATTAATAAATAACACTTTTAACAGTAACCTAAACCAAAGCTAGATGTCCCCAGCTGCAAGAACACCGACTCAGGGACATTAACACTTGCCCCACAGACCTTACAGGTCTACCAATACCTGGTCCCTCTTAGAGGACCACACCCAACCAGAGGAGACCATACCAACAATGGTTCCTCACTTGTATCCCACCGACAGATTTTTTAACCCCATCCAAGGGGTCCCAACAGCAACCACGCCACAAGTATATTATACTTGTGCACACCTCCAAACCCTAACGGCACGCTGCACACCATCTTCCAGGCCTAAAGCCCAGAGAACGGTGCCAACTGCGTTCAGATGCACGCCATCCCCCCGCAGGTAGAGCCAAGTTTCTCACTCCAGCTCACAATGTCTAACCACTAGGCTCCCATTCCTGAGCAAGAAATGCCCTACTGCCTTGTTGACCTTGATGAGGGCCCTGTTTAAACCTTCCACGGACCGCGCCTCCCGCCAAGATGTGCGGGCAACGATGTCCGACCACACCAGTAACTTGGAGGGAAAATACAAACAGAGACTCAAAAAGTAATATTTGATGTCCCGAATAAGATCCCAAATGTTACTGCATCCCATATCATTACTCCTCCATGTGCAGAACCAGCACATCCTGGGGGCAGTCTAATCTGGCAAAACGGTGGACCTGGGGTAATACCTGGCTTCAGAGCATGCCCAGCACGCCTATCCACCTGACAGTGCCCATTTCCCTGGATAGTCCCAACTGCCTGCCTTTTGGATGCACGTCAGCCCTCCTGGCCCCCCAGAACACGTATGAATGCCTCCCAATCCAGATGAGGCATTCTGGAGGACCTGAAATGAAAACAAGTAACAGTGCAGCAGATTCACACAGACTACACACAAACAACACTAATAAAAGAGAAAAAGACCGAGCATAGACCAGGGCAATTTCCACAAAATAATACGACTCGCAAATCTCCATTCCTCTAAGGCGAATTTTATAGCTAGCAGTTCTCGGTCCCCAACTTCGTAATTTTTCTCCGGGGGGCTGAGTTTACGAGAGGCAAAGGCCACTGGGTGAAGCAGTGCTTTTCGGCCACTTCTTTGGTAGAGGATAGCTCCTAACGTGGACTCTGAGGCATCCACTTCTAGTACATAGGACAAAACTGGATTAGGATGTTGGAGAACAGGAGCTGATATGAAAAGTCTCTTTAGTTCATCAAAAGCTTCCTGGGCTTCCGGTGACCATTGGAATTTAGCATGCTGGCGGGTAAGCTGTGTGATGGGAGAGATGATTAAGAAGAAACCTTTAATGAACCTGCGATAAAAATTGGCAAAGCCAACAAATCGCTGAACCCCCTTTTTGTCAGAAGGAGCTGGCCACTCCTAGATGGCTTTAACTTTTTGTGGATCCATTGCGACCCCTCCTGTGGAAATGATGAACCCAAGGAACTGCATAGTATCCTTCTCAAATTCACATTTCTCTCCTTTCAGATACAGGCCATGTTTTCTGAGGATCAACAGCACCTTCTTCACATGAGTTTGATGTAGCTCTACTGTAGTGGAAAAAATCAAGATATCATCAAGCTACACGATCACAAAATTATCTAGATACTCACGGAAGATGACATTGAATAGGCGTTGAAGCATCGCCTGGGGCATTGCAAAGCCTGAACGGCTTTACTATGTACTCGAAATGTCCAAATCTGGACCTGAAAGCCTCTACTCATCACCGTCACGTATCCGAACCAGATTATATGCTCCCCGAAGATCTAGCTTGGTGAATATTTGGGTGGTTCAGAGACATTGGAAAAGTTCAGGAATGAGAGGGAGTGGATATCTATTTTTGATAGTGATTTTATTGAGCTCTCTATAGTCCACACAAGGTCTTAGTGTTCAGTCTTTCTTTTCCACGAAAAAGATTCCTGCCCTGGCTGGGGATGAAGAGGGACGGATGAATCCCTTTTCAAGGTTTTCATCGATATAGGAATGAAGAGCTTCTAATTTGGTTTCAGACAGAGGGAAAATGCGGCCGAAGAGGATTTCAGAGCCAGGGAGGAGAACAATAGGACAATCATAAGATCGATGGGGTGGCGAACTGTCAGCCTTTTTCTTGTCAAAGATGTCCAGAAATTCATTATAGGCTGAAGGGACATGCTGGAGAACTTCTGGCTTGAGCTGTATGGTTGAACAGGTCGCAGTTCTCTCGTAGCTTGGCAAAAGGCAATGCTGAGAGCAATACTTGGAAGAGAAGAGAATTTCTTTTTTGCTCCATTTGATCTGAGGATCATGGGCCTACAACCATGGGAATCCTAGGATAATTGGAAACATGAGTGAGCTAATAATGTCAAAGTGAAGAAATTCTCTATGGCCAGAGTCAGTGAAGATAAGGATGGGCTTGGTTTCTTGGGTGACCGGCCCAGAGCAGGGTAGGGACCCATCTGCCAGATGTATTTGCAGGTATTGTTTCTTGATTTGGAGAGGAATATGCAAACTTTGAGCAAAGGAATGCGTCTAGGAAATAACTGCAAGCTCCTGAATCAATGATGGCCAGTAGCTGACCTTCCTCTTCCGCCACCTGAAAAGAGACCGGAAGGACAAGGTGAGACTGGCTGGCACCAACAACCTGAAAGTTCATGGCAAACTGTGAACGGGACTTACTGGGTCTTACAGGGCAGTTGCGTAAAAAGTGGCCCGCTTCTCCGCAGTACAAGCAAAGGTTGGCCTGACGTCGGTGAAGTTTCTCATCGGGAGTGTGTGAAGACCGAAGTAAACCTAATTACATGGGCTCGCTGTCAGAAGAGGCAGAGGGGACCATGGAAGGAGCAGGAACAGGAGGAACCTGAGGTAACATCCAGATTTAGTTTAGATGACTGGAAACGCTCGGAGCGCCGTTCCCGGAAGCGTCTGTCAAGTTTGGTGGCAAGTTGGATCAGATCTTCCAGGGAGGCAGGAGTATCCGCCTGAGCTAATTCATCTTTTAAATTTTCCGAGAGACCCTGGCGATACTGGTATTTGAGAGCGGCCTCATTCCAGTTGGTGTCTCCTGCCCATCTTCGGAATTCCACAGTATAATCTTCCACGGGTCTCTTCCCCTGGGTCAGGGTGTGCAAAAAGGATTCAGCGGTGGCAGTGCGTTGCGGGACATCATACAACTATCCCATTGCATCAAAGAAAGTGTCCACTGAGTTAAGAAGGGGACTCTTCTGTTCAAGGAGATTGTGGGCCCAAGATTGTGGTTCATCAGGCAGCAAGGAGATGACGAATCCCACTTTCGCGGATTCGGAGTGAAAAGTCCTGGGTTGGAGGGCTAGGTATAACTGGCAGTCATTTTTAAATGCCCTGAACTTCTTCCGGTTCCCTGAAAACCGTTCCGGAGTGAAAACCCTGGGTTCAGGAAATGTCATTACTACTGCGGGAGCAAGGTTAGGTTGACCTTGCTGGGAAGATGTTCCACTGGCAGATGCTAATGTGGTATCCAAGAGATATATAGTCTATAGGTGCTGAAGTATAGGTGCTGAAGGCGGCCTTCTATCTGAAAATAGCCATATTGAAGTCTCTGAACAGCCTGGGTAAAGGCTGAAACTTGCTGGCAAAGCGTCTCAAGGGGAGAACCAGCTCTGTCGGCCTCGCTTATGGCTCGTTTGTACTGTCAGGTATTCATCAAGGCCGAGTTGCTGAGAGAGGCTCCCCTTGCAGCTGGGCGCACGATACCCTCTGGAAGTGGCACAGTGGGTATTGGGCACGAAGTAGCATGGGTCACCAATAGGTAGCAGAGTAGCAGGAAGGTACCCAGGTAGAGAGGTGATCCATGCAGTGTGGCTGACACTGGACTGGAACTGGCTAGGTAGAAGCTCAAGCAGAGTCGGGAGATGAAGACTGGAGCCGGATCAGAGAGGAGGCCGAGGGTCAAACACAGAGGCAAGGTCCAGAAACAAGCCAGGGGTCAAACACGGGAAGTCAGGCAGAAGTAAGGAGGCTGATGATCAAACACTGGGATCAAGGCAGAGGCAAAGTCCAGGAACAAGCCGGGGTTCAAATAGGGAAGTCAGGCAGGTAGAGAAGTCCATAAGTTAAAGCCAAGGGTCAAAGCGCTGGAGAGGTTCAGGCGAGGTCAAGGTCGATCCGGGTCACAACAGGCAGGCACAGGTACACAGGTTCAGGAACAGGTTACAGGAGCTGAAAAGACAAACCAGCAATGATACCATATACAAGGCTGACTTTTATAGGCGTGCCCGGGAGACTTCCGCTGTGTGCACAATGGCGCGCACGTGCCCGCATGCTTACGGCACATCGCGCACCCGCATGCACCGGCCCACAGAACTGTGTGCTTGGAAGCGGGCCTCTACAGCTCGCTCCACCAGATCAGGGCATCCAAACCGGTCATCCATTCAGCATTTCACCAGTCACTGTATCTAGGTGGTTATTCAACAACTTCTCAAGGTTATTCAACAACTTCTCAACTTCTTCACCCAGCCTTGAGAAGTTGTTGAATAACTTCCTGGATGCGATGACTGGTGACATGCTGAGTGGATGACTGGTTTGGATGCCCTGATCTGGTGGAGTGAGCTGTAGAGGCCCGATAGGCCATGGACGGACCGCTGATAGAGCCAACAAGGGAGACCATCCACGGTTATCTATACATGCCTATCACCCCTGCAGGGGTAACAGGAGCTGGTGAGTGGGGACCCATAAGGGGGAGCACACGAGTCATCTGAACTGCTGAGCACAAGAGTCACTTGATTGTTATGATCATTTTGAACATTTTCTTATTTTGGAGCTTCACCAATTTCATACTAACACTATTTTTGGGACTTTATAACTTTTGGATTTTTTTGACACACATCTTTTTTGAAATTTTTTTTCTGATGAACTTTTGATGAGTTTGGGAACCATTTATGGTTCATTACACTAATGCCGCGTACACACGAGCGGACTTTACGGCAGACTTTGCTCGGTGGACTTTACGGCAGACTTTACGGCGGACTTTATGACAGACTTTCCGAATGAACGGACTTGCCTACACACAATCCACCAAAGTCCGTCGAATTCGTACGTGATGACGTAAGACCGGACTAAAACAAGGAAGTTCATAGCCAGTAGCCAATAGCTGCCCTAGCGTGGCTTTTTGTCCATCGAACTAGCATACAGATGAGCGGACTTTTCGACCGGATTCCAGTTCGACGAATAGATTTACAACATGTTTCAAATCTAAGTCTGTCCAACTTTTGAGCAAACAAAGTCCGCTGGAGCCCACACACGATTGAATTGTCCCACGAAATCCTGTCCGATGGGCAAAGTCTGCCGTGAAGTCTGCTCGTGTGTACGCGGCATCATGGTTTATAATTTTTATGCATATGATTAGTTTATTTGGCCACGGTATATACATATCCATATGTTATTTTTGATCTGGTTTGGTCACACTCTATATATATCATATGTGGTTATTATGATTGTTTTAATTGCTTACACAATATTTTAGCATTTACTTATTTATTATTTGAGCACTGCTACATGAAGGGTGTACACTTTTGTACTATCAGGGAGAGCTATTTCCCCTCTTTTTTTGGGTAGTGCAATCTACCTCACCATTTACTGATAACCCTTTGCCCGTCAGTTATTAGGGTAACGCCACACACCTCACTTTTTCATCATCATGTAGAGGTCTGTATTTTTTATCATAGGTACTCTTGTTACCTGTATAAAAGACACCTGTCTACACACTCAATCAAACAGATTCCAACCTCTCCACAATGGCCAAGACCAGAGAGCTGTGTAAGGACATCAGGGATAAAATTGTAGATCTGCACAAGACTGGGATGGGCTACAGGACAATAGGGAAGCAGCTTGGTGAGAAGGCAACAACTGTTGGCACAATCATTAGAAAATGGAAGAAGTTCAAGATGACGGTCAATCTCCCCCAGTCTGGGGCTCCATGCAAGATCCCACCTTGTGGGGCATCAATGATCATGAGGAAGGTGAGGGATCAGTCCAGAACTACCCGTCAATGACCTGAAGAGAGCTGGGACCACAGTCTCAAAGAAAACCATTAGTAACACACTACGGACTCATGGATTAAAATCCTGCAGCACAGCAGGGTCCCCCTGCTCAAGCCAGGGCATGTCCAGGCCCGTCTGAAGTTTGCCAATGACCATCTGGATGATCCAGAGGAGGAATGGGAGAAGGTCATGTAGTCTGATGAGACAAAAATAAAGCTTTTTGTTCTAAACTCCACTCGCCGTCTTTGGAGGAAGAAGAAGGATGAGTACAACCCCAAGAACACCATCCCAACCATGAAGCATGGAGGTGGAAACATCATTCTTTGAGGATGCTTTTCTGCAAAGGGGACAGGATGACTGCACCGTATTGAGGGGAGGATGGATGGGGCCATGTATTGCAAGATCTTGGTCAACAACCTCCTTCTGATGTATCAAATACTTATGTCATGCAATTAAATGCAAATTAATTACTTAAAAATCATACAATGTGATTTTCTGGATTTTTGTTTTAGATTCCATCTCTAATGCCACGTACACACAAGCGGACTTTACGGCAGACTTTGCGACGGACTTTCTGAATGAACGGACTTGCCTACACACGATCAACCAAAGTCCATCAAATTCGTACGTGATGACGTACGACCGGACTAAAATAAGGAAGTTCATAGCCAGTAGCAAATAGCTGCCCTAGCGTGTTTTTTTGTCCGTCGAACTAGCATACAGACGAGCGGACTTTTCGACCATACTCGAGTCCGTCGGATAGATTTGAAAGATGTTTCAAATCTAAGTCCGTCCAACTTTTGAGAAAACAAAGTCCGCTGGAGCCCACACACGATCGAATTGTCCGACGAAATCCCGTCCAACAGGCAAAGTCTGCCGTAAAGTCTGCTCGTGTGTATAACAGTTGAAGAGTACCTATGATACAAATTACAGACCTCTACATGCTTTGTAAGTAGGAAAACCTGCAAAATCGGCAGTGTATAAAATACTTGTTCTCCCCGCTGTATACAGTATGTGAACAATTTTGTTTGTCAAAGGATTTAAAATGATGTTCAGCCAGTCTTGTGGTCTAGACACATCTGACAGACAAAAGAACAGGTCCTGGACCCCGCCTCTGAATAACACAGTGCATTAAGGCATTACAGGATGGTTAATGCCGCGTACACACGACTTTACGGCAGACTTGGTCCGGCGTACTGGATTTCGTCTGACAATTCGATCGTGTGTGGGCTCCAGCGGACTTTGTTTGCTCAAAAGTTGGACGGACTTAGATTTGAAACATGTTTTAAATTTAGCCGACGGACTCTTCTTTCTAGCGGACAAACCGATCGTCTGTGTGCTAGTCCGACGAACTCAAACTGACACATGCTCTGAAGCAATTACAAGACGGAAGCGCTCAGTCTGGTAAAACTAGCCTTCGTCTTGAAGCTAGCACATTCCTCTTCTGTGGTCTTTTAATACAGCGTTTTTTTTAGGATTGATAATGCGAGAGGAATTAAGTTGTTTTTCTGCTTTATATTCACACAGAGTTCTCACAAACTACTTTCTTCATGATTTATCCTCCTGCCATGACTAATATAATATTTTGAAAAAGCCAGATCTCCATAAATTCTAAAAATTAAAATCGATTTTGGACTCATCTTTTTTTTAATTTTATTTCAACACTTATCTATTTTACAATGTGTGTTAAATGATAACCACATTTTTTTGTTGTTTTTTGTGTGTATTTTCAAGTTACCACAATAACCTTCATATTTTGTGTTGTTTTAATGAACCTAATGAGGTTGGTGTCCCTTGTTCATTAGACATAGAGGGGTGTATTTAACAAAGGCAAAAACATTTTTCACTACAAGTGCTTAATTCTACTTTGAATTCCACAGAAAGAGCATTTTGAAGTGCCTTCGCTGTGGATCCGAGGGGCACATGCAAGGAAGCCCAAAAAATGAAATAAATTTTTATTTCACATGATTTTCTGAATAAATCAGCAGAGCTTCCCCTAATTTCAGCTCTTCCCCTCAGATTTACAGTGACTGCACTTCCAACAAGTGCACTTGCTGTGCAATTTCTCAAGTGAACTATTCACTAGTACTTTTCACTTGATATTCGAAATTATTTAGCCTTTTGTCAAAAACACACATAGGGGTTGATTTACTAAAGGGAAAAAGACTGTGCACTTTGTAAAGTGCAGTTGCCCTCTGCAAGAGCAGTTGCTCCAAAGCTTAGTAAATGAGCAGAAGCTCTGCTGACTTCCATCATCCAATCATGTGCAAGCAAAAATGCTGTTTTTAGAATTTTCCTTGCACAGGATTGGGTACTCTTTGCAAAGTCAAGCTTTTAAATAATTTCTGATGCTCTGGAGCAATTGCACTTGCAGAGGGCAACTGCCCTCTGCAAAGTGCACAGTCTATTTGCTTTTCTCAAATCAACCCCATAGTCTTTTTGACCTGTACCTGCCTATTCCCAAACAAAATGGCGTTTTTTAATCAAAACACATAGGCAATAATGTAAGGTAACCAAAAAACAAATTTATTTAAAAAAAAAAAAAAATTAGGAAGGCAACACTGGACACACTTTTAGAATCTGGGAAGCCTTTCGTCCCCCAGGACACACATCAAGTTTGAGGACAAGAAAATTGGTATCTTGCGACTATAGGGAGCACAGGGAGCACAGTCAGACCAGACAGAAGCCAGGCAATCACTTTCGACTCTTCCGTGGAGCCTTCCCTGCACGCTTCTCTGCAGCCTTCCCTCCATGTTTCTCTGCAGCCTTCCTCGGAGGTTGTGCCTCTGGTGGTGTACTTGGGGTAGGAGGAGGAGGAGGAGGAGGAGGAGGAGTGGCTTCATCTGCCAGATATGTGGTAGCAGTAAGCTCCCCTCTCAAGCCCTTCTGGTAAGCCTCAAAAATCAGACCCTCACAGAGGAGGCGTTGGCCCTTTTCCAACTACAGCAATCTGCTGGCTATATAGGTGCCATACGCCTCCTCTGCCTTGGGTGGTTTGCTGAGGATGAGGCTTGCTTCCCATATGAGGGCTAGGGATTCCTCCTCAGTTGGTGTCATTCTCCTGGGCCTTTTGTGGAGAATGCGGAGGGGAGGCACCTGACACTCTGTGCGGCTTCGACTTGGCCCAGCCACAGCCTCCTCCTCTCTCCCACTGGGCAAGGCCGCCTCCTGGCTGAGGTCATCCTGTGTCAAAAAAAGGGACATAGTTGTAATTTTGTGTTATGCAATCACACACAATTTTCAGCTCATGACTTTCAAATATAATTACACAAAATAGTAAAGGCTATCTATTTGACACCACCATTATTTCAGCTGATCAACAATATCTGAAGTTAAAGCGGGGTTCCACCCAAATTTTGAACAATATCTGTATGTATTCTCTTCCTTGCCTAGATGCTGACATGCCGTTTAAAAAAATTTTAATCGCCGTAATTACCTTTTATTTTTCTATTCTTCTTTGCACTTCCTGGTTCTCCTCCCATGGGAGTAGGCGTGTTTCTAGCCTCTCCCAGACTCCTGGGAGCTAGTCTCAGGCTTCCCAGGATGCCACTGAGCATGTGCGGGAACGAGCAGTGAATGCTGGGAGCACAGCATTCACCACATCCAGGAAATAAATGCTTGTGGGCTTCAAATGCCCACAATGAAGATGGAAACCGCCTGCAGTGAATAATATAAGTTATTCTTTCCGACGAAATCTGACACAGGCGGACATATTACACACAATATGTGAGTATGTAATGCTGAGAAGAAAAGTTTGTGAATGAACTCAAAAAAAAAAAAAATGATAGATAGGTGGACCCCCGCTTTAAGTAAATTTTTGGCCACTACTGTCTAGTGATATGTCTACATATTAATCTTTGTGCAGAAGTCATTTTTTTGTAAGCACTTTCATAAAATTAACACGTTAACATCATTAATAACATTTACACAATCACAAATTCCAAAAAAAAGGATACCTGGCTGAAGCTGGGCGCATCAACTTCATCAATGCTGAAAAGGCCCAGTTCATCCTGGGACTCCTCAGCTGGGGTGGAGGTGGATGGAAGGCTGGAGGGAAGAGTGGAGGGAAGTCTGGAGGGAAGGGTGGGGGGAAGGGAGGAAAGTGATTGCCTGGCTTCAGTCTGGTCATCCAGGAATCGCATTTTGTTGTAGTACCACAACTTGGGTACATATACTTGGTCAGCTGCTGCACCGGATCTGAGCGACTCCTGGATTTTATTGTGTTCCCGCTTGTACATGTTTCGCAAGATACCAATTTTCCTGTCCACAACCTTGAGGTCTGCCTGGAGGAGTCGAGTCTTCACAAACTCTAAAAGTTTGCCCAGTGTTGACTTTCTAACATCCCTATTATAATATAGGGGGTGTTTGACCTCCCACAGGTTTTTCTTGTCCTGATAGAGCTCAATAAATTGGCTCAAAAATTCTTCCTCTTTAAAGGGATTCATTTTTTCTGCAAGACAAGACACAAGATCCAAACTAATGTCAGTCACAAATCACAGGATTATTTTTGGTTGTAATCTAGGGGACACATACATACACACATACACACACCCACACACACACACACCCCCATTTTAATCTTACCTTCATTTCTGACGCTCGCTACTTCCGCACGGACATACGTAGGCCATCGTAATAGCTTTATATACACTGCGCATGTGTCATGCTCCGCCTGCGTCGCCCACCCCTGACGTTCTTTAGTACGATTTGTCCCCGCTCCTTCACTCTTCGTTGCGCAGTGGGAGTAGATAGCAAAAGATGGCGGAGAGAATCAGTGGAAGTACCGTGGAGGAAAGCCCGGAGCTCCAAACATCCACATCCCGGAGGAGATATAAGGCCACCAACATGGCTTTTGAAGAGATGGTGGAGCTGGTGTCCATATTGAGAAGGGAGGACTACGATGGGAAAAAAGGACCGTACACACGACCGAATATGTGGAAGGACAAAATAATGTCCTCAGTTGTCACCGCTCTAGAATCAAAATTTGGCACAAAATGGTCGAAAGAACAATTGAGGAAGCGATGGTCTGACATCAAAAGTCGGGAGCCCGAACAATATTGGCGAATAAAGAAGCTGCTTAAAAATAGTAAGTACTTGTTGTGTTTTACTATTGAGATACTTAACTTGCATGCTGATCCTTATTTTTGGACTTTATACAGCATCGTTCGTAAAGACCGTTCTTTGTAAAATACATATGATACTTTAGAAAATGACATTATTTTTTCGCCAAATACGATGGGACAGGGTTGGACATACATTTATGTCTTGATAATTTGTCAATTTCCCACAATTTGTTGATGTGGTGTAGATGTGTTTGAAAATATAATGCTTCTTCCAAAATGATTCAGTGTAATGTAGGGACAGGACACAGCAGCTGTTTCCACATCTGGACTCACGAGCACTATAGTGTACTATGTGACCATAAATAAATTTTAGAGGGGTAATACACATAGGAGAGCATTGAGGTGTCTGCATCTGTGAAACTTGCCAGAAAATGTGCATTGTTTATAATTGTTGTTCAGAGGGAATGTTCATCCTGTCTTCAAAATTTTTTATGATGAAAAAAGGCAATTGGCCACAACTCATAACCAACGTTTAAGTTTATTTATTAAAATCTAAAATATCACTGTGTTTTAACTATACCTTTTGTTCAATTCTCATAGGGGAGAAAAGACTCAGACAACAGTCCAAGGATCCCAGGACCCCCCCAAGTCACCAGCCTGAGGCAGAAGATACCCCAAGCCCCAGCTCAAGACCACGCCCAGCCGACGACCTGGAGGAAGGAGAGGTGGAGGAAGTGTGCAAGGTTTCAAGCCCACCAAGTGAGTGACTGACACCCCAGCTTGAGTTAATGTATTTTGGCGTGCATATTGTAAACCTTGTTTTTATTCACTCATTTTAGGTGAGTTTCTGGTTGTGGAAGGCCAAGCAGCAGAGCCCTTCACCACAGACAGTGCGCAAAGACTGATTGGCCAGATAATGCTGTGGAATGGCCAAATCGATAAAATGCGTGACCAAATTCACAGCATGCAACTTCGCCTGGACTCCATGCAACAGGAAATGAAGAACATGATTGATGTTTTAGGCAGAATATAATAACGTTTGGCCTAAAAACATCAATCATGTTCTTCATTTCCTTGTGAAGTTTGTTTTTTTTCTAAAATGTTTTTCTAATTTTTTGGTGATCCCAAAATTTACATTCTGATGCACACGGTGTGTCATCATGTGCTATCTTCCATCATGGGTTATCAATGTACTTGTTTTGTTTTTGCAACCCCTTCATCCTGAAAATTCTTTGTTGGTGATAGGAACCAAAAAAGGGATTGCGCACACAAAACACGTACATTGCTCACCCATGATGGGAGATAGCACATGTTGACTTGACCCTTTTGTAAAGCTCAATTTTGAGCATATTCTAAATGAACGATTTCCAAGGGTGACATCACATGCACCGTTCTATAAATGTTGAACTTTGTAAGTTCTTTAATGTTTTGTTCTGTTTCTAAAAACACTGTTGTGTATGTAAATCTTTTTTAGAAAGGTCTATTTTGGCTAAAATATGCCTTTAATAATTTTGTAAACAAACAATTTTTTACACAACGTAAAATATTTTAAACAAAAAAAAAAAAACAAAACAAAAAAAAAATACACCTTTCAATGTGCACAAAGTAACATTTTGTTCATAATACAATGTGTGTGGCTGATTATTGAAGACAAATTTTATTTTTTATTTTTTGGGGGCCTGATTAAATAAAGCTAAATGCACTTGCCACTACTACAAGTGCACTAGGAGAAAGACATAACTATAAATGCAAACAAGAATAAAAACAAGATATTTTAGAAAAATAATTTTATTTTATTTTTTTTTCAAAAATTACAGCTGTTGCTGAATAGCAATGGCCCCCCGACCATTAAAATAATTGACATAACGGTCACGTTATTTCTAGGCCTGTCAAAGTGGTATCCTGTTCCAGTCCGGCCTCAGGCCCAACAGAGGATATATATGTTGCTGAATGTCTCCTTAAAAAGTTATGCAAGATACAGCAAGCAAGGATGATGTAGTTTAATTTATAGTCCGCCAAATGAATTGAAGAAAGGAATAAACGGAACCGGCTGGCCAGAATCCCAAAGGCATTCTCCACAACTCTTTATGCTCTGGTCAGCCGGTAATTAAATACCCTCCTCTCAGGGGTGAGTGTCCTTTGGGGGAACGGCCTCATCAAGTGCTCACCGAGAGCAAACGCTTCATCAGCAATAAAAACTGAGGGGAGTCCATCGACATTCTCATCATCAGGTGGCAATTCCAGGCCACCGGTCTGGAGACGATGGCACATCTCGGTCTGTGCAAAGACTCCTCCATCAGACATCCAGCCGTTCTTCCCCACATCCACAAACAGAAAGTCCAAATGTGCCGAGACCACCACCCCTTGTAGTTATAGAAATAAGACCCCGAATGCGGTGGTGGCACAATCCGGACATGCTTCCCGTCAATCACCCCGACACAGTTGGGAAAGTCCCAACGGTCAGTGAACTGGGAGGCCACAGTCTGCCATTCCTGTGTACTTGAAGGAAACTGTGGAGTGCAAAAAAGAAAAAAAACTAAGATAAGGACTTTAAAACCTAAATTGTATATCAGATTACACCAAAACATTAGTGAACAACAGCAGTCAAACATTATTTATATGTGTATTTGTAATTAAAATGTTCAAAAACATAAGGCACACTTATAAGATTAATCACCCCCTCTGATGGCCCATTGATACATTTGAATGTGGGGGGAGGGGTTCTAATTAGGGCCCGAAACACACCTGACTGGTTGAAACATTTGAGGGGTGGGGGAGGGGTTCTAATTAGGTTAACAAACACACCTGACTGGTTCAAACATTTGTGGGGGGGTTCTAATTAGGTTAACAAACACACCTGACTGGTTCAAACATTTGTGGGGTGGGGGAGGGGCTCTAATTAGGTTAACAAACACACCTGACTGGTTCAAACATTTGTGGGGTGGGGGAGGGGTTCTAATTAGGTTAACAAACACACCTGACTGTTTCAAACATTTGTGGGGTGGGGGAGGGGTTCTAATTAGGTTAACAAACACACCTGACTGGTTGAAACATTTGTGGGGTGGGGGAGGGGTTCTAGTTAGGTTAACAAACACACCTGACTGGTTCAAACATTTGTGGGGTGGGGGAGGGGTTCTAATTAGGTTAACAAACACACCTGACTGGTTCAAACATTTGTGGGGTGGGGGAGGGTCAAACAAGACAATGGAGCAGACAATATACATTGTTCAAGGGACTATAGGCTAGAGATCTAAAAGGACCTAGGATTGCATGGTGGGGAGGTTAATGAAGGAAAATATGCATGTAGGTCAATAAATGATTAATGTCCAAAAACAGTCATGCATGAAGATAAAGGGGACATTCACAGCATATTGAAAGCATGGCAATTAGGTAAGGAGGACAGTTATACAATACATCAAAAAACATTTAATACATATCATGTAATGTTAAAGGATAAAACTTACCTTCATATAGTCCTTCTGCAGGACCTGAATAATAGCAGAACAGGTCTCTGGGATTATGATCCCCAGAGCCTGGGGGGAGATGCCTGTCGAGAACTTCAAGTCCTGAAGACTTCTCCCTGTCGCCAAGTAACGTGGCAACTAGCCTCTGCTCTGCACTGATGGCTTGCCTCATGCAGGTATCCTGCCTGCTGATATAGGGGGTCAGCATAGCCAGCAGACGCTCAAAGACGGGGTCCGTCATCCTGAGAAAATTCCTGAAATCCTCAGGATTATTCTCACGGAGATCACGGAGCAAAGGCATGTGCAAGAATTGGTCACGCTGGCGCAACCAATTCTTCATCCATGAACTCCTCCTCGCCCTGTTCATGGACTGGACTCGGGTCAAAGTATTAACCCCAACACCAAGTCCCCACGCAGCACGAACTCGAGAACGAGAACGTCCACGCGACATGGCTTCAAAACGGTCGGCTGGTCAAACAAACAAACTTATAACAAACGCACTGAAGAACAGCAAGGCCTATGAAGAACAACCTGAAAATCAGTAACGAGCGGACCAGAACGGCCTGCAAGGCAGGGTACAAACTGACCAACACGCACTGAAAAGCAGATACAAATCTCACAAGCACAAACTGAACCGCAGAAAACGATCGAAATAAGCTAAAGTGTGAAAAGCGTGAATCGTCTCTAACAAAACTTCTACTAACACGAGATAAACACGAGATTAGCAGAAGGAGCCCAAAGGGTGCCGTAGTGGGGCTTGAACTTCCTTTTTATAGTCCCGTCGTACGTGCTATACCTCACCGCGTTCCAAACCAGCAGACTTTTGCAGTGAGGGTGTGTGGCCAAGTCCGTCCGTTTTTAAGTCCGGCGCAAGGAGCCAACAAAGTCCGGCGAAAAGTTCGCCGGGCAAAGTCTGCCGTAAAGTCTGCTCGTGTGTATGCAGCATTAGAGTTACCTGGTCTGACAGTGAGCATAAGCACGCTGATGGTGTCATTCCTGTGCTCTTTGCCTTCTGCAACCATGTTCACTCTGTTAGACTAACACCATTGTGAAAATCAATAGTGCCCTGATTAATTCAGAATGCTGCCCCTACCTCTCCCAGGGCATATGGTACAGATAAAGTGGATTATCTGTGTCCACAGGCAAAGGTAGGCAAGGTGTAGAGTTCACCAGAGCACACCGGTGATGGGCAGACAGCTGCACACAGCTTCAGGTTTCAGTCCTCCATACACCAAGACAGACAACAGCAAGCAGAAATGAATGGGCGTACAGAATCAAGGCTGTGGTCAGGACAAGTAGATTCATTGTGAATCTGTTTTCTACAATGATAGTAAATCTTATCTATCTATCTATCTATCTATCTATCTATCTATCTATCTATCTATCTATCTATCTATCTATCTATCTATCTATCTATCTATCTATCTATCTATCTATCTATCTATCTATCTATCTATCTATCTATCTATCTATCTATCTATCTATCTATCTATCTATCTATCTATCTATCTATCTATCTATCTATCTATCTATCTATCTATCTATCTATCTATCTATCGGATCATCCTTTTTAAATAAAAAATCATATATGCACAGGGTAATCCAAAAATGAGTTCAAGAATACGGAGCAAATACCGTATTTATCGGCATATAACATGCGCCGGTGTATAACGCGCACCCCAAGTTTAGGAGGGAATTTTAAGGAAAAAAACTTTTAGGAGGGAAGTTTAAGGAAAAAAACGTACATTTAAATGCCCATCAATGCAGCGTTATCGTGTCCATCTGCAGCCTTGCCCCAGTGTCCAGTGCAGCCTTGTCAGTGCAGCTTTGCCCCAGTGCATCCTTGTCAGTGCAGCTTTGCCCCAGTGCAGCCTTGTCAGTGCAGCTTTGCCCCAGTGCAGAATTGTCAGTGCAGCTTTGCCCCAGTGCAGCCTTGTCAGTGCAGCTTTGCCCCAGTGCAGAATTGTCAGTGCAGCTTTGCCCCAGTGCAGCCTTGCCCCAGTGGTCAGTGCAACCTTGTCCCCAGTGTACATTACATGATCACCGCCGACATACACAAGTTTAGTGTGTAGTTTTAAATATGGCGCCGCAGAGTTCGGAGGGACTAAACGAGCGCCGCCGAGAACACAAAATAGCGGGGATCGGCGTATAACACGCACCCACGATTTTCCCCTGATTTTAAGGGGAAAAAAGTGCATGTTATACGCCGATAAATACAGTATTTAACCAGTTACCAACTGGCCCATAGCCAAATGACGGCTGCAGGGCGGTTGGTTAACTCTGGGAGGGCGTACAGTGACGTCCTCCCAGAATCCTACTCTCGTGCGCCCCCTGGGGCACGCACCCGAGTACATCTCTGACCGGACCCGGCGCATCACGGTCAATCGCGGCCGTTTACCACGTGATCGCTCCGTCAAATGACGGAGCGATCACATGTAAACAAACCGGCATCATTTCATGACACCGTTTCCTCTCCTCCCCTCTCTGTACTGATCAGTACAGAGGGGGAGGGATCGGATGGCAGCGGTGCTGTGGGCTGGATGTGTAGTGCCCACAGCGCTGCTCAGTGACAAATACAGTAACAGCCATGGATCCATCCATCCATGCTCAGCCATCCCCCCCATGCTCAGCAATACCCTGCACTACTCTGCAATGCCCCGCAATACTCTGCAATGCCCCGCAATACTCTGCAATGCCCAGCACTACTCTGCAATACCCAGCACTACTCTGCAATGCTCTGCAATACTCTGCAATACCCTGCAATACTCTGCAATACTGTGCAATGCTCAGCAATACCCAGCAATACTCTGCAATGCCCCGCAATACTCTGCAATGCCCCGCCATACCCTGCAATACCCCACAATACTCTGCAATACCCTACAATACTATGCAATACCCTGCAATACCCCGCAATACTCTGCAATACCTCGCAATACCCTGCAATACCTTGTAATACCCCGCAATACTCTGCAATATTCTGCAATACCCCGCAATACTCTGCAATACTCTGCAATACCCCGCAATACCCTACAATACCCCGCAATAATCTGCAATACTCTGCCATACCCAGCCATACTCTGCCATACCCAGCCATACTCTTCCATACCCTGCCATACTCTGCAATACCCAGCCATACTCTGCAATATTCAGTGATACCCAGCCATACTTTGCCATACCCAGCCATGCTCGGCCATACCCTGCCATGCTCAGCCATACTCGGCTGTACTCGGCCTCTGTATGTGGCCAGGCTGTGGAAATCTCACACATGTGGTATCACCATACTCAGGAGGAGTAGGAGAATCTATTTTGGGGTGTCATTTTTGGTATGTACATGCTATGTGTTGGAAATATTGTATAAATGGACAACTTTATGTTACAGTTTTTCTCCATTGTTTTGGCTCATTTTTGAAACAGAAATGACATTCTCAAAACTCTAAGTTCATTTGGCAAAACAGTCTTACAGTTCAGCACAACACTATAACTCACGTGCAAAAGCTCACATCTCTCCCAAAACTGTTCACTCATGTTTCAAAACCATATTCCTTTCCCATATAAAGAGTCAGTGCTACCAAAATGGCAAAGATTCTTCTCAATTGCTTTGGCTCATTTCTTGAAACAGACCAGACGTTCTTAACTCTCTTGGTGCTTTTGCCAAAATAACCTGGATGGTTCAGCACAACACCATGGTTCACCTTCAAAAGCTCATATCTTTCCCAAAACAGTTCACTCATGTGTCAAAAATAAATTTCTTTCTCATTCAAATAGTCAGTGCCCCCAAAATGCTTCGTCCCTTTGGCATTGTGTAAGCACTGCAAGTCAAAATGTTTAGATGTTTTGTCTCTAAGGCAGAGGACCATTGAAATATCCCTCATGTCCACCTTTCAGTCTTAGCCCAGTCCTTCATTGACAATGGTTACTGTATAGTTTTTGTCTAGCTAACTGAGTACAATTGTGTATAAAACTGAAAAAAAAGAAAAGATTTTAGGGTAAGAGTAGCCTCCAAGGTTTGACATCACACATTGCACTCATATACTGCCAAGGAAAAATTACTTTACAGTATTGTAACCATTATCATTCACACACAAAATAACTTCCATACATCAGAGTAAAAAGAAAATGTATACAGCATAATATATGTAAATATAAACACACAAACATAAATAAGGAAAATTACATTTAGCCTACAATGCTGTAAATAAAGCTGGAGTTTCACAACTACTGTAACATCTCTTCACTGGCCACCGTCCTCACCCTCCTGCCCATCCAAACGCTGCTGTCTGTCTGGCCACAGATTCTCATCAACATTGCAGCGTATATCCTCCCTTGTGATGCAACGAGGGAAGAAACGGTGTGCATGTCGCAACCATCCCCTACACTGATCTCCTGTAATATTCTCACAGGCAGCATCCATTGCATGGAGCAGGGACCTCTGATCTTGAGCCCGATGCTCATACACTCTCCACCTCCAAGCGGAGAAAAACTCCTCAATAGGGTTGAGGAAAGGAGAGTAAGGTGGTAGGAACACCATATCCATCCTTGGATGAGCAGTGAACCAGGCCCTGATAAGCAGGCCACTGTGGAAATTCACATAGTCCCATACAATTATATATTGTGGTAGGTGAGGCCTTATGAGACCTCTCTTATTTTTAGGGATCAAATCCAAATGAAGGCGGTCCAAAAAGATGAGGAGCTTCTGTGTATTCTATGGGCCAAGACTGGGGATGTGAGTGGCTACACCATTCTCAGAAATGGCAGCACACATAGTTATATTGCCCCCTCGCTGGCCTGGGACATGCACCGTGGCCCGGTGGCCAATAAAATTACAGCCACGTCTTCGGCCCTTGGCCTGGTTGAAGCCAGCCTCATCCACATACACGAGTATGTGAGAGGTCTCGTTTCCTTGCAATGCCATTATTCTCAACAATAGAGTAAAAAAAGAAAACATCAAATCAGTCATACAGAAGAGTCATACACTACAGTTACAGACAGTTACATAGGAATGTTCTATGTTCTACACAAGTTCAATATATTACTGGCCAGTATTCCAGTGGTTCCAAACCTGGGGTACATGTACCCTATGTAGAGGTACTACAGGAGGTATTTGACAGAAAGGGGAGGGGAAAAAATATCAATGAGTAGACTTACTGAAATGTTACAGTAAAACCCACAGTATTAGATAGATTTACATGGGAGGCACTACTGTAATTGCAGCTCTTTGACCCTTTTTATTACTGTATTATATGTTATTTTCTTCAAAATAGAAAAATATGGATTATAATGATAATTGCATCATACAGTAAGCTGCAGTTTTTAGACAAAATGTTTATAAATCAGATACGTAAATCAAATACTTTCATACCTGGATTACCTAGATTCAGAAATCAGGTAAAGTGGGTACTGAAACCAATACATTTTCGGGAACCACTGCTTATGGTAATTGTAAAAAGGTTATCTTGATGGACAACCAGTGACTGACTTACATGTACATACTGGTACCGCAGCTCTTTCACTCTGTCAGACTTCCTCTCAAATGGTACCCTGTAAATTTGCTTCATTGTCATCTGATGCTTTTTCAATATGAGGGCTATTGTGGAGATGCTTATAGAGTTGACATTTTGGAATATGGCATTGTCTTTCAGTGCGGATTTGTCTCAATGTGATGGCATTATTTGCAAACACCATGTTACAGATCTCTTGTTCTTGTTGTTCATTGAGAAGTTTTCCTTGGCCACCCGTGCCAGGTTGTCGTCCAATCCTAGACATAGAATTCAAAGGACAACACTCCATTCCTAATTTATACCTTATGTATTCCGTACAGAATGAGTTACCAATGTAATCGTAATGCACAGTGTCCTGTCCTATACATTATATAATTCCATCATTGACTGACTACATACCTGTTTTCCCTGTGAAAGGTTTGGATGATAGAGAAGACTGTAGAGCGAGGCACATTAGGCTGCACTCGGCGACCTTCCTCCGCCATTGTGAGGCCATGGTCAATGACATGATCTATAATTGTGGCCCGAATTTCATCAGGGACAGCATAGTGTCTTCGTGCTCTTCAGCCTCTTCCCCCTATTCCACCACCACTCACCCTTACTCCTCTTCCGCTTCTTCTTCCTCTTCCTCGAGCAGGCAGTTTCCCTTGTTCATTTACTTGGCCAGGTGCCTCCATGTTCAGAAATTGTACTGGTCTTGCATGGTCAAGCTCTACATATACATGTTTGGCAGCATTTACAATCATGGACAGCACCTGTCAGGTAACTAAACATACTGTTTGATTGGTCATCTGAGACCAACTCCAACTCCTCCTTTGTTAGTCAAGTTCTAGTTGCACCTGACTGTCAATTGCTGTAATCATTTTATCAAATGTTCCAAGAGATTTATATATGGTATTCATGGTATTATGTTCCTGAATAATTTTGACAATTGAACAGACTATTGTGCATGTGATGACTTAAACAATGAAATGACGCTGACACGTTTTGGAGAGAACAACCATTAGACTGAGAATTGACAATCAGTTTAGATCAACAAGATCTATTCACTTGGAAATTGTGCTAAATGTAGGCTACTTGTACTTAATCATTTGAAAGATGTACTGAGACATTGAGACATGTACTGAGACATTTGCAATTTTGATGAAATGAGTGAGAAATTCAATTCAGTTGTGAACAATTGCCAAGTGGTTTGGAGATTTGTCCATGTTGTTTTGAGAATGTCATTTCTGTTTCAAGAAATGAGCCAAAACAATGGAGAAAAACTGTAAAAAAAAAAAAGCGTTTTAATCACTTCCCGCCCGCCGCCCGTCATACGACGTCCTTGACTTTGTGCAGGGATATCTGAATGAGGCCTGCAGCTGCAGGCCTCATTCAGATAACAGCCTTTTCATCCGGCGATTCTCTACACCATAAGAATGATCATAGTGGCTGTTCCGCTGCTTGATCATTCTTACAGGAGGCGAGAGGGGACGTCCCCCCCTCCCGCCGCCCTCAGGTGCTTCTACCGACTCACCGCTACGATCTAAGCTAGGGTTGTTTTTTTTATTTTTTTATTTCAGGCTTCCCAGCCTAGAGGTGAGATGTGGGATCTTATTAACCCCATATCTCACTGTAAAGAGGACCTGTCATGCCATATTCGTATTACAAGGGATGTTTAAATAGAAATAAAAGTAATCAAAATTTTTTTTTTTTGGAAAAATATAAGTAAAATGAACAATTAAAAAAAAAAATTCCCAGTGTCCCCGTGTGCTCGCATGTAGAAGCGACTGCATATGAAGGTCCCGCCCACATATGAAAATGGTGTTCAAACCACACATGTGAGGTATCGCTGCGGTCGGTAGTGTGAGAGCAATAATTTTGGCCCTAGACCTCCTCTGTAACTCAAAACATGTAACTAGTAAAAATTTTTAAAGCGTCGCCTATGGGGATTTTTAAGTAGCGAAGTTTGGCGCCATTCCACGAGTGTGCAATTTTGAAGGGTGACATGTTATGTATCTATTTACTGGGCATAAATTTATCTTTCACATCATGCAAAAACATTGGGCTAACTTTACTATTTTGGGTTTTTTTTAAGCACAAAACTGTTTTTTTCCCCCCAAAAAATTGAAAAATTGCTGCGCAAATACCGTGCAAGATAAAAAGTTGCAACGACCGCCATTGTATTCTCTAGGGTCTTTGCTAAAAAAAAATATATAATGTTTTGGGGTTCTATGTAATTTTCTAGCAAAAAAATGATGATTTTTACATGTAGGAGAGAAATGTCAAAATTGGCCTGTGTGCTCCACAACGCCTGAAGGTGCTCTGTGCATGTTGGGCCTCTGTATGTGGCCAGGGTGTGTAAAAGTCTTACACATGTGGTATCACCATACTCAGGAGTAACAGCAGAATGTGTTTTGGGGTGTAATTTGTGGTATGCATATGCTGTGTGTGAGAAATAACCTGCTAATATGACAATTTTGTGAAAAAAAAAAAATCTTGATATTTCAAAGAATTGTTGGAAAAAATGAGAACTTTAAAAAACTCATTATGCATCTTTCTAAATACCTAGGAATGTCTTCTTTCCAAAAAGTGGTCATTTGGGGGGTATTTGTACTTTTCTGGCATGTTAGGGTCTCAAGAAATGAGATAGGCCATCAGTACTTCAGGTGTGATCAATTTTCAGATATTGGCACCATATCTTTTGGCCAAAATATATGAAGAAAAAATTACTAATTTGCAAAATTTTATAACAGAAACGAAGAAAAATTCAATTTTTTACAGATTTTTTGGTCTTTTTTTTATAGCACAAAAAATAAAGAACACAGCAGTGATTAAATACCACCAAAAGAAAGCTCTATTTGTGTGAAAAAAAGGACAAAAATTTCATTTGGGTACAGTGTTGCATGACTGAGTAATTGTCATTCAAAATGTGAGAGCACCGAAAGCTGAAAATTGGTCTGGTTATTAAGGGGGTTTAAGTGCCCAGTGGTCAAGTGGTTAATAATGTAGTCTAACAGTTTACGCAGCGCTTTACAATGTAGAGGGGGGACAGAACTTACATTCTAAAGGAAGGGGGAGGTGGTACAAAAGCTAATAGATGCAGGGAATGATTTCATGGGGGTGGCTCAGGGATAGTTGTTAGGTGGGTGTGGGATAGGCTTCCTTGAATAAGTGAGTTTTCAGGGATCTCCTAAAGGTGGACAGGTTAGGAGCTGATCGGATATACCGGGGCAGGAAGTTCCGGAGGATGGGAGAGGCTCTGGAGAAGTCCTGAAGGCAAGCATGAGAGGAGGTAATAAGGGAGCTAGAGAGCAGGAGGTCCTGGGAGGAGCGGAGGGGACGATTTGGGCAATATCTGCAGATGAGGTTGGTTACGTAACTGGGGGCGATGTTGTGGATGGCCTTGTATGTTGTGGTTAGCATTTTGAATTTTATACGGTGGGGTAGGGAAGCCAGTGAAGGAACTGGCAGAGAGGGGCAGCAGTCATGGATTGATTAGTGAGGTGTATTAGTCTAGCAGCAGTATTCATAATAGACTGAAGGGGGGATAGCCTGTGTAAGGGTAGGCATAAGGGTGTCATTAAGAATTAATGGCACTGCTGTGTATGTGCTGTGTATCTGCTAAAGGGCAGCCCATTTCTGTAGTGTCAGGAAAGCGTTTTTGCATGCGTTACCCAACACAGACAAATGTGAACACAGGCTAAATCTCTTAGTTACATTGGTGGTCAGTGTAAATCCTCTCATTATATTGGGGCTTGGTGTACAATTCCTTCATTCACACTAGTGGCCAGTGTGAAGGTCCCCCTTACATTGGTTGTCAGTGTAAATCTTCTCATTACATTGGGGCTTGGTGTACAATCCCTTCATTCACACTAGTGGCCAGTGTGAAGGTTCCCCTTACATTGGTGGTCATTGTAAATCCCTCCTTACATTGGAGGTTACTGTAAATTCTCCTATTACATCAGTGGTCAGTGTAAATCCTCATTACATTGGTAGCCAGTGTAGAAACTCCTCTTTATATTGGTAATCTGTACAAAAAACCAAACTTGCATTTGTGGTCAGTTTGAATCCTCCCTTTCATTGGTGGCCCATGTAGAAGCCCCCTATAAATTGGTGGTGAATGTAAATCCCCCCTTACATTGGTGACCAGTGTAGAATCCCCCCCTTTGTTGGTTGTTGATGTAAAATCCCCCATTACATTGGTTGTCATTGCAAACTTTTCATTACATTGGTGATCAGTGTACATTTCCCTTTACATTGGTGGTAAGTGCAGAATTGCCCTTACACTGGTGGTTAGTGTAAATCCCCCTTTACATTGGTGGTTAATGTAAATCCCCCCTAACATTGGTGGTTGGTGTAGAAGTGTCACCTTACATGACAGTCATTGTCTATCCCCTCTTACACTGGTGGTTGGTGTAAATGCTCGTATTGCATTGATATCAGTGTAGAAATCCCTCTTTATATTAGTGATTGGCACAAAGTCCCCCTTACATGGTGATTAGTGCAAATCCCCCCTCATATTGGTGGTCAGCGTAAATCCCCCCTCACATTGATGGTCAGTGTAAACCCCCCTCACATTGGTGGTCATTGTAAATTCCCTGTTACATTGGTGGTCAGTGTAGAATCCCCCACTATATACTTGCCAAAGGTTTCCAGCTTTGCTCTACATGATTCAGAATCTACCATAGTGTACTGCCTCCTAACTAATCCCACCCCCCCACCATTGCCACTGATCCCTTCAACCCCTCCAGCATTTCCACTGGTCACACCCCACCTCCCCCAGCATTGCCACTGATCCCAGGAGTCCTAGAAACCCTAGGAGTTTTCTGTCTATTGATGGGTCCCCTCACCTCCCCAGTCCATGGTGTGCAGGCAGTGAGGAGATGATGTGCTATAACGTTTAGCAACCAATCAGTGAGCAGTAATAATGTGCACTAACCTCTTACAACCAATAATTTAGCAGTAAGGATATGCAGTGACCTCTAGCAATCAATCAGTGAGCAGTAATAATGTGCAGTAACCTCTATCAACCAATTAGTGAGTAGTAAGGATGTCCAGTAACCTCTAGCAACCAATCAGTGAGCAGTATTGATGTACCGTAATCTCTAGCAACCAAATAACAAGCAGAAGTCATGTGCTGTAACCTCTAGCAAATAATTAGTGAGCCATAATGTGTGCTGTAACCTCTAGCAGCCAGTCATTGGCAACCAATTGCAATTGCTGCCCGATCTGATTCAGTAAACTGATTTTGAATCTAGCTGCTATTTATTGTATGTCCTTAGAGCAGGTGGAGAGTGAAATTGTATGGAGGGGGGGCCCAAGAAAATGTTTGCCCAGGGAGCAATCAATATTAAAGACGTTTTGATTTATATGTGTGTTAACTGAGATACTACAACATTGGAGATTGTTTCCCTGTTTTCTGAGAGCTGTATGGAGTTACTCCCTCTGGGGATGCTAAGCCAGAGTGTGTGGAGGACCATTATCTGCTGTTCGAGATTGATTTCATACATGTTTTGTTGGCCCATTTGTGGGTCTTTAACCGCTTGCCGCCCGCCATCTGTCATATGAAGGCCAGGCGGCGCGGCTCTCATTCTGGGAGGGCGCCCTGCCCTTTAAACAGGGAATGCACGCGATCGTACGTGCGCATCCCTGTACCCTCGGTGACGGCGTGTCACGGAGACACCGCTCGCCACCGAGGTGGGTAAACAGCCATTGGGCATAGCTGTTTACCACGTGATTGGCCGTGATGAAGTCACGGCCGATGACAGCTGGTACCGCCCCATTGTGCACAGCGCATGCGCGCGATCGGGAGCGTGCAGCGCGTGCACGTCAGTGGCGGCGTGTTCCCGGGAACACTACTCGTCACCGACGATGGTAAACAGCCATTGGCCGGTGGCTGTTTACCACGTGATCGGCTGTGATCCTTTCACAGCCGATCACTAAATGTAAACACAGAGCGGTAACTACCTGTTACCAGCTCTTCTCTCCTCACACACCGTTTCCAGTGTGAGGAGAGAAGAGCTAGGAGCAGTGAGTTACCGATCTGTGTCTGTATTGTACTGCACAAGCAAAACACTTGTCCCATCGACCCCTCAATTGTCATCTGTCACCCAACAGTCACCACAGTCACCCCATAAAGTGCACCTGTCACATAAGACTGCCATCAATGACCATCAGCTGTCACCTGTCAGCCATCACCCGTCACCCATCAGTGACCGTCAGCCATCACCCGTCACCCATCAGTGACCGTCAGCCATCACCCGTCAGCCATCACCCATCACTCATCAGTGACGTCAGCCATTACCCGTCACCTATCACTGACCGTCAGCCATTACCCATCACCCATCAGTGACTGTCAGCCTTCACCCGTCACCCGTCAGCCACCAGTGACCGTCAGCCATCACCCGTCACCCATCAGTGACCATCAGCCATCACCCGCCACCCATCAGTGACGTCAGCCATTACCCATCACCCATCAGTGACCGTCAGCCATTACCCGTCACCCATCAGTGACGTCAGCCATCACCCATCAGTGACCATCAGCCATCACCCGTCACCCATCAGTGACGTCAGTGACTACCCGTCACCCATTAGTGACGTCAGTGACTACCCGTCACCCATCAGTGACGTCAGCGATTACCCGTCACCCATCAGTGACGTCAGCCATTACTCGTCACCCATTAGTGACTGTCAGCGGTGCACCCATCAGTGACCGAGGCCTGTCACCCGTCAGTGACCATTATCCGTCACCGTCCGGGGCCTGTCACCCATCAGTGACCATCGCCTGTCACACCGTCATCATCTATCCGTGAACGTCACCTGCCACCCATCTCACAGCCCATCAGTGACCGTTACCTGCCACCTGTCACACAGCCATCAGCGTCATGTCCAAAAGATTATACACCAGTGAGGAGGCGTTCCAGATCCTCTCCATGACTGATGAGAGAAACGAGGAGTTCTCATCAGATTCTACCGTTTGGACTGCTTCCATGTGAACTGACCCTGGCCTGTTTTTTTGACTATGCCTCTGCCTACCGTTTGGACTGCTGCCACGTGAACTGACCCTGGCCTGTTTTGTGACTATGCCTCTGCCCACCGTTTGGACTGCCTCCACGTGAACTGACCCTGGCCTGTTTTATCAACTACGCTACTGCCTACTGGACTGATCTGTTGCCCTGCTACTGTAGTACACAGGGGTCTCACATATGTGAGGGGCTCCAGAATTGTTTTTTCAGATGAAGAAAACAATTTTTTTTGTTTTCTCCGGTTTCGGAATTTCCGGATTAGGGTCTGGAGTCCGGAGGCTTCATAGAGATTTGGGTGGGTCGAAGCCTCTACCCCTGTGCCCCTGTGCACAGGTCTTACCTGATTGCGGCCCTCAGCCTGATGCTGACTTACTGCCATCATGCCTCTGCCTGCCGCATGAATGGACCACACTGCTACCTGGACTATGCAAATAATTAGCTGTAGCAAGAGGCAGTATGTTTATGAAGGGCTGGAGAGTGGTACAATGAGTGTCTGCAGGTAACAGTGTACCAGGACCAATATTATGGCTGTGCTGGCTGTCTCTGCCTGGAGAATTTCTATGGACTGTGCTGTGCTGACAATATCCTTGCGCTGACTATAGACAATATTCCTGCCTGCTGTCTGGATAATTACTATTGCTGTTGCTAAGCACATCCCTGCATGCTGCCTGGACCAGTGCTCTCCTCTGTGGATACTACTAAAAGCCCAGGTAATGCTTTTTTGTTTTTTACCCTTTCCGCAATATAATTTATTTTGGATTGTAATTCTTGGTATGTACATGCTATGTGTTGGAAATATCTGATAAATTGTCAACTTTGTGTAAAAAAAATGCGTTCATTTTTTTTCCACATTTTCCAAAAACTTCAAGAAAAAAAGAACCGTTCAAAAGACTCATTATGCCTCATAGATTATACGTTGGGGTGTTTGCTTTCCAAAATTGGGTCATTTTGGGGCAATTCCATTGTCCTGGTGCTCCAGGGCCTTCAAAAATGTAATAGGTGGTTGAGAAATGAGATGTGTCATTTATGCTCGTAGAACGCCTGAAGATGCTACTTCAATATGAGGCCTTTGTATGTGGCCAGGCTGTGTAAAAGTCTCACGCATGTGGTATCGCCATACTCGGGAAGAGTAGCAGAATGTATTTTGGAGTGTCATCTTTGCTATGTACATGCTATGTGTTGGAAATATCTAATCAATTGTCAACTTTGTGTAAAAAAATGCGTTTTCATTTTTTTCCCACATTTTCCAAAAACTTCTGAAAAAAAATGCTCGTAGAACGCCTGAAGATGCTACTTCAATGTTGGGCCTTTGTACGAGGCCAGGCTGTGTAAAAGTCTCACACATGTGTTATTGCCATACTCAGGTGGAGTAGCAGAATGTATTTTGGGGTGTCATCTTTGCTATGTACATGATATGTGTTTGAAATATCTGCTAAATGGACAACTTTGCAACTTTGTGTAAAAAAAAATGCGTTTTCATTTTTTTTCCACATTTTCCAAAAACTTCTGGAAAAAAATGAACCGTTCAAAAGACTCATTATGCCTCATAGATTATACATTGGAGTGTTTGATTTCCAAAATGGGGTAATTTTGGGGGCAATTCCCTTTGTCCTGGTGCTCCAGGGCCTTCAAAAGTGTAATAGGTGGTTGAGAAATGAGATGTGTCATTTATGCTTGTAGAACGCCTGAAGATGCTACTTCATAATAAGGCCTTTGTATGTGGCCAGGCTGTGTAAAAGTCTCACACATGTGGTATCGCCATACTCGGGAAGAGTAGCAGAATGTATTTTGGGGTGTAATTTGTTGTATGCATATGCTCTGTGAGAGAAATAACCTGTTAATATGACGATTTTGTAAAAAAAAAAAAAAAATCTTAATTTTGCTAAGAATTGTGGGAAAAGATTACAACTTAAAAAAAAACTCACCATGCTACTTACTTATTACCTTGGAATGTCTACTATCTAAAAAGGGGTCATTTGGGGGGTATTTGTACTTTCCTGAATTGTTAGTATCTCAAAAAATGAGATAGGCCTTCAGTACATCAGGTGTGATCAGATGTGATTAATTTTCAGTGATTGGCACCATAGTTTGTAGACTCTATAACTTTCACAAAGACCAAATAATTTACACTTTTTTGGGGTTATTTTTACTGAAGATATGTAGCAGTATAAATTTTGACCAAAATGTATGAAGAAAAATGACTAATTTGCAAAATTTTATGACAGAAACAAAGAAAAAGGCATTTTTTTCACAAAATTTACGGACATTTTTATTTATAGCACAAAAAAATCAAAAACCCACTAGTGATTAAATACCACCAAAGGAAAGCTCTATTTGTGTGAAAAAAAGGACGCAAACTTCATATGGGTACAATGTTGCATAACTAAGTAATTGTCATTCAAAGTGTGAGGGCGATGAAAGCTGAAAATTGGTCTGGGCAGGAAGGGGGTGTAAGTACACTGTATTGAGCTGGTTAATTAAGGTGAGCATGCATTTCACTAGGTGGCGGAGCACTATTTTTTAATGTGGTGGAGCACTGAGTTGATCTAAGGGATAAAATGTACCATTTTTCCTATGAAGACACGTGTCAGAAACCATAAACCAGACCGAGACAGAAGTACAGTAAAATCACACTTGTTTATTAATAAAAATAAAAAGGTAAATAGAGTAAGCGTAGTCAAAGCATAGCCAGAGTCCAGTAACCGGATCGGGTAGTCAGCCAAGCCAGAGTTCATTAACCAGATCGGGTAATCAGCCAGGCCAGAAGTCAGGGATCCAAGTAGAGGAACAGAAAGCAGGATAAGGAGCCAGAAGGGATGTCAGCAAAGCCAGTCTTTAAACAGGAAGCAGGAGATGGTTTCTTGTGATGTGACCAAGATGAAGGCAGAGATCAAGTGAGCTGGACGGCTTTAAGTAGGCAGGACTGACGAGCAGAATCAAAAACGGCTGGGTAACTGTGGAGAAAGATGGGAGCTGGCAATTAGCCGACAGCTGAGTGGCTAGCTAAGAGAAGGAAGGGCTGAGCCCAGCCCTGACAACATGTTTCTATGAAGATGCACTATTAAAGCACGTTCTTTTTGGACTGTTGGGGCTTTTTCTACTTACTTTATTTGGATACTATATATGTTTTCTTATTTGCACAGATTTGTTGGCACTTTGTTATGTTATTTTATGATAGCCATCAATATTGAGTCAAGGTAGATGACAGTTATATTAATATTTTTTCTTTATTTTTCATATATTATTTGGGCAGAGCAATCACATGTTGCTTATGTAATTTTGCACCGTATGTGGGAACACATGCAGTGATAGCAGCAGCCATAAGTAAGAGTTTGGAGCTAGGTGGCAGCACACAACACTTCCATTATTTCTATTTGAGGATCACAGCCTCATTGGTTTTCTACAGAACATCACCCTCCCACAATTAGAAGAAGCAAACAGGAAAATCCTTAATGCCTCAATTACTAAAGAAGCTACAACTAGTGGTCTCAAACTTCCCAAATGCAAAAGCCCCTGGGAGCAACGTTTTACCTATTGAAATGTATAAAACATTTGGGGAGTTAGTTCTACTGGAATTAGTCTCCTCTATATCTGTTCCTAAGGAACAGATCCATGTACAAAATGAAGCTGCAATGATCTATGTACAATATGAAGCAATTATTGTAGTGATTTTGTAACCTAGGAAAGACCCGACCCTGGCAGACTCCTATAGACCTCAGTCTTGACAACTGATCTCAAAATATTATCCAAAGTCCTTGCTGTTTATCTAAAGTTAAAATCAAACTGATCCACACAGATTAATCAGGATTTATTCCTGATAGATCCACAGTAGGGATGAGCTGAACACCCCCCTGTTCGGTTCGCACCAGAACATACGAACAGGACACGAACATGAATAATCAAAAGTGCTAATTTTAAAGGCTTATATGCAAGTTATTGTCATAAAAAGTGTTTGGGGACCTGGGTCCTGCCCCAGGGGACATGGATCAATGCAAAAAAAAGTTTTAAAAACTACCGTTTTTTCAGGAGCAGTGATTTTAATAATGCTTAAAGTCAAACAATACAAGTGTAATATCCCTTTAAATTTCATAGCTGGGGGGTGTCTATAGTATGCCTGTAAATGGGTGCATGTTTGCCGTGTTTAGAACAGTCTGACAGCAAAATTACATTTAAAAAAAAAAGTCATTTAAAACTACTCGTGGCTATTGCATTGCCGGTCCGACAATACACATAAAAGTTCATTGATAAAAACGGCATGGGAATTCCCCACAGGGGAACCCCGACCCAAAATTAAAGAAAAAAAATGACGTGGGGGTCCCTCTAAATTCCATACCAGGTCCTTCAGGTCTTGTATGGATATTAAGGGAAACCGCGGCCAAAATTTAAAAAAAAATGACATGGGGGTTCCCCTAAATTCCATACCAGACCCATCAGGTCTGGTATGGATTTTAAGGGGAACCCCCCGCCAAAATTTAAAAAAAAAACGGCGTGGGGTCCCCCCAAAAATCCATACCAGACCCTTATCCGAGCACGCAACCTGGCAGGCTGCAGGAAAAGAGGGGAGATGAGAGCGCCTCCCCCTCCTGAACCGTACCAGGCCACATGCCCTCAACATTGGGAGGGTGCTTTGGGGTAGCCCCCCAAAACACCTTGTCCCCATGTTGATGAGGACAAGGGCCTCATCCCCACAACCCTGGCCGGTGGTTGTGGGGGTCTGCGGGCGGGGGCCAGATCCCGGCCCCCCCTTGTGAAATGGTAAGGGGGTATTGTACCCCTACCATTTCACTAAAAAACTGTCAAAAATGTTAAAAATGACAAGAGACAGTTTTTGACAATTCCTTTATTTAAATGCTTCTTCTTTCTTCTATCTTCCTTCATCTTCTTCTTCTTCTGGCTCTTCTGGTTCTTCCTCCGGTGTTCTCGTCCAGCATCTCCTCCGCGGCGTCTTCTATCCTCTTCTCCTCGCGCCGCTCCGCACCCATGGCATGGGGGGAGGCTCCCGCTCTTCTCTTCATCTTCTTCTCTTCTTCATCTTCTTCTCCGGGCCGCTCTGCACCCATGCTGGCATGAAGGGAGGCTCCCGCTGTGTGACGCGTCTCCTCTTCTGACGGTTCTTAAATAACAGAGGGGTGGGGCCACCCGGTGACCCCGCCCCCCTCTGACGCATGGTGACTTGACGGGACTTCCCTATGATGTCACGGGGAATGCCACAGGGAAGTCCCGTCATGTCCCGTGCGTCGGAGGGGGGTGGGGTCACTAGGTGGACCCATCCCCCGTTATTTAAGAACCGTCAGAAGAGGAGACGCGTCACACAGCGGGAGCCTCCCTCTATGCCAGCATGGGTGCGGAGCGACCCAGAGAAGAAGAGAAGAAGATGAAGAAGAGAAGAAGATGAAGAGAAGAGCGGGAGCCTCCCCCCATGCCATGGGTGGGGAGCGGCCTGAGGAGAAGAAGATAGAAGGCGCCGCGGAGGAGATGCTGGACGAGAACACCGGAGGAAGAACCAGAAGAGCCAGAAGAAGAAGAAGAAGATGAAGGAAGATAGAAGAAAGAAGAAGCATTTAAATAAAGGAATTGTCAAAAACTGTCTCTTGTCATTTTTAATATTTTTGACAGTTTTTTAGTGAAATGGTAGGCCCTTACCATTTCACACGGGGGGGGCGGGAGCTGGGGGTCCCCTTGTTAAAGGGGGCTTCCAGATTCCAATAAGCCCCCCGCCCGCAGACCCCCACAACCACCGGCCAGGGTTGTGGGGATGAGGCCCTTGTCCTCATCAACATGGGGACAAGGTGTTTTGGGGGGCTACCCCAAAGAACCCTCCCAATGTTGAGGGCATATGGCCTGGTACGGTTCAGGAGGGGGGGCGCCCTCTCGTCCCCCCCTCTTTTCCTGCTGCCTGCCAGGTTGCGTGCTCGGATAAGGGTCTGGTATGGATTTTTGGGGGGACCCCACGCCGTTTTTTTTTTTATTTTGGCGCGGGGTTCCCCTTAAAATCCATACCAGACCTGAAGGGTCTGGTATTGAATTTAGGGGGACCCCGATGTCATTTCGTTTTTAAATTTTGGCCGGGGTTCCCCTTAATATCCATGCCAGACCTGAAGGGCCTGGTATGGAATTTAGGGGGACCCCCATGTCATTTTTTTTTTTTTGGTACGGGGTTCCCCTGTGGGGAATTCCCATGCCGTTTTTATCAATGAACTTTTATGTGTATTGTCAGACCGGCAATGCAATAGCCGCAAGTAGTTTTAAATGACTCTTTTTCCTTTGAAATGTCATTTTGCTGTCAGACTGTTCTAAACATGGGAAACATGCGCCCCTTTACAGGCATGCTATAGACACCCCCCAGCTACAAAATTTAAAGGGATATTACACTTTTATTGTTTGACTTAAAGCATTATTAAAATCACTGCTCCTGAAAAAACGGCAGTTTTTAAAACTTTTTTTTGCATTGATCCATGTCCCCTGGGGCAGGACCCAGGTCCCCAAACACTTTTTTTGACAATAACTTGCATATAAGCCTTTAAAATTAGCACTTTTGATTTCTCCCATAGACTTTTAAAGGGTGTTCCGCGGCATTCGAATTTGCCGCGAACACCCCAAATTGTTCGTTGTTCGGCAAACTTGCGAACAGACGATGTTCGAGTTGAACATGAGTTCGACTCGAACTCAAAGCTCATCCCTAATCCACAGCTGTCAATCTACGTAGGCTCTATTTTAACCTCCACTTACCAGTCAATAATGTTGGAAATAGTGCCACCCTGTCCCTAGATGCTTTTGTGGCATTTGACAGTGTGGAATGGAGTTATTTATGGTGGGTGCTTGAAAAATGTAATTTGGGGGACGACTTCATCTTATAGGTTAAGCCCCGACAGCCCTTTTTAGGACTACCAACACCCTGTCTGCTCCCTTTGCTTTACACAGAGGCCTCCTGTTCTCTTTAGCCCTTGAGCCACTAGCTACAGCCATAAGAACTAGACATGTGCACTGCCGAAAAAAAAATGTTTTTGTTTTGTTTTTGTTTCATTCGTTTTATTTTATTTTTTCATTTTTCGGATCATTCGTTATGATCAATATTCATTATTTGAAATAAATTTGTAACTTCAGATAAATTCAAATTTGTTACTCTCCATTAGTTTAGATACGGTGTTCATTATTTTGATAATTCGTAATAATTAGAAAATTAAAAAATCTGAAAATACAAAACTCGAAAATCCAAAAATTTGAAAGACCGAAAATCCGAAATTCAAAAGAACGAAAATCTGAAAATTCCAAAATCTGAAAGAACGAAATTCCAAAAATTTCAAAATCAGAAAAACGAAAATCCGAAAATTAAAAAATCCAAAGAACAAAAAACATTAGGATAATTTCTATTAGATTTTAAATATTAAGTTTATTAGCTATTATTATTGTTTTTTTTATTATTTAATAAATTATAATTATGAAAACTTTTATAATAGTTATAAACTATTAAATCATAGGTATTGTAATTTCCTTTCAAATTTGACTGTTGGTCAAAGTTCCAAATTATCCAACATAACGAATGCCGGATAATTCATAACTTCAGATGAATTTGTATTTGTTACGTTCACTAACAGCCAAATTTGAAAATAAATTCAATTTCCAATACCTATAATTTAATGGTTTATAACTATTATTATAGTTTTTATTATTATTATTATTATTAATATTTATTATTAATAAATAATAATAATAAAAAAGATAATAATGGTTAATAAACGTAATATTTAAATTATAATCAAAACTATCCTAATGTTTTTTGTTCTTTCGGATTTTCGAATTTTCGTTCTTATTTCCGGAATTTTGTCCTTTTTGATTTTCTGATTTTCAGATCTTTGAATTTTCGGATTTTCGAATTTCAGATTTTTGTTCTTTCGATTCTTCGTTTTTTTTAAAAATTTGTTTTTGAAAAAAATTGTTAAACAGTCTTTCATTAATTTGTATTTTTCCGAATGAACGAATATGCGGAATTTTGACAAAAAAAAAATTCGAAACGAAACGAATTGCACATGTCTAATAAGAACAGAGCCTTCAATATCAGGGTTTAGGAAAGGTGAACGGGAATAGAGAATATTATTATATGCGGACAATGCTTTACTGTTTCCAGATAAATATTCCTAAATATTCCTGTTCCTAAATATCTGGAAATGCCTGGCAGTGTTTCCAGCTGTGGAGACGCAAGAAGCTGCAAGAAAGCGCAGGTAAAATAAGTACTGTAAGGGTTTGAACTTGCCCTTTACACAGTCACTATTACTTTGCACTGTATGGTCAAGGTGACAGTGGGGGTTATTTATGAAGGCAAATCCACTTTGCACTACAAGTGCACTTGAAAGTGCAGTCGCTGTAGATCTTCGGGGAAGATCTGAAATGAGGGGAAGCTCTGATGATTTTATCATCCAATCATGTGCAAGCTAAAAGGCTTTTTTTATTTTCCTTGCATGTCCCCCTTAGATCTACAACGGCTGCACTTCCAAGTGCACTTTCAGTGCACTTGTAGTGCAAAATGGATTTGCCTTTCGTAAATAACCCCCAGTGTCTCTTTAAAGGCAGACAGCAAAAGACTGCTACTTTATCACAATATCAAGCATGTCTCTCATCATTCTTTCAGATCCCTCTAATGCTAACTGAAAGCTGCTGATGTAAAAACACTGTTTCCACTCTGGAGGTTCTGTGTCTGAGACTCCTGTTAGAAGCAGCAAGATACTTTTTTCAGGGACAAGTAAAAATTACTAATCACTAAGTATTAAGTAATAAGTGCAGGGCCCTCCTATTTCTTTTGTATTGAACTGTACTGTATTTGTACTGCGTCCCTTTATATTGTAAATGCTGTGTAAACTGTTGCCACTGTATAAATACTGTTTAACCCCTTCCCGCCGACCGTACGCACATATGCGTACTCGGCTTTCCGGGGTTATACCGGGATGATGCCCGCAGCTGCAGGCATCATCCCGGTACCGTTGTTTTCAGCGGGCGATCGGCTACCCGTGTATAACAACCGATGCGGCTAAAAGCCGCTCGGTTGTTATACCGGAGGAGCGGGAGGGGACATCCCCCCCCTCCCGCCGCCTCCCGCCGCTGTTACCGGGCCTCCCGTGCAATCAGGAGTCCCGGTGTCCGTTCGGCTGCCATCGGCGGCTGGGGGCGGACTGGAACGAAGCTGCGAGCGGCTTCGTTCCAGCCTTCTTGTTGAAAACGCGGAAGCGACGTCATGACGTCACTTCCCGTTTACTCGGCTGCCAATGGCGCCGAATTTAAAAAAGTACACAGTATTCAGAATCGCCGTTTTCGGCGATCTGAATACTTTGAAGTGTAAAGGAGGGATGGGGGGTCTTTTAGACCCCCGATCTCTCCATAAAGAGTACCTGTCACCACCTATTACTGTCACAAGGGATGTTTACATTGCTTGTGACAGCAATAAAAGTAAAAAAAAAAAATTTTAAAACACAATTTATAAAAGTACAAAAATAAATAAAATAAATAAAAAAAAAAAAAAATTTTTAAAGTGCCCCTGTCCCCGCGAGCTCGCGCAGCGAAGAAAACGCATACGGAAGTCGCGCCCGCATATGTAAACGGTGTTCAAACCACACATGTGAGGTATCACCGCGATCGTCAGAGCGAGAGCAATAATTCTAGCCCTAGACCTCCTCTGTAGCTCAAACCTGGTAACCGTAAAAAAATTTTAAAGCGTCGCCTATGGAAATTCATAGGTACCGTAGTTCGTCGCCATTCCACGAGTGCGTGCAATTATAAGGGGTGACATGTTTGGTATCTATTTACTCGGCGTAACATCATCTTTCACATTATACAAAAAAATTGGGGTAACTTTACTGTTTGGATTTTTTAAAATTCATGAAAGTGTCACTTTTCCAAAAATGTGCGTTTAAAACACCGCTGCGCAAATACCGTGTGCTAAAAAATATTGCAACAATCGCCATTTTATTCTCTAGATTCTCTTCTAAAAAAATATATATAATGTTTGGGGGTTCTAAGTAATTTTCTAGCAAAAAATACGGATTTTAACTTGTAAACACCAAATTTCAAAAATAGGCTTAGTCATGAAAGGGTTAATAATAATAATTATGTGTACATGGACTTAAAGCTTAAGTATTTTTTTTTTTTATCACTGCAAGGGAAGGTACTTAACTAACGGTGCTACAGCAAAACTATTTTTCTTAAAAGCAAAAGGTTTTATTTTACGCCGTTGGCTCCCACTGCTGTCAATCACAGCCAGTGAGCCAATGAGGGGAGAGTGGGGAGCAGGGCTGACCTGCGGCTCTATGTGTCTTATGGATACACAGAGAAGGGCAATGAGTGAGTGAGGGTAGTGAGCATGCAACCAACGCCCCAATAGCAAGTGGCTTGCTATGGGGGGGGGGCACAGGTTATACGGGAAGAGCCAGGAGCCCTGGCGGGGGACCAGAGAAGAAGAGGATTGGGGCTGCTCTGTGCAAAACCACCACACAGAGCAGGTAAGTATGACATTTTTATTATTTAAAATAAATAAATAAATTAAAGCCAAACCTTTAACACCACCTTAAATTAGAAGTGTTCCTTGTACTAGTGGCGTCTCTATTTCATGAAATGCTCATTCCTCTCCCCCCTTCTCTTATATATACACCTGCATCTGTGATATTTCTGTGCTAAAAGGGTTAAAATGAGTAGTTACACCTGTCACAGGCACTTGTCAAAAGTGGCAACTATTCCTACCCTTTCCGCCTCTTGTTCCATTCACAAAAGTTGTACCATCGATTCCCATAATGAAAAGTACTCTATGAATGGAGGAGGTGGACCTTTTCATCATCTGCTCGTCCTCCATTCATAGAGTGCTTTTCATTCTGGTAAGTGATAGTACAGCATTTATGAATGGAGGCGGGTGGTGGAAAGGGCTGACAAAGTACTAACTTTTTAAGAATGACTGGATTGTATTAACCCCAGTAGCTACCGAAAATCACTTCTAGGGGAGTGATCCAGGGGCAGAGTAATGAATATTTCACAAAACACAGCAGCCACCAACACAAGGGACACTTCTCATTCAGTGTGGGTACTGTACCTTATGCTGATTAAAAAAAACAAAAAAACTTAAACTTTAAAGCTGCGGCTATACAAGCGATTAAATCTGTTTGCTACTAATATTTATATAACTGCTTGCTCACAGTCACCTAATTAGCATCACATTGAAATCAATTTGATTTTAGTGAGATACATACCACTATTATACTCATTTGAAAAAAGTTTATTAAAGATACATTTTATTGTTGAAAATTGATTTTAATGTGCTGCAGTTGAGGTGATTACCAACAAGGTGTTAAATCTCTCAGTAACATTGAGATTTAATCTCCAGTGTAGCCTTAAGCTTAGAAAGTACTATCTCTTACTGCAGGAGATGAAAATAGCTATAAAAAGCTTTGGTGCCCATTTTAGAGTTAAATTATTGGTACTGCAAAACACGTGTGCGTCAAACTGAAACAACACTATAATCTTGACAGATGAGCATGCTATGTTTGCTATATTGAGTGTCTGATGTAAAAATTTTATTTGTAACTCCCTCCTTCCCCCCCAAAAAATTAAAAGGTTTTATAATGAAATGCCAAAAAAAGGAAACCAATTTTCTGAACACAAGTCTGTGATCATTTTGGCAGATTTATAAACATATAATGGTTGTTTGACCCTGGTAGTAATTAAAATTTGTTGACTCTGAAACTGGTCTATATCTGCATGCTTGTTTGCAATTATTTTTTATTCCGTAAACCTAAGATAACACAATTTTATTCATTCAATTTTCTTTTCAGTGTGTATCCTATCAGTGATTCTTACAAGGACTTAATTGCCATTTTGAGCCCCACAGTAATACAGAGTTCATTATTTTGATTTTCGCTTGCAGGAGACTGTGTGGCTCTGTTTTAAAAACTACTTGTCTTAGGCTAATCAACAGTGAATAATTTGCATTCCATATCCAAATGTCCAAACAAGTGAATATGTCTGCTCTCAACACTTGTGATGTCTAATCAACTTATTACGTTCACTCATTATAAAAATATGTATTGAAATATAATAGCTGTGGTCTGTAGATATTTCCTGCTTACTTGACTGCATTTCGTTATAACTAAACCTGTTTAATAGGAACAAATAAAATAGGATGCTGAGTGGTCAGCAGTTTTTCAAGGAGGCACTTCAAGCTGAAAAAGATGCAAATGAAATAAAACAAGTAAATTATACCACAGAATAATTTCATTAGTGTATATATTTATGCCATATATGTTGTTTAATTCAGAAGTGTCACTTCGTCCATTTTTTTTAGCCAGTAAGGAGGGGTGAAATCTTCTGTCAGATTTATTTTGTTGTGTATGAGCTTATTGGGCTGATTAATGTGAAGCAGTGCTATCTGTAAAGCTTCTACAACACCCACAAGCTTGGTTGCCTAGAGTGGTGAAAATGGAATTCTGAAGTAAATTCCAGCTTTGGGCTAATTTTTTTTTTTTGCAAAATTGTGTTTTTATTAAACTTTTATATTTTTTTAAGCAAACAAATACAGAATTGTTGCATAATGTAAATTACATAGATATTGAAAATACAATGGTGTCAGAAAAGAACAAAAACAATGGAGTATAAGGAACAGACAAACAAAGTCCATTGGTGCAGAGCACAGGGGTGTTCTGCACATCAAGTCAAGAAAACACGAGTTAAACAGCTCGTAAGTAGGTAATTTAAGTTTCAGAATCAGAGAACAATCATATGGGAGAAGAGACACACGTTTCATGCATGACATATGATATATGGGAGAAGACTCAGTAAGGCATCTATTGACCTACATGAAGATAAGGGAGTGGGGAAATGCAACATGGGCACATGTAGCACAGTAGCAATATAATTTAGGATGTGGTAGTTGGCATAGAGGTCCCGAATTCTGATCGATCCCAAGGTTCCCACAATTTATCAAATTGGGGGATAGCATCTTGTACTGAGGCTGTTAGATATTCCATCCTCCGAATTTCAGCCACTAGATGCAGAAATTTGGACCAAGGAGGAGGTGTGTTGGATAGCCAGCACATAGGGATAAGCCTTTTAGCAGCCAATAGAATTTAAGAAAGAAGCCTATTGGCTTTTTTGGTTATGCCAGGGAAAGGGAGACCCACTAAATAGTTTAAGGGATCGAGCGGAAGGGACACATCAATCACTTTCTGTATTAGGAGCCGAACCTCACACCAGAAGGGTTGGATCACTGAACATTGCCAGAAAATATGAAACTAGGAGCTTGTATCTGTCCCACAACGGCAGCCACATGATGGATCATATTTGTGAATTACATCAGGGGTTTTATACCAAAACATGAGGATCTTCACAGACGTCTCCCTTTGGGTTACACATTTGGAGATAGAGGACCAAATATTATCCCATACTTGGACCGAAATAGGTCTACCTATTAAATCAGACCACCTCTTCATATAGTGGTGTGTGGTCTCAGTAAGGGGTGTCGACTCATGGAGGATGCAATGAATGGAGGATATTAAATGCAATTGATGAGGTCCTTGAGCACAAAGGTATTCAAAGGAGGACGGTTTGTCAAGAGTTAAGGTTGGGGATTTGGAGTGGAAGAAATGTCTAACCTGCAGATAGAAGTGGAAGAGTTGAGGGGGAATATCAAATTTCTCACGTAAGGTATCGAAGGTATGTAGTTTTCATGTGATAGCATGTACTAGATTTTGGAGTTGGAAAAGGGGGATATTGAGCCATGGGAAAACCCTATTTAGGGACATACTATCTGGTATGAGTGGGTTGAACAATATATTTACCAGGGGAGAGCAAGGTGAAGCAAGGTGGTAATCCTTGAGGCATTTACGCCAAATGGATAAGATGAAAACCATTGGAGCAGTACATTGACATTTGAGAGTGGAATCTAACGATTGGGGGATGTCCCAAACCAGAGAAATCAGAAGAACCGGGTACAGCACTCCCTTTTCAATGACCGTGCACTGATTTGGTGCGAACAAAGAAGACCACGAGGCAATAACCCTCAAATGTGAAGCATAGTATTTAATAATGTCTGGAGCTCCCAACCCCCCCTGGATCTTGGGGCAAAAACCACAGATCTTGCTATGCGATGGGCCCTGCCCCCCCATATGAACTTAGGAAAACTTCTCTGGAGTGCTTTTAATTGATGGGAGGGTATAGTATTTGGTAATTTTTCAAAGTGATATAATAGTCTAGGTAGAATGGACATTTTTAAAACGTTAATCCTGCCCAGCAGGGATAGGGGATATTTTGTCCAAGCTGATAGAGATTTATTGATGTCTGTAACTAAAGGTGGGAAGTTAGCTGAGTAGAGAGAAGAGTAGGAATGGGTAAGAAGAACACCTAGGTATTTGAGGGAGGATTTGCACCACCTATAAGGATATGATTCCTTGAGTTGTGATAATAAGGTAATGGGATGTGTATGGGTAGGGCTTCGGTATTAGAAGTGTTAACCTTATAACCTGAAATGGCTCCAAAAGAAGTCAGAATTTCATGTAGTGAGGGGAGAGATATCAATGGATTAGTTATAGTGAGCAAGATGTCATCTGCAAAAAGTGACAATTTATATTCCCCCTGTCGCATCACTACCCCACAAATATCCGGGTGATTACGGATGGACTCGGCCAGGGGTTCTAGACATAAAATAAAAAGTAATGGTGATAGAGGACATCCCTGTCGAGTTCCATTTGTCATGGGAAAGCTAGGCGACAGGAAGGATGACATTTGCACTTGGGCTGTAACTGTTGAGTAAAGAGCTTCTATAGCTTTTAGAAAAGGACCCCTAAAACCATATGTCTTTAAAACAGTGAACATGTAAGGCCAACTCAATCTATCAAAGGCCTTTGTGCATCCAAACTTAAGATCAATGCCTGCCCAGAAGTTCTGTCCAAAAGGTCTATTAAGTCAATTGTACGACGAGTATTGTCCCCTGCATGCCTACCCAGGACAAAACCCACCTGGTCTCTGTGAATCAGTTTGGGAATAAATTTAGATAGTCTGCCAGGATTTTAGTAAATATTTTATAGTCTGAATTTAAAAGAGCTATAGGCCTGTAATTATCTGGGATAGAGGGGTCCTTGCCAGGTTTTGGGATGACAGATATGTAAGAGTGGGAGAATTGTGAGTGAGGAGACGTACCCTTAAGCAGGGAATCGTAAAGAGTCAGCATATGTGGGGACAGGATGTCAAAGAAGGATTTGTAGTAGAAATAGGGCAGTCCATCAGGACCGAGTGATTTATGTAGTGGAAGTTTCTTAACTATGGCCAAAAGTTCCTCAGCTGTTATATCTACATTCAGACAATCTAAGTCTTCCGAAGACAGTTTAGGGAGTTTTATGTTGGAGAAAAAGTTCTCAAATTTCTCCTTAGTGAATTTGAAATGGTTCTCTGGGGTTAGACAGTTGTATAGTTTATGATAAAATTTGCCAAAAATATTTGACATTGCATGGGGACAGTGTGCTCTAGATCCATCTGCCTGTTGGAGGAAATCAGGAAATGAATTAAATCGGCGTGGGTGTAATTTGTTGACTAGCATTCTATGGGGTTTATTCGAGTATTCGTAGAATTTTTGTTTTGTCCACGGTAAAGACCTAGCTGCCTTGCCAAGTTGTATTAGTTTGATTTGTTCTCTGAGAGAGATGACCTTATGTAGTTTTGACACTGTGGGGCCACACAATAGCCTTTGCTCCGCAGTAACCAAAGAGGATGTAAGGGACCGTATAAGTCTATTTCTATCTTTTTTTAAGCGAGAGCTTTCGGCTAAGGGCTAATTTTTTTTAAAGTTCTTCTGGAGGTTTAAAAAAAAGCCAGCTCTGGCTGCAATACCCCTTTGCCTCCTATAGGAGGTACCTATAAGAGGTACTTCCAATCTAGTACTCTCCCCTGCGTTTATTATTATTGTTTGCTATTGCGTTTGGCCACAAGATGACCGCGATCTTCCAGGTTAACCGCACAGTCTCTGCATGATTGAGGACAGCCCTCCACCCTGAAAAGATCCAAGTTGACAAAGGTCCATGTGTTATCATGTGAATGACCTAAAGACATATGGAAAAGATGAGCATGAAAAAAAAAAATAAAGCATTAAATTGACTTGCAACAACAAGTTGACTACTGTCAATGACACTTTCTTTTTGCACTAACAGTTGATGTTTCAGGACAAGGTTTCAGAGGTAACCTCTTCTTCTAGGCCCAAGCAGTACTGATGCATAGGATGAGCTTTGGGTTTGGGTCCAATATGAGTCTGACCTAAGCCCAGCCTGATTGCCTGATTGCAGTTTGGTGAACCACCTAATGACGTGACCACATTTGGCAAGTTTTAATGCACGACTACCTGGCTGCTGTTTTCTAATCAAATCAGCCAGGGGTCCTACAGTAGTGGACGTCAATGACCAAATTTGTATGTATTTAGTCAATACATAAGCCAACATCTCCACCTGGCTTGTTTACAAACAAAAGATGACTGGGCATCTGTTAGTTTGCAGCAGTAGTGTGGTGGGGCAACATCATCGGATGGCTAGTCATCATGATGTCAGGGCAACCCTATCAGGTGGTACTGATGTATTCTGTACTCATTCCCCTATGGGAAGAGCTGGATATCTCGGGCCCCCTTATTATAAAGTGGCCCTTAGATTCTGATCAGTCCCACCTGCAAATTCCCACATCTTCTTGGGGAATAGATGTGGGAATGAAGCCCTTGTCAACTCATCATGAAGACAAGGAGCCTTGCGAGATGAGGGAAGGCTTTGTCGCCCCCTTTTCATGGAGCCCTCTCAATGCTGAAAAGCATGTGGCCTAGTATGGTTTAGGAACAGGGGCTACATGCTTACCACTCTCCCTTTTCTGTCCACCCAGGCTTAATGCCTGGATAGGGGCCTGGTTGAAATTTTAGAGAGAATCCCACACCATTATCTCTTTCTAAAATTAGTAATAAGGGGTACTACGGTAATGTACCTCCTACACAATTCCCTGGGATGACAGCTGGTATTGTGGGGCAAACTTATTATAAAGGGGACTCCCTGGTTCTAATCAGTCCCTCCCCCCCATGCCATGCAAACTCCCACATCCTCTTGGGGACTGGATATGGAAATAAAAGCCTTGTTCCTTCAGCTCAGTAAATGAAAAAATAACCAAATGCAGATGACAATTTTCCTTCATCTATTTATAACTCTTGAATTCTGCTTACCTCCTGTCCCCGGGCCAACTTGAGTCTCCTAAAAGTTCATCATAGAAAAGTAGTTCATAGAATAATATTCAAACTGTAGGTGTAGCCCTCTTTTGGAAGGTGGGGGTTATGAGAAATGGTCCTTACCCTAATAGAATATTGCAGTGAACCTATAGGTAAATAAGTGAACCTTTGCTAAATGAAAAGTGGGCTTAGCAGTACCTCCATTCAGGACAGGGTCTCTGTGACCAGAGGGGATTTCTTTCCTGGGAAATTAATCAGTAATCTAAACAATGTAGTTGGGAGTAGAGGAACTATTGCAATCAGCATATAACATTACCCGTAGGCATAACAATACACAACAGTATAGAAATAATAAAAGCTTTGTATAAGGAAAGATTATTAATAGTACTTACTGTATATCCAATGTGCAAACAGGAATTATCCGCAAAGGGCCCGAAAGGAGTCCTGGTGGAGTTGTGTACATATACCAAGGTATAGATAGTTGTTAATAGAGAAACTTCAAGATGAATGTTGCTTCAAAGTCCAGTTGCAGGGGCCTCTGAGGATGATGCTGTATCTGTCTTTGTGTCAGAGACCTGAAAACAAGATCTCTGGTCACGAGGAGATCCTCCAACAGTTGTCCAACCAGCTTGGAACGGAGCTTCTCATGGCAGGAAATGTGATGTGGCACTGGAACTGTGGCACTGAAACTCAAAGTCAGTCTATCCACTCTGCGCTTTAGTCCCTCCCTAATACTTTCTAATCTGATATGCATCCGGACCTCTAAGCCTATGATCCCAATGTAGCCAACAAAAGCCTAACCTGGCTCTGGTCTATGCTGGTTATTGAGCCCCAAGCTAAAACTAGCTTTAGAATTGCAGACCAGAATTGACAAGGTTAACTAGAATAACAAGAGCTGCATATAAACTATATTGCAATAAACAGGATCAGCTGCCAATATACTGATAGGTGACCACTACAAATGGGCGAATGTTTTGGTCCGAGCATAAGTTCGGGGCAAACTCTGGATGTTCGGCGAACACCGAACAATATGCGGTGTTCAGGGCAAATTCGAAAGCCACTGGAACACCGTTAAAGTCTATGGGACACTAACATGAAAAATCAAAAGTGCTCATTTTAAAGGCTTATATGCAAGTTATTGTCATAAAAAGTGTTTGGGGACCTGGGTCCTGCCCCAGGGGACATGTATCAATGCAATTTTTTTTTTTAAACGGACGTTTTTTGGGGAGCAGTAATTTTTTTTATGTTTAAAGTGAAACAATAAAAATTAAATATTCCTTTAAATATCATGCCTGGGGGGTGTCTATAGTATGCCTGTAAAGTGGCACATTTTTCCCGTATTTAGAACAGTACCACAGAAAAATTACATTTCTAAAGGAAAAATTGTTATTCAAAACTGATCGTGGCTGTAATGAATTGTTGGGTCTCAGCAATATAGATAAAACTCATTGAAAAAAAACGGCATGGGGTCCCCCCAGTCCATTACAAGGCCCTTTGGGTCTGGTATGAATATTAAGGGGAACCCCAAACAAATTATTTTAAAAAATTGCATGGGGGTCCCCCCAAAATCCATACCAGGCCCTTCAGGTCTGGTATGGAAATAAGGGGACCCCTGCCCCAAATTTAAAAAAAAAAATGGCATAAGGGTCCCCCCAAAATCCATACCAGACACTTCAGATCTGATGTTGATGGGAACAAGGGTCTCATCCTCAAAAACCTTGGCCGGTGGTTGTGGGGGTATGCGGGCGGGGGGGTTTTGGAATCTGGAAGCCTCCTTTAACACGGGGACCCCCAGATCCCATGTGAATTGGTAACGGGGTACATGGTACCCCTACCATTTCACAAAAAAGTGTCAGAAAATGGTAAAAAAGACAAGAGAAGCCCCAGTGGCGTCAGAGGGGGCGGGGTCACTCGTTTATGTCATCGGGTGGCCCCGCCCTCAGCTATATAACAGCTGTCATTGAGAAGAAGCGTCACTCGGCTGAAGCCTCCCATGGAGGTGGAACTGTTGTGGCTTTTTTTTTTCCTTTTCGGTCCATCGGGTGGCGTGGATTTACATTGCGGGAAATCGTTTGGATGTTCTGGTGTGAACCGAACCGGGGGGGAGTTTGGCTCATCCTTAGTGACCACTACACATACAGTAGCACAGACCAAACTAATATATATATATATATATATACTGTATGTATACAGACATTTACAATTTAAGAAAATCTTAAATTACAGTTTCGATGTGGCCTTAAGAAGCATGGGCCACAGTAAGCACCTTCCACTAAAAAACATATTAGCTAAAGAGAGGATTGTAATAAACATGACTGGTGATCTGTGACTTATCATATACTGAGAATTACATACAGAACAAGAGAAATGCTACTGTGCATCATTCATAAATGTAGATTTACGCTACCTACTGAGAATTACAATCAGTGTACATAAGACATTAAATGCTGCTGTGTTTCATCCGTAAATAAAGAATACGATTATGTACTGAGAATGGCACCCAGAGTACAAGATGTGAAGTGTTACTGTACAGTGTCTATACATACAGACTTTGATTGGATACTAAGAATTACACCAAGAATTCAGGACTCTAGGACATGAAATGGTACTATGCAGTGTCTACAGTACAGATTAAAAACAGATGCCAAGAAATAAGCCCGGTATACACGTACCAAAAGTTGACAAGTTTAGCAACATGGTTCCTCCCTACCTTTAGTCACCCTTCTACTGTGAGTTGCTGTAGGATGTCAACAATGTCCACAGAAAGCAAATCACAAAATTATAAAAGTGCAAATTAAATCACTGGCACTATTGTAACACCATATATAATTTCATGGTTGTTTTTACGTACTAGATAAATATTGGGCTTTATATGGGAAATGTATATTTTTGAAGGTCCACTTGAGATGTGCTTGTCTTCAGTAGCATACATCAGTTTAAGGATGGTTTTCAAGTATATCCCTCTGACAATATTGAAATGTAGGATTTAAATTAGAATATATATCTGTTCCCTCTAGAAAAAAAAAACACACACACTCACTCAGTAATGAGGTCTGGCAAACTCAGAACAATTAGAATCACTGACTGCAGACAGTAATTGGTAGTTTTTTCTTGTACACGGCTTCAAAACCATGTACTGTTCCAAGTCCTGGAACAACCTTATTTTTGCAAATGTATTTGTTTCAAAAAACAGAATATGTAATGTAGGTGAAGGACAGAATAAGGTTCCTTTTCTCCCTCTCATTCATTATTGATAATCTGTCTGAACCCTCTTGTTTCTATGCTGGTTATAAGTAATTCAGCCATCCATACCTGGGGTTATTAATATAGCATAGACCCTCCAGTTTAAAAGGAAGCTGTCATGTATTTTCAGTAAATATTAATCTTGAGCTGTTTATTTAACATTTATCTGAAATATTATTTAACTTGGTTTTCACATACCTGCCTGCTTGCTGCATTTTTTAATTTTTAAATGTAAAGCTGCCCTGTATTTAAAGAGACACTATTGGATGGTGAGGGGGGAGTGGGGGGCAAATTGCTACATGTGCAATATGGGCATCTTAGTACCTGCCTGTACCACTAATTTGGCTGCTACCTTGAAGCCACAAAGCACTGCTAAATGGATGAAAAAGTGGTTCTATGCAAAGGATTAACTGAAAATGAATAATTGTAAGTGCTAGATCATTTAAAAATGTTATTGAAAGGTTTGAAGGATAAAGTTTACGACATTTAGGTCCAAGTTAAAGAGGGAGGTTACACAGTGTCAACTAATCTGCAGTCATGTTTCATTCTTACAGATGAAAAGTCAATTCTGCTTAGCTACTTTTGGCCTATTCATCTACGCACTTCAATCCTTACTAGTTATATGTGTGTGTGTGTGTATTTATTTATGTATGTAGAGTGGGGACGGAAAGTTTTCAGACCCCCTTCATTTTTTTCACTCTTTGTTATATTGCAGCCACAACCCTCCTGAGGCCACTGTGCTCTTAGGAACCTTAAGTGCAGCAGAATTTTTTTTGTAACCTTGGCCAGATCTGTGCCTTGCCGTAATTCTGTCTCTGAGTTCTTCAGGCAGTTCCTTTGACCTCATGATTCTCATTTGCTCTGACATGCACTGTGACCTGTAAGGTCTTATATAGACAGGTGTGTGGCTTTCATATTCAAGTCCAATCAGTATAATCAAACACAGCTGGACTCAAATGAAGGTGTAGAACCATCTCAAGGATGATCAGAAGAAATGGACAGCACCTGAGTTAAATATATGAGTGTCACAGGGTCTGAATACTTAGGACCAGGTGATATTTCAGTTTTTCTTTTTAAATAAATCTGCAAAAATGTCAACAACTCTGTGTTTTTCTGTCAATATGGGGTGCTGTATGTACATTAATGCGGAAAAAAATGAACTTAAATGATTTTAAGAAATGGCTGCAATTTAACAAAGACTGAAAAATGTAAGCGGGTCTGAATACTTTCCATCCCAACTGTATGTGGTGCACATCTCTTTGTACTAGCCATCTTTGACCAGATACATGAGTCATGCAGTATAAGGCTTTTTAAATTTACGTTATTAAATTATTTCAAAATTACATACAATAGTCCCTAGACTTTAAGGTGGTGCCAGTTCAGCTTTAGACTTTAGACTTTGGTCTATTTGGGAAAAAGGTTTTCTACAGTATATTTAATTTTAAGTCTAGTAAGACACTCAATATGCCTGCTAATTTTGCTATTAACCAGAAATACTATGCCCTTCTCAGATTTAATTTCACTTTTACTAAGGAATTTTACTTTGAAAAGTTTAAGATGGAATAAAAAGGGAAAAACCTGTTAATATCAGCAATATTTTGGCATTGCATGGAAGCAGTGGCGGCTGGTGTGCCGTTTTTTTTGGGGGGGCAAACAAACCTCTCGCCCGCCCACCAGCCCACCAGCCTGCCCGCCGGCCCTGCAATTACACCATCCAGGTCTTGGACGGCTTCCCCGGTTTCTCCTCCCAGCCAATCTGGTTGCTTCTCCCCCTGGTCAATCAGGTCTTAAGACCCGCTTCCTGTCCTGATTGGCCAGGAGGAGAAGTAGGAAGACAACAGCAAATGTTGATTCGCTAATGTCACAAGTGGGTGGGCTCAGGGGCTCGAGCCCAACCTTTTTGAAGCCAATTAGAGCCTCAGGTTCTAATCATGTGCTTCAAAAATGAAAAAAAACCTCATAGAAATCTATGTGTCCAGCGCCCCACATGGAGATTAGGGGCTGGTGCATGAGGATTAGGAAGGGCGGTGCCCCGGCGCCCCTGCGCCCCTTATGCAAGTTAAAGCAAAAGTTTTTCTGTTGCAGAATTGCAATGTGACTGTAACATGGGAATCTGGACCCATTGAAAATGCGTTTGATAGACATACAATGATGAAAGGAGTCTGTAACTATTCTGTCTACAAGCTAGTTCACATAAGATGCTTGAAGTAGCCATTTTTTGTTCTTTGTCAATCTGCCTTAAAGTGGTTTTAACCCTAAAAATGCCTTTCACTGGCATAAATGTATAGGGACTAGTGCGCAAAAACCACAATGTAAACGAACAATCTGAAACTATCAGTGAGGTACCCGGTAAAGAGCTGCCAACATAGATGGGTCCACTCAGTTTCCCCAGGAAGACAATAAAAATTTTAAAATATGTGGCGCTACTCTATCAATCAGTACCAATCAGACAAATAAAAAATCCTAACCGTAATCATCTAAGACAAAGAATGAAATTGACAAAGTAGACTCCAAAACATTGATTCATACCAAAAAAAAATTATAGTGAACTTAGGACTAATACCACCACACAGGGGTCCATCAAAGAAGACATCAGTTCCAAAATATGACTGGCAGCCCCTCTAATTTATTTGGCAAAACCTCACTCTGTAAATGTTTGTTTAAGCACTTTAGCCCCGGAAGGATTTACCCACTTTCTGACCAGAGCACTTTTTACAATTTGGCACTGCGTCGCTTTAACTGCTAATTGCGCGGTCATGCAATGCTGTACCCAAACAAAATTTGCATCCTTTTCTTCCCACAAATAGAGCTTTCTTTTGATGGTATTTGATCACCTCTGCAGTTTTTATTTTTTGCGCTATAAACGGAAAAAGGCCGAAAATTTTGAAAAAAAAATGATATTTTCTACTTTTTGTTATAAAAAAATCCAATAAACTCAATTTTAGTCATACATTTAGGCCAAATTGTATTCGACCACATGTCTTTGGTAAAAAAATGTCAATAAGCATATATTTATTGGTTTGCGCAAAAGTTATAGCTTCTACAAACTAGGGTACATTTTCTGGAATTTACACAGCTTTTAGTTTATGACTGCCTATGTCATTTCTTGAGGTGCTAAAATGGCAGGGCAGTACAAACCCCCCCAAATTACCCCATTTTGGAAAGTAGACACCCCAAGGAAATTGCTGAGATGCATGTTGAGCCCATTGAATATTAATTTTTTTTGTCCCAAGTGATTGAATAATGACAAAAAAAAAATTACAAAAAGTTGTCACTAAATGATATATTGCTCATACGGGCCATGGGCATATGTGGAATTGCACCCCAAAATACATTCATCTGCTTCTCCTGAGTACAGGGATACCACATGTGTGGGACTTTTTGGGAGCCTAGCCGCGTACGGGGCCCCGAAAACCAATCACCGCCTTCAGGATTTCTAAGGGCGTAAATTTTTGATTTTGCTCCTCACTACCTATCACAATTTTGCATCCATAAAATGCCCAGATAGCACAAAACCCCCCCAAATGACCCAATTTCGAAAAGTAGACACCCTAAGCTATTTGCTGAGAGGCATGTTGAGTCCATGGAATATATTATATTTTGGCACAAGTTGCGGGAATGTGACAAATTTTTTTTTTTTACACAAAGTTGTCACTAAATGATATATTGCTCACACAGGCCATGGGCATATGTGGAATTGCACCCCAAAATACATTTAGCTGCTTCTCCTGAGTATGGGGATACCACATGTGTGGGACTTTTTGGGAGCCTAGCCGCGTACGGGGCCCCGAAAACCAATCACCGCCTTCAGGATTTCTAAGGGTGTAAATTTTTTATTTCACTCTTCTCTGCCTATCACAGTTTCGGAGGCCATGGAATACCCAGGTGGAACAACCCCCCCCCAAATGACCCCATTTTGGAAAGTAGACACCCCAAGCTATTTTTCTGAGAGGCATGCTGAGAATTTTGCAGCTCTCATTTGTTTTTGAAAATGAAGAAAGACACGAAAAAAAAATTTTTTTTTTCTTTTTTCAATTTTCAAAACTTTGTGACAAAAAGTGAAGTCTGCAAAATACTCACTATACCTCTCAGCAAATAGCTTGGGGTGTCTACTTTCCAAAATAGAGTCATTTGGGGGGATTTGTGCCACCTGGGTATTCCATGGCCTCCGAAACTGTGATAGGCAGTGAGGAGTGAAATCAAAAATTTACGCCTTTAGAAAACCTGAAGGCGGTGCTTGGTTTTCGGGGTCCCGTACGAGGCTAGGCTCCCAAAAAGTCTCACACATGTGGTATCCCCGTACTCAGGAGAAGCAACAGAATGTATTTTGGGGTGTAATTTCATATATTCCCATGGCATGTTTGAGCAATATATCATTTAGTGACAACTTTGTGCAAAAAAAAAAAAAAAAAAGTGTCTCTTTCCCGCAACTTGTGTCACAATATAAAATATTCCATGGACTCGACATGCCTCTCAGCAAATAGCTTGGCGTGTCTACTTTCCAAAATGGAGTAATTTGGGGGGTTTGAACTGTCCTGGCATTTTTTGAACATTTAGAAGCTTATGTCACACATCACCCACTCTTCTAACCACAAAGCCCTTTCTGACACTTTTTGTTTACATGAAAAAATTATTTTTTTTGCAAGAAAATTACTTTGAGCCCCCAAACATTATATATATTTTTTTAAGCAAATGCCCTACAGATTAAAATGGTGGGTGTTTCATTTTTTTTTCCACACAGTATTTGCGCAGTGATTTTTCAAATGCATTTTTTGGGGAAAAAACACACTTTTTTAAATTTTAATGCACTAAAACACACTATATTGCCCAAATGTTTGATGAAAAAAAAAAAAGATGATCTTAGACCGAGTACATGGATACCAAACATGACATGCTTTAAAATTGCGCACAAACGTGCAGTGGCAACAAGATAAATACATTTTTAAAAGCCTTTTAAAGCCTTTACAGGTAACCACTTTAGATTTACAGAGGAGGTCTACTGCTAAAATTACTGCCCTCGATCTGACCTTTGCGGTGATACCTCACATGCATGGTGCAATTGCTGTTTACATTTGACGCCAGACCGATGCTTGCATTCGCCTTAGTGCGAGAGCAGGGGGGGCAGGGGTGCTTTTTTTTTTTTTTACTTTATTATTTTTTTGCTTTTTTCATCTTATTTTTAAACTGTTTCTTTCATTTTTTTAAAAATAATTTTTATTGTTATCTCAGGGAATGTAAATATCTCCTATGATAGCAATAGGTAGTGACAGGTACTCTTTTTTGAAAAAATTGGGGTCTATTGGACCCTAGATCTCTCCTCTGCCCTCAAAGCATCTGACCACACCAAGATCGGTGTGATAAAATGCTTTCCTAATTTCCCAATGGCGCTGTTTACATCCGGCGAAATCATAAAATGCTTGTAGCTTTCGGTTTCTTAGGCCATAGAGATGTTTGGAGCCACTCTGGTCTCTGATCAGCTCTACGGTCAGCTGGCTGAATCGCTGCATCTCAGGTTCCCTGTTGAGACAGGAGAGCCAGAGAAAAACACGGAAGACGGTGGGGGGGGCATTCACTCCCACTGCTTGTAAAAGCAGTCTAGAGGCTAATGATGCAGGCATCATTTTGGTATAACAAGTCGTGAATGGCGTACCTGAAGACAAAAAAATGGTTAACAATAAAACACAGTAAACGGTAAAGTATAAAAAGTTGCATACCTGAAAAGCAAACATGATAAAACATAATAACAATAACAATAAAACATTGCAGAATAGAATACAGTAAAAAAGAATAGAACAATAGAGAGAGAATAGAGAGAGAGAGAGAACAATAAAACGACAACTATTTTACTATTTTTTTAAATTTTATATTATTTTTTGTGGGTTTTTTTTTTACACTTTTTTTGTAACTAACTTTTATAACTGTAACCGGTTCCAGGTCGAGTCTCTCAAAATGCGATGGCATCTTGGGAGACCCTGTGAAAGTGTGCCTAGTCTGTGCAATGCTGTACCCTACGTTAATACTCAACTAGTGAATGGTAGCGTTCAAAACATTCACCAATGCAAAGACCAGGATTGTCACGACAGGAGGGACAATAATAGCTGGTGTCACGCCTATATCGGCACTTTCTGCAGACACGACATCTTTTTTTGGGGGGTTCATTGGGTAGGGGTACTCGGGAGGACATAAAGAAAATGCCTCTCATGCAGCCAACTGCATTTGTTTGGGGATGTTGGTGAGTTCCCAATTAGGATTGGCGAATGCAGCAGGAAGGGCACTATGGGCGCGACGGGCCTGTTTGTCTTCTTCTTGGTGGCAGCGGGACACTACTTGTGCTTGCCACCTCACCAGCTCGAACTGCACTTATGGGACTCGCCACGTCACCAAGTGTTACTGCAGTGCTGGTTTGACTACGACCGGGGTGTACTAGGCCGCTGGTGCTTGCCTTTTCACCAAAACGCTACCAAAAAAAACTGTTAGCGATCGCAGGGATCAGGCCTGACTCTGCGAACGCTGCAGTTATGCGTTTAGTGTTTTTTTTAAGTGACAGTGATCGATCGATACTGCACTTGGGTGGGCTGGACTGGGCCGGGTGGAGGGGCAAAACGCAGGTGCTAGAAGGTATCTGGGCTGATCCTGCTAACACTGCGTTTTTGGGAACCCTAAACTGCTGGGGACGCTAGTATAGATCTGATCGGATTAGATATTGATCCGTTCAGATACTATACCACTAAGGGAGGTGTACGGTGCGTGTGTGGGTGTTAGCGGTACTGGCGCTAACCTGACGCTGCTTGGGGCTAGTGCTTGCCAGTTCACCAAAATGCTACCAAAAAAACTGTTAGCGATCACAGGGATCAGGCCTGACTCTGAGAACGCTGCAGTTATGCGTTTAGTGTTTTCTTAGTGACAGTGATCGATCGATACTGCACTTGGGTGGGCTGGGCTGGGCCGGGTGGAGGGGAAAAACGCAGGTGCTAGCAGGTATCTGGGCTGATCCCGCTAACATTGCGTTTTTGGGAACCCTAAACTGCTGGGGACGCTAGTATAGATCTGAGCGGATCAGATATTGATCCGTTCAGATACTATACCACTAAGGGAGGTGAATGCTGCGTGCGTGGGTGTTAGCGGTACTGGCGCTAATCTGACGCTGCCTGGGGCGACGCATATCACCGCCGGCCGATCAGGGGGCTAAACCTTTATTCGGTAATAAACGGCGGGTGCCCTGACACCCGCCGTTAGCGGTACTGGCGCTAATCTGACGCTGCCTGGGGCGACGCATATCACCGCCGGCCGATCAGGGGGCTAAACCTTTATTCGGTAATAAACGGCGGGTGCCCTGACACTATAAAAAATAAACTAACTAACCAGCGTCACCCGTAACGGTCATACAGTGATCACTGGTGAAAGGGTTAACTAGGGGGCAATCAAGGGGTTAAAACATTTATTAGATAGTATATGGGGGTCCCTGTCGCTATAAAACTCTGACGGCGAACCTAAATATTTATCTCCCTGACACTAATACAGCGATCAGAAAAATGATCGCTTAGTGACACTGGCGACGGGGGTGATCAAGGGGTTAAAACTTTATTAGGGGGCTAAAGGGGCTAATACTAACTGCCCTACCACACTAACTGTCACAAACTGACACCAATGCAGTAATCAGAAAAAAAAAAAACTGCTTGGTGTCAGTGTGGCGGGGGGGAGGGGTGATTGGGGGGGGGGTCGGGGGTGTATTGTGTGCCTGGCATGTTCTACTGAGTGTGTAGTGTTGTGCACTCACAGTGAAGTCTTCTCTCTTCGGCGCCGGAACGGAAAATATAGACCCGAGGAGAGATGACATAATTTCCTTTGCTGCTGTTTAGCATACAGCAGCAGAGGAAGAATCTAATTGGCTGGGAGCGATCTCGAAGGGGGGGGCACGAATGGATGGTCTCCCCCTCACCTCTCGTTGCTCCCAGACACAAGCCGACCGCCTTGGGCACCGTGATTCTGCCTGCCCGTGCCATTCTGCCGCAGTATATCTGCGTGAGGCGGTCGGCAAGTGGTTAACAAGCTTAGCTCTTCAAGAAAGCAATTATTTATGGCAGCTGTGCTTAAGTCAGGTAAATATTAATTTCTTTACTTCACTTTAAGATAAATGCAAACAGTCTCCATTGTCTCAATCTCCTCCTGCAAACAACATATTACACTAGTATCTCTTTTCTTCCCCTTTTGGGTATCTTGCAATGGAAATAAATGTACTTCAGTAATGCTTAACAACCATTTATAAGGTCAACAGAAATGGATTGCCACTTTAAATATAACTGTTTAAGTGCATTGTGCTTGAACAATGCCTTTAAAAACATCATTTACATGTATAAAGTAATGAAAAAATGAGCAATCTTGGAAAGCGTTGATAGTGTTTGGACTTTTACCCTACCAATATCATGCTTAGAAAGGGTATTGTATATAAAATAATACAGGGTAAAATAGAGAATCGTATAAATAAAATAGCCTACATGGCAGGTTTGATCAGTAGAGCATGACTGGCTAAAGTACATTGTAAAATGTGCCCCACATAATAGTTTCACAGTAATACAATATATGCAAGATCCGCTTGGCATAATAAATTCCTGAGATGATTTGTTTGATTTCCTCCATGCTTCTGATGTTACTTGTAATGCTTCAGTTTACAAGATTATTCTTACCAAGCCAGTAACAAAGATTGTACATGCATCGTGCATTAAATATAATGGGTCCAAAAGAAGATACGCCGTCAAATCTGAATTGCATGCTTTGCAGTTTTACAGCATTTGAAAGTGATCCATTTCAAGCTATTTACATTTCTATAAAAATCTTGACAATGGAATAAATGTAGAATTACAAGGCCATGCTTTTTTCAACATCAAGAAGTATTTTTCCTTTAGTTGTTCAAAATACAGGAGGCATGGCAAGAAACTGAAATCTGTAAGTAGCTAAAAATGTATATTAAAGCAGTTAAGAATCTTCCCATAATAAATTCAGAAAATATTCACTTGAAATTTCCAATGAGCAGATGAAATAAGTAAACATTGATTTTCTTTTTACATGAATGTATAATTGAAGTGATTCTTTAAACAATGAAAAAATTTGTGTGCACATTTTCAACTCCTTTAATAAATCAGACCCAATTTTTTTAGTAAATCAGTCTCAATATGTTTATTTCAGGTACGAATCAGGCCCGAATTTTTGCCTGAATTCTGCCCTGAAACTGAGCCAAAGACGCACAGGACTCCTGTGTGAGCCGCTCTGCAACCGCCACAGAGATGTGTGAACCGGCTCCATGGAGAATGGTCACAATCTCCTGTCATGCGAATTGGAATGTGGAGAAATCCGCATCCAATTCGCACTAGTGTGAACCCAGCCTAAAGTAACAATTATTTCCTTAGAGCATTTCAACTATGCCTTCTGATACTTGATATTTGTGTACAAAACAAATAAACTGGCGCTCAGAGGCTATAAGGCAAATGACTATAAAAGTTAATAAAATTATAAAGTCTAAAAGCTGGATCAATCACGGTGTAATCAGGACGGTGTTGGAAGTCTTGGACAGGAGCCAGGAAACAGTCTATAAAGCAGGAGAGGATCCCTGGAGGATAAGTCATAGGTAAACAAAACACCGGAATAAAACTTTTCTTTTCTTGTAGGAATTTGTGTGGCCAGATTCACGAAAGGCAGCTCTTCTTGTTGAGAGAAGTCAAACTCAGATCCATCCAGGTAAAAAAGAGAGAGAGGAGCACCACTAAGTAAAATCATTTATTCACCAATATAAAAACAAAGTATCAACTTACATTTAGGAGAGGTATATAGAACAGACAGATGTGATTCCTGATAGAAGAGTGGGAAGGGAACAGTCAGTGATTCCCCGGGGATGCCTCCAAACACGACGCAGTCTGGCGGGGAGGCCAGGACGGTACACAGCCTGTCTCTGCGGGAGGACGGAGCGGCAGCCCAGGAAGCCGCTGGCAATGTTGTCAATGAGGAGAAAAAACACAACGCGTTTCTGAGCATGCGCAGGGTCTGTACGGCACATGCTCGCTCCTTTATCAAGTGTAGTCGCTACACTTGATAAAGGAGCGCGCATGTGCCGATCACTGTCACTTACAAAACACTAAACGCATAACTGCAGCGTTCTCAGAGTCAGGCCTGATCCCTGCGATCGCTAACAGTTTTTTTGGTAGCCTTTTGGTGAACTGGCAAGCACCAGTCCCAGGCAGCGTCAGATTAGCGCCAGTACCGCTAACACCCACGCACGCACCGTACACCTCCCTTAGTGGTATAGTATCTGAACGGATCAATATCTGATCAGATCAGATCTATACTAGCGTCCCCAGCAGTTTAGGGTTCCCAAAAACACAGTGTTAGCGGGATCAGCCCAGATACCTGCTAGCACCTGCGTTTTGCCCCTCCGCCCGGCCCAGCCCAGCCCACCCAAGTGCAGTATCGATCGATCACTGTCACTTACAAAACACTAAACGCATAACTGCAGCGTTCACAGAGTCAGGCCTGATCCCTGCGATCGCTAACAGTTTTTTTGGTAGCATTTTGGTGAACTGGCAAACACCAGCCCCAAGCAGCGTCAGGTTAGCGCCAGTAACGCTAACACCCACGCACGCACCGTACACCTACCTTAGTGGTATAGTATCTGAACGGATCAATATCTAATCCGATCAGATCTATACTAGCGTCCCCAGCAGTTTAGGGTTCCCAAAAACGCAGTGTTAGCGGGATCAGCCCAGATACCTGCTACCCTGTTTCCCCCAAAATGAGACCTAGCGTGATTGTCGGTGATGGCTGCAATATAAGCCTTACCCCCCAAATAAGCCCTACCCTGTTTCCCCGAAAATAAGCCCTACCTTGAAAATAAGACCTACAAGGACTTTAACTAGGGCTTATTTGGGGGGTAGGGCTTATATTGCAGCCACCACCGACAATCACGATAGGTCTTATTTCGGGGAAACAGGGTAGCACCTGCATTTTGCCCCTCCGCCCGGCCCAGCCCAGCCCACCCAAGTGCAGTATCGATCGATCACTGTCACTTACAAAACACTAAACGCATAACTGCAGAGTTTGCAGAGTCAGGCCTGATCCCTGCGATCGCTAATTTTTTTTTTGGTAGCGTTTTGGTAAACTGGCAAGCACCAGGGGCCTAGTACACCCCGGTCATAGTCAAACCAGCACTGCAGTAACACTTGGTGACGTGGCGAGTCCCATAAGTGCAGTTCAAGTTGGTGAGGTGGCAAACACAAGTAGAGTCCCGCTGCCACCAAGAAGAAGACAAACAGGCCCGTCATGCCCATAGTGCCCTTCCTGCTGCTTTCGCCAATCCTAATTGGGAACCCACCGCTTCTGCAGCATGAGAGGCATTTTCTTTATGTCCTCCCGAGTACCCCTGCCCAACGAACCCCCCCCAAAAAAGATGTTGTATCTGCAGCAAGCGCGGATATAGGCGTGACAACCGCTATTATTGTCCCTCCTGTCCTGATAATCCTGGTCTTTGCATTGGTGAATGTTTTGAACGCTACCATACACTAGTTGAGTATTAGTGTAGGGTACAGCACTGCACAAACTAGGAACACTTTCACAGGGTCTCCCAAGATGCTATCGCATTTTGAGAGACCCGAACTTGGAACCGGTTACAGTTATAAAAGTTACAGTTACAAAAAAAAGTGTAAAAAAAAAAAAAACACAAAAAAATATATAGAATAAAAAAAAATAGTTGTCATTTCATTGTTCTCTCTCTCTCTATTCTCTCTCTATTGTTCTGCTCTTTTTTACTGTATTGTATTCTGCAATGTTTTATTGTTATTGTTATTATGTTTTATCATGTTTGCTTTTCAGGTATGCAATTTTTTATACTTTACCGTTTACTGTGTTTTATTGTTAACCATTTTTTTGTCTTCAGGTACGCTATTCACGACTTTGAGTGGTTATACCAGAATGATGCCTGCAGGTTTAGGTATCATCTTGGTATCATTCTTTTCAGCCAGCGGTCGGCTTTCATGTAAATGCAATCCTAGCGGCTAATTAGCCTCTAGACTGCTTTTACAAGCAGTGGGAGGGAATGCCCCGCCCACCGTCTTCCGTGTTTTTCTCTGACCCTCCTGTCTCAACAGGGAACCTGGGAATGCAGCCGGTGATTCAGCCAGCTGACCATAGAGCTGATCAGAGACCAGAGTGGCTCCAAATATCTCTATGGCCTAAGAAACCGGAAGCTACAAGCATTTTATGACTTAGATTTTGCCGGATGTAAACAGCGCCATTGGGAAATTGGGAAAGCATTTTATCACACCGATCTTGGTGTGGTCAGATGCTTTGAGGGCAGAGGAGAGATCTAGGGTCTAATAGACCCCAATTTTTTCAAAAAAGAGTGCCTGTCACTACCTATTGCTATCATAGGGGATATTTACATTCCCTGAGATAACAATAAAAATGATAAAAAAAAATTAAAGGAACAGTTTAAAAATAAGATAAAAAAGCAAAAAAATAATAAAAGAAAAAAAAAAAAGCACCCCTGTCCCCCCCTGCTCTCGCGCTAAGGCGAACGCAAGCGTCGGTCTGGCGTCAAATGTAAACAGCAATTGCACCATGCATGTGAGGTATCACCGCGAAGGTCAGTATCGAGTGTAGTAATTTTAGCAGTAGATCTCCTCTGTAAATCTAAAGTGGTAACCTGTAAAGGCTTTTAAAGGCTTTTAAAAATTTATTTATTTTGTTGCCACTGCACATTTGTGCGCAATTTTAAAGCATGTCATGTTTGGTATGCATGTACTCGGCCTAAGATCATCTTTTTTATTTCATCAAACATTTGGGCAATATAGTGTGTTTTAGTGCATTAAAATTTAAAAAAAGTGTGTTTTTTCCCCAAAAAATGTGTTTGAAAAATCGCTGCGCAAATACTGTGTGAAAAAAAAAAATGAAACACCCACCATTTTAATCTGTAGGGCATTTGCTTTAAAAAAATATATAATGTTTGGGGGTTCAAAGTAATTTTCTTGCAAAAATAAATAATTTTTTCATGTAAACAAAAAGTGTCAGAAAGGGCTTTGTCTTCAAGTGGTTAGAAGAGTGGGTGATGTGTGACATAAGCTTCTAAATGTTGTGCATAAAATGCCAGGACAGTTCAACCCCCCCAAATTATCCCATTTTGGAAAGTAGACACCCCAAGCTATTTGCTGAGAGGCATGTCGAGTCCATGGAATATTTTTTATTATGACACAAGTTGCGGGAAAAAGACATTTTTTTTTTTTTTGCACAAAGTTGTCACTAAATGATATATTGCTCAAACATGCCATGGGCATATGTGAAATTACACCCCAAAATACATTCTGTTACTTCTCCTGAGTACGGGGATACCACATGTGTGAGACTTTTTGGGAGCCTAGCCGCGCACGGGACCCCGAAAAACCAAGCACCGCCTTCAGGCTTTCTAAGGGCGTAAATTTTTGATTTCACTCTTTACTGCCTATCACAGTTTCGGAGACCATGGAATACCCAGGTGGCACAAACCCCCCCAAATGACCCTATTTTGGAAAGTAGACACCCCAAGCTATTTGCTGAGAGGTATAGTGAGTATTTTGCAGACCTCACTTTTTGTCACAAAGTTTTGAAAATTGCAAAAAGAAAAAAAAAAAAATGTTCTTGTCTTTCTTCAATTTCAAAAACAAATGAGAGCTGCAAAATACTCACCATGCCTCTCAGCAAATAGCTTGGGGTGTCTACTTTCCAAAATGGGGTCATTTGGGGGGCTTTTTTGCCACCTGGGCATTCCATGGCCTCCGAAACTGTGATAGGCAGTGAAGAGTGAAATCAAAAATTTACACCCTTAGAAATCCTGAAGGCGGTGATTTGTTTTCGGTGCCCCGTACACGGCTAGGCTCCCAAAAAGTCCCACACATGTGGTATCCCCATACTCAGGAGAAGCAGCTAAATGTATTTTGTGGTGTAATTCCACATATGCCCATGGCCTGTGTGAGCAATATATCATTTAGTGACAACTTTGTGCAAAAAAAGAAAAATTGTCACTTTCCCGCAACTTGTGTCAAAATATAAAATATTCAATGGACTCAACATGCCTCTCAGCAAATAGCTTGGGGTGTCTACTTTCCAAAATGGGGTCATTTGGGGGGGGGTTTGTGCCATCTGGGCATTTTATGGCCTTCAAAACTGTGATAGGTAGTGAGGAGTGAAATCAAAAATTTACACCCTTAGAAATCCTGGCGGTGATTGGTTTTCGGGGCCCCATACGCGGCTAGGCTCCCAAAAAGTCCCACACATGTGGTATCCCTGTACTCAGGAGAAGCAGCTGAATGTATTTTGGGGTGAAATTCCACATATGCCCATGGCCTGTGTGAGCAATGTATCATTTAGTGACAACTTTTTGTAATTTTTTTGTCATTATTCAATCACTTGGGACAAAAAAAATTAATATTCAATGGGCTCAACATGCCTCTTAGCAATTTCCTTGGGGTGTCTACTTTCCAAAATGGGATCATTTGGGGGGGGTTGTACTGCCCTGCCATTTTAGCACCTTAAGAAATGACATAGGCAGTCATAAACTAAAAGCTGTGTAAATTCCAGAAAATGTACCCTAGTTTGTAGACGCTATATCTTTTGCGCAAACCAATAAATATACGCTTATTGACATTTTTTTACCAAAGATATGTGGCCGAATACATTTTGGCCTAAATGTATGACTAAAATTGAGTTTATTGGATTTTTTTTATAACAAAAAGTAGAAAACATCATTTTTTTAAAAATTTTTCGGTCTTTTTACGTTTATAGCGCAAAAAATAAAAACCGCAGAGGTGATCAAATACCATCAGAAGAAAGCTCTATTTGTGGGAAGAAAAGGACGCAAATTTCATTTGCATGACCGCGCAATTAGCAGTTAAAGCGACGCAGTGCCAAATTGTAAAAAGTGCTCTGGTCAGGAAGGGGGTAAATCCTTCCAGGGCTGAAGTGGTTAGAGTGAAACAATAAAAGTTAAATATTCCTTTAAATTTTGTACCTGGGGGGTGACTATGGTATGCCTGTAGAGTAGCGCATGTTTCCCGTGTTTAGAACAGTCCCTCCACAAAATGACATTTCTAAAGGAAAAAAGTTATTTAAAACTACTCGCGGCTATAATGAATTGTCGGGTCTCGGCAATACAGATAAATGTCATTGAAAAAAACGGCATGGGATTCCCCCACAGTCCATTACCAGGCCCTTTGGGTCTGGTATGAATATTAAGGGGCACCCCGAACCAAAATTTAAAAAAATAATTGCATGGGGGTCCCCCCAAATTCCATACTAGGCCCTTCAGGTCTGGTATGGACAGTAAAGGGAACCCCACGCCAAAATTAAAAAAAAAAATGGTGTGGGGGTCCCCCTCAAAATCCATACCAGACCCTTCAGGGCCACATGCCCTCAACATGGGGAGGGTGCTTTGAGGTAGCTCCCCAAAGCACCTTGTCCCAATGTTGATGGGGACAAGGGCCTCATCCCCACAACCTTTGCCCGGTGGTTGTGGGGGTCTGTGGGCGGGGGGCTTATCGGAATCTGGAAGCCCCCTTTAAGAATGGGACCCCCAGCTCCCGGCCTCCCCCCTGTGTGAAATGGTAACGGGTACAAATGTACCCCTACCATTTCACAAAAAAAGTGTCAAAATGGTAAAAATGACAAGACATTACTTGGGACAAGTCCTTTATTAAAAAATAAAAAAATTAAAATGTCCCACGAAGTCTTCTTCTTCTCTTGCTCCGCCGACGGACTGAAAAAGAAAAAAAAAGCCGCACCGACCCGCCTCCATGGGAGGCACCCGCCGTGTGATGCATCCTCGCAGGTGACAGTTCTCTTATAACTGAGGGTGGGGCCACACGGTGACATCCCTGGGTGACCCAGCCCCCCCCTCCCCATAGCATCAGAGGGGGGCGGGGCCACCCAGGCTGCCCCCCTCTGATGCACTGGGACATCCCTATGGCTTCCTCGTAGTGTCAGAGGGGGGCTGGGTCACCCGTTGTCACTGGTTGGCCCAGCCCCCCTTTGACGCTACGGGGAAACCATAGGGATGTCCCAGTGCATCAGGGGGGGCGGGGTCACTGTGTGGCCCGGCCCTCAGTTATAAAAGAACTGTCACCTGCGAGGACGCGTCATACGGCGGGTGCCTCCCATGGAAGCGGGTCGGTGCGGCTTTTTTTTTTTCTGTTTTGGTCCGTCGGCGGAGCAAGAGAAGAAGAAGACTTCGTGGGACATTTTAATTTTTTGACGCACGGAGACATCCCTATGGCTTCCCCGTAGCATCAGAGGGGGCGGGGCCACCCGCTGATGTAATCGGGTGACCTCGCCCCCTCTGATTCTATGGGAAAGCCATAGGGATGTAACCGTGCGTCAGAGGGGGGCGGGGTCACCCGGGGGCGTCAGCAGGTGACCCCGCCCGCTCTGATGCTATGGGGAAGCCACAGGGATGTCCCCGTGCGTCAGAGGGGGCGGGGTCACCCAGGGACATCACCGTGTGGCCCCGCCCTCAGTTATAAAAGAACTGTCACCTGCAAGGATGCATCATATGGTGGGTGCCTCCCATGGAGGCGGGTCGATGCGCCTTTTTTTTTTTTCTTTTTCGGTCCATTGGTGGAGCAAGAGAAGAAGAAGAAGACTTCGTGGGACATTTAAATTTTTTTATTTTTTAATAAAGGACTTGTCCCAAGCTGTGTCTTGTCATTACCATTTTGACACTTTGTTAGGAAAGGTAGGGGTACATTTGTACCCGTTACTAGGGATGAGCCGAACACCCCCCGGTTCGGTTCGCACCAGAACCTGCGAACGGACCGAAAGTTCGCACGAAAGTTAGAACCCCATTGACATCTATGGGACTCGAACGTTCAAAATCAAAAGTGCTCATTTTAAAGGCTAATTTGCATGGTATTGTCCTAAAAAGGGTTTGGGGACCCGGGTCCTACCCCAGGGGACATGTATCAATGCAAAACTTTTAAAAACGGACGTTTTTTCGGGAGCAGTGATTTTAATGATGCTTAAAGTAAAAAAAAAAAGTGAAATATTCCTTTAAATATCGTACCTGGGGGGTGTCTATAGTATGCCTGTAAAGTGGCGCGTGTTTCCCGTGTTTAGAACAGCACCAAATGTCATTTTTAAAGGAAAAAATCTCATTAAAAACTGTGGGTTTAATGTAATGTCGGGTCCTGGCAATATGGATGAAAATCAGTGAGACAAACGGCATGGGTACCCCCCAGTCCATTACCAGGCCCTTTAGGCACTGGTGCTGGTGCCACAACACTGCAACCCCTCACAGACACTCTAGTTGGAACTCAGGAACGAGCCCTGCTGCAAAGTATTGCATCAAAAATTGTAATTACACGCCCCTGTTAAACAGGGGCAGAAAAATTGGGCCTTAGGCACTGGTGCTGGTGCCGCAACACTGCAACCCCTCACGGACACTCTAGTTGGAACTCAGGAATGAGCCCTGCTGCAAAGTATTGCATCAAAAATTGTAATTACACGCCCCTGTTAAACAGGGGCAGAAAAATTGGGCCTTAGGCACTGGTGCTGGTGCCACAACACTGCAACCCCTCACAGACACTCTAGTTGGAATGCAGGAACGAGCCCTGCTGCAAAGTATTGCATCAAAATTTGTAATTACACGCCCCTGTTAAACAGGGGCTGAAAAATTGTGCCTTAGGCACTGGTGGTGGCGCTCAGAACCAAAAATGTTCTTACAAGCTATCAGCGTGATGATTGAGGAGGAAGAGGATAATTACTCAGGGATAATCACTCAGCATCAGCATAGGCAGTCTTTGAAGGGATCTGAGATTTCAAAAAAAATTATTCAGTTACATCAGCATCAGGTGCTTGTTAGCTGGTTGTGATCCAAGACTGATTCATTTTTATGAAGGTCAGTCGATCAACCGAGTCGGTGGACAGACGCACCCTGTGATCGGTTACCACGTCTCCAGCAGCACTGAATGTGCGTTCCAAAAGAACGCTGGATGCAGTACAGGCCAGTAGCTCAATTGCATACTGTGCAAGCTCTGGCCAGTGATCCATCCTCAAGACCCAGTAACACAGAGGATTTTTGGTGGGAAAGGTGTCCAAGTCTGATCTTGGCCCTAGGTCTTCCTGCACCATGTAAAACAGACGCTGGCGATGGTTGCTGGAACCGATCATACCTTGGGGCTGCGGACCAAAAAATTGTCTGAACGCATCGGTCAGACGGCCACCTTCTCCACCGCTCCTTCTTTGACTGACTGAAGCCTTACCCTTGTAACGTGGATCAAGGAGGGTTGCCAGCCAGTATTGGTCCTTCTCCTTGATACCACGAATACGAGGATCCTTATGCAGGCTTTGCAGGATCAGGGAGGCCATGCAGCGTAGGTTTGCTGAGGCATTCGGTCCGGAGTCCTCTGGGTCACTAGGGACGACATGGTCCGCAGCCACCTCCTCCCAGCCACGTACAAGTCCATGTGTTTCTTGGGACTGATCCCTTAAAGACTGCTGCTGATGCTGAGTGCCAGGCTCCACCTCCATACTGACACAATCTTCCTCCTCCTCCTCCTCCTCCTCCTCCTCCTCCTGTGTGATCGGCGGGCACGCAGGAACACTGTCTGGATAAAGGAGGCCATGAGAGCTAAGGAAGTCCTCCTCTTCCTGCCTCTGTTCTGCCTCAAGTGCCCTGTCCATTATTCCACGCAGCGTGTGCTCCAACAGGTGGACAGGGGGGACAGTGTCACTGATGCATGCACTGTCACTGCTCACCATCCTCGTGGCCTCCTCAAATGGTGACAGGACAGTGCATGCATCCCTGATCATGGCCCACTGGCGTGGGGAAAAAAAACCAAGCTCCCCTGACCTTGTCCTGGTGCCATAGTCGCACAGGTACTCATTGATGGCCCTCTGCTGCGTGTGCAGCCGCTGCAGCATGGCCAACGTTGAGTTCCACCTGGTGGGCATGTCAAGATTAGGCGGTTCTTGGGCAGGTTAAACTCCTTTTGGAGGTCCGTCAGCCGAGCACTGGCATTATATGACCGGCGGAAATGCACACAGACTTTCCTGGCCTGCCTCAGGACATCCTGTAAGCCCGGGTACCTGCCCAAGAACCACTGCACCACCAAGTTAAGGACGTGAGCCAAACAGGGCACATGGGTCATTTGTCTCTGTCGGAGGGCAGAGAGGTTGGTGCCATTGTCGCAAACCACCATTCCTGCCTTAAGTTGGCGTGGCATCAACCACCTCTGAACCTGCCCCTGCAGAGCTGACAGAACCTCTGCCCCAGTGTGGCTCCTGTCCCCCAAGCACACCAGCTCAAGCACCGCATGGCATCTTTTGGCCTGCATACTTGCGTAGCCCCTTGAACGGCTACGGAGCACCGCTGGTTCTGAGGACAAAGCACAGGAAGAGGCCATGAAGGAAGAAGAAGAGGAGGGGGTGGAGGCGAGAGGTGTGTCACAATCATTAGCATTTTGGAGGCGTGGTGGTGGAACAACCTCCAACATTACTGCACCTTGTCCTGCATCCTTCCCAGCTGCCAGCAGAGTCACCCAATGCGCCGTGAAACTTAGGTAACGTCCCTGTCCATGCCTGCTGGACCATGAGTCAGCGGTAATATGGACCTTACCGCTGACCGCCCTGTCCAGCGAGGCATGGACATTGCCTTCCACATGCCTGTAGAGAGCCGGAATCGCCTTCCGTGAGAAAAAGTGGCGTTTGGGTACCTGCCACTGAGGAACCGCACATTCCACAAACTCACGGAAGGGGGCAGAGTCTACCAAATGATAAGGCTGCAGTTGAAGTGCTAGCAATTTTGCCAAGCTAGCATTCAACCGCTGCGCATGTGGATGGCTGGGAGCAAACTTCTTTCGGCGGTGCAGCATCTGGGGCAGGGAAATTTGCCTGGTACAATCTGATGTCGGTGTACCAAAAGCAGATTGCCCACAAGTATTTGGCTGTGACACACCTAATTCTACACCTTCATTACTCTCAGTGCAGGTCTCAGAGAGGACTGAAGGTATAGTGGGGTTGGAGATCTCAGCTGATGAGGAGCAAGGAGAGGTCCTCTTTGTTCTTTGGTGTGGGTCTTTTAGATACGCTTGCCAACGAACTGCATGGCAGGTCAACATATGTCTGGTCAAGCATGTGGTACCCAAGCGGGAGATGTTTTGGCCACGCGAGATACGCTTGAGACATATGTTGCAAATAGCAGCGGTGCGATCTGATGCACTCGTCTCAAAAAAGGCCCACACCAAAGAGCTTTTTGAATAACGCGCAGAGACTGCAGCGCCCTGCACATGTGGCGCTTTGGGGTGTGATGTAGTCAATGTGCTGCCCTTAGGCTGGCCCCTGGCCATCCTGCCTCGTTGGTGATGTGCCGCCTCCTCCTCCTCCTTTTCCTCTCTCCTATCAGGCACCCACGTTGAGTCAGTGACCTCATCATCCCCTCCCTCCCCATCACTGGAGCAAACCTGGCAGTATGCTGCAGCAGGGGGAGCATGACTGCCAGATTGCTGTCCTTCTTGGGCACCCCCTCTGTCCGTGCTCATGTTACTGCCTTCATCGAGCTCAGTATCATCATCAGAGCCTTCCAAACGCTGGGCATCCTCCTGGAGCATGTACCCAACACTGTGGTTAAACAGTTCGAGGGACTCCTCAGGAGGACATGGTGGGGCTAGGGAAGGAGTCACTGATGACATTGAGCCGAGGGAAGAGGCCGCTGCTTTGCCAGACAAAGTACCTTGGGCATGGGTGAGAGAGGATGAGGACGGCTTGGTCATCCACTCGACCAAGTCTTCCGCATGTTGCGGCTCAACATGACCAGCTGCCGAAAAAAAGGCCAAGCGTGTCCCACGGTCACGTGCTGATGAGGATGCACCGTGTCCACGACCAGCACTAGACACAGAGCCTGCTTGCCCTCTCTTATTGGCTTGTGACTGTCTGCCTCTCCTTCTGGGCCTTCCAGACATACTAATGGCCTGTAGCTGCACTAAGCTGGAATATATATATATATATATATATATATATATATATATATATATATATATGTACTGATACTGCAGCTAGCAAAATCAACTGCCTGCCTGTAGTATGAGAACACCACCAACCTTCTACAGGTAGCTTTAGCTGAACACTGTGCAGAGCTCGCAAAAAACTAACTTGTAGGTTTAGCTGAACACTGTGAGGTGGACACACCACACTAACTTGTAGTTTTAGCTGAACACTGTGAGCAGGACGCACTGCACTAACTTGTAGCTTTAGATGAACACTGTGCAGAGGTCTCACTACGCCAACTTGTAGGTTTAGCTGAACATTGTGAGCAGGACGCACAGCACTAACTTGTAGTTTTAGCTGAACACTGTGAGCAGGACGCACTGCACTAACTTGTAGCTTTAGATGAACACTGTGCAGAGGTCTCACTACACCAACTTGTAGGTTTAGCTGAACACTGTGAGTAGGACGCACAGCACTAACTTGTAGTTTTAGCTGAACACTGTGAGCAGGACGCACAGCACTAACTTGTAGTTTTAGCTGAACACTGTGAGCAGGACGCACTGCACTAACTTGTAGCTTGAGATGAACACTGTGTAGAGGTCTCACTACACCAACTTGTAGGTTTTGCTGAACACTGTGAGCAGGACACACAGCACTAACTTGTAGTTTTAGCTGAACACTGTGAGCAGGACGCACAGCACTAACTTGTAGGTTTAGCTGAACACTGTGAGCAGGACGCACTGCACTAACTTGTAGCTTTAGATGAACACTTTGCAGAGGTCTCACTACACCAACTTGTAGGTTTAGCTGAACGCTGTGAGCAGGACGCACTGCACTAACTGTAAATAGTCTAGTTGCCTGACTGTGGTACTAATAGGATCAAAAGAACACCAGCAATTTTATTCAGGTAGCTGTAAATACTGTAACAAGACAAGCCTGCCTGTCAGTAAGAAGATAACAGGAACGGATCTAGCTGAACAATGTGAGCGGGACGCACTGCACTAACTTGTAGCTTTAGATGAACACTGTGCAGAGGTCTCACTACACCAAATTGTAGGTTTAGCTGAACACTGTGAGCAGGACGCACCCCACTAACTTGTAGGTTTAGCTGAACACTGTGAGCAGGACGCACCTCACTAACTTGTAGGTTTAGCTGAACACTGTGAGCAGGACATACCCCACTAACTTGTAGTTTTAGCTGAACACTGTGAGCAGGACGCACCACACTAACTTGTAGGTTTAGCTGAACACTGTGAGCAGGACGCACCCCACTAACTTGTAGGTTTAGCTGAACACTGTCAGCAGGATGCACTGCACTAACTGTAAATAGTCTAGCTGCCTGACTGTGGTACTAATAGGATCAAAAGAACACCAGTAATTTTCTTCAGGTAGCTGTATATACTGTAACAAAACAAGCCTGCCTGTCAATAAGAAGATAACAGGAATGGATCTAGCTGAACACTGTGAGCAGGACGCACTGCACTAACTGTAAATAGTCTAGCTGCCTGACTGTGGTACTAATAAGATCAAAAGAGCACCAGTAATTTTCTTCAGGTAGCTGTATATACTGTAACAAGACAAGCCTGCCTGTCAGTAGGAAGATAACAGGAACGGATCTAGCTGAACACTGTGAGCAGGACGCACTGCACTAACTGTAAATAGTCTAGCTGCCTGACTGTGGTACTAATAGGATCAAAAGAACACCAGTAATTTTCTTCAGGTAGCTGTAAATACTGTAACAAGACAAGCCTGCCTGTCAGTAGGAAGATAACAGGAACGGATCTAGCTAAACTGAATACAGTGTATATATATATATATATATATATATATATATATGCAACACCTGGGATGCATATATATACACAATATACTGTAAGTGCAGCTAAACGCCGGAACACACACTACACAGGGCCGCCATGCAGGCGGCCTTATATAGTGTGGGCCGTGTACTAAATCCCCTGAGCCATAATTCGCCAAAGCCTCCTTGGCTTTGGCCAATTACAGCTCTCTGTTCAGGCGGCGCTGTGATTGGCCAAGCATGCGGGTCATAGTGCATGCTTGGCCAATCATCAGCCAGCAATGCACTGCCATGCCGCAGTGAATTATGGGCCGTGACGCGCCACACGAATTTGGCGCGAACGGCCCATATCGTTCGCAATTCGACGAACGATCGAACAGCCGATGTTCGACTCAAACACGAAGCTCATCCCTACCCGTTACCATTTCACACAGGGGGGAGGCCGGGATCTGGGGGTCCCCTTGTTAAAGTGGGCTTCCAGATTCCGATAAGCCCCCCGCCCGCAGACCCCCACAATCACCGGGCAAGGGTTGTGGGGATGAGGCCCTTGTACCCATCAACATGGGGACAAGGTGCTTTGGGGGGCTACCCCAAAGCACCCTCCCCATGTTGAGGGCATGTGGCCTGGTACTGTTCAGGAGGGGGGCGCTCTCTTGTCCCCCCTCTTTTCCTGCGGCCTGCCAGGTTGTGTGCTCGGATAAGGGTCTGGTATGGATTTTTGGGGGAACCCCCACACCATTTTTTTAAAAAAAATTGCCGCAGGGTTCCCCTTAAAATCCATACCAGACCCAAAGAATCTGGAATGGATTTTGAGGGGGACACCCACGCCATTTTTTTTAAATTTTGGTGCGGGGTTCCCCTTAATATTCATACCAGACTCAAAGGGCCTGGTAATGGACTGTGGGGGAATCCCATGCCGCTTTTTTCAATGACTTTTATGTGTATTGCCGGGACCGACAATTTATTATAGCCGCAAATAATTTTAAATGACTTTTTTTCCTTTAGAAATGTCATTTTGTGCAGGGATTGTTGTAAACATGGGAAACATGCACCACTTTACAGGCATACTATAGACACCCCCCAGGTACGAAATTTAAAGGAATATTTCACTTTTATTGTTTCACTTTAAGCATTATTAAAATAACTGCTCCCCAAAAAAGTCAATTTTTAAAACTTTTTTTTGCATTGATCCATGTCCCCTGGGGCAGGACCCAGGTCCCCAAACACTTTTTATGACAATAACTTGCATATACAGTAAGCCTTTAAAATTAACACTTTTGATTATTCATGTTCGTGTCCCATAGACTTTAACGGTGTTCGCGTGTTCGTACAAATTTTTTGCCTGTTCGCATGTTTTGCTGTGAACCAAACCGGGGGGTGTTCGGCTCATCCCTAGACAACACCCATGGGATCCGATTCCAGCGCGGGGAAAAAAAGTCCCTGCACCTTTTTTAATGTGAATCCAATGCGAGTTTAGCTATATAATTGTATGGCTGAACTCGCACTGCAGTGCAGATGCGAATCACAAGTGATGTCTGATATCGCACACGTGTGAACCTGGGCTTAAACAACAATCATTAAGTGGGACTAATCTCTGCTGGATATTTACCCATTATTACATTTTGTGGGTGTGGTGCACTTTCTAAAACTTAGTCTATAGCTAAGCGAAGCTAACTGCACTGCACCTGTGGGTCAGAATGAAAGCAACCTAATAATTTTGTGCTCATATATGTTGATTGCAAAACTATGATGTTTAATAAGCTGACCTTTTATCTTTCAGCTTCTCCTGGCATCGCTGGCTGTTAGAAAGGTTCCTGTCCCAGGCAGAGTAATACCAAATGCACTACACCTGGGACAGGAGCTGCCGATCTCTAGAAGAAGCATCAGCTTATGTGGCTCCTGCTCCTTCAGCAGCCGCTTGCTTCCTCTGGAGTCTTCTCCATCCACTCTGATGCTTTGGGATGGTGGGTCAGCCCCATCTGGGCTTTCTGACTCGCCATCCCAAAGCATAAGTTCGCTGGCCACATCAGAGGGCTCCATGGTGCACATGTCCCGGGGCCACCGGTTGAGCACCTCTGTTCTACACAAAAGCACCCCCAAGGAGCACTTAACATCCTCCCCAAACTTTAACTTGCTTCCTGACAGCTTACCAAAATTTACTGCACAATACTTTTTTTTATCCTGAGTGCTGGGATTCTTTCTATGCTGACACATATGTTGATAGCAAAACCCAAGGAGGGCACGGGAATGGTATACAGATATTCTGCTGTAAGACTCATTATTACTGAGATAGTTTGTTGGATCCTTACATTAGACTGTTAAATTTATACAACAGAACAAGTAAGCACTCAGAGGTGTGGGCAGCTGGCACTAGAGGTGACAATATAAATCATGCGAAATAAAAAAAAAAAAAAATGTAGCACTCAAATAATGAATTAATCTAATACAGTGATCAAAATACCACAAACAATATAGTGAAAGTCCATTCATATCAAAAGTCCAATCAATAGTGCAAATCTGATATCTTTCAATGAGAGAATGAAAACCATTCACAGCGTAGAAGGTGAAAAAGGTGACACTCATTCTCCACCCTTTATGCACTCACCAGATGGTTAACATATAGCCACATATGATAAAAACTCTCTACCAAAGTACTCCACAAGGACTCATACAATCTTCGGCATGGGACAATCCAACATTCTGCAAGTCTGCTGCAAGTTCTGGTTCAGTTATGTTATGCAATAGTCATCCCACCACAGGGGTCACTGTGGCTGAATTTTTATGCTATAGACTTGCAGAGCTCCAGTTGTAGACTCACCACTGCAACTTTACTCTTGCTAGAGACTTGCCACGCAAATTTGCTACAAATTGGAAAAGTGTCAACTTGCTAGTGAAAATGTTTAGCAAGTTAACAGACTTACAATTCAACACTGCCACAAATTGGTGGGAAGTTATCCTTGCTATCTGGCTACACAGAGGGTGGGGGGGACAATTCAGCCCTAGAACGCCCCTCTCCTCCTCAAAACCCCCCAGAAGGCTCTTATCTCCTCCCCTCCTTAGAACCCATTAGCCCCACTTCTAACCTTAGAGCCATCTCAGAACCATTTAATTTCAAACACCACACAGAGCTCCCCTCCCACTGCCCCTCCTTTATCCTTCTGATAAAGGTGTCAAAGCAGTCCTCCTCAAAATTACACTATCAATGTAGGGGCATTATTTCCCACTGACAATAATTCAGGACACCATTTTTCCTCTTAGCAACACCACCATTGAAGCAGGGACATTTTTCCCTTCTAATGACATCACCAACATAGGCATGTTTTTTCTTCTCAGTGACACCACCGATACTGGGATTTTTTTCTTATTTCAATGACACCACCAACATATATTTTTTTTCCCTTGCCACTGTTAGCTCCATCTTTGTGTACCAGTTTTAAACTCTACTTTGTTTCAGTTTGCCACAACTTCTAAACCGATTTAAGTGCATGCCACAAGAGTTATCTACATTTCCTCAAAGCACATTGTGTGTGCACTATTAGCATCATCCCCTCCTCAACCCCTGGAGGAGAATGGGGGCTGTTTGCCATCTTCATCCTGGGCTCTAGATGACCTTGTCTCGGCATTGCCTTGTCCATTCTCCATTAGCATGTGAAAAAATATGCATGGATACTTTGTCAATGAAAAACAAAGCAAAAAAAGGGCTACAGATATAAAGTGCAAGAACCTAGAGGTGCCTGCAAATACCAGCTGCAGCCTGCAAAAGCCTGCTGTTACAGCTGTTTTGGCCATTGATGCCTAGATGTACAGACCAAATATGCCAGCATTAGTATACATCAGTTTTCATTAATTATATGACTAATTTGCCTGCCTAAATCATTTTTACATTGTTTTTTTCAAAGTGTATGTAAAGCCAAAAAAATAATAACTTACATAGATTTTAAGGACATATGGCTTTTTAAATGCAAAGCGTTAATAAAAACTCTGCCCTGATTTCTTATTATAGGCTAATAGGATGCCCCGGAAGAAAATATTTGTAGAGAAGCTCATAGGGCGGAGTTTAAGTTCATGACGTCATCACGCTCTGTGAACCTGGAAGTGGCCCACCCCTCTATTGGGAACAGCCGCAATTCTTGTATGTGCTGTTCTTATTGCTTTTTCTTTACTATAATACTATGGTTTAAAGCGGAAGTAAACCCATCCATAAAACAGCTTCATTTTCGTCACATGCCGGAAATGTAACACTCCCATTGGTTGTGCCCTCAACCAAACTGTCAAACCATCCAATGGCTGGTGTCATAACTGATCACATGTGCAGCTTCATGGCGGTTGTAGATTAAACAGAGGCAAAGATGTCAGCTTCCTTGGCTGAAAACGATAGGTGGGTTTACTTACACTTTAAATAAATGAGAAGAGCTTTTTATTTATTTTTACACTATGCGGTTCCCCTGTTTTTTATTTTAATTATGGTACACTGTTGAACTGGAGGGTGATCTGTGAATCCTGACCTGAAGTGGAGATTGTGGACGGCTCTGTGGTTGAAGCCTGGTCATATAACAAGTTCAGTTTGAATGCTCTGTAATAGGGAGTCAAAACATTCTGGTAAACAGGAGCCATTTAGTGTTTGGTGGAAGTACACAATGGTGTATGAGTATATGAACACTTGCTTTACACCATTTACATTTGGTACTTTATTGGTCTTTTTTCAGTTTCACTGGACTTTATTTATTCATATAATTGGGTTCACTGGGTTCTTGGTTATTTATAATTTGTACTATATTATACAGTATTGTATATGTGGAGAACTTTTGTATATTATTAGTGTAGCACCCCCTAGCGTGGCTAGAGTGCTAATGATATGATTTTTGTTAGTGTAGGGGGATTCAGGCTTAGCTAGCAGCTAAGCCTGTGTGTTTTATTGAGTCAGGGTTTGAGTGACTCAGGTAGGCTGGATGACTCACAAGCAACATCTCTGGTGAGGCCTCCCTGCTTGCTGGAAACTTGGAGAAGATTCCAGAAGCAGTTGGGAGGGGTCTAGGAGGAGCAGGCTGGAGTATTTTGAGGGCAGTGACCAATCCCCAAGAGATAGGTTGGCAGGGGGCAGGCCTCCTCAAATACTCAGGGTCAGCCCAGCTGGGACAGCGTGAAATTCAGGTGGAAGATGGAGATGGAGTATGGAGTGTTAGTCTGTCGGAGGCCTTTGAGTGTAACCCCCTAGTCTGGGGGGGGGTGTAAACTCAGGCCTAGGCTTGGGTGCAGAAGGGATCCTTCTCATGACACACAGAGGGATGCTGACCAGGAGGCACGGGAGCAAGGAGAGGACAGCAGGAGGACACTGCTGGGCAAATCTCCAGGAAGGAAGACAGCCAAGAGGGCTGGTGAGTGTTGCAGTCAGAGGACTGAGAGGCATGCCTAAAGGGACTGGGTGCAAGCAGTCTGGGATGGATGCAGAGTCAGTCTGGGAGGACTGTGGAGAGGTAGCCAGGAGGACTAGAGAAAAGGACAGGTGCAGCCAAGCAGTGCCTGAAGAGGTGGTACTGGGAGCAGTAGAGCTAGAACCAAAGACCTGTATTTTTGCTACACTACTAAAGGGTCCGCGATCTTTGCCTGCAAAGGGCATTCGCTTAGATCTAGCTGAGAGTGTATTGGATCAAACAGTCAATGCTAGCTGGTCCTGGGAGATGTAGTTCTACAAGCAAGTCCCTAAAGAGTTTCTTTGCTAATCAACCCTTGCCCCATACAAGATTAATTCTCCTAAATAAAAAAACAAAACAAAGCTGCAAGAACTGTCTCTTGTCTCCAGAATGAGTGGGAAATTCATGTGCCTGGCTGTTCATAGTGGGAGATACTCATCACCAGTGGCTCCTGCGGGGATAGCGCTACACTTATATTAGGCTAAGAATTAAAAAAATTGAAAACAATATTTTGTTTTTATTTTTTTTTATCACTGAGCTGTCTTATCTTGTGTACTGCTATCCCCATGAAGGCAGCTTAAAGATACTGTACCCCAATGGTTGCCCTAACCTTGCAAGTCTCCTGACACCTCTGACACCCTGGGTTCAGGCATTTTAGCAAAGAAATATGGATGCAGACACAGAATGATTGTTGAGTTTTACTTAGGATTTTGCAGTAAATAGAATCAATAGAAAATAAATCATTAAAAAAAATGAGTGTTATTATTACACTCTTTATATGAACAAACAAAATGAATGGTCAGCTGAAGTCCCTGGTAAAGCAAGAAATCAGTAAGTTTAACCACTCAAGGTCTATGGCTGTAGGCCAGAGAAAGGGCAGTAGAATGACCAATCTGGAGTCAGACTACTCCCTTATACCTTTTGACGCTACATTACCTCTTTAACACAAACACTAATTACAGCTAGAAAGTTGTATCTAAAATCTATGACCTTGGTTTCTAAACAAAAAGAGTTCCTTGGTGATATGGGTCTGGATAGACACCAAATGTTCCTGTCCATTGTGGGGGGTAAAGTAGACCTGTCTTCAGCTAGCTCAATTGAAGGAGCCCAAAGTAATTGTTAGGTAATAACATTCAGCAGTACAATAGGTGTTTATAGATGTCTCATGATAGAGCTCTAATGAGGAAGGCAAAATAAAGGTGTCTGCATGCAGTGTACTTGGGTGTAAAGAGGATGGGCATGCGTCCGCTCACCAATCCGGATGATACCAAGATCAGGAGGGATGATGTGGAGATCCTGCAGCATGCCTCTGCATATACTTTGCTCAAGGGATGGCTCTCAACCCCACGACTCTTAGTGCCGCAGTTTAGCTGGATCTGTGATGCAGGTGATGAGGGTGTCCTCCCGGCTGCCACCCAATGACCGGATAATGCCCACAGCGGATGCACCCACACTCGATCCCTAAGGCTTTCCCTTTCTGCTTAGGCCACAGCACAGCCACGCTCCCCCCGACCTTCCAGAACACTGCTTCCAGATTAAGGCTGTAGTCCCAAGAGGCCAACTTCTTCCCAACACAGGCTATTTATCACCCCTCCCAGCATTCTGTTCTCTTCCTACAGCCGGCAGGAGCTTGTAGTCCAACACAGTCTGGTTCCAAGGCAAACTTGGCTTTCTGGACTACATGTCCCAAGATGCTCTTCTGTCACAAATCCTCACTTGCTCTGTATTCGGGATGTAGTAAACAGAGTCTGTGCTGTACACTAGAGGGAAACAGCCTCCCTATGGCAGAGGCTGCAAGTTGCCCCTGTCATGGCAGACAATCTAGCCAGCACCTGGCTACACTTGAAAAAAGTATTTCTACATGATTAGCAGGGGCACACAGTTGTTTACAAACAAAGCCATGTTATCTCTATGTTATAGCTGGGATAGTGATCACATGATTGAAAACCAAGGTCAGTTCCTGATGCCCAGGCAGCTGTCAGAGGCAGTGCAGCCACAGAAGGAACTAGTGTATGCTGTTCATTACAAAACAGAACATAGATTAATGTTCCTTCTGCAGAGGGAATTCTACAAAAGAACATTGATCTGCATATTGCAGATGGGAAGGGGTTAAACTGTTATAAATCCCTCATTGTAGGAAAGGCCATGCTTTCAAAACCAGCTGGCTAACTACTATATAATACTCTACTAGCAGGAATTATTATGGCAATCTCTTTGTCCTTGATCATTTCCAATAATTATTTTGACATTCAATCTGTTTTTATGATTTTTTTGGTTGCATTGTAAAATAATGGCACCAAATTACATCTGTTCATGAACGCAAAAAATATATTTGAATTTAACCACTGTCTTTATCTTTCTAAGGCAGATGTTGTAAAATGTAAAAGACAAGAAGAGCAACTTCTACAATGGTACATTTCAGCTAATAAAAACACACAAAAACATCCATCATATGTTTTTTTTTACTTATGTTGTCACTGGAAAAATACAGTGCAGAGGAGTTTAATGAGCTGTTCAAAACAGCTTAAAGGAGAAACAAGAATAAATGTATGTTCAGTATGAGAAAGTTAAGAAAGCTGTCCCTCAAGGCCTCATTAATGACAAGGGTCCGCCCCCTGCAGAGAATAATATACAAATAAGCTGCAAAAGAACAAACTGACAAGGGTTTAACGAACAAAAAAGTGAAAGGGCAACATTAATGCAGGAGACTCTGTAGCTTGTTAAATATAGAATTTGATATGCATTGTCTAAAGGAGAGTGGGTACAATGGCAAGTTTAGAATTTTATTAAAATGTGCTTATTAGGATTATGCTTTTTCAATGTGAGTAAATGTAAGATTTTATAGGAATATTGCTTGGCTTTTTAAAGTAATTCTTTCATGAGAGAAATTTAGTGGATACTGCTAATGACCCTCTTCTAAAAATTCTATCTGCTTGGCTGTTATGCTATTCAGATTATGCTGTAGATGGGGAAATTTCTGCAGTTTGATCCATTAAGTTTTGGCTGGACCTAAAGTGTTTGTTAACCCCAAAAAAACAAATGACATATTCTTGTCACTTAAAGCAGATTAGTGCTTGTGCTGTGTAATCTGACCCTCTCTAAACTGTAAAAAAATCTGCCTAAACCTGCCACTTCCTGTATCCCCTTCTCTGTACTGACCACGATAATCAGGGCTGCTGAGCCATGACCACCGTGGTCAGTTTACATCCCTCCGTCATCCGCTGCCCTGCTCTGCTCTCCTCTCCCACCCCTCCTTCCTGCTTGTCAGCTCCATGTCTGTGTTTCTGTCTCCGCCCCCCCCCCCCATCCCCGCCGTTATTAGTACAAATAAAAGTTTATAAAATGTCACTGCCAGCCCCTCTAATATAGTTAGGCATAGCACACTGTATACGTATTTTATAAAAATGAAATTTGTAAATACAGTCTTAGTGCGATCTGTGACTCTCGGGCAGTTTCCAGGGCTATTGCGGAAGGGATCTCCCCTGAAGTCAGAGGGAGATCTCGGTCCCTCCTGCAGAAGCCATATATCGGATGTATAAAGCAGTCGCGAGTCATGAAGATTGTCCTAAATAGGTATTTACAACGCTCGTTTTTATAAAAGACTTATAGAGTGTGCTATGCCAGGCTATAATAGAGGGGCTGGCAGTGATTTTCAAATGTGGGTTAACAGGCTCTTTAAAGTAGTATTAAAGTATTAACATTGACTATTTTTAATCCTTTACTGCTAGCATTAGTTAACCGGTTCCCGACCAGCGCACGCCGATGTACGTCGGCAGAATGGCACGGCTGGGCAAATGGGCGTACCTGTACGTCCATTTGAATTCCCCACCGTGCCATTGTGTGCGTGCGCCAGCCGGGAGCTCCGTGAGTCGGGTTGCGGGTCCCGCGGACTTGATCGCCGCGGGGATACCCGCGATCGCCTCACGGAGAGGACGAACGGGGAGATGCTGATGTAAACAGCATCTCCCCGTTCTTCCTAGTGACAAGTGTCACTGATCACAGCTCCCTGTCATCGGGAGCTGTGATCAGAGTAATGACACTGCTAGCCCATCCCCCTACAGTTAGTAATCACTCCCCTAGGACACACTTAACCCCTCCCCGCCCTCTAGTGGTTAACCCCTTCACTGCCAGTATCATTTACACAGTAATCAGTGCATTTTTAATCACACTGATTGCTTTATAAATGACAATGGTTCCAAAAATGTGTCAAAAATGTCCGACATGTCCGCCATTTTTTTTTACCAAAAATATGTAGAAGAATGCGATCGGCCTAAACTGAGGAAAAAATATGGGTTTTTTATATATTTTTGGGGGATATTTATTATAGCAAAATGTAAAAAATAATGTGTTTTTTTCAAAATTGTCGCTCTTATTTTGTTTAAAGCGCAAAAAATAAAAATCGCAGAGGCAATCAAATACCACCAAAGGAAAGCTCTATTTGTGGGAAAAAAAGGACGTCAATTTTGTTTGGGAGCCACGTCGCACGACCGCGCAATTGTCAGTTAAAGCGACGCAGTGCCGAATTGCAAAAAACGCTCTGGTCAGGAAGGGGGTAAAATCTTCCGGGGCTGAAGCGGTTAATAGACATAAAAGTACATCTTATGAAATAATTTCTTTCATAACAGCTGTGATTCCTATAGTGATGCTGTGATTGGCTTGCTTTTTTTAACCACTTAAGGACCAGGCCTATTTTTCAAACTTGTTGTTTACAAGTTAAAATCAGTTTTTTTTGCAAGAGAATTACTTAGAACCCCCAAACATTATATATATTTTTCAGACACCCTAGAAAATAAAATTGTGGTCATTGCAATACTTTATGTCATGCTGTATTTGTGCAGCGGTCCTAAAGACACAATTTTTTTGAAAAAATACACTTTTTAAATAAAAAAATAAGAAAAAACAGTAAAGTTAGCCCAATTTTTTTCTATTATTGTGAAAGATAATATTACGCTGAGTAGATTGATACCCAACATGTCATGCTTCAAAATTGCGCCCGCTCGTGGAATGGCAACAAACTTTGACCCTTAAAAATCTCCATAGGCGACGTTTAAAAATTTCTACAGGTTACCAGTTGTGTTACAGAGGAGGTTTTTTGCTAGAATTATTGTTCTTGCTCTAACGGTTGCAGCCATACCTCACATGTGTGGTTTAAACACTGTTTACATATGCGGGCACGACTTACATATGCGTTCACTTCTGCGCGTAAGTACGGCGGAACGGGGCACTTTCATTTTTTTTTCTTATTTATTTTACTTTTTTTTTTTTTCCTATTTAAAGTTTATTAATGATAGGCAAAAGAAAACATACATATAAGTATACATTGTGTATAAGGAGTCATGCAAATACAGGCGATACAACTCTGTTAACGTGTATATGTAATGCAGTATCTATGGTATTTTATTGTTAGATAGTTGGTCTTGTATACTTAATTTCCTATATAATTAAGCATTGTAGTGTATGAAGAACAAAATAAAGTTAGATAATAGGGTAGAGTACAGGGTGATAAAGGAGAATAGAGGGGATTATTAGGGATGTAGGGAAAGAAGGGTGAAAGAAGGGAGAAAGAAAAATAGGAGAGAGGTAGAGTGGGGGGGGGGGGGGAGAGAAATAGTGGTCATCTTCAGATATATCAATTCGTTTTGTGTCTCTAATAACAGTGTTTTGTTTCCAAGAAATATTCAGGATTTAATATTCTCAGTAAGTTAAAGAGGTTATGAAAGAACATATACGTTATGCTTACTGTTCATAGGGTCCATAACAATCATTGTTCAGTTTTCAGCTCCCGGTGTGGATACAGTCATCCCAGAAGGGGTATGGCAGAGTAGGATAATCATTCACGGAGGCGAACCATGTAGACCATGTTTTGTGATATCTTTCAATTGAATCGTTGGACTGTGCTATTGTCTCCTCTATGTCACATATGTCTTTAATTTTGGAAAGCCAATCTCTGATTGACGGGGTGCTGGTAGATTTCCAAAACAGTGGCACAAGAGATTTGGCTGCATTTAGTAGGTGCCTAGATAGCAAATTCTTGTATCGCTGAAGTGGAAATGTAGTGACATGGAGTAAGCAACATGCCGCGTCCAACTGCAATGTGGTTTCTGTTATGTGTTGAATAGTTGCCTTCACTCCCGACCAATATTGGGATATCATGGGGCAGTTCCACCATATATTTAGGAGGGTGCCTCTGTCTTTCTGGCATCGCCAGCAAAGTTCCGAGGATTGCGGGTGCCATTTGTGTATTTTGGCAGGGGTGGCATACCACTGTGTGAGCAACTTGTAAGCCGTTTCTTGCATTCTGGTGCATTTGTGCGAAAATATACAAGCTTTCTGCCATTGTCTGTCAGTCAGATCCACACCGGGCTCTTTTGACCACTGCTCTCTGAATCTGTCCCCAGGAGGTTTTTAACCAAGTGTACGATAATGAGGTGGCTTTTTGGATATGTTCTCCTTCCAGGCACACTGATTCTACTTCAGTAAGTTGTCTGGTAAAGTGTCTTTTACGATGAGTATTGTCAGTGTAGCTGCGTATCTGGAAATAAGTCCATTGTGGTAGGTGTGTCATATCGTTATCTTGTTTGAGTGTGGAAAAGTCCTTTATCTGAGTGTTTTGGAAACAGTGTTTGGTGAGAAGGGGAGTATTTGGGTCTAAGGACCGCAGTAGATGAGGATTCCCTTCACCTGGGGGGAAGTCTGGGTTGTGGTGTAGTGGAGTGAGCGGGCTTAATGATGTAGAGAAGTTGGTGTTTTTAGTTAATTGATGAAAAATCGATAAGGTGGTGTTTATTAAGGGATGTTGTTTTAAGAGTGGTGGGTATTTTGATCCCGGTATCCAGGGGGAGAATTTCAGGGGTATAGGGCTCAATTCCTTCTCCAAGGACACCCAATCTTTGAGATCGGCATGGCAATGCCAATCTATGATTCTGGTGACATGAGATGCAAAATACTTCTTGTAATCAGGTAGGCCCATCCCTTCCCGTTCTTTAGGTCTCGTCAATAGAATCTGATTCATGGGTTTTTGCGTGCCCATATGAATTTGAGCTGATTCGATTGTAAGCTTTCGAAAAAGCTTGTGGGGATTTTTATCGGTAGGGTCCTGAATAAATAAATAATTTTAGGAAGGATGGACATTTTACATATGGCCGCCCTGCCGAACCACGAGAAGTTTTTTTGGATGCCAGGTAGTCAGATCCATCTCTATGGCTTTAGGAAGTGGTGGAAATTTTTTCTCGAATATTTGAGAGAGTTTTGGAGTTAACCAAATCCCCAAATATTTGAGTGCTGTTTTCTCCCATTTAAAGAAGAAGTTGTTTTGTATGGTTTTTAAGGTGTGATCTTGAACATTAATGTTCATTGCCTCAGACTTAGTATAATTGATTTTTAGATTTAAGATGTAGCCATATTTAGAGAACTCTTGTATCAGGTTCAGAAGGGATGTGTGTGTTTCGTAAAAAATAGTAAGTCATCCGCGTATGCGGCTATCTTGTATTCCTTATTCACTATTTGAAAGCCTCTAATATCTGTGTTCATCATTAGTCTCCTTATGAATGGTTCAAGTAAGAGTATGAAGAGGAGCGGTGATAGGGGGCATCCCTGTCTTGTGCCATTGGAAATATGTACTGTGTCTGATAGGGATCCATTAATGCGTAATTTTGCTGTAGGGTTTTTGTACAATGCGGAAATCCATGATAACATGTGTGTGCCTAGGCCTATGAATCTGCATGTCTCCATCATGAAATCTCAGGCTACTCAATCGAAGGCCTTCTCCGTGTCCGTGGACAGGAGAAGGCCCTCATTTTTTCGCACATGGGCAGCATGAATGATGTTATGTGATTTTTGAGACATTGTCCTTTGCTTCCCTGCCTGGCATAAAACCAGCTTGCTCAGGTCTGATCAGATTATGTAGTAGGGGTCTCAATCAGTTTGCTATGAATTTTGCCATTAGCTTAACATCTAAGTTTAATAAGGAGATTGGCCTATAGCTAGTACAATATGTTGGATCTTCATTCGATTTAGGCAGGACTGTTATGTGAGCTGATAGAAAAGTTAGGGGGTTTTCCCTTGGGGTTGAGAATGATTTTAAAGCTTTCTTGAGGGGGTTTCTTAATATATCTGTGAATGTTTTGTAATATATCGAGGAGAATCCATCTGGACCAGGACTTTTCCCGGTTTTCAGGTCTTTAATCGCTAACTGCCCTTCTGTGGAATCTATGGGTTGATCAAGGAGCTCAGTATCAGTTTCAGAGAGTTTGGGGAGGTTTGAGGAGAGTAAATAGTCTTGTATAGCTCATTGTCTAGTCCCTAGAATGTCCGCTGGTTTGTGTTGCTTCGGTAAGTTATACAGTTTGGAATAATAGTCATGTCAAGAAAAAAGTCAATAGTCAAGTGTTGGGCTATTGAATCACCTGTTACGTCCAATTTACCGTCTTTATTAGTTATGCCTAGGATATTGTTTTTGTGGTGGGGACCTTTCAGGGCTCTAGCTAAAAATTGACCTGTCTTATCTCCGTATTTGTAATACATTTTTTCTTGAAGAATAGGAGGCGTTTCGTAATAGCATCTAATGTATGTTGTAATGTTTTCCTGGTTTCTAATAATTCAGTTGCCACTTGTGTCGATAGTGAAAGTTTGTGTAGTGTCTCTAGTTTTAATATTTTATCTGTCAATTTGATTATCTCTTTTTCTCTCTCTCTCATTTGCGTTGTGCTCCCATCTTAATCAGCTCTCCCCTAATGGAACATTTGTGAGCCTCCCACACCATCAGGGGGTCCATGTCGTGAGTTGTATTGTGGACAAAAAATTCCCTTAAGAGAGACATGACTTTAGGTAGTAGCACATGATCTGTCAGTAGAGATGAGTTTAGTTGCCATGCGGGAGTATTTTTTGTGGGGGTCTTGGGGGTTAGCGTAAGTGAGATGGGTGCATGGTCGGATATAGACTGGAGCCCTATTTCTGCCCTAGAGATGAGATGTAGGTCTTTGCGTGAAACAAATAGGTAGTCGATCCTAGAGTACTTATCATGGGGGGCAGAGTAAAATGTGAAATCCTTGTCTTCTGGATGTAGGAAGCGCCATGAATCTATAAGGTGTAAGGAATGCAATGATTTTTTAAGATTTTTGAGGATCTTGTAAGTTATGTGCGATTTGCCCGTAGATGTATCTGTCAAGGGGTTTAGAGGGAGATGAAAATTTCCTCCCAAAATTATGCATCCTGAGCTGAATCCTTCTAATTCTCGTTCCAGCTGTCTGCAGAAAGCTAGATGTGACTTGTTAGGGAAGTATACGTTTGCCAACGTAATAGGGTTACCATCATATTTCCCTTTAAGTATGAGAAATCTTTCGTCTGGGTCTGTCAATTTGTCAGTTAGTTTGAAGGGGGCCTCTCTACTAATTAGTATCGACACCGCCTTCATTTTCGCCTGTTCGTTAGTTGCATGTAGTGTTCTAGTGAAGAATGAATCAGTGAGCCTGGGTATTTTTTGGGATTTAAAATGCGTTTCTTGGAGGAAGGCAAAATGAGGCCTACCTTTTTTAAGTTCCCTTAGAAGGGTTGATCTTTTTTCAGGGATATTCAATCCCTGGACATTGTGGGATATCACCGTAGGATTGTGGCCTAGAGAGGAGTACGCCATAGTTCCACCGTAGCAAGATTCAGAGAGTCAGGACCTACAAGCAGTACTTAGAATAAAAGATTATAAGAGTAGGTTCAATCAGCATTATCAGTTCTTCAGTAAAGTGTATGCAACCACTATTATTAAAAAAAAAAATAGAAATAAAATTGAAATAAAACAGAGCTATGAAAATAGATTATAGTTTATGGAAAGAAGAAGAGAGTTATCTGTTTCGTACCTTCAGAATAGTTATATTATCAAAAAGGTTGTTTGTAGTGTGTCCTGGGGCATCTAATTGCTACTGTAGGGCACCCTTTGAGGGACGTAGGGAAACGTCAGACAAGGGTGACAGCTAGTGCCGATCGCCTTACTAATGAAAGTGATAAACAATAAAACTGGAGGGAGGAGAGCCGCAGCCACCTATAATATCTAATAGAGTGCTTCCAGATTGGTAATTCTGCACATTCAAGTTTATTGTAGTTGGGTTACCGAAGAAAGGGGAGGGGGGGAAATAAGGTACGGGGAAAGGACTTTCTGCCTTAGACTTCCTACCTCTTATTAGGTACGCATATAACTGTAAACCTATTATAACAGTGATATACAAGCTATATATAATCCAACATGGATTTAACTCATAGCAAATATCATTAAACGTTGTATATAAAAAGAAAAAAAAGAGAAGGAAAAAACCCAAAAAACTGGTATTAAGTCTTGCAATAGCAATGGAAATGCAGTGTCATCTAGTTAATGTCCATTCTCGGTGTATCTACTGTATTATACACAAGTGCGGGATATACTATGGTGAACCTTTGTAGATCTATCCCTGTTGTGATCTAGCTAATCATTGGGAGGGTTAATTCCTGATAGCATGGGCAGAGTAACTGCAGTAGTTGTAGGGCTAAACATGCTATGTGCCCTTTTTTAGTCAGATCCCCGATACCTGATGTCCATGTCTGTGTGTTAGGCCGTTCAGATCCACAGTGTGAGATGGGGAAATGTTGGTTACCCCTATACTTGCGTGATTTAGGGTAGCCTATCAGAGCATAGGGTGAGACCATGTGGTTGCTGTAGCATGAGAGGTCATCTACTGTATTTTGGTGTTGTTGGGGGTTTGCGAGATAGGATAAGGTCCATCCTACATGGGTAAGGGGAGCCAGTTGACTTCTGTGGTCAGCATACATCCATTGTGCAAAATCCAGCATATGGTGATGCAGAGCCATAACCAGTGAGGGTAAATAGTCAAAAAGGTGTAAGTTGAACTCAAACATTTAAGTCGAAGGGTGCATTAACATATTAATTTGCTTGATGAAGTAAAACCCTCAATATTTGGTGTCAATGATTCCTGTCAGCAACTTGCTCAATAGGCATCTCCTGGGGCCCTAGAATAGTGTGCCCTGTTGTTTGGTGTGTCCGCCACCAAGCCTCCACTTCAAACTTGTTTCATTTTTTTGGGTTGCCGTTTCTCAGGAGAAGTGGAGGGTGAACATGGTGGGCTCCTTTCCAGTGGGGGTAGGCAGAATTCCTGCTACCATTCTGGGAGTGCGACATGACCCAGGTGTAGGGCATCACAAAACCCAGATATGCCTCGTTTCCACTGAGCGGATCGGTTCGGGTCGGTACAGTTTGAATGGCCTAGAATGGTCCGGCCTATTCTGGCGAGTGTTTCCACTGCAAGTGGGACCACAAGGGGCCATACAGGGTTTAGAAAAAATGCCTCAGCATAGCACAGCAGAGGGTTTTCTGTCAGCCAATCAGTGGAATGTATTGTAGCTCCGCCCTAACCGAACCGTTCCATTTTCTATGACCCCACATTTGAAGCAGTACGGTTTGGTTGTATGGGCCGCTTTCATAATGGAAACACACAAAATAGTGAACCGAACCGATCTGCTCAGTGGAAACGAGGCATAAGATCCTCAGGTGATCTTAGGGAGTGTTGTCTTCCTCTGGGAGTCACGAGTAGAGCGAATGGGAAGAGCGATGTATAGCGTTAATCTTTTTCCCGGAGCTTATCGAGAAGAGGACGCAGAGCCCTGCATTTTTTTATGTTTGAGACAAGTGTGGAAGAGCATGATGTTTTCTCCATTAAATATGATTTGATCATTCCTGCAAGCTTTCTGCATGATCTCCTCTTTCAGTGTAAAACTTTGCAGGCAGCAGATAACATCACGTGGAGGCATGGTGTCTGGGCGCTCAGGGCCCTCTGTGCTTTCACAAATTCTATTTCAGTGTATTCAGGCAATTCTAGCAGGCTATTGAACACTCTCCTCAGGGCAGAAATAATTTGATCAGAGTCTACTGTCTCAGGGATCCCTCTGACCCTGATATTGCTCCTTCTCCCTCTATTATCAAGTTCCTCTAAGTGTCTGTTCATTTCCATGAAATGATTGGAGTGGGAGGCTGTTACCCTGTCCAGTCTGCTAATGGCTTTCTCTCTGTGCTTTACGGCCGTTTCAGCAGTAGCCATGCGCTCATTCAGTACCAGCAAGCTGGATTTGAGATCTGTGATGGCTGCAGAAAAGGAGGATTAAATGTCCGCTGCTATTATGTCAGCATATGTTAGGGGAAGGTTGGAGTGTGGGGGTCCCCTACCGTTATCCTCAGTGGCTGATTGCGAGTCTTCACTGAAGTCCTCTGCAACGCGAGTCAGCACCATTTTAGGACCAGGCCCTCCAGATCTGGTGAGCGTCTGATTCTTAAAGATTTTGGATATGTTCTGTCCCTTAAAGGCCGCCGAAGCTCATCGGAATCTGGTGTGGGGTGTTCGGTAGGTCAGTTGGCTCATTATCGGGTGTGATTTGTGCCAAAAAATGGGCTGCTGGCTGCGGTCTCTCCGGAGCTCCTCTAGCAAGCTGCCATCTTCATCGTGCGCCAAGCCATGCCCCTTATTTTTTATTTTTACACTGTCCCTTTAAAAAAAAATTTTGATCACTTTTATTACTATTACAGGGAATGTACACATCCCTTGTAATAGAAAAAAAGCATGACAGGACCTCTTTAATGTGATGTCTGCGTTCAAAAAGACCTCAGATTTTACATTTACACTTAGATGCAATAAAAAAAAAAAATTCCCCTTTAAGGTCATTGAGCAGAAGTGATGTTTGACATCGCTTCCGTCATCCAACGTCATTGAGTCGACTCACAGCCTCAGAGGGGAAGGGATCAGATAATCTGCTACCGACGGCTCCGGTAAGCAGCTGAGATGACAGAAACACTGCGGGAGGGGGGTGGGCACCTCTCCCACTGCCGATAAAAGTGATTTTGGAGAAAATCCACCACTGAGACCACTTTTATCTTAAAGAGGACCACCTGCCGTTTCAGAAAATACTAGGGTTATGGCAGCCATCTACATCAAAATACAGACGTACAGCTATGGCGGTTTGCAGGAAGTGGTTAAATGTGGTTTTTAAATTTCTTCAGTTACTTTCTGAAACACACCCTCCTACCTGTATGCTTGAGCTAAGGGCAGCTGGATTCCAGGAAGTAAATGGTACATGAATTATCTGCTCTTACTCAAGATGAACACAGCCAAAAATGCTATAGGATGTGTTTTTCAAAGTGATTTCTCAGCAAAATAAAGCATGGGACATGGATGGATGGTTAAGTTTGCCTTAAAATGATATTAAAGTTTTGTTTTTTTTTTGTTTAAAAATAACAAACATGTTATACTTACTTGCTCTGTGCAGTGGTTTTGCACAGAGTAGCCCAGATCCTCCTCTTCTCGGATCCCTCGCCAGCACTCTTGGTCTCTGCCTCATGCTAAGTGCCCCAACAGCAACAAACTTACTATCGGGGCACCTGAGCTGAGCCACTGCTCTGTTAGAAACGAAGACACGGCTCAGCCCCACCCTCTTTCTCTTCTCGTTGGCTCACTGACTTTGTTTGAGAGCAGTGGGAGCCCATGGCGCCCAGCTGCTGTCTCAGCCAATGAGATGAGAGAGTCAGGCGAGACTCCTGCAACATCAGTGGATCGAGATGGGGCTCAGGTAAGTATTAGGGGGGCTGATACACACAGAAGGTGTTTTATCCTAATGCAAGATAAAAAAAACTTCCGACTTTAGAACCACTTTGAATATTAAAAATTAATTAAATAGTATTTTGGTTTGTGGTGCTCAGATGCAGTGTAGTTTTGCTTTAACACATTACGCACAATAAAATAAACAAACATTCTCCAGCAAACTATTTTTTTAGTTCCAATAATTTTTATTGAGTTTAAACAGCGATATATAACATGATAAGTACATGAGATCACACTTAGCAATTATACAGATGCTTCTGTAGAGGACAATTCTTAGGCAAATACGTATAGTACAAACTTATATGCCAAGGATAGTCAGGTAAATAAGGCACCAGTCAAGTATATTATAGATGTAGACAAATTACACTCCAGTTTAGAGTGGACTGCCAAAATAACACTGTACAATTAGGGTTGTTTAGCCATAGTAACCATGTTTGGGCAAATTTAGAATATGAAAGGTTCAGTAAAGCAAATAGTAGGTATTTTGGATGTTTTCCACGGTCTGGTAATCATCAATTTTGCTGCTTGGAGTATCTGGATAATAATTGTTATGGATTTGAAGGCAAGTTCCTCTATGCCTATGTGGAGTAAGGCCATTTTGGGGTCTGGGCTAAATAATTTATGCTTCACTTTTCCTACTAGTTTGACTATTTTATTCCAATATGATATGAGGGATTTGCAGGACCACATATTATGTATTAGGTAACCCTGGTCTCCGCATTGGCGCCAGCAATGGGGTGATGTATTGGAGTCAATCTTAGAGAGCTTCAAGGGTGTAAAATACCAGAGGTGAAGAATTTTTTAGATAAGACTCCCAGTGGTTCGTACATCTGGAGGCGTTAGTGGTGTAGGAGAATATTTTTTTGTCAAGAGAAGTTGTGTATATTACGCAAAGGGTAAGTTTCCATTTGTTTAGGGAAATTGACCTAATGGGGAATTTTAGGTTATTAAGATACAAAGTGAAAAGAGATATTCCATGTCCTAGGTATTTGGGGTTTTCATAGAAATTCAAAATAGGGGTTGGAAGGGGGATGCTAGGAGAGATTGTATAGGTGTGCAGATAGTGATACATTCTTATACAGTATATGTGTAGAATTCAGAGGGAAGTAAGGCAAAGCTGTTCTGCAAGGCACGGAAAGGCAGTAGTTTATTGCCTACATAAAGGTCTTGGAGGTTATAGATCTTTCTACTTGTCCAGGGTGTTAAATTTAGGTCACATTATAGTTTTAGGGATATCAACAAGTAGAACTAGTGATCTAAGTACTGGAAATTTGAAAGATAATAGTGAGGTCCAAGCTTCAAGAGATGTTTTAATGCAAGGGTGATTCACGGTATGGTGTTTAGAGTGGGTAGAGCTTAGGAGGAGAAAGTCATGTGGGCTAAGTGGATGAAGTACTGGTGGTTCCATCTGTGACCAAGTTTTTTCTTTAGTTGGATGCCACCAGAAATACATCTGGTCGAGTAGGATGGAAATAATATAGGTGTATATTAGGGAGAGCAGCTGCACTTTTTTTTAGTGGTCTATGTAGGAGGTGAGCGGAGCATCTAGGACTTTTAGATTCCAAAGTATATTTGTTTATATGTTTTTGGACAGCATGAAAGAACTTGGAGGGAAGTGGGATGAGGTGGGTTCTGAATAAATATAATAGTTTAAGGAGCATAAACATTTTAACTACTGCGATTTGTCCCAATTTGGATGTGCCAAAGGATCAGAAGGACAGTAGATCTTTGGCTATGGACTGGATTAGTGATTTATGACTACATTAGAATAGTTGGCTAGTTGAACGGGTTAGATTAATACCTATAAATATAAACAACAATTGCTGCGCTAAATACAAAAATAACATAACGTGAAATGAAATAAAGTGACAGTAGTTAGTCCATAGGATTTCCATATAAGTTCATACAGAAATAAAGTGATATAATGTTGCAACGCATGTCCAAATGATAGTGAGCGACTGTACACCCAAGTATGCCTTCCACCATATAGATACAAGATGTGCCCTTATCTGATAGCTAGACTCCACATTATAGGAGTCTAATCACACATGGAATCACACATCATAAAGGATCCATCCACTGGAGGTAGAGAAGGGTAGCGTCACGGCCACTGGTACTGGGTAATCACTCTTTCTCATGGAGGTTTATGTAAAAAAGGCAAAAAGTCACCACATTTCATAAAACCTGGGTGGTTTTATTGAAAAAATGCCATTAAAGTGACCACGGGTCCAATACAATGTAACAAGTGGATAAAAAGGTTTTCACATAAAAATCTGCAGATCAGAGTAGAGTGGTATCGCTGGACAAACTCTGCCCTACTAGTTTCACCATACATGATGTCATCAGGGCCATATGGGATGGATTTCTTAGCCCAGGGAAAATTTTAGTAGGAGCATTTTGTGTGATCAGAGGGATGTGCAGATTTAGAATCACGAATTTCTCTAATACTGCCTGCATGGATCCCCAATGTATGCAATCAAACGACTTCTCTTCATCTAGGGATAGAAGCAGAGAAGGCATTTTCTTGTTTTCTAGATCATAAATTAGGGAGATTAGTCTTCTTGTTGTGTCTGGGGCTTGTCTGCCTGGGACAATGGTGTGAACCCAGCCTAATAATTCAAGCTCCCTGGTTGTCTCTGCCATATTTTTTTTCACAAAATACTCCTTACCTTATGTTTATATTTTGCTACATATGCATGCTGCTGATCTCTTACAGTTTGTTTGGAGCCATTTGATAGGAACATGTATGCATTCCAGCAACTGCTGCACCTAATTTTTTAGGGTGGGTTTCCTGATGGCGACAACAGAAGTTTGCAGTCTCCATTGAGAAAGCATGTGACAGAGTGATAAAGCAGAAGAACAATGGGGAACAATTAGTGTTGACACATCTTGGGTATTATTTTTGTCTTTGTTCACACGAGTGCCTTTCAGTGACATGTAGTAAAACCACAATGCACAGTAATGCCCCGTGCATGTGCTGGTGTGTTGCAGTGCTATTCAATGTACTGTAAATACAGTATCTCACAAAAGTGAGTACACCCCTCATGTTTTTGTAAATATTTTATATCTTTTAATGTGACAACACTGAAGAAATGATAGTTTGCTACAATGTAAAGTAGTGAGTGTACAGCTTGTATAACAGTGTAAATTTGCTGTCCCCTCGAAATAACTCAACACACAGCCATTAATTTCCAAATCGCTGGCAACAAAAGTGAGTACACCCCTAAGTGAAAATGTCAAAATTAAGCCCAAAGTGTCAATATTTTGTGTGGCCACCATTATTTTCCAGCACTGCCTTAACCCTCTTGGGCATGGAGCTCACCAGAGCTTCACAGGTTGCCATTGGAGTCCTCTTCCACTCCTCCATGAAGACATCACGGAGCTGGTGGATGTTAGAGACCTTGCGCTCCTCCACCTTCCATTTGAGGATGCCACACAGATACTCAATAGGGTTTAGGTATGGAGACATGCTTGGCCAGTCCATCACCTTTACCCTCAGCTTCTTTAGCAAGGCAGTGGTCATCTTGAAGGTGTGTTTGGGGTCATTATCATGTTGGAATACTGCCCTGTGGCCCAGTTTCCAAAGGGAGGGGATAACGCTCTGCTTCAGTATGTCTCAGTACATGTTGCAATTCATGGTTCCCTCAATGAACTGTAGCTCCCCAGTGTCAGCAGCACTCATGCAGACCCAGACCATGACACTCCCACCACCATGCTTGACTGTAGGCTTGTCTTTGTACTCCTCAGCTGGTTGCCGCCACGCACGCTTGACACCATCTGAACCAAATACGTTTATCTTGGTCTCATCAGACCACAGGACATGGTTCCAGTAAACCATGTTCTTAGTCTGGTTGTCTTCAGCAAACTGTTTGCAGGCTTTTTTGTGCATCATCTTTAGAAGAGGCTTCCTTCTGGGATGACAGCCATGCAGACCAATTTGATGCAGTGTGAGGCATATGGTCTGAGCACTGACAGGCTAACCCCTTACCCCTTCAACCTCTGCAGCAATGCTCGCAGCACTCATACATCCATTTACCATAGACAACCTCTGGATATGACGCTGAGCATGTGCACGCAACTTCTTTGGTTGACCATGGCGAGTCCTGTTCTGAGTGGAACCTGTCCTGTTAAACCGCTGTATGGTCTTGGTTACCATGCTGCAGCTCAGTTTCAGGGTCTTGGAAATCTTCTCATAGCTTAGGCGATCTTTATGTAGAGCAACAATTCTTTTTTTCAGATCCTCAGGGAGTTATTTGCCATGAGATGCCATGTTGAACTTCCAGTGACCAGTAAGAGAGTGAGAGCGATAACACCAGATTTAACAAACCTGCTCCCCATCCACACCTGAGACCTTGTAATACTAATGAGTCACATGACACTGAGGAGGTAAAATGGCTAATTGGGCCCAATTTGGGCATTTTCACTTAGGGGTGTACTCACTTTTGTTGCCAGAGGTTTAGACATTAATAGCTTTGTGTTAAGTTTTTTGAGGGGACAGCAAATTTACATTGTTATACAAGCTGTACACTCACTACTTTACATTGTAGCAAAGTGTCATTTCTTCAGTGTTGTCACATGAAAAGATATAATAAAATATGTACAAAAACGTGAGGGGTGTACTCACTTTTGTGAGATACTGTAGCACCACAAGACACCTCCACAAAGCACCTAAACTGCAGTGCACAGTGACACATTACTGTGCATTGTGCGTGCTGCATAAAAAAAGGCTACAGAGTTTATTTCCTCTTTAAGTGGAAAAATAGATAACACATCCTTGGTTTATGAATATATATATATATATACTATATTGTTGTTTTTGCTTTGTTGTGTTTTTCATACATATGTTTATATATAATACTATTAATATAAATGTTTTGATGTACTAGTGCGATTGCTCTCCTGGACTCAGATCTCCTGATTCTCGTGTATATGCCCGGCACACAAAAGGCCCCTACAATTCTGTTTGGAGCAACTTGCTCAATAGGCATCTCCTGGGGCCCTAGAATAGTGTGCCCTGTTGTTTGGTGTGTCCGCCACCAAGCCTCCACTTCAAACTTGTTTCATTTTTTTTGGTTGCCGTTTCTCAGGAGAAATGGAGGGTGAACATGGTGGGCTCCTTTCCAGTGGGGGTAGGCAGAATTCCTGGTACCATTCTGGGAGTGCGACATGACCCAGGTGTAGGGCATCACAAAACCCAGTTATGCCTCGTTTCCACTGAGCGGATCGGTTCGGGTCGGTACAGTTTGAATGGCCTAGAATGGTCCGGCCTATTCTGGTGAGTGTTTCCACTGCAAGTGGGACCACAAGGGGCCATACAGGGTTTAGAAAAAATGCCTCAGCATAGCACAGCAGAGGGTTTTCTGTCAGCCAATCAATGGAATGTATTGTAGCTCCGCCCTAACCGAACCGTTCCATTTTCTATGACCCCACATTTGAAGCAGTACGGTTCGGTTGTATGGGCCGCTTTCATAATGGAAACACACAAAATAGTGAACCGAACCGATCTGCTCAGTGGAAACGAGGCATAAGATCCTCAGGTGATCTTAGGGAGTGTTGTCTTCCTCTTGGAGTCACGAGTAGAGCGAATGGGAAGAGCGATGTATAGCGTTAATCTTTTTCCCGGAGCTTATCGAGAAGAGGACGCAGAGCCCTGCATTTTTTTATGTTTGAGACAACTGTGGAAGAGCATGATGTTTTCTCCATTAAATATGATTTGATCATTCCTGCGAGCTTTCTGCATGATCTCCTCTTTCAGTGTAAAACTTTGCAGGCAGCAGATAACATCACGTGGAGGCATGGTGTCTGGGCGCTCAGGGCCCTCTGTGCTTTCACAAATTCTATTTCAGTGTATTCAGGCAATTCTAGCAGGCTATTGAACACTCTCCTCAGGGCAGAAATAATTTGATCAGAGTCTACTGTCTCAGGGATCCCTCTGACCCTGATATTGCTCCTTCTCCCTCTATTATCAAGGTCCTCTAAGTGTCTGTTCATTTCCATGAAATGATTGGAGTGGGAGGCTGTTACCCTGTCCAGTCTGCTAATGGCTTTCTCTCTGTGCTTTCCGGCCGTTTCAGCAGTAGCCATGCGCTCATTCAGTAACAGCAAGCTGGATTTGAGATCTGTGATGGCTGCAGAAAAGGAGTATTAAATGTCCGCTGCTGTTATGTCAGCATATGTTAGGGGAAGGTTGGAGTGTGGGGGTCCCCTACCGTTATCCTCAGTGGCTGATTGCGAGTCTTCACTGAAGTCCTCTGCAGCGCGAGTCAGCGCCATTTTAGGACCAGGCCCTCCAGATCTGGTGAGCATCTGATTCTTAAAGATTTTGGATATGTTCTGTCCCTTAAAGGCCGCCGAAGCTCATCGGAATCTGGTGTGGGGTGTTCGGTAGGTCAGTTGGCTCATTATCGGGTGTGATTTGTGCCAAAAAATGGGCTGCTGGCTGTGGTCTCTCCGGAGCTCCTCTAGCAAGCTGCCATCTTCATCGTGCGCCAAGCCATGCCCCTTATTTTTTATTTTTACACTGTCCCTTTAAAAAAAATTTTGATCACTTTTATTACTATTACAGGGAATGTACACATCCCTTGTAATAGAAAAAAAAGCATGACAGGACCTCTTTAATGTGGTGTCTGCGTTCAAAAAGACCTCAGATTTTACATTTACACTTAGATGCAATAAAAAAAAAAATTCCCCTTTAACCACTTGCCGACCGCCTCACGCCTATATACGTGAGCAGAGCGGCACGGGCAGGCAAAATCACGTACCTGAAACGTGATTGCCTTCCCGCGGGTGGGGGGTCCGATCGGACCCCCCCCCTGTGCCAGCTGCGGTCGGCATTTGGTTGGGAGCGATGAGAGACGAGGGGGAGACCATCCGATCGTGGCCCCCCCCTCGCGATCGCTCCCAGCCAATGACAAACATCCCCTGCCTCTGTATAGTACACAGAGGCAGAGGATGTGATGTCATCTCTCCTCGGCTGTCAGTTTCCGTTCCAGCGCCGAGGAGAGATGACATGTAAGTAAGTGCACAACACAAACACACACAGTAGAACATGCCAGGCATACATTACACCCCCGATCCCCCCCCGATCGCCCCCCGATCCCCCCCCAATCACCCCCCCCCCCTGTCACAAACTGACACCAAGCAGGTTTTTTTTTTTTTTTTTCCTGATTACTGCATAGTGTCAGTTTGTGACAGTTAGCAGTGTTAGGACAGTTACTGTAACCCCCTGTAGGTCTAGGATACCCCCCTTACCCCCCCTAATAAAGTTTTAACCCCTTGATCACCCCCCCTCACCAGTGTCGCTAAGCGATCATTTTTCTGATCGCTGTATTAGTGTCGCTGGTGACGGTAGTTAGGGACGTAAATATTTAGGTTTGCCGTCAGTGTTTTATAGCGACAGGGACCCCCATATACTATCTAATAAATGTTTTAACCCCTTGATTGCCCCCTAGTTAACCCTTTCACCACTGATCACCGTATAACCGTTACGGGTGACGCTGGTTAGTTAGTTTATTTTTTATAGTGTCAGGGCACCCGCCGTTTATTACCGAATAAAGGTTTAGCCCCCTAATCGCCCGGCGGTGATATGCGTCGCCCCAGGCAGCGTCAGATTAGCGCCAGTACCCCCCCTAATAAAGTTTTAACCCCTTGATCACCCCCTGTCGCCAGTGTCGCTAAGCGATCATTTTTCTGATCGCTGTATTAGTGTCACTGGTGACGCTAGTTAGGGACGTAAATATTTAGGTTCGCCGTCAGTGTTTTATAGCGACAGGGACCCCCATATACTATCTAATAAATGTTTTAACCCCTTGATTGCCCCCTAGTTAACCCTTTCACCACTGATCACCGTATAACTGTTACGGGTGACGCTGGTTAGTTAGTTTATTTTTTATAGTGTCAGGGCACCCGCCGTTTATTACCGAATAAAGGTTTAGCCCCCTGATCGCCCGGCGGTGATATGCGTTGCCCCAGGCAGCGTCAGATTAGCGCCAGTACCGCGAACACCCACGCACGCACCGTACACGCACCATACACCTCCCTTAGTGGTATAGTATCTGATCGGATCAATATCTGATCCGATCAGATCTATACTAGCGTCCCCAGCAGTTTAGGGTTCCCAAAAACGCAGTGTTAGCGGGATCAGCCCAGATACCTGCTAGCACCTGCGTTTTGCCCCTCCGCCCAGGCGAGCCCAGCCCACCCAAGTGCAGTATCGATCGATCACTGTCACTTACAAAACACTAAACGCATAACTGCAGCGTTCGCAGAGTCAGGCCTGATCCCTGCGATCGCTAACAGTTTTTTTGGTAGCATTTTGGTGAACTGGCAAGCACCAGCCCCAGGCAGCGTCAGGTTAGCGCCAGTACCGCTAACACCCACGCACGCAGCGTACACCTCCCTTAGTGGTATAGTATCTGAACAGATCAATATCTGATCCGATCAGATCTATACTAGCGTCCCCAGCAGTTTAGGGTTCCCAAAAACGCAGTGTTAGCGGGATCAGCCCAGATACCTGCTAGCACCTGCGTTTTGCCCCTCCGCCCGGCCCAGCCCAGCCCACCCAAGTGCAGTATCGATCGATCACTGTCACTTACAAAACTCTAAACGCATAACTGCAGCGTTCGCAGAGTCAGGCCTGATCCCTGCGATCGCTAACAGTTTTTTTTGTAGCGTCTTGGTGAACTGGCAAGCACCAGAGGCCTAGTACACCCCGGTCGTAGTCAAACCAGCACTGCAGTAACACTTGGTGACGTGGCGAGTCCCATAAGTGCAGTTCAAGCTGGTGAGGTGGCAAGCACAAGTAGTGTCCCGCTGCCACCAAAAAGACAAACACAGGCCCGTCATGCCCATAGTGCCCTTCCTGCTGCATTCGCCAATCCTAATTGGGAACCCACCGCTTCTGCAGCGCCCGTACTTCCCCCATTCACATCCCCAACCAAATGCAGTCGGCTGCATGAGAGGCATTTTTATGTCCTCCCGAGTATCCCTACCCAGCGAACCCCCCCCCAAAAAGATGTCGTGTCTGCAGCAAGCGCGGATATAGGCGTGACACCCGCTATTATTGTCCCTCCTGTCCTGACAATCCTGGTCTTTGCATTGGTGAATGTTTTGAACGCTACCATTCACTAGTTGAGTATTAGCGTAGGGTACAGCATTGCACAGACTAGGCACACTTTCACAGGGTCTCCCGAGATGCCATCGCATTTTGAGAGACCCGAACCTGGAACCGGTTACAGTTATTATAGTTAGTTACAAAAAAAAGTGTAAAAAAAAAAAAAACACAAACAAAAATATAAAATAAAAATAGTTGTCGTTTTATTGTTCTCTCTCTCTCTATTCTCTCTCTATTGTTCTGCTCTTTTTTACTGTATTCTATTCTGCAATGTTTTATTGTTATTATGTTTTATCATGTTTGCTTTTCAGGTATGCAATTTTTTATACCTTACCGTTTACTGTGCTTTATTGTTAACCATTTTTTTGTCTTCAGGTATGCCATTCACGACTTTGAGTGGTTATACCAGAATGATGCCTGCAGGTTTAGGTATCATCTTGGTATCATTCTTTTCAGCCAGCGGTCGGCTTTCATGTAAAAGCAATCCTAGTGGCTAATTAGCCTCTAGACTGCTTTTACAAGCAGTGGGAGGGAATGCCCCCCCCCCCCAACATCTTCCATGTTTTTCTCTGGCTCTCCTGTCTCAACAGGGAACCTGAAAATGCAGCCGGTGATTCAGCCAGCTGACCATAGAGCTGATCAGAGACCAGAGTGGCTCCAAACATCTCTATGACCTAAGAAACCGGAAGCTACGAGCATTTTATGACGTAGATTTCGCCGGATGTAAACAGCGCCATTGGGAAATTGGGAAAGCATTTTATCACACCGATCTTGGTGTGATCAGATGCTTTGAGGGCAGAGGAGAAATCTAGGGTCTAATAGACCCCAATTTTTGCAAAAAAGAGTACCTGTCACTACCTATTGCTATCATAGGGGATATTTACATTCCCTGAGATAACAATAAAAATGATTTAAAAAAAAAAAAAATGAAAGGAACAGTTTAAAAATAAGATAAAAAAATAATAATAATAAAGAAAAAAAAAAAAAAAAAAAAGCACCCCTGTCCCCCCTGCTCTCGCGCTAAGGTGAACGCAAGCGTTGGTCTGGCGTCAAATGTAAACAGCAATTGCACCATGCATGTGAGGTATCGCCGCGAAGGTCAGATCGAGGGCAGTAATTTTAGCAGTAGACCTCCTCTGTAAATCTAAAGTGGTAACCTGTAAAGGCTTTTAAAGGCTTTTAAAAATGTATTTAGTTTGTCGCCACTGCACATTTGTGCGCAATTTTAAAGCATGTCATGTTTGGTATCTATGTACTCGGCCTAAGATCATCTTTTTTATCTCATCAAACATTTGGGCAATATAGTGTGTTTTAGTGCATTAAAATGTAAAAAAGTGTGTTTTTTCCCCAAAAAATGCGTTTGAAAAATCGCTGCGCAAATACTGTGTGAAAAAAAAAAATGAAACACCCACCATTTTAATCTGTAGGGCATTTGCTTTAAAAAAAATATATAATGTTTGGGGGTTCAAAGTAATTTTCTTGCAAAAAAAAATTTTTTTTTTATGTAAACAATAAGTGTCAGAAAGGGCTTTGTCTTCAAGTGGTTAGAAGAGTGGGTGATGTGTGACATAAGCTTCTAGATGTTGTGCATAAAATGCCAGGACAGTTCAAACCCCCCCCAAATGACCCCATTTTGGAAAGTAGACACCCCAAGCTATTTGCTGAGAGTCATGTTGAGTCCATGGAATAATTTATATTGTGACACAAGTTGCGGGAAAGAGACAATTTTTTATTTTTTTTTGCGCAAAGTTGTCACTAAATGATATATTGCTCAAACATGCCATGGGAATATGTGAAATTACACCCCAAAATACATTCTGCTGCTTCTCCTGAGTACGGGGATACCACATGTGTGAGACTTTTTGGGAGCCTAGCCGCGTACGGGACCCCGAAAACCAAGCACCGCCTTCAGGCTTTCTAAGGCCGTAAATTTTTGATTTCACTCTTCACCGCCTATCACAGTTTCGGGGGCCATGGAATGCCCAGGTGGCAAAAAAAAACCCCAAATGACCCCATTTTGGAAAGTAGACACCCCAAGCTATTTGATGAGAGGTATAGTGAGTATTTTGCAGACCTCACTTTTTGTCACAAAGTTTTGAAAATTGAAAAAAGAAAAAAAAAATTTTTTTTTCTCGTCTTTCTTTATTTTCAAAAACAAATGAGAGCTGCAAAATACTCACCATGCCTCTCAGCAAATAGCTTGGGGTGTCTACTTTCCAAAATGGGGTCATTTGGGGGGGGTTTGTGCCACCTGGGCATTCCATGGCCTCCGAAACTGTGATAGGCAGTGAGGAGTAAAATCAAAAATGTACGCCCTTAGAAATCCTGAAGGCGGTGCTTGGTTTTCGGGGTCCCGTACGCGGCTAGGCTCCTAAAAAGTCCCACACATGTGGTATCCCCGTACTCAGGAGAAGCAGCTAAATGTATTTTGGGGTGCAATTCCACATATGCCCATGGCCTGTGTGAGCAATATATCATTTAGTGACAACTTTGTGCAAAAAAAAAAAAAATTGTCACTTTCCCGCAACTTGTGTCAAAATATAAAACATTCCATGGACTCAACATGCCTCAAAGCAAATAGCTTGGGGTGTCTACTTTCCAAAATGGGGTCATTTGGGGGGGGTTTATGTCATCTGGGCATTTTATGGCCTTCAAAACCGTGATAGGTAGTGAGGAGTAAAATCAAAAATGTACGCCCTTAGAAATCCTGAAGGCGGTGCTTGGTTTTCGGGGCCCCGTACGCGGCTAGGCTCCCAAAAAGTCCCACACATGTGGTATCCCCGTACTCAGGAGAAGCAGCTAAATGTATTTTGGGGTGCAATTCCACATATGCCCATGGCCTGTGTGAGCAATATATCATTTAGTGACAACTTTTTGTAATTTTTTTTTTTTTTTTTTGTCATTATTCAATCACTTGGGACAAAAAAAATGAATATTCAATGGGCTCAACATGCCTCTCAGCAAATTCCTTGGGGTGTCTACTTTCCAAAATGGGGTCATTTGTGGGGGTTTTGTACTGCCCTGCCATTTTAGCACCTCAAGAATCGACATAGGCAGTCATAAATTAAAGGCTGTGTAAATTCCAGAAAATGTACCCTAGTTTGTAGACGCTATAACTTTTGCGCAAACCAATAAATATACACTTATTGACATTTTTTTTACCAAAGACATGTGGCCGAATACATTTTGGCCTAAATGTATGACTAAAATTGAGTTTATTGGATTTTTTTTAGAACAAAAAGTAGAAAATATCATTTTTTTTCAAAATTTTCGGTCTTTTTCCGTGTATAGCGCAAAAAATAAAAACGGCAGAGGTGATCAAATACCATCAAAAGAAAGCTCTATTTGTGGGAAGAAAAGGACGCAAATTTCGTTTGGGTACAGCATTGCATGACCGCGCAATTAGCAGTTAAAGCGACGCAGTGCCGAATTGTAAAAAGTGCTCTGGTCAGGAAGGGGGTAAATCCTTCCGGGGCTGAAGTGGTTAAGGCCGTTGAGCAGAAGTGATGTTTGACATCGCTTCCGTCATCCAACGTCATTGAGTCGACTCACAGCCTCAGAGGGGAAGGGATCCGATAATCTGCTACCGACGGCTCCGGTAAGCAGCTGAGATGACAGAAACACTGCGGGAGGGGGGTGGGCACCTCTCCCGCTGCCGATAAAATTGATTTTGGAGCAAATCCACCACTGAGACCACTTTTATCTTAAAGAGGACCACCTGCCGTTTCAGAAAATACTAGGCTTATGGCAGCCATCTACATCAAAATACAGACGTACAGCTATGGAGGTTTGCAGGAAGTGGTTAAATGTGGTTTTTAAATTTCTTCAGTTACTTTCTGAAACACACCCTCCTGCCTGTATGCTTGAGCTAAGGGCAGCTGGATTCCAGGAAGTAAATGGTACATGAATTATCTGCTCTTACTCAAGATGAACACAGCCAAAAATGCTATAGGATGTGTTTTTCAAAGTGATTTCTCAGCAAAATAAAGCATGGGACATGGATGGATGGTTAAGTTTGCCTTAAAATGATATTAAAGTTTTGTTTTTTTTTGTTTAAAAATAACAAACTTACTTGCTCTGTGCAGTGGTTTTGCACAGAGCAGCCCAGATCCTCCTCTTCTCGGGTCCCTCGCCAGCACTCTTGATCTCTGCCTCATGCTAAGTGCCCCAACAGCAACAAACTTACTATCGGGGCACCTGAGCTGAGCCACTGCTCTGTTAGAAACGAAGACACGGCTCAGCCCCACCCTCTTTCTCTTCTCGTTGGCTCACTGACTTTGTTTGAGAGCAGTGGGAGCCCATGGCGCCCAGCTGCTGTCTCAGCCAATGAGAAGAGAGAGTCAGGCGAGACTCCTGCAACATCAGTGGATCGAGATGGGGCTCAGGTAAGTATTAGGGGGGCTGATGCACACAGAAGGTGTTTTATCCTAATGCAAGATAAAAAAAACTTCCGACTTTAGAACCACTTTGAATATTAAAAATTAATTAAATAGTATTTTGGTTTGTGGTGCTCAGATGCAGTGTAGTTTTGCTTTAACACATTACGCACAATAAAATAAACAAACATTCTCCAGCAAACTATTTTTTTAGTTCCAATAATTTTTATTAAGTTTAAACAGCGATATATAACATAAAAGTACATGAGATCACACTTAGCAATTATACAGATGCTTCTGTAGAGGACAATTCTTAGGCAAATACGTATAGTACAAACTTATATGCCAAGGATAGTCAGGTAAATAAGGCACCAGTCAAGTATATTATAGATGTAGACAAATTACACTCCAGTTTAGAGTGGACTGCCAATATAACACTGTATAATTAGGGTTGTTTAGCCATAGTAACCATGTTTGGGCAAATTTAGATCTAGATCTTTGGCTATGGACTGGATTAGTGATTTATGACTACATTAGAATAGTTGGCTAGTTGAACGGGTTAGATTAATACCTATAAATATAAACAACAATTGCTGCGCTAAATACAAAAATAACATAACGTGAAATGAAATAAAGTGACAGTAGTTAGTCCATAGGATTTCCATATAAGTTCATACAGAAATAAAGTGATATATAGTTGCAACGCATGTCCAAATGATAGTGAGCGACTGTACACCCAAGTATGCCTTCCACCATATAGATACAAGATGTGCCCTTATCTGATAGCTAGACTCCACATTATAGGAGTCTAATCACACATGGAATCACACATCATAAAGGATCCATCCACTGGAGGTAGAGAAGGGTAGCATCACGGCCACTGGTACTGGGTAATCACTCTTTCTCATGGAGGTTTATGTAAAAAAGGCAAAAAGTCACCACATTTCATAAAACCTGGGTGGTTTTATTGAAAAAATGCCATTAAAGTGACCACGGGTCCAATACAATGTAACAAGTGGATAAAAAGGTTTTCACATAAAAATCTGCAGATCAGAGTAGAGTGGTATCGCTGGACAAACTCTGCCCTACTAGTTTCACCATACATGATGTCATCAGGGCCATATGGGATAGATTTCTTAGCCCAGGGAAAATTTTAGTAGGAGCATTTTGTGTGATCAGAGGGATGTGCAGATTTAGAATCACGAATTTCTCTAATACTGCCTGCATGGATCCCCAATGTATGCAATCAAACGACTTCTCTTCATCTAGGGATAGAAGCAGAGAAGGCATTTTCTTGTTTTCTAGATCATAAATTAGGGAGATCAGTCTTCTTGTTGTGTCTGGGGCTTGTCTGCCTGGGACAATGGTGTGAACCCAGCCTAATAATTCAAGCTCCCTGGTTGTCTCTGCCATATTTTTTTCACAAAATACTCCTTACCTTATGTTTATATTTTGCTACATATGCATGCTGCTGATCTCTTACAGTTTGTTTGGAGCCATTTGATAGGAACATGTATGCATTCCAGCAACTGCTGCACCTAATTTTTTAGGGTGGGTTTCCTGATGGCGACAACAGAAGTTTGCAGTCTCCATTGAGAAAGCATGTGACAGAGTGATAAAGCAGAAGAACAATGGGGAACAATTAGTGTTGACACATGGTGGGTATTATTTTTGTGTTTGTTCACACGAGTGCCTTTCAGTGACATGTAGTAAAACCACAATGCACAGTAATGCCCCGTGCATGTGCTGGTGTGTTGCAGTGCTATTCAATGAAAATACAGTATCTCACAAAAGTGAGTACACCCCTCATGTTTTTGTAAATATTTTATATCTTTTAATGTGACAACACTGAAGAAATGATAGTTTGCTACAATGTAAAGTAGTGAGTAGTGAGTGTACAGCTTGTATAACAGTGTAAATTTGCTGTCCCCTCGAAATAACTCAACACACAGCCATTAATTTCCAAATCGCTGGCAACAAAAGTGAGTACACCCCTAAGTGAAAATGTCAAAATTAAGCCCAAAGTGTCAATATTTTGTGTGGCCACCATTATTTTCCAGCACTGCCTTAACCCTCTTGGGCATGGAACTCACCAGAGCTTCACAGGTTGCCATTGGAGTCCTCTTCCACTCCTCCATGAAGACATCACGGAGCTGGTGGATGTTAGAGACCTTGCGCTCCTCCACCTTCCATTTGAGGATGCCACACAGATGCTCAATAGGGTTTAGGTATGGAGACATGCTTGGCCAGCCCATCACCTTTACCCTCAGCTTCTTTAGCAAGGCAGTGGTCATCTTGAAGGTGTGTTTGGGGTCATTATCATGTTGGAATACTGCCCTGGGGCCCAGTTTCCAAAGGGAGGGGATAACGCTCTGCTTCAGTATGTCACAGTACATGTTGCAATTCATGGTTCCCTCAATGAACTGTTGCTCCCCAGTGTCAGCAGCACTCATGCAGACCCAGACCATGACACTCCCACCACCATGCTTGACTGTAGGCTTGTCTTTGTACTCCTCAGCTGGTTGCCGCCACGCACGCTTGACACCATCTGAACCAAATACGTTTATCTTGGTCTCATCAGACCACAGGACATGGTTCCAGTAAACCATGTTCTTAGTCTGGTTGTCTTCAGCAAACTGTTTGCAGGCTTTTTTGTGCATCATCTTTAGAAGAGGCTTCCTTCTGGGATGACAGCCATGCAGACCAATTTGATGCAGTGTGAGGCATATGGTCTGAGCTCTGACAGGCTAACCCCTTACCCCTTCAACCTCTGCAGCAATGCTGGCAGCACTCATACATCCATTTACCATAGACAACCTCTGGATATGACGCTGAGCATGTGCACGCAACTTCTTTGGTTGACCATGGCGTGTCCTGTTCTGAGTGGAACCTGTCCTGTTAAACCGCTGTATGGTCTTGGTTACCATGCTGCAGCTCAGTTTCAGGGTCTTGGAAATCTTCTCATAGCTTAGGCCATCTTTATGTAGAGCAACAATTCTTTTTTTCAGATCCTCAGGGAGTTATTTGCCATGAGATGCCATGTTGAACTTCCAGTGACCAGTAAGAGAGTGAGAGCGATAACACCAGATTTAACAAACCTGCTCCCCATCCACACCTGAGACCTTGTAATACTAATGAGTCACATGACACTGAGGAGGTAAAATGGCTAATTGGGCCCAATTTGGGCATTTTCACTTAGGGGTGTACTCACTTTTGTTGCCAGCGGTTTAGACATTAATAGCTGTGTGTTAAGTTTTTTGAGGGGACAGCAAATTTACATTGTTATACAAGCTGTACACTCACTACTTTACATTGTAGCAAATTGTCATTTCTTCAGTGTTGTCACATGAAAAGATATAATAAAATATTTACAAAAACGTGAGGGGTGTACTCACTTTTGTGAGATACTGTAGCACCACAAGACACCTCCACAAAGCACCTACACTGCAGTGCACAGTGACACATTACTGTGCATTGTGCGCGCTGCATAAAAAAAGGCTACAGAGTTTATTTCCTCTTTAAGTGGAAAAATAGATAACACACCCTTGGGTTATGAACATAAATATATACTATATTGTTGTTTTTGCTTTGTTGTGTTTTTCATACATATGTTTATATATAATACTATTAATATAAATGTTTTGATGTACTAGTGCGATTGCTCTCCTGGACTCAGATCTCCTGATTCTCGTGTATATGCCCGGCACACAAAGGCCCCTACAATTCTGTTTGGAACTTGCTTTTTTTCTCCAATATGTATTGAGGTCAATGGAGAAATTCTCCATACTCAGACACTGGAGACACTCAGTGTCAGCAGGTTTTTGTCCCCAATATGGCCACTATACCGGTCCCCGGATGTTGTCATCACAGAGACCGGATATGATGTGGCAACGCATGACATCATTACGATGACCATGCGCGATATAGAGGGACGCCAGGGGATTTCAGTCGGGGCCATTCCTCTCTCCACAGCTGTGAATGTAGATGAAAAATTTAGTTGGAGCTGCCTACCTTGATGGTTAGGAGACGGGCCAAGACTAAAGAGGAGTGTTGTTATATTTTTTCAACAGTTTGGATTTTGGATGTGCAAAGGTGAATCACTAGTAAGTAGCTTTGCTGGCCGTGTTTGGCAGACTCTGGGGTACTATCAGGTGACATTTATTGTCTGACTAGATTATGTAGCTTTAAATGTGGATGTGTTTTGGATCATCCAACATACTTATCTTCCTTTTTGTTTGCCTTCTTTTCCCTCTCCTCCCCATTCTCTAGCTATAAATCTTTTTGGTGTCACAAACTTTGGATATTATCCAGCAGCCCTTGTATAACACAAAGAACAAGTTACATAAGATGTTGGAGTTTTCTTTGATGTTGGAGAGCACTCTAGCCAAGGATGGAATGTAACGTAAGTGTAAATGTATGCACTGGGGGTAAAAAATCCTATATACAAATTTAAGAAGCATTGATGTTAAAATACAATTACTCTGTATTTCAGAAGTGGTATTAATCCCTGAAGAAGAATTTATATATGTCTATATTTTGAAATGCGCTGGACACCCCCACCTACCGGAAACCATCTTTATTACACAATTGATGACGGAACAGAAAGTAGCTGGGGAATACCACTTCAACATATTCTAATGTTCTCGTACTATGAATATTATTACATATATTGTGATGGAATATTCTATAAAGATGGTTTACTCTTTTTAATATTTACAATATCTTATTGAAATGATTTTAAATGGATATTTAAAGACATTTCTTTTAAGAACAATCAATCTTGTTTGAATTGCCTTAAAAATCCCAATAATGAGGTTCACATAACAATTACATTTAGCAGGGATGATGGCAATAACACTTTTTAGTCACATGAGTCTTTTTGCATCAAGCAATTTTTGCTTCTTACGAGAAAGAAAATTGCCTAACCACTTGCCTACTAGGCACTTTCATCCCCTTCCTGACCGGGCCAATTTTCAGCTTTCTATGACAATTGCTTTTCTATGACAATTATGTGGTCATGAAGCCCTGTACCCATATGAGATTTTTATCAATTTTGAGACAGATATAGCTTTCTTTTGGTGGTATTTAATCACCACTGGGTTTTTATTTTTTGCTAAACAAAAAAAGACCAAAAATGTTGAAACAACAAGTTTTTTCTTAGTTTCTATTATACAATTTTGCAAATAAGTAATTTTTCTTCTTCACTGATTTGTGCTGATGAAGCTGCACTGATGGGCACTAACAGGCAACACTAATGGGCACTGCTGAGGCTGCACCGATGGGCACTGATGAGGCTGCACTGTTGGGCACTGATAAGATGCACTGATGGGCACTGACAAGGAGACACTGATGAGGCTGCACTGATGGGCACTGATAGGTGGCACTGATAAGGCTGCAGTGATGGGCACTGATGAGGCTGCACTGATGAGGTGGCACTGATGGGCACTGATATACTGTACTGATGGGCATTGATATGCCACACTGAATGAGACACTGATTGGCACTGATGGGGCTACGCTGATCATCAGGGCACTGATGATCAGTGCCCTGATAATCAGTGTAAATGTGTGCTGTTACAGGATAGCTGGGTATTGGCTTTCCTTTCCTCACACAGTGACAGTGCTGAGGAAAGGAAATGCTGATAACTAGCATTTGTTTACATGGAATCAGCTGTTATTGGACTCAGCTGATCACATGGATTGGCCCTTTACCCCAATCTGTTATCAGCTGTGTCCAAACGACACAGCGATCACAGTGTGCACCTGATGTGCACCTTGAGGGCGCACAGTGGGGCATGGTTCTGGGAGGACATCAATAGACACCCTCCCAGAACTGGATGACCATGCTGTAGCTGTCTTTTAGCTATAACACAGTCAGCAAGTGGTTAATGTATAGCCAGCCTTAAAGTGGATGTAAACCCAATTCAAGAAATTTAACCTGGATGCATACCTGTAATGTTTACTTATCTCTCTCCAAAGCCCTAAGTCTCGTGTCTTTCTGCTGCTCGGTTCTTCTGTTATCAGCATCATAACTTCTGAAAAGCTCTCTGACAACTGAGATAAATCCAGCCTGAAATTTGTGTCGGGATGGTGCATAGAAATAGATTAGCAGACAGCTGGTCTATTCACAGCACAGCTCTGCACATTTCTTCCTTCCTCTGCCTATGTGAAGAGGTGGTGTGTCTATCCTCCAATCAACTGTCATACAGGGTATGACAAGAATCCACACCTAGTGGTGGAACAGGAAGAGAAAATTCTAACATGATGTGCACTTTCTAAACAGTCTAGAAAGTTGAAGACAGCGCATATACAAGTAAAAAGGGGAATTGGGAACAGTGGGACTTTATATGAAACAAGACACTTGACCGGATGGGGCGTGACTTCCGCTGATACGACCGGATGTGAGCGGCGGAAGCTCTGAGTCAGCCTGAGTCTCCGTCAGTATCCTGAGTAGTACGTTCTACAAACCGAGACCCAAGACCCCAATATACAAACGAACCCGGTAGCGAGATGAGTACTAAGCAATTGGCAGCCGACCGCCTAAAAGAGTATGCGAGGACGGAGAAAACCGAAAGCGTTCAGAGCCCTCCGCAGACAAGGAGCAGCGGGCCTTCGGCGCTGGAAGTCCAGAAAATGAGCGTGCCTCCGTCCCAAGCTGAGAAACCAGAGAAAGCTACGAAGCTAACACTGGAGCAGGTGAGAGGACAATTAATGGTGGTCATCCAAGCAAGCAGCGTGGGACTAACAGGTAAAATGGATGAGATCAGAATGGATATTGGACTGATTAGGCAAGATATGCATAGTATCAGAGATAGGATGGCCGAGGTGGAAAACAGGATATCTCAACTGGAAGATACAGTAATTCATATACCTAAAAAGATAGCAGCAGTAGAAAAGCAGATTGGTACATGGCAGCAGAAAACGGATGATTTTGAGAATCGGATGTGCCGCAATAATATAAGAATAATAGGTCTTCCGGAGTGGAGGGGTTTAACCCAGGGGACTTTATTGAAAAATGGTTGGTAAAAACATTTCCAGAGATGTAGGTATCAAAGGCATTTGCGGTGGAACGGGCGCATAGGGTCCCTGCAGTAATACCTAAGTCTGGGCTTCCCCCTAGACCTCTGCTGGCGCGTCTCTTGAATTGCAGGGACAGAGATACAATTCTGCGAAATGCAAGACAAAAAAGAGAGATCCACTATGAGAATAGTAAAGTATCAATATTTCCAGACTTTTCTCTAGAGCTACAAAAGCAGCGTGCAACTTTCTATGAGGTTAAGAAGAGATTGAGAGAAGCAGGAATAGAATACTCTATGGCATATCCAGCCCGGTTGAGAGTGGATGAAGGAGGAAATACTGTGTTTTTTAATACATCGGAGCAAGTTAAAGAATAGATTCGATCAATCAAAACTGTATCTATATAATATGAAATAGAAAATCGTGAGATAATTTAAAGAAAAAGAACTACCGGGACAAAATACTGGAAGAGAGGGGGGGGGGGACTATGTTTGATTGATGGCGGGAGGGGGTGGGGGAGGGAGAAGAGGAATGGTGGGGTGGGGGCCTTTTTTTTTTCTCCTTCCTCCCCCCTGTGACCCCTGCTGAGGTTGAAACAGGGATCATGGGAGAGATGCGGGAGAATGTAGTGTACCCCGCTCATCACAGAGTGGGAGTAATGGTGTGCCCCCGAAGGGGGATGGATAAGGGGGATGCTGTGGTTTGATAAATTTGTTTTTGTGGAGTGACAACAATGGGAGGTGGAGGTAGTTTTTTGTGTGTGTGAGGGTCAAAAATCACAAAACACTTGGGGGGAACAACAGAAATGTATATTAAAGAAGTCAATATAATAAGATGGGATAGAATAAGGGGGGGGGGAATAATAAAGGGTGTTATTAAGAAGAATTGGGATTAAAGGGGTAAGGGAATTAATGGGGAGAATGAAAGTTAAACACACAGTATGATTTAATCACGGAAATACAGAAGGAAGGGGATTCACCTTTTTTTTTTTTGCCTCTCCCTCTTCCTCCCCCCCCCCTGCTTTTCCTCCCCTAGTGATAGGGAAGGATATATTAATGAAAGCACCCTTCTTTTCTTATTTATATGGAGGGGGGGTGGAGGAGTAGACAGGCTGAAACAAGACGAATTACCTATATAAAAGCTGATACGATATGTCGGTAATGCCCTAAATTTAAGTATGTGTTCGATGTATGAATGGGTGAATGGAAGGAAAAGGAAAATATGGTTATCAAATGATTAAAAATGGGTAAAATGAATAATAATTGTGCCTTTATATCTTGGAATGTGAGAGGTATGGGTACACGATTAAAAAGGGCACAGGTATTTGCAGAAATTAGGAAAACTCAGGCCAAAATAATTTACATCCAAGAAACACATATGGTTAATGAGAGACTTGATTATTTAAAAAAACCATGGATACAATGGTCTTGCCACTCTTGCCACACAACTTTTTCGAGAGGGGTTTCATTAATGGTGCACCAGTCGGTGGCGTGGGAGTGCATCAGGGTAAGGAGGAATTCAGAGGGGCGGTATGTTTTTGTCTTTGCTCTGGTGCACCCACTTCCAATGGTTATTATGGGGATATATAATCCACCCCCAGCTACACTGGGAGTACTGAAGGAAGCAATGTTATTTATGTCAGAATATCCAGAGGCATATGTTATATGCATGGGAGACTTTAATATGTGCCTGGATCCAAAGATGGATAGATTTGGAAAAAAAGTCTTGGGAGAGGGGAAGGGTCTAAAATGTTGGACTGCTTCCTGAAGGAGGTGGGTGGCTTGATATTTGGAGGACTAGAAACCCAGGGGTCAGGGCCTATTAATGGCATGCTCCGGGTAGGGGGAGCATGTCTAGGATAGACCTGGCTCTGGTAAATGAGAAAATACTCCCAATGGTGCACTCAGCCGCATACATGATTAAAGAGGTGTCTGACCACTCTGGGCTTATTTTTGAGCGAAGGATGGGTCCCAGAGGAAGGCAGCCGGGATATAGAATACAGCCCTACTGGCTAGCCCAGATTGGGTCAAATGACCGTATACCGGAGCAAATGGAAACGTTTCTGGAAGCCCATGGGTACAGTATAAAGGAGGGAGTAACATGGGATACCTTCAAGGCGTATATAAGAGGGATAGTAAGATCGACAATATCATATATTAAACGCACCAATAGGCAAGAGGAAGAGGAAATGGAAGAAGAATGGAAGAAGACCGAAACAGAGTTTATTAAGAACCCCTCTACCATGAACCAAATAAAATGGGTAGGAGCGGTGCGCCAATATAAGAATCAGTTAATAATTAAAAATAAACGTAAGAAGCTCCAGTCAAAACAAAAAAATTATGACCAAGGACACTATGCCAATAAAATAGTAAATTATCTGATAAAACAACAAGTATCCACACTGGCTATAACAGAAGTGAGGAATGAGAAGGGGGAGACGGTTTAGACAGTGGAGGACATTGGGGAAACCTTCTATAGATATTATGAAAAAATGTATACATCAACGCTGACATGTACAGGAGAGCAGATAGGAAAATATCTAGAGGATTTGGAGTTCCTGAAATTATCAGAAGAGCAAAAAGAGGAGTTGGAGAAAGATATTGAAGTGGAGGAAGTAAAAGAAGCCATAGAGTCTTTGGGAAAGGGTAGATCACCAGGACCCGATGGCATCCCATTGGAAATGTATCAGAGGTACGTGGAGATTATTGCTCCGACACTGACCAAGATGTATAGGGGGACATTTGATCGAGGGGAGATGCCTGCATCCATGTATGAGGCAACAGTAATACTGATACCAAAACCAGAAAAAGACAGGAAGGAATGTGCGTCCTATAGACCAATATCTTTGTTAAATATTGACGACAAGGTACTGACAAAAGGTATTGGCTAAGAGGCTTAATGGGGTTATTCTATCTATTGTATCAGAGGATCAAACAGGATTTATGCCAGGGAAGTCCACAACAAATAATATTAGAAGAACTCAGCTGATGGTTCAGCTGAAAGATTATTTTCCAGAGTCGAGTGCCTTGGCATCATTGGATACGACCAAGGCATTTGACTCTATAGAATGGGAATTTCTGCAGGCAGTGTTGGAAAAAAGTGGATTTGGGGAAGGATTCAGAAAATGGGTGAGAATATTGTATAAACAACCATGCTCTAACCTTTTGATAAATGGAATTCTGCCCCCACAGTGAAATTGCAAAGGGGAACGAGACAGGGGTGCCCGCTGTCCCCCCAATTGTTCTCACTTGCTATAGAGGTACTAGCTAATAGATTTAGACAATCTAAAATATATAAAGGGATTAGAGTGGGGGATAGGACTGAACACATAGGACTATATGCATATGACATCATATTATATATGGAGGATGCATATAGCTCATTAGGAGAGGCAATGAAGATAATAGAAGCATATGGGATACTATCGAGACTCAAAATAAATTGGCAAAAATCGCACTGATGTTATTAGGACCAGGAAAGGAGAGACATTTTCAGACCCCATTAAAAATAGTGGACACTTTTAAATATTTAGGAATAAATATTACATTGGAAGCAGAAGAAGCCCTTAAAGCAAATATAGACCCCTTGGTAGAATATGTAAAGAATAAAGTGGGAGTATGGAAAAAACTACCGTTATCAATGGCAGGGAGAGTACAGTTGATTAAATCTATTATACTACCGAAGTGTCTCTATGTGATGGCACATTCGGAGGTAAAAATACCAAAATATATATTCAAAAAATTAAACTCCCTGTTAACTAGATTCATCTGGGCAAATGGGCGTTGTAAATTAAAGCTCTCCACGCTACAAAGACCTAATACTGCAGCAGGACTGGCAATACCAGATCTATATTTATATTATTTGGCGGGGCAATTAAAACACTTAAGGACCTGGGTAGTTCAGGAACGAGAAATGAGGGTGGAGAAATATTTACTAAATAAAACGCAGGTAGGAGATCTTCTGGTAGGATTAGAAATAGCAGAATTAGGAAGGATTGGAATAAAAATTCCTCTTCTAAAGCTGGCCAGGTCGGTATGGAAGGAGATAAAAAAATTAACGGGATATAGGGACATTCCACCAGAAATATCATTATGGAACAACCCAATGTTTGAAAAATTAGAAATATTTGAAGATAGTAGTTACTGGAAACAGAACAAAATAAAAACTATTGGCCAGATGTATAATAACAATGTAATAGTGACATATGAGAATATGTGTAAACAATATAACCTCCAGAGTAAACAATTTTATAGATACCTACAGCTAAGACACTTACTACGAGAACAGTTTGAAAGGAAAGAACCAAAAATCTCTAGATATCCCCTCATAGGAATATTAAAATCTCAAGGACCAAAGGGACTGATATCTAAGTTGTATTCACACTTGCTACAGAGTAAAATAAAGGGGGACCCGGTGGGCGTGAGGGAAATATGTCAGGGAGTCTTCCTGGGAATGAGTGAACAATAGAAAAATTCAATTAAATATAATACATCAGACATATTTGGCACCAAATAGACTATATAGGATGGGGAGGATGCAGGCATCAGAATGTACAAGATGTGGAAGGGTGGAGCGGATTTCATCCATGTCATGTGGCAGTGTGGATGTATAGGAAGGTATTGGCAACAGGTAGTTAAGAAACTAGGAAAAGTCATAAATAAACCTATGATGGCTACGGTGGAGTTATGTGTGCTGGGGGTGGTAAAAGATAGGGTGTGTGGTTACACTAGGATATTTTTGCAAAAAGTATTATTCCTGGCCCGAAAACAAATAGTGGAAAAATGGATCCAGCCAAGCCCACCTACAATAAATCAGTGGGTGAGGATGGTAAACCAGGTGGTCCCATGTGAGAAAATAATGTATGAACAAAGAGGAAATATGCAGAAATATGATAAGGTTTGGGCAAAATGTAATAAATCACATTTGACGACAGATATTGGAAGACCAGAAATTACAGTATAAAATGAGTAAAAGGAGAAAGAATTAGTGACCATAAGATGAATGAGAGGGAAGAGTGAGTGTAAGAGTGGAAATGATAATGATACTTATGTAAAATTTGTGGAAGAAAAAGTATAAAAAAGATAATGTAAGTTGTGTCAAATAACTTGTAAAGTAAAATTTTGCAATAAAGAGTTTATAAAAAAAACCAAGACACTTGGGTAGTTCAAATCAATCAATATAATAAAAAGAGTTTATTGGCACACAGAAGGGGGTAGTACAGTGGAAACATTAATAGTTGATCAATATGTAATTAGCAGAATAAAAAGGCATGATAAATTCATAGCACAATAAAATTCATAATACAATAGCATTGTTATATAAGGTTGATAATGAACCAACAGTACACTCCAACGTATCTATATATTACTAACTAGGGATGAGCCGAACACCCCCCGGGTTCGGTTCGCACCAGAACCTGCGAACGGACCGAAAGTTCGCACGAACCTTAGAACCCCATTGACGTCTATGGGACTCAAACGTTCGAAATCAAAAGTGCTCATTTTAAAGGCCAATTTGCATGGTATTGTCCTAAAAAGGGTTTGGGGACCTGGGTCCTACCCCAGGGGACATGTATCAATGCAAAAAAAACTTTTAAAAACGGCCATTTTTTTGGGAGCAGTGATTTTAATGATGCTTAAAGTAAAAAAAAAAAAAAAGTGAAATATTACTTTAAATATCGTACCTGGGGGGTGTCTATAGTATGCCTGTAAAGTGGCGCGTGTTTCCCGTGTTTAGAACAGTCCCTGCACCAAATGTCATTTTTAAAGGAAAAAAATCTCATTTAAAACTGCTTGCGGGTTTAATATAATGTCCGGTCCTGGCAATATGGATGAAAATCAGTGAGACAAACACCATGGGTACCCCCCAGTCCATTACCAGGCCCTTTGGGTCTTGTATGGATATTAAGGGGAACCCCACACCCAAATTAAAATAAGGAAGGGTGTGGGGCCACCAGGCCCTATATACTCTGAACAGCAGTATACAGGCGGTGCAAACAAGACAGGGACTGTAGGTTTGTTGTTAAGTAGAATCTGTTTGTCATTTTGAACGGGTACATTTTTAACGTTTTTAGCTCCAGCCAAAAAATCTTTTTTAAGCTTTTTGGAAAACATAGGGAAGGGCTATCACCCCTGTGACATTTGTTTTGCTGTCTTTCCTCCTCTTTCGAAGATTTCACCTCACTTTTTTTCCCAATGACAAATGCTTTTTAAGAATTTGTTTTTCTTTTGTGGAACAAGGATTGGAAAGCATCAGTGGAAAGGAGAAATGTTTTTCCCATATTAACTCTTACAGGAGAGAATTTCTCTTCCTAGGGGTAGATTTCATCTCACTTCCTGTTGTCTCCTTCCGTTTGCAAGTAGGAGTCGTTTGTAAGTTAGATGTTTGAAAGTAGGGGCCTGCCCTATATACTCAGCAGAAATTTGGGCCTTAGGTGTTGTGGCCACAACACTGTAAGCCTTCACAGGGCCCTGTTGTGAAATATTAGATCAAGAATTGTAATTACATGCCCCTGTTTAACAGGGGCAGAAAAACTGGGCCTTTGGTGGTGGTGGTGCTGGTGCCACAACACTGTAAGTCCTCACTCGCTCTTGGTGGGTGCAGAAATGGGCCCTGCTGTGAAATATTAGATCAAGAATTGTAATTACATGCCCCTGTTGAACAGAGGCAGAAAAATTGGACCTTTGGTGGTGGTGGTGGTGGTGCTGGTGCCACAACACTGCAACCCCTCACAGACACTCTAGTTGGAATGCAGGAACGAGCCCTGCTGCAAAGTATTGCATCAAAAATTGTAATTACACGCCCCTGTTAAACAGGGGCAGAAAAATTGGGCCTTAGGTGCTGGTGCCACAACACTGCAACCCCTCACAGACACTCTAGTTGGAACGCAGGAACGAGCCCTGCTGCAAAGTATTGCATCAAAAATTGTAATTACACGCCCCTGTTAAACAGGGGCAGAAAAATTGTGCCGTAGGCACTGGTGGTGGCGCCCAGAACCAAAAATGTTCTTACAAGCTATCAGCGTGATGATTGAGGAGGAAGAGGATAATTACTCAGGGATAGTCACTCAGCATCAGCATAGGCAGTCTTTGAAGGGATCTGAGATTTCAAAAAAAATTATTCGGTTACATCAGCATCAGGTGCTTGGTAGCTGGTGGTGATCCAAGACTGATTCATTTTTATGAAGGTCAGTCGATCGACGAGTCGGTGGACAGACGCACCCTGTGATCGGTTACCACGCCTCCAGCAGCACTGAATGTGCGTTCCGAAAGAACGCTGGATGCAGGACAGGCCAGTAACTCAATTGCATACTGTGCAAGCTCTGGCCAGTGATCCATCCTCAAGACCCAGTAACACAGAGGATTTTCGGTGGGAAAGGTGTCCAAGTCTGATCTTGCCCCTAGGTATTCCTGCACCATGTAAAACAGACGCTGGCGATGGTTGCTGGAACTGATCATACCTTGGGGCTGCGGACCAAAAAATTGTCTGAACGCATCGGTCAGACGGCCACCTTCTCCACCGCTCCTTCTTTGACTGACCGAAGCCTCAGCAACACGTTGTCCAGAAACAGAAGTTTGTAACCCCCCAGTCTCTGGGAACGCGTTGCACAGACCTTTCTGCAAGGCCTCCCGAAGGTGTTTCATCCTCTGCTTCCTCTGCGATGGCAAGATAAGGTCCGCAACCTTACCCTTGTAACGTGGATTAAGGAGGGTTGCCAGCCAGTATTGGTCCTTCTCCTTGATACCACGAATACGAGGATTCTTACGCAGGCTTTGCAGGATCAGGGAGGCCATGCAGCGTAGGTTTGCTGAGGCATTCGGTCCAGAGTCCTCTGGGTCACTAAGGACGACATGGTCCGAAGCCACCTCCTCCCAGCCACGTACAAGTCCATGTGTTTCTTGGGACTGATCCCTTAAAGACTGCTGCTGATGCTGAGTGCCAGGCTCCACCTCCATACTGACACAATCTTCCTCCTCCTCCTCGTCCTCTGCCTGTGTGATCGGCGGGCACGCAGGAACACTGTCTGGATAAAGGGGGCCTTGAGAGCTAAGGAAGTCCTCCTCTTCCTGCCAATGAACTGCATGGCAGGTCAACATATGTCTGGTCAAACATGTGGTACCCAAGCGGGAGATGTTTTGGCCACGCGAGATACGCTTGAGACATATGTTGCAAATATCAGCGGTGTGATCTGATGCACTCGTCTCAAAAAAGGCCCACACCAAAGAGCTTTTTGAATAACGCGCAGAGACTGCAGCGCCCTGCACATGTGGAGCTTTGGGGTGTGATGCAGTCAATGTGCTGCCCTTAGGCTGGCCCCTGGAGGGCATCCTGCCTCATTGGTGATGTGCCGCCTCCTCCTCCTCTCTCCTATCAGGCACCCACGTTGAGTCAGTGACCTCATCATCCCCTCCCTCCTCATCACTGGAGCAAACCTGGCAGTATGCTGCAGCAGGGGGAGCATGACTGCCAGATTGCTGTCCTTCTTGGGCACCCCCTCTGTCCGTGCTCATGTTACTGCCTTAATCGAGCTCAGTATCATCATCAGAGCCTTCCAAACGCTGGGAATCCTCCTGGAGCATGTACCCAACACTGTGGTCAAACAGTTCGAGGGACTCCTCAGGAGGACATGGTGGGGCTAGGGAAGGAGTCACTGATGACATTGAGCCGAGGGAAGAGGCCGCTGCTTTGCCAGACAGAGTACCCTGGGCATGGGTGAGAGAGGATGAGGAGGATGAGGACGGCTTGGTCATCCACTCGACCAAGTCTTCCGCATGTTGCGGCTCAACACGGACAGCTGCCGAAAAAAAGGCCAAGCGTGTCCCACGGCCACGTGCTGATGAGGATGCACCGTCTCCACGACCAGCACTAGACACAGAGCCTGCTTGCCCTCTCTTATTGGCTTGTGACTGTCTGCCTCTCCTTCTTGGCCTTCCAGACATACTAATGGCCTGTAGCTGCACTAAGCTGGGATATATATATATATATATATATATATATATATATATATATATATATATATATATATATATACTTATACTGCAGCTAGCAAAATCAACTGCCTGCCTGTAGTATGAGAACACCACCAACCTTCTACAGGTAGCTTTAGCTGAACACTGTGCAGAGCTCGCAAAAAACTAAACTTGTAGCTTTTTCAGCTGACTGCGGTAGTGATAGGATCAGGAAAACACCACCAACCTTCTACAGGTAGCTTTAGGTGAACACTGTGCAGAGCTCGCAAAAAATAACTTGTAGGTTTAGCTGAACACTGTGAGGTGGACGCACCACACTAACTTGTAGTTTTAGCTAAACACTGTGAGCAGGACGCACTACACTAACTTGTAGCTTGAGATGAACACTGTGCAGAGGTCTCACTACACCAACTTGTAGGTTTAGCTGAACACTGTGAGCAGGACGCACAGCACTAACTTGTAGTTTTAGCTGAACACTGTGAGCAGGACGCACAGCACTAACTTATAGTTTTAGCTAAACACTGTGAGCAGGACGCACTGCACTAACTTGTAGCTTTAGATGAACACTGTGCAGAGGTCTCACTACACCAACTTGTAGTTTTAGCTGAACACTGTGAGCAGGACGCACTACACTAACTTGTAACTTTAGATGAACACTGTGCAGAGGTCTCACTACACCAACTTGTAGTTTTAGCTGAACACTGTGAGCAAGATGCACAGCACTAACTTATAGTTTTAGCTAAACACTGTGAGCAGGACGCACTGCACTAAATTGTAGCTTGAGATGAACACTGTGCAGAGGTCTCACTACACCAACTTGTAGTTTTAGCTGAACACTGTGAGCAGGACGCACTGCACTAACTTGTAGCTTTAGATGAACACTGTGCAGAGGTCTCACTACACCAACTTGTAGGTTTAGCTGAACACTGTGAGCAGGACGCACAGCACTAACTTGTAGTTTTAGCTGAACACTGTGAGCAGGACGCACAGCACTAACTTATAGTTTTAGCTAAACACTGTGAGCAGGAAGCACTGCACTAACTTGTAGCTTGAGATGAACACTGTGCAGAGATATCACTACACCAACTTGTAGTTTTAGCTGAACATTGTGAGCAGGACGCACAGCACTAACTTGTAGTTTTAGCTGAACACTGTGAGCAGGACGCACTGCACTAACTTGTAGCTTTAGATGAACACTGTGCAGAGGTCTTACTACACCAACTTGTAGTTTTAGCTGATCACTGTGAGCAGGACGCACAGCACTAACTTATAGTTTTAGCTAAACACTGTGAGCAGGACGCACTGCACTAACTTGTAGCTTGAGATGAACACTGTGCAGAGGTCTCACTACACCAACTTGTAGTTTTATCTGAACACTGAGCAGGACGCACTGCACTAACTTGTAGCTTTAGATGAACACTGTGCAGAGGTCTCACTACACCAACTTAGTTTTAGCTGAACACTGTGAGCAGGACGCACAGCACTAACTTATAGTTTTAGCTAAACACTGTGAGCAGGATGCACTTCACTAACTTGTAGCTTGAGATGAACACTGTGCAGAGGTCTCACTACACCAACTTGTAGTTTTAGCTGAACACTGTGAGCAGGACGCACTGCACCAACTTGTAGGTTTAGCTGAACACTGTGAGCAGGACGCACAGCACTAACTTGTAGTTTTAGCTGAACACTGTGAGCAGGACACACTGCACTAACTTGTAGCTTGAGATGAACACTGTGCAGAGGTCCCACTACACCAACTTGTAGGTTTAGCGGAACACTGAGCAGGACGCACTACACTAACTGTAAATAGTCTAGCTGCCTGACTGTGGTACTAATAGGATCAAAAGAATACCATCAATTTTCTTCAGGTAGCTGTAAATACTGTAACAAAACAAGCCTGCCTGTCAGTAGGAAGATAACAGGAACGGATCTAGCTAAACTGAATACAGTGTATATATATATATATGCAACACCTGGGATGCATATATATACACACAATACACTGTAAGTGCAGCTAAACTGACTGACTGTTCTGCCTAATCTATCTAACTCAAATCAAATGTCACTGTCTGTCTCTCTCTCTCTCTCAATGAACGCCGGAACACACACTACACAGGGCTGCCGTGCAGGCGGCCTTATATAGTGTGGGGCGTGTACTAAATCCCCTGAGCCATAATTGGCCAAAGCCTCCTTGGCTTTGGCCAATTACGGCTCTCTGTTTAGACGGCGCTGTGATTGGCCAAGCATGCGGGTCATAGTGCATGCTTGGCCAATCATCAGCCAGCAATGCACTGCGATGCCGCAGTGAGTTATGGGCCGTGACGCGCCACACAAATTTGGCGCGAACGGCCCATATCGATTGCAATTCGGCGAACGGGCGAACAGACGATGTTCGAGTCGAACATGGGTTCGACTCGAACACGAAGCTCATCCCTATTACTAACCATTAAAATTTAATTGATAATTTGAACATTTCAAACCCATAGTAGAATCATGATTATTGTGGCATAGCATCGAATAATAAAAAGCTTGACCCGTTTCGTGGATCGTTTCCACTCATTAGGAGCAGCTATACATTGGTTATGGGGTTGTTGGCTCGTTCTCGCTGTGTGTCGACGCCACGCCCACAAGTCCGGCATCAGTAGTGACGCCACACGCTGACATGTTTGTCTGTCCAACGGAGTACAGCACGAGGGACGCCGAGCGCCTACATATGAGTGCTATTCGCTCGGACGGGGTTGCTCTCTTCCCCTGAGCTGCGCAATCCACATCATGGCGTTGGTGTACATCCCTGATGGTGTTGCTGGCTGCCTTCACCGCTGCTCCCCTCTTCGGAGTATAGTCTCTGCTCCAAATCCACTCCGCTCACCTCTCATGTCACTCAGCCACTACACAATCTACTGTGTAGGTCCAGGTAATTGTCTTATTCCTTTGGGTTTCCTTCCCTATCTCATGGTGGTTTGACACCCTTGTCTTTTATTTTTGATTCACATTTTGGCAATTTTCTTTTTCCCCTTTTTTCTCACTTTGGGGCATCTACCTTGGCCTTATTCCAGCCCCGCATTCATCCCATTCCTTCCACCTATATCTTCACTATTCAGCTTTTTGCTATTTTACACCTCACTAATACCACCTCATTTTTTGTTTTTTCCACCAGTTCCCCAGGCTTACCCCCATTACCTCAGTTCTGGTAAGGTGACCCCCATCCACTATGTGTTATCCACTTTTTACTTGGCCTGCTTACCGATCTTGGATGTTACCTCAGCTCCCGGGGAGGCGTTTCCCTCACCTCCACTTGGCTCTGATCTATACTCCCAATACTACGATTTATCCTTATGCTTATCATAGGTAAGAGTTGTTAGGACTATTGATTGATGTTCCCTCTCTTCCTAATGTTCAAATTATCAATTAAATTTTATTGGTTAGTAATGTATAGATACGTTGGAGTGTACTGTTAGTTCATTATCAACCTTATGTAACAATGCTATTGTATTATGAATTTTATTGTGCTATGAATTTATCATGCCTTTTTATTCTGCTAATTACATTGATTTACTATTAATGTTTCCACTGTACTACCCCCTTCTGTGTGCCAATAAACTCTTTTTATTATATTGATTGATTTGAACTTCCCAAGTGTCTTGTTTCATATAAAGTTCCACTGTTCCCAATTCCCCTTTTTCCTCATCAAATAAATAGGAATGGAGACCTGTGCACCAATTGGTCACAGCTCATATAAAGCCCCACCTATATATTTTTTTTTCTTTTCTCACATATACAAGTAAAACTTATGTCGGGAGATTTTTTTCATCTCTGTGTCTCATCTGAGGCTGTTAACTTCACTAGGTATAGGAGAGGGTTTTTCAACCACTTAAATCCTCTAGCATAGCCTCCTCCTTCATTGCATGCAATAGCTCTCTGCTCTCCTGGGAGTGTCTAACTACTGTCTATGTTGGCTCAGCTCATCATCACCCACCCACCTCCCTACATAACCTTTGTTCAATTATTCATATTAAAGGTTTTCAGTACAATTAAAAGGTGGAAGAAAAAACCCAACATGGTACAGCCAGAGACAGATATACACAATACAATGCATCATAAGCAAATGCCAGAATCAAACTTATTACAGTAACCCACATAACCGTTCATGGATCAGGGAACGTGTGAAAGAGATTACTATGGATTGTAACTAGCCTGTGTGGGGGCTGCTGACATCATATCACATGACAGCACCCAGTAGAAATCTCAGGCCTTCCTTTCTACACAAGGAAGTTCTTTACAGGTAAATAACACGTAAACATTTTTTTTAAATGCACACATAATCTCGTGAGAAGATTTTTGATTAAATGAATGGTCTGGCGACAGACCCGTTTAATGTTTTACCTTTTCACAAGCATTTACTGCATCCTTCTAGTTTTCTACTTTGGCATATCCTATGAATGTGATTTTGCTGCACCTAAAACAGATGCTGCCTTAATATGAATGATTCACTTTAAAAAATGGCAGAAGAAGCTTGGTGGTCTGAGTCAGCAGGAAACAGATATACAACAGAGAACAGAATGATTGTGTTAGATCTATCCAGAACATTGAACATCACCCAGAGTCTGGGGAAAAAATGGCTGTATTCAAATGATTAAGCTTGTTGCTGCTGTGTTCTGCAGATTCACACATTCTCCTATTATTTCCTGACCTTCTGCCAAAGACTCCCACTTAAAGCAATAATTAGAATTAGCGATTCCATTGCATGCTTCTGTCCTCTCTTTATATACAGAAGTGAAATGTAGCTATTGTTAATCTCCAGGTATTTTTCTCTGCATTGTAAGTGGTGAAATATTTTTATTTTTATATAAAAGATCCATGAAGAAACACACAACATATTTTTTAAATGCAAAAAAAACAAAAAAAAAAAAAAAAAACAACATTTAATAATACAAACTGTATAGTAAAACTTCATGTAAATGCACATACCTAGACATGAATAACAGTGAACCAGGTACAAAACAGATTTAGGTTTAGATTACTTGATCACTAGCATATATACCATATGTTTGCCAGATGTAAATTATATTTTCCATTTCATGAACAAAGGTCAACGCATTTGACCAACATAAAAGGTATTCATGATAGTCGATGACCTATATACAGATGGTTCAATAATCTCTACATCAATCTATCTTGGGGGCTAAACATGTCTCCAAAAAAAAAGGAATAAAGCACCAGATACATCGCCAATGCTACAGACTTACCAGTACTAAGATTCCTCTACTATCTTGCAGACAATACACTACTAATGCTCCAAAATGTTACAGCCCTGTGTACCCCACTCACTCCTCTGTCGCTTAAATCTCTAGCCATCCCACTCACCACCCACATCATTTATCGTAGGAGGAGAGGCCCATCTCAACAAAAATGTGCATATGTTTCACCATGGAATGCGCATGCTAGCACTATGATTTTATGATGCCATTGATGTTCTCCTCCCTTGACCCATACTTGCTCAGTACGGGTGTTGCAGGAAAATGGCGCAGGAAGGCCATAGGACAGCCAGTCAGGCTAGGGCAAACATTTGCAAACAAAACAACCAAATCAAAAATAAAATTAATTAACAAGGTAAAGTAAACAATAACCTAAAAAACAAAGCTGTAATGAAAATGTAATGAAAACGGGAAAAATACAAACAAAACAAGAAAAAATAAAATAAACAAGTTAAAAATATATATTTTTGCATCAACACCATGACTTGAAGATTGCATATAAAACTAGAAAATATAGTTAAATAGACTGTAGGCTATAAAAAATACTCTTGAGTTCAGTTGCATCTTGATATAGCGTGGTCCTTTACCCTGCAGGGTTCCGATACACTTACAAATACATAAACAAATACACGTACTAGGGCCAATTTTGTAGACAGGATTTGGTAAACATACCAGCATGTCTTAGGATGTGGATGAACCCTAGAAAGATCCACAAAAGATAATGCACCCACTTGGTATGTATGTTCTTGGTCAAAGTGTTTACCAACAGGTGTTTCAAAGTCACCATTTGATATAACAACGACATAATCATATATTCTTTTCCAAAAAAGACTTTTTTGTTTTTATTCGCAGAACACATTCAGTATTTAAATATCAGAAAGTACATCACTCCATTAGTTTGACAGTTTACAAAATGTTTTATCTCATACTTACATCCACTGAGTAAGTTTAGTGGCTCATGCATGCTACTATATTTACAATGTGGAGGAAGCCACATTTAAAGGTGCCAACAGATAATAAGTTACATTGATCACCACTGTGGATATAAGAGTGGAATAGGGACTAGTAATGAGTAGGGATGAGCTGCATCGCATGTTCGCCCGCTCGTCGAATTTCTAATGTTATGGGCCAATCGCGCCAAATTCAAGTGGCGCGTCACGGCCCATAATTCACTGCTGCATCACAGTGCATTGCTGGCTGATGATTGGCCAAGCATGCACTATGACCCACATGCTTGGCAAATCATAGCGCCATCTGTAAAGAGAGCCGTAATTGGCCAAAGCCAGGGTGGCTTTGGCCAGTTATGGCTCAGGGGGTTTAGTACACGCCCCACAATATATAAGTCCGCCCACGTGGCGGCCATGTGTAGTGTGTTGCGGCGGAGAGATAGACAGAGAGACAGTGTCATTTGATTTAAGTTAGATAGAGTAGGCAGGCGAGTCAGTTAGCTGCGCTTACAGTGTATTGTGTATATATATATATGCATCCTAGGTGTTGTAAATATATATATATATATATATATATATATATATATATATATATATATATATATATATATATATATATATACACTGTATTCAATTTACCTAGATCTGTTCCTGTTATTCTATTCCTATTAACAGACAAGCAGGTGTTTTTACAGTATTTACAGCTACCTGAAGAAAATTGCTGGTGTTCTTCTGATCCTATTAGTCCTATTAGCTACAGTATTTACAGTTAGTGTAATGCGTCCTCTGCACAGTGTGCACCTAAAGCTACATGAAGAAAATTGGTAGTGTTCTTCTGATCCTATTAGTACCGCAGGCAGCTGCAGTATTTAGAGTTAGTGTAGTGCGTCCTCTGCACAGCGTGCACCTAAAGCTACCTGAAGAAAATTGGTGATGTTCTTCTGATCCTATTAGTACTGCAGGCAGCTGCAGTATTTACAGTTAGTGTAGTGCGTCCTCTGCGCAGTGTGCACCTAAAGCTACCTGAAGAAAATTGGCGGTGTTCTTCTGATCCTATTAGTACCGCAGGCAGCTGCAGTATTTACAGTTAGTGTAGTGTGTCCTTTGCACAGTGTGCACCTAAGGCTACCAGAAGAAAATTGGTGGTGTTCTTCTGATCCTATTAGTATCGCAGGCAGCTGCAGTATTTACAGGTAGTGTACTGCATCCTCTGCACAGTGTGCACCTAAAGCTACCTGAAGACAATTGCTGTTGTTCTGATCCTATTAATACCACAGGCAAGCAGGTGCAGTATTTACAGTTAGTGTACTGCGTCCTCTGCACAGTGTGCACATAAAGCTACCTGAAGAAAATTGCTGTTCTTCTGATCCTATTAATACCACTGGCAGGCAGCTACAGTATTTACAGTTAGTGTACTGTGTCCTCTGCACAGTGTGCACCTAAAGCTACCTGAAGACAATTGATGGTGTTCTTCTGATCCTATTAGTACCGCAGGCAGCTGGAGTATATACAGTTAGTGTAGTGCGTCCTCTGCACAGTGTGCACCTAAAGCTACCTAAGAAAAATTGGTGGTGTTCTTCTGATCCTATTAGTACCGCAGGCAGCTGCAGTATTTACAGTAAGTGTACTGCATTCTCTGCACAGTGTGCACCTAAAGCTACCTGAAGAAAATTGGTAGTGTTATTCTGATCCTATTAGTACCGCAGGCAGCTGCAGTATTTACAGTAAGTGTACTGCATCCTCTGCACAGTGTGCACCTAAAGCTACCTGAAGAAAATTGGTAGTGTTATTCTGATCCTATTAGTACCGCAGGCAGCTAAAGTATTTACAGTTAGTGTACTGTGTCCTCTGCACAGTGTGCACCTAAAGCTACCTGAAGAAAATTGGTGGTTTATTCTGATCCTATTAGTACCGCAAGCAACTACAGTATTTACAGTTAGTGTACTGCATCCTCTGCACAGTGTGCACCTAAAGCTACCTGAAGACAATTGCTGTTCTTCTGATCCTATTAATACCACAGGCAGGCAGCTACAGTATTTACAGTTAGTGTACTGTGTCCTCTGCACAATGTGCACCTAAAGCTACCTGAAAAAAATTGGTGGTGTTCTTCTGATCCTATTAGTACCGCAGGCAGCTGCAGTATTTTCAGTTAGTGTAGTGCGTTCTCTGCACAGTGTGCACCTAAAGCTACCTGAAGAAAATTGGTGGTGTTCTTCTGATCCTATGAGTACCACAGGCAGATGCAGTATTTACAGTTAGTGTAGTGCGTCCTCTGCACAGTGTGCACCTAAAGCTACCTAAGAAAAATTGGTGGTGTTCTTCTGATCCTATTAGTACCGCAGGCAGCTGCAGTATTTACAGTAAGTGTACTGCATTCTCTGCACAGTGTGCACCTAAAGCTACCTGAAGAAAATTGGTAGTGTTATTCTGATCCTATTAGTACCGCAGGCAGCTGCAGTATTTACAGTAAGTGTACTGCATCCTCTGCACAGTGTGCACCTAAAGCTACCTGAAGAAAATTGGTAGTGTTATTCTGATCCTATTAGTACCGCAGGCAGCTAAAGTATTTACAGTTAGTGTACTGTGTCCTCTGCACAGTGTGCACCTAAAGCTACCTGAAGAAAATTGGTGGTTTCTTCTGATCCTATTAGTACCACAAGCAACTACAGTATTTACAGTTAGTGTACTGCATCCTCTGCACAGTGTGCACCTAAAGCTACCTGAAGACAATTGCTGTTCTTCTGATCCTATTAATACCACAGACAGGCAGCTACAGTATTTACAGTTAGTGTACTGTGTCTTCTGCACAGTGTGCACCTAAAGCTACCTGAAAACAATTGCTGTTGTTCTGATCCTATTAATACCACAGGCAGGCAGCTACAGTATTTACAGTTAGTGTACTGTGTCCTCTGCACAATGTGCACCTAAAGCTACCTAAAAAAAATTGGTGGTGTTCTTCTGATCCTATTAGTACCGCAGGCAGCTGCAGTTTTTTTTAGTTAGTGTAGTGCGTTCTCTGCACAGTGTGCACCTAAAGCTACCTGAAGAAAATTGGTGGTGTTCTTCTGATCCTATGAGTACCACAGGCAGATGCAGTATTTACAGTTAGTGTAGTGCATCCTTTGCACAGTGTGCACCTAAAGCTACCTGAAGAAAATTGGTGGTGCTCTTCTGATCCTATTAGTATCGCAGACAGCTGCAGTATTTACAGTTAGTGTACTGCGTCCTCTGCACAGTGTGCACCTAAAGCTACCTGAAGAAAATTGGTAGTGTTCTTCTGATCCTTTTAGTACCACAGGCAGGCAGCTGCAGTATTTACAGTTAGTGTACTGTGTCCTCTGCACAGTGTGCACCTAAAGCTACCTGAAGACAATTGCTGGTGTTCTTCCGATCCTATTAGTACCATAGGCAAGCAGCTGCAGTATTTACAGTTAGTGTACTGCGTCCTCTGCACAGTATTCACCTAAAGCTACCTGAAGACAATTGCTGTTGTTCTGATCCTATTATTACCACAGGCAGGCAGCTACAGTATTTACAGTTAGTGTGCTGTGTCCTCTGCACAGTGTGCACCTAAAGCTACCTGAAGACAATTGGTGGTGTTCTTCTGATCCTATTAGTACCACAGGCAGCTTCAGTACTTACAGTTAGTGTAGTGCATCCTCTGCACAGTGTGCACCTAAAGCTACCTGAAGAAAATTGGTGGTGCTCTTCTGATCCTATTAGTATCGCAGACAGCTGCAGTATTTACAGTTAGTGTACTGCGTCCTCTGCACAGTGTGCACCTAAAGCTACCTGAAGAAAATTGGTAGTGTTCTTCTGATCCTATTAGTACCACAGGCAGGCAGCTGCAGTATTTACAGTTAGTGTACTGTGTCCTCTGCACAGTGTGCACCTAAAGCTACCTGAAGACAATTGCTGGTGTTCTTCTGATCCTATTAGTACCATAGGCAAGCAGCTGCAGTATTTACAGTTAGTGTACTGCGTCCTCTGCACAGTATTCACCTAAAGCTACCTGAAGACAATTGCTGTTGTCCTGATCCTATTAATACCACAGGCAGGCAGCTACAGTATTTACAGTTAGTGTGCTGTGTCCTGTGCACAGTGTGCACCTAAAGCTACCTGAAGACAATTGGTGGTGTTCTTCTGATCCTATTAGTACCACAGGCAGCTGCAGTACTTACAGTTAGTGTAGTGCATCCTCTGCACAGTGTGCACCTAAAGCTACCTGAAGACAATTGCTGTTGTTCTGATCCTATTAATACCACAGGCAGGCAGCTACAGTATTTACAGTTAGTGTACTGTGTCCTCTGCACAGTGTGCACCTAAAGCTACCTGAAGACAATTGCTGGTGTTTTCATACTAAGGCAGGCAGTTGATTCTGCTAGCTGCAGTGTCAGTATATATATACATCCCAGCTTTGTGCAGCTACATCCCACTGCAGGCCATTAGTATGTCTGGAAGGCTAACAAGGAGAGGCAGACAGTCACAAACCAATAGGGCAAGAGGGCAAGCAGGCTCTGTGTCTAGAGGCAACAGTGCTGGTCATGGACACGGTGCATCCTCATCAGCACGTGGCCGTGGGACACGCTTGTCCTTTTTTTCAGCAGCTGGCCATGTTGAGCTGCAACATGCGGAAGACTTGGTAGAGTGGATGACCATGCCGTCCTCATCCTCTCTCACCCAGGCTCAGGATACTTTGTCTGGCAAAGCAGCTGCCAATGTATCCTCTTTCCTCGGCTCAATAGCATCGGTCACTCCTTCCCTAGCTCCACCATTTTCTCCTGAGGAGTCCCCGAACGGTTTCACCACAGTGTTGGGTACATGATCCAGGAGGATGCCCAGCATTTTGAAGGCTCCGATGATGGTACCCAGCTAGAAGAAGGCAGTAACATGAGCCCAGAGAGAGGGGGTGCCAAAGAAGGACAGGAATCTGGAAGTCATGTTCCCCCAGCTGCAGCATACTGCCAGCTTTGCTCCAGTGATGAGGAGGGAGGGGACTCCTTGTGGGTGCCTGATAGGAGAGAGGAGGAGGAGGCGCTTCTCCAACGAGGCAGGATGCCCTCCAGGGGCCAGCTTAAGGGCAGCACACCGACTGCATCACACCACAGAGCTCCGCATGTGCAGGGCGCTGCTGTCTCTGTGCGTTATTCCAAAAGTTTTTTGGTGTGGGCCTTTTTTGAGACGAGTGCATCAGATCCCACCGCTACTATTTGCAACATATGTCTCAAGTGTATCTCACGTGGCCAAAACATCACCCACTTGGGCACCACATGTTTGACCAGACATATATCGACCTACCATGCATTTCGTTGGCAAGCGTACCTAAAAGACCCACACCAAAGAACAAAGCAGACCTCTCCTTGCTCCTCATCAGCTGGGATCTCCAACCCCATTATACCTTCAGTCCTCTCTGAAAACTGCACTGAGAGGAATGAAGGTGTACCAGGCAAATTTCCCTGCCCCAGGTGCTGCACCACCGAAAGAAGTTCGCTCCCAGCCATCCACATGCCTAGCGGTTGAATGCCAGCTTGGCTAAATTGCTAGCACTTCAACTGCTGCCTTTTCAGTTGGTAGACTCTGCCCCCTTCCGTGAGTTTATGGAATGTGCGGTTCCTCAGTGGCAGGTTCCCACTTTTTCTCACGGAAGGAGATTCCAGCTCTCTACCGGCATGTGGAACTCAATGTCTTGGCCTCGCTGGACAGGGCGGTCAGTGGTAAGGTGCATATTACTCATGGTCCAGCAGGCATGGACAGGGAAGTAACCTATCTTTCACCGTGCACTAGGTGACTCTTCTGGCAGTTGGGAAGGATGCAGGACAGGGTGCAGTAGTGTTGGAGGTTGTTCCGCCACCACGCCTCCAAAATTCTACTAGTGGTTATTCTGCCACACCTCTCTCCTCCACCCCCTCCTCTTCTTCTTCCTCCATGGCCTCTTCCTGTGCTGATTTGTCCTCGGAACCAGTGGTGCTCCGTAGGCGTTCTAGGGGCTACGCAAGCACGCAGGCAAAAAGATGCCATGCGGTGCTTGAGCTAGTGATGCTTGAGGGACAGGAGCCACACTGGGGCAGAGATTCTGTCAGCTCTGCAGGGGCAGGTTCAGAGGTGGTTGACGCCACACCAGCTTAAGCCAGGTATGGTGGTTTGCGACAATGGCACCTACCTCCTCTCCGCCCTCTGACAGGGACAACTGACCAATGTGCCCTGTTTGGCTCACATTCTTAACTTAGTGGTGCAGCGGTTCTCGGGCATGTACCCGGGCTTACAGGATGTCCTGAGGCAGGCCAGGAAAGTCTATGTGCATTTCCGCAGGTCATATAATGCCAGTGCTCGGCTGGCTGACCTTCAAAAGGAATTTACCTGCCCAAGAACCACCTAATCTGTGAAATGCCCACCAAGTGGAACTCAACGATGGCCATGCTGCAGCAGCTGCACATGCAGCAGAGGGCCATCAATGAGTACCTATGCAACTATGGCACCAGGACAGGGTCAGGGGACCTTGTTTTTTTCCCTACGCCAGTGGGCCATGAGCAGGGATGCATGCACTGTCCTGTCACCATTTGAAGAGGCCACGAGGATGGTGAGCAGTGACAGTGCATGCATCAGTGAAACTGTCCCTCTTGTCCACCTGTTGGAGCACACGCTGTGTGGAATAATGGAGATGGCACTTGAGGCAGAACAGAGGGAGGAAGAGGAGGACTTACTTACCTCTCAAGGCCCCCTTTATCCAGACAGTGTTCCTGCATGCCCGCTGATCACACAGGAAGAGGAGGAGAAGGAGGAGGATTGTGTCAGCATGGAGGTGGAGCCTGGCACTCAGCAGCAGTCTTCAAGGGATCATTTAGAGTCCAAAGAAACCCATGGACCTGTACGTGACTGTGAGGAGGTGGCTGCGGATCATGTCATCCTTAGTGACCCAGAGGACTCTGGACCGAATGCCTCAGCAAACCTACGTTGCATGGCCTTCCTGATTTTGTAAAGCCTGCGGAAGGATCCTCCTATTCGTGGTATCAAGGGGAGGAATGATTACTGGCTGGCAACACTCCTTGATCCACATTACAAGGGTAAGGTTGCGGACCTTATCTTGCCGGAGCAGAGGATGAAACATCTTTGGGAGGCCTTGCAGAAAGGTTTGTGCAAGCGTTTCCAGACCCTGGGAGGTTACAATTTCCTGGTCCTCCTGGACAAAGTGTTGCTGAGGCTTCAGTCACAGAAGGAGCAGTGGAGAAGTTGGCCGTCTGACCGATGCGTTCAGACAATTTTTTAGTCCGCAGCCCCAAGGTCTGATCGGTTCCAGCAACCATCGCCTGCGTCTGATTTACATGGTGCAGGATAACCTAGGGGCAATTAGACTTGGACACCTTTCCCACCGAAAATCCTCTGGGTTACTGGATCTTGAAGATGAATCACTGGCCAGAGCTTGCACAGTATGCAACTGAGCTACTGGCCTGTCCTGCATCCAGCGTTCATTCGGAATGCACATTCAGTGCTGCTGGAGGCTTTGTAACCGATCACAGGGTGCACCTGTCCACCGAATCGGTCGATCGGCTGACCTTCATAAAAATGAATCAGTCTTGGATCACCAGCTACCAAGCACCTGATGCTGATGTAACCGATTGATTTTTTTTTTAATGTGAGATCCCTTCAAGACTGCCTATGCTGATGCTGAGTGACTATCCTGTTATGCTGAGTCACAATCCTCTTCCTCCTCAATCATAATGCTGATAGCTTGTAAGCAAATTTTTGGTTCTTGGCATCACCAGTGGCCAAGGCCCAATTTTTCATCCCCCGGTTTAACGGGGGCGTGTAATTACAATTTTTGATGCAATACTTTGCAGCAGGGCTCATTCCTGAGCTCCAACTAGAGTATCTGTGAGGGGTTGCAGTGTTGTGGCACCAGCACCAGTGCCCAAGGCCCAAATTTTCACCCCCTGTTTAACAGGGGCATATAATTACAATTTTTGATGCAATACTTTGCAGCAGGGCTCATTCCTGCGCTCCAACTATAGGGGTTGCAGTGTTGTGGCACCAGTGCCTAAGGCCCAATTTTTCTGCCCCTGTTCAGCAGGGATATGTAATTACAATTCTTGATCTAATATTTCACAGCAGGGCTCGTTCCAGCACTCACCAAGAGTAACTGTGAGGACTTACAGTGTTGTGGCACCAGCACCACCACCACCACTAAAGGCCCAATTTTTCTACCACTGTTCAACAATGGAATGTAATTAAAATTGTTGATCTAATATTTCATAGCAGGGCCCATTCCTGCACCCACCAAGAGTAACTGTGAGGGCTTACAGTGTTGTGTCAACACCTAAGGCCCCATTTTCTGCAGAGTATATAGGGCAGGCCCCTACTTTCAAACATCCAACTTACAAATGACTCCTACTTACAAACGGAAGGAGACAATAGGAAGTGAGATGAAATCTACCCCTAGGAAGGGAAATTCTCTCCTGTAAGAGTTAATATGGGAAAAAAAGTGTCTCCTCTTCACTAATGCTTTATCACCAATCCTTGTATACTAAAAACCCCTAATTTTCAAAAAACATTTGTCATTGGGACAGAAAGTGAGGTGAAATCTTCAGAAGAGGTGCACAGACAGCAAAACAAATGTTACAGGGGTGATAACCCTTCCCTATGTTTTCCAGAAAGCTTAAAAATAGATTTTTTGGCTGGAGCTACACTCTAAAAATGTACCAGTTCAAAATTACAAACGGATTCAACAAACCTACAGTCCCTGTCTTGTTTGCACCGCCTGTATACTGCTGTATATAGGGTCTGGGGGCCCCATGCCTTTCCTTTTTTAATTTGGGTGCGGGGATCCCCTTAATATCCATACAAGACCCAAAGGGCCTGGTAATGGACTGGGGGGGTGGGGGGTACCCATGTCGTTTGTCTCACCGATTTTCATCCATATTGCCGGGACCCAACATTACATTAAAGTCACAAGCAGTTTTAAATGACTTTTATTCCTTTAAAAATGTAATTTTGTGCAGGGAATATTCTAAGCACGGGAAGCAAGCGCAACTTTACAGGCATACTATAGACACACCCCAGGTACGATATTCCAAGGAATATTTCACTTTTTTTTTTCAATTTAACCACTTCAGCCCCGGAAGGTTTTACCCCCTTCCTGACCAGAGAACTTTTAACAATTTGGCACTGCGTCGCTTTAACTGCTAATTGCGCGGTCATGCAATGCTGTACCCAAACAAAATTTGCTTCTTTTTCTTCCCACAAATTTAGCTTTTTTTTTATGTTATTTTATCACCTGTGCGGTTTTTATTTTTTGTGCTATAAATGGAAAAAGACCGATAATTTTGAAAATAAATGGCATTTTCTACATTTGTTATAAAAAAAATCCAATAAACTCAATTTTAGTCATACATTTAGGCCAAAATGTATTCGGCCACATGTCTTTGGTAAAAAAAATGTCAATAAGCGTATATTTATTGGTTTGCGCAAAAGTTATAGCGTCTTCAAACTAGGGTACATTTTCTGTAATTTACACAGCTTTTAGTTTATGACTGCCTATGTCATTTCTTGAGGTGCTAAAATGGCAGGGCAGTACAAACTCCCCCCCAAATTACCCCATTTTGGAAAGTAGACACCCCAAGGAAATTGCTAAGAGGCATGTTGAGCCCATTGAATATTCATTTTTTTTGTCCCAAGTGATTTAATAATGACAAAAAAAAAATTACAAAAAGTTGTCACTAAATGATATATTGCTCACACAGACCATGGGCATATGTGGAATTGCACCCCAAAATACATTCAGCTGCTTCTCCTGAGTACGGGGATACCACATGTGTGGGACTTTTTGGAAACCTAGCCGCGTACGGGGCCCCGAAAACCAATCAACGCCTTCAGAATTTCTAAGGGCGTACATTTTTGATTTTACTCCTCACTACCTTTCACAGTTTTGAAGGCCATAAAATGCCCAGATGGCACAAACCCCCCCCCCCAAATGACCCCATTTTGGAAAGTAGACACCCCAAGCTATTTGCTGAGAGGCATGTTGAGTTCATGGAATATTTTATATTTTGACACAAGTTGCGGGAAAGTGACACTTTTTTTTTTTTTGCACAAAGTTGTCACTAAATGATATATTGCTCACACAGGATATGGGCATATGTGGAATTGCACCCCAAAATACATTTAGCTGCTTCTCCTGAGTATGGGGATACCACATGTGTGGGACTTTTTTGGAGCCTAACCGTGTACGGGGCCCCAAAAACCAATCACCGCCTTCAGGATTTCTAGGGGGGTAAATTTTTGATTTCACTCTTCACTGCCTATCACAGTTTCGGAGGCCATGGAATGCCTAGGTGGCAAACCCCCCCCCCCCCCAAATGACCCCATTTTGGAAAGTAGACACCCTAAGCTATTTGCTGAGAGGCATGGTGAGTATTTTGCAGCTCTCATTTGTTTTTGAAAATGAAGAAAGACAAGAAAAAAAATTTTTTTTTCTTTTTTCAATTTTCAAAACTTTGTGACAAAAAGTGAGGTCTGCAAAATACTCACTATACCTCTCAGCAAATAGCTTGGGGTGTCTACTTTCCAAAATAGGGTCATTTGGGGGGGTTTGTGCCACCTGGGAATTCCATGGCCTCCGAAACCGTGATAGGCAGTGAAGAGTGAAATCAAAAATTTACGCCCTTAGAAAGCCTGAAGGCGGTGCTTGGTTTTTGGGTTCCCGTGCGCGGCTAGGCTCCCAAAAAGTCTCACACATGTGGTATCCCCGTACTCAGGAGAAGCAACAGAATGTATTTTGGGGTGTAATTTCACATATTCCCATGGCATGTTTGAGCAATATATCATTTAGTGACAACTTTGTTCAAAAAAAAAAAAATTTGTCTTTTTCCTGCAACTTGTGTCACAATATAAAATATTCCATGGACTCGACATGCCTCTCAGCAAATAGCTTGGGGTGTCTACTTTCCAAAATGGGGTCATTTGGGGGGGGGTTTGAACTGTCCTGGCATTTTATGCACAACATTTAGAAGCTTATGTCACACATCACCCACTCTTCTAACCACTTGAAGGCAAAGCCCTTTCTGACACTTTTTGTTTACATGAAAAAATATTTTTTTTTTGCAAGAAAATTACTTTGAACCCCCAAACATTATATATTTTTTTAAAGCAAATGCCCTACAGATTAAAATGGTGGGTGTTTAATTTTTTTTTCACACAGTATTTGCGCAGCGATTTTTCAAATGCCTTTTTTGGGGAAAAAACACACTTTTTTAAATTTTAATGCACTAAAACACACTATATTGCCCAAATGTTTGATGAAATAAAAAAGATGATCTTAGGCCGAGTACATGCATACCAAACATGACATGCTTTAAAATTGCGCACAAACGTGCAGTGGCAACAAAATGAATACATTTTTAAAAGCCTTTACAGGTTACCACTTTAGATTTACAGAGGAGGTCTACTGCTTAAATGACTACCCTCGATCTGACCTTCGCGGTGATACCTCACATGCATGGTGCAATTGCTGTTTACATTTGACGCCAGACCGACACTTGCGTTAACTTTAGCGCAAGAGCAGGGGGTGACAGGGGTGCTTTTTTTTTTTTCCCTTTACTTTTTTTTGCTTTTTTATCTTATTTTTAAACTGTTCCTTTCATTTTTTTTAATCATTTTTATTGTTATCCTAGGGAATGTAAATATCCCCTATGATAGCAATAGGTAGTGACAGGTACTCTTTTTTGAAAAAATTGGGGTCTATTGGACCCTAGATCTCTCCTCTGCCCTCAAAGCATCTGACCACACCAAGATCGGTGTGATAAAATGCTTTCCCAATTTCCCAATGGTGCTGTTTACATCTGGCGAAATCTAAGTCATGAAATGCTTGTAGATTTCAGCTTCTTAGGCCATAGAGATGTTTGGAGCCACTCTGGTCTCTGATCAGCTCTATGGTCAGCTGGCTGAATCACCGACTGGATTCTCAGGTTCCCTGTTGAGACAGGAGAGCCAGAGAAAAATACGGAAGACAGTGGGGGGGGTCATTCCCTCCCACTGCTTGTAAAAGCAGTCTAGAGGCTAATTAGCCACTAGGATTGCTTTTACATGAAAGCTGACCGCTGGCTGAAAAGAATGATACCAAGATGATACCTAAACCTGCAGGCATCATTCTGGTATAACCACTCAAAGTCGTGAATTGCGTACCTGAAGACAAAAAAATGGTTAACAATAAAACACAGTAAACGGTAAAGTATAAAAAATTACATACCTGAAAAGCAAACATGATAAAACATAACAATAAAACATTGCAGAATAGAATACAGTAAAAAAGAGCAGAACAATAGAGAGAGAGAGAACAATAAAACGACAACTATTTTTTTTATTTGATATATTTTTTTGTGTTTTTTTTTTTTTTTTACACATTTTTTTGTAATTGTACCTTTTATAAAGGTAACCGGTTCTAGGTTTGGGTCTCTCAAAATGCGATGGCATCTTAGGAGACCCTGTGAAAGTGTGTCCTAGTCTGTGCAATATTGTACCCTACGCTAATACTCAACTAGTGCATGGTAGCATTCAAAACATTCACCAATTCAAAGACCAGGATTGTCAGGACAGGAGGGACAATAATAGCGGGTGTGACGCCTATATCCGCACTTTCTGCGGACACAACATCTTTTTTGGGCGGGTTCGTTGGGTAGGGGTACTCGGGAGGACATAAAAATGCCTCTCATGCAGCCGACTGCATTTGGTTGGGGATGTGAATGGGGGAAGTACGGGCGCTGCAGAAGTGGTGGGTTCCCAATTATTAGGATTGGCGAATTCAGCAGGAAGGACATTATGGGCACAACGGGCCTGTGTTTGTCTTCTTCTTGGTGGCAGCGGGACACTACTTGTGCTTGCCACCTCACCAGCTTGAACTGCACTTATGGGACTCGCCACGTCACCAAGTGTTACTGCAGTGCTGGTTTGACTATGACCGGGGTGTACTAGGCCGCTGATGCTTGCCAGTTCACCAAAACGCTACCAAAAAAACTGTTAGCGATCGCAGGGATCAGGCCTGACTCTGCGAATGCTACAGTTATGTGTTTAGTGTTTTGTAAGTGTCAGTGATCGATCGATACTGCACTTGGGTGGGCTGGGCTGGGCTGGGCGGAGGGGCAAAACGCAGGTGCTAGCAGGTATCTGGGCTGATCCCGCTAACACTGCATTTTTGGGAACCCTAAACTGCTGGGGACGCTAGTATAGATCTGATCGGATCAGATATTGATCCGTTCAGATAATATACCACTAAGGGAGGTGTACGGTGTGTGCGTGGGTGTTAGCAGTACTGGCGCTAACCTGACGCTGCTTGGGGCTAGTGCCTGCCAGTTCACCAAAACGCTACCAAAAAAACTGTTAGCGATCGCAGGGATCAGGCCTGACTCTGCGAACGCTGCAGTTATGCGTTTAGTGTTTTGTAAGTGACAGTGATCGATCGATACTGCACTTGGGTGGGCCGGGCGGAGGGGAAAAACGCAGGTGCTAGCAGGTATCTGGGCTGATCCCACTAACACTGCGTTTTTGGGAACCCTAAACTGCTGGGGATACTAGTATAGATCTGAACGGATCAGATATTGATCCGTTCAGATACTATACCACTAAGGGAGCTGTACGGCGCGTGCGTGGGTGTTAGCATTACTGGCGCTAACCTGACTCTGCTTGGGGCTGGTGCTTACCAGTTCACCAAAATGCTACCAAAAAAACTGTTAGCGATCGCATTGATCAGGCCTGACTCTGCGAACGCTGCAGTTATGCGTTTAGTAAGTTTATGCATTTTTGTAAGTGACAGTGATCGATCGATACTGCACTTGGGTGGGCTGGGATGGGCCGGGCGGAGGGGCAAAACGCAGGTGCTAGCAGGTATCTGGGCTGATCCCGCTAACACTGCGTTTTTGGGAACCCGAAACTGCTGGGGACGCTAGTATAGATCTGATCGGATCAGATATTGATCCGTTCAGACACTATACCACTAAGGGAGGCGTATGCTGCGTGCGTGGGTGTTAGCGGTACTGGCGCTAATCTGACGCTGCCTGGGGCGATGCATATCACCGCCGGGCGATCAGGGGGCTAAACCTTTATTCGGTAATAAACGGCGGGTGCCTCGACACTATAAAAAATAAACAAACTAACCAGTGTCACCCCTAACGGTTATACGGTGATCAGTGGTAAAAGGGTTAACTAGGTGGCAATCAAGGGGTTAAAACATTTATTAGATAGTATATGGGGGTCCCTGTCGCTATAAAACGCTGACGGCGAACCTAAATATTTACCACCCTAAGTAGCGTCACCAGTGACACTAATACAGCGATCAGAAAAATGATCGCTTAGTGACACTGGCGACGGGGGGTGATCAAGGAGTTAAAACTTTATTAGGGGGGGTTAGGGGGTACCCTAGACCTAAAGGGGCCTAATACTAACTGCTCTACCACACTAACTGTCACAAACTGACACCAATGCAGTAACCAGAAAAAAACTGCTTGGTCTCAGTGTGACGGGGGGAGGGGGGATCGGGGGGGATCGCGAATGTTTTGTGTGCCTGGCATGTTCTACTGAGTGTGTAGTGTTGTGCACTCACATTGATGTCATCTCTCCTCTGCGCCGGAACGGAAAATACCGAGCCAAGGAGAGATGACATAATTTCCTTTGCTGCTGTTTAGCATACAGCAGCAGAGGAAGAAGCTGATTGGCTGGGAGCGATCGCAAGGGGGGGCCACAAATGGATGGTCTCTCCCTCACCTCTCATCGCTCCCAGTCACAAGCCCACCGCCTCGGGCACCGGGGGGGTCCGATCGGACCCCCCGCCCGCGGCAGGCAGATCACGTACAGGTACGTGATTCTGCCTGCCCGTGCCATTCTGCCGCAGTATATCTGCGTGAGGCGGTCGGCAAGTGGTTTACCACTTGACCACTGGGCACTTAAACCCCCTTAATAACCAGACCCATTTTCAGCTTTCGGTGCTCTCACACTTTGAATGACAATTACTCAGTCATGCAACACTGTACCCCAAAGAAATTTTTGTCCTTTTTGTCACACAAATAGAGCTTTCTTTTGGTGGTATTTAATCACCGCTGGGTTCCTTATTTTTGCGCTATAAAAGAAAAAGACCAAAAATTCTGTAAAAAAATGAATTTTTCTTCATTTCTGTTATAAAATTTTGCAAATTAGTAATTTTTTCTTCACATATTTTGGTCAAAATTTATACTGCTACATATCTTTGGTAAAAATAACCCAAATCGGTGTATATTATTTGGTCTTTGTGAAAGTTATAGAGTCCACAAGCTATGGTGCCAATCCCAGAAAATTGATCACACCTGAAGCACTGACAGCCTATCTCATTTGTTGAGACCCTAACATGCCAGAAAAGTACAAATACCCCCCAAATGACCCCTTTTTGGAAAGAAGACATTCCAAGGTATTTAGAAAGACGCATGATGAGTTTTTTGAAGTTGTCATTTTTCCCCACAATTCTTTGCAAAATCAAGATTTATTTTTCCTTTTTTTTCACAAAATTGTCATATTAGCAGGTTATTTCTCACACACAGCATATGCATACCACAAATTACACCCCAAAACACATTGTGCTATTACTCTTGAGTACGGTGATACCACATGTGTGATGAGACTTTGACACAGCGTGGCCACATACAGAGGCTCAACATGCACGGAGTACCTTCAGGCGTTCTGGAGCACCCAGGCCAATTCTGACATTTCTCTCCTACATGTAAAAATTATAATTTATTTGCTAGAAAATTACATAGAACCCCAAAACATTATATATGTTTTTTTAGCAAAGACCCTAGAGAATACAATGCGGTCATTGCAACTTTTTATCTCACACGGTATTTGCGCAGCAATTTTTCGACCGTGTTTTTTTTATTAAAAAATAACAGTTTTGTGCTTAAAAAAAAACAAAACAGTGAAGTTAGCCCAATGTTTTTGCATAATGTGAAAGATGAAGTTATGCTGAGTAAATGGATACCGAACATATCACCCTTCAAAATTGCACACCCTCGTGGAATGGCGCCAAAATTCGCTACTTAAAAATCCCCATAGGAGACGCTTTAAAAATTTTTACTGGTTACATGTTGTGAGTTACAGAGGAGGTCTAGGGCCAAAATTATTGCTCTCGCTCTACCGATCGCAGCGATACCTCACATGTGTGGTTTGAACACCCATTTTCATATGTGGGCGGGACTCACGCATGTGTTCGCTTCTGCATGCGAGCACACAGGGAAAAAAAAAATTATTGTTTATTTTACTTCATTTATTTTAGTTTGATGCTTTTTTCCAAAAAATACATTTTTTGATCACTTGTATTCCTATTACAAGGAATGTAAACATCCCTTGTAATAGGAATATGGCATGACAGGTCCTCTTTACGGTAGAAGCACCTGAGGGCGGTGGGAGGGTGGTCCCCTCTCGCCTCCTGTAAGAACGATCAAGCAGCGGAACAGCCACTATGATCATTCTCATGGTGTAGGGAATCGCCAGCTAAAAAAGCTGATATCTGAATGATGCCTGTAGCTGCACCCATCATTCCGATATCCCCACACAAAGTCAAGGATGTCGTATGACCGCCGGCAGGCGGGAAGTTGTTAAAACACATTTTTTTTTTAACACAAAGTTGTCCATTTATACAATATTTCTAACACATAGCATGTACATACCAAAAATTACACCCCAAAATAGATTCTCCTACTCCTCCTGAGTACGGCGATACCAAATGTGTGAGACTTCCACAGCCTGGCCATATACAGAGGCCGAGTATAGCAGAGCATGGCCGAGTATGGCTGGGTATCGCCGAGTATTGCAGAGTATGGTGGGGTATTGAAGGGTATTGCAGAATATTGCAGGGTATTGCAGAGTATTGCAGGGTATATCGGGGCATTGCAGGGTATTGCTGAATATTGCGGGGCATTGCAGAGTATTGCGGGGCATTGCAGAGTATTGTGGGGTATTGCACAGTATTACAGAGTATTGCAGAATATTGCGGGGCATTGCAGAGTATTGGGGGGCATTGCAGAGTATTGCGGGGCATTACAGAGTATTGCGGGGCATTGCAGAGTATTGTGGGCATTGCAGAGTATTGAGGGGCATTGCAGAGTATTGAGGGGCATTGCAGAGTATTGCACAGGGCATTGCAGAGTATTGCACAGGGCATTGCAGAGTATTGCGGGGCATTGCAGAGTATTGTGGAGCATTGCAGAGTATTGCACAGGGGATTGCAGAGTATTGCACAGGGAATTGCAGAGTAGTGCTGGGTATTGCTGAGCATGGGGGGGATGGCTGAGCATGGAGGGATGGATGGATGTGACTGCACGTCACTGAGCAGCGCTGTGGGCACTACACATCCAGCCCACAGCGCTGCACCCATCCAATCCCTCCCCCCTCTGTACCAATCGATACAGAGAGGGGAGGGAGGAACCGGCATCATGACATGACGCTGGTTTGTTTACATGTGATCGCTCCGTCATTTGACGGAGCGATCACATGGTAAACGGCCACGATCAGCGGTTTTCTGGGATATAGTACATGATCCCAGAGTTATCCAACCACCCTGCAGCCGTCATTTGGCTATGGGCCGGTTGGCAACTGGTTAAGCATCATTAAAATCACTGCTCCCGAAAAAACGGCCGTTTTTAAAACTTTTTTTTGCATTGATACATGTCCCCTGGGGCAGGACCCGGGTCCCCAAACCCTCTTTAGGACAATAACTTGCATATTAGCCTTTAAAATTAGCACTTTTGATTTCAAATGGTCGAGTCCCATAAACTTTAATAGGATTCTAAAGTTTGCGCAAACTTTCGGCAAGTTTGCAGGTTCTGGTGCAATCCGAACCGGGGGGGTGTTTGGCTCATCCATAGTACCAAGGTTCAGATTCGGAATGAAAGTTAGGGTGCTCAATCCATTGCAGCCTGACTGGCTATCTTATGACCTACCAGAAGCATCTTCTTACTTCAATAGCTACACTGAGCACAGGGGCGGACTGACCATTCAGGCACTTGGGCACTGCCCGAGGGCCCCATGCCACTAAGGGGCCCCATCAGGGTTGCCAGCCTCAATAAAACCAGGGACAGTATGTAAAAATCTGTGTTTTTTTAAAAATCCCAAGATTATAGCTGCCCCACCTCTCCAGTGCCTTTTCAGTGTGTGTATTCTGTGTGTGTCTGTGTGTGTATTCTGAGTGTGTATACTGTGTGTGTCTGTGTGTGTATTCTGTGTGTGTCTGTGTGTGTATACTGTGTGGCCCCATAATCTATTGCCTGGGGGCCCCATAATCTCCTATTGCCCGGGGGCCCCATAATCTTCTCCTATTGCCTGGGGGCCCCATAATCTCCTATTGCCCGGGGGCACCATCAGTTGTCAGTCCGCCCCTGACTGAGCATATGCGAGAGTAGGGAAGAGAACATTTCATTAATATCATCATGATGTTACAGGAAGACTTTAGATCTAATTCCCAGCATAATGGTGTGTCGGTGGTGTTTTTAGAAAAAACATTTTTGTTGGAGGAGAGAGTAGAACAGGGAAATACCTTTGGTGTTGGGTAAAGAGTTGTTAAAGAATTGCCAGGCTTGGGGTTGCATATAAATTAGTGGTTTGGGATTGTTTTTGAGAAAGTGTGAAATATGCATGTGGAGGAAGAAATCATTAGTGGGTAAGTTGAATGTTGTCACCAAATTCAGAAAAAGTCTTATGCCCCGTACACACAATAGGACTCTCCAACAACAAAACCGTGGATTTTTGTTTGAAGGATGTTGGCTCCAACTTGTCTTGCATACACACGGTCACACAAATTTGGCCAGCAATTACAAACGTAGTGATGTACAAGACATACATGATGTCTCCATTACGAACGCTAGTTTTCGATTCCGAGCATGCGTGGACTTTTGTCCGACGGACTTGTGTATACACGATCGGAACGTCCGACAACAAACATTTGTTGGCGGAAAATTTGAGAACCTGCTAGCCAACATTTGTTGGCGGTAAGTCCGCCAACAAATGTTCAATGGACCATACACACGGTCGGACTTTCCGCCAACAAGCTCACATCCAACATTTGTTGTCGGAAAACGTAATCGTGTGTATGCAGCATTAGGTGTATTGGCATTGAGAAGATCTTTCCCTCAATGAATACCAGACACCTGCCATGTCTTAAGCCTCATACACACGATCGGACTTCCATCTGACTTTTCCGTGGATTGTTGTTCGAATGGGCGTTAGCCATGAACTTGTTCTGCATACACATGGCAGAACATTTTCAGCCAACCTTCACCAAATCACGTGGTTTTTCAGCTCTTTACTGCCACCCTTTGGGCAACTTCTGCTATTGTTGGCTGATGTTTAGCATTGGTTCTGAGCATGCGTGTTTGTACTTTGGACTTTAATCCGATGGACTTGTGTACACACGATCGGATTATCCTCCATCGAAAATTTGTTGTCGAAAATTTTGAGAGCATGCACAGCGAACATTTGTCAGTTGAAAAAGCAACAACAATTGTCCAATGGAGCATACAGATGGTCAGATTGTCTGATTAAACAGGTCCGTCGGACCGTTGTTGTCGAAAAGTCAGATCGTGAAAGTTGGCTGAAAATGTTCTGCCGTGTGTTTGCAGAACAAGTTCACGGCCAACGCCCATTCGGACAAAAATCAGTGGAAAAGTCCGATGGAAGTCCGATCGTGTGTATGAGGCTTAAAAATCAATGTATAATAGTAATCAAGAAGATCTACAAAACCTACTCCACCAGCCTTCTTGTGTTTGATGAGATGACCGTAAGGATACCAAGCGCTTTTGTTTTCCCAAACAAATGTTTTAAGAAGGAAAGTTAACAAGTTAAAGTACTCACATTTAACGGGTATGGGGGGTGTTCTAAGGACATATAGTATTTAGGGCAAGAGCATCATCTTAAAAGTAGCCAATCTACCCATCCAAGTAAGGTCACATTGGGAAACAAGGAACAAGGGAGAGATGTAATTGGATTAACGTCATCAGCGAATAAATTGATAATGTGGGGATAGCTATGAAAAAGAAAACTTGAAATAGATGGATGGGAACGTATGGCTTCAGCTAATGGCTCGATTATAAGATTAAGAATGGATGAGGATAGGGGCATACTTGCCTAGTGCCATTAGAAATGGGGAAGGAGTTAGACAATAGGCTGGAGATGTAAACTTGTGCAGAAGGAGTGGAGTAAATAGAACGGTGGGTGGTGACACGTACTTGGTGGAAGGAGACACCCAACCCCCACATCCCTGTATAAATATATGAAACAGCAAATTTTTTCCTCTTAGTTGGGATTTTAAATTGGGGGAAGGTCTCCAAGAAATATGACAAAAGAAGTATAAAAAAATATATCCAATTTTTATTATATCAAAAAATTAAAAAACATAGCACATACTAAAGGGGATCACAAATACCAACAAATATTGTGGATGCCAGAATGTACAAATAACAATAATACAACCAGAGGTATACAAAACAAATTGGCGGAGCTACACTTAACCCTTGGAGGCTGCTTGAGCAAGAAGCTCTTGACAGTGCAGGCCCAACGCGTTTCAAGGTATTTAATAATGATTATAACCTCTTCTTCAGGGGCTGGGGGTGAGGTGTATATCCGTCTAAGGAACATTTTTGGAAAAAGAAAAACAAAAAGAGACACACGACAGAATATGTTATATATCAAAAATAGTGCAAATACAGCTATTGACAGACTCAAAATGTTGTAAAATAATAACAACATTACATAATGTGGGGACAGCTATGAAAAAAGAAAACTTGAAATAGATGGATGGGAGCGTATGGCTTCAGCTAATGGCTCGATTATAAGATTAAGAATGGATGAGGATAGGGGCATACTTGCCTAGTGCCATTAGAAATGGGGAAGGAGTTAGACAATAGGCTGGAGATGTAAACTTGTGCAGAAGGAGTGGAGTAAAGGGCCATTATGGCTGAGAAAATAGTCCCAGAGAAACCAAACCTTAGTAAAACATTTTGCATGTACAACCAATGAACACGACTGAACGCCTTCCTAGCATCTATGCATAAGAGGAGAGAAGGCGTTCGACTAGATTGCATGGCTGAGTAAATACGCATCCAATATATATTCGCATCTGATGCCTGTATCCCCTTGGTGAAACCTGTTTGATAAGGCTTGTGGGTGGGGAGGACATCAAAAAGGCGTTTAGCAAGAAGTTTGGCATAGACCTTCACATCTGTATTCAACAACGAGATAGGTCTTAAGTTGGCAGGGGTAGTAGGGTCCTTGCCAGGTTTTGGTAGGGTAAACAATGTTGGCCAATAACATCTCCACTGGGAAAGATGCCTTACTGGCTGCTTCTGTGAAAAGCCGTGTGTCATGAACGTACTGCGCAAGGCTCTGCAACTGGCCGCGGGCGCACGGGTCCATTGGGACGTGTTCCAGTCCATAGGCATTCAGCAGTGATTAGACAAGCACCAATGCAAGTGCGCAGATAGCGGACACGCGCACAGTAACACAGCTTTGGCGTCGTGTTTCTTAAAAGGGGCCTCTTCAGAATGCATCCTTGCTGTCTGATCTGCAGCTCATCCTGTCCCCGATCCTGAACCAGCCTCTGCTCCAGTGTTACCCGGATTCTCCTGACCTCGCTGCTGTCTTCAGTCCTGACCCCTTGGCTTGCCTTTGACCTGCTCTGTGTTTCTGTTTGTTTGATCTCCTGTTGCTGATTCTGCCTGGACTTGACCATTCTCTGCCTGCTGCTTCTGTCTGATTGATCCGCTGCTGTGACCTGGCTTGTCTGACCCTGCTTCTGTCTGCTGTCCTGCCCCGGTGCACGCTTGCCTACAAGTCCTGCATCCGTGTGCATCTGCCTACAAGTCCTGCATCCATGTGCATCTGCCTACAAGTTCTGCATCCGTGTGCATCTGCCTACAAGTCCTGCATCTGTACGCACCTGCCTGCTACTTCTCAGCTATCCTGCATCTGCAGCAATCAAGCCTGTTCCTGTCTCTGCCAAGCTGACTTCATCTTTAGTCAAGTGGACCCTGCAGGCTCTCCTACTCCGCTGTGCTCCGAAGGTCACTGTTTCCACTCCAGTGATCCCGGAACCAGAGCCGTACGAGAGGTCTCCCTCTGCACGTCAGGCTCACCTCTAAGGTACGTCATCGTGTCATATACGGGGATGGGATTTCTGCAAAACTTTGGTAACATTAATTTGTAAGGCAATCTGGGTCAGGGGATTTGCCAGATGGTAAGGAATTGATCATAAGGGCAATTTCATCATCCGTGAACAGGGCATTTAAAAATTCCAGCTGAGTGAGGGACAGGACTGGAAGTTTAAACTATTGCAGAAAGGCATTGATATCGTCCACATTAGGTTGATGGGTATTGGAATCATCCTTCAGATTATAGAAAGTTTTATAAATGGCAATCTAGAATTAGAATTGCATGTTTTTAACCTGTTCGCTAAGAACTTGCCGGCTTTATTATTATTAGCATAATAGTGTATTTTGAGGCGCCGTAAGTAATGATTGTGTTGAGAATATAAAATCGATCTAAGCTCGTAGCGTAGTTTAACAAGGGCTGACGATGCAGATTCAGAGGTAGACTGTTTATTTTGGGTTTCTAAGTCATGGATGGATTTCAGTAGGGTAGTAAGTTTGGTGGTGTGTTGCTGTTTCAGGTTGGCACACATTTGCAGAATAATCCCATGAATATAGGTTTTATGGACATTCCAGGAGGAAAAATATGCCCATTTCTGAGGTGACATTAGTGGTGAATTATTCACGGAGATGTTGTGAAAGCCTAGATTGGTTGTGACGATTTTGGATAACCGAGTTGTTGCAATGCCGAATAAACATTTGGGGGAGTGGCAGGCATCCATTTTCTCCACTGTTAATGGCACTGCCGTGTGGTCAGACCATGTAATATTGTGAATGGAAGAGGAGGAGGCCTGTTGTAATAGCCATTTAGCAATAAAAAAATAGTCAATCCTGGAATAAGATTGAAATCTACAAGAGAAAAAAGCGTAGTCTCTTCCGCCTCCGTGAAGGCACCTCCAAACATCATAAAGATCTTCAGAGTTAATTAAATTCCCTAAAGTCGGGAGGTGACCTATGAACAAAGAAGGGGTGTCCAAGGAAGGGTTCACAACCGTGTTAAAGTCACCACATAGGAGTAGATGACCAGGTTTAACAGATGAGACTTTATGATAAAGCTTCCTGAGGAAACCTAATTGGTGGGAGTTTGGTATATAGACTGTTCACTAGGGAGTAGGAAATTGACTTGAGAGAGCAGACCAGAATAATATATCTACCATCAGGGTCGATAATGCAGTTCTTTAGGACAAAGGAGACAGTATTTTTGATACGAGAATCCCTTTCTTTTTTTCCGGAGCCATGAAAACATGAGGATAGGCCGGGTGAGTGCACTTAGCAGTGACATTAACTTGGAAATTAGTTTCTTGTATACTGCCTACATCAGCAGAATGGTTGCAGGCTTCTTTCCACATGGCAGTGGCGGCACTTGGCTGGATGGTTCAACCCCTTAGCGTTAAGAGGTAAAAATGTAAATCCCAGGTTGCGAAAGGGTAAAACTGATTAGAGTAGAGCCTGTCATGAGCCAAAGGAAGAATGAGCCAGACATAAGGAGTATGATCAAATCATTCTTTGCAGCTATTACCTTTTGTACCACCACCCCCTCCCTTTGGAATGTAAGCTCTACGAGCAGGGCCCTCCTGTACCTTTTGTATTGAACTGTACTGTAATTGTGTTGTCCCCCTTATACACTGTAAAGCGCTGCGTAAACTGTTGGCGCTATATAAATCTCGTTTAATAATAATAATGAGGGCTAGCATGAACAGAAGTGACGTAGAAGTGGAATTTGTATATTCTGGTGTTGTCAAACATGAAGAAGTAATCAAAGCCAACTTAAAAGGAAAAAATGAAAGTGCTCTGGAGTAGCACGTAAGCAAAGGGTCTATATGAAGACATAGTTCCAACATTAAACTAAGAGTAACAGTAAAGAACATAAAACTGCGTAAACTGTTGGCGCTATATAAATCCTGTATAATCATAAAACTGGGTAAAAAGGTGAGGCCACCGATTTCCACAGGAGGTCTCAGGCGCAGTGTTGTGCTATACACATGCGGGGTTCAAGGTGGAAATCAGTAATCAGAAATTCCCACTCCGCTGGGAAAAGGACCGTCACAGGTTGTGCCCTGCTTCAAATCCTCAGGGTAATATTGTTGTGGTCACAGCATCAGAGGTGGTCACATAAATCGACTGACTGGTTTCACTGGACTTCTCCCGGCTGCTTCAGAGGCTAAATCAAAGAGCGGTCTCTCATAGCACAACCTGTGATGACCAAGCATTGAGTTTGATGAAGCACCCCAGGAACGGATAAGTACCCATTCAATAAATTATCTTGAAGGAATATTGATTGTGTAACAACCTACTTAGTCCGGATTATGCAGTCCAAGGGATTCCACAGGAATCTTATTGGTAGCCCAGTGCTCTACATAGACTGTGCATCTATTTTTAGTGCGGGGGAGGGAGTCTAGGATACAGAGAGATTTCACAATTGAATACATGAATATATGAATGATACTTCACTTTCACATCTTGTTCCTGAAATTTGAACCTCCTCTAGACCACTACTACCATCCTTCGGAAACATTTAATCCAGTGTTTGGTTGTCTTCCCAATTTTCCATCAGTCTGTGTACATTTGGAGCTGGGACTTTGGTGCAACATCCATGCTTTCTGTGGTTCATCTTCACTCCTTTACCGCACAGGAAAATCTTGCCAGCTACCAGGGTGTACAACTCCATCTATGTTTCTTCTCTTAAGTAACTTAGTGCTAATATAGAGGACATTATATACACTATATACAACATAATAGCACTTATGGTTCTACCATAGGGATGGGTCGAACACCCCCCTGTTCGGTTCGCACCAGAACATGCGAACAGGCAAAAAGTTTGTTCGAACACGCGAACACCGTTAAAGTCTATGGGACACGAACATGAAAAAGCAAAACTGCTAATTTTAAAGACTTATATGCATGGTATTGTCTTAAAAAGTGTTTGGGGACCTGGGTCCTGCCCCAGGGGACATGTATCAATGCAAAAAAAAGTTTTAAAACAGCCGTTTTTTCGGGAGCAGTGATTTAATAATGCTTAAAGTGAAACAACAAAAGTATAATATTCCTTTAAATTTCGTACCTGGGGGGTGTCTATAGTATGCCTGTAAAGTGGCGCAAGTTTTCCGTGTTTAGAACAGTCTGACAGCAAAATGACATTTCTAAAAGGAAAAAAAGTCATTTAAAACTACTCGCGGCTATAATGAATTGTCGGACCGGCAATACACATAAAAGTTCATTATTAAAAACGGCATGGGATTCCCCCACAGGGGAACCCCGAGCCAAAATTTAAAAAAAATGCGTGGTGGTCCCCCCAAATTCCATACCATGCCCTTCATACCAGACCCTTATCCGAACACGTAAACGGGAGACCCCGCCCCCCTCTGACACCACGGGGAAAGCCATAGAGAATCCCCCGTGTGTCAGAGGGGGCGGGGTCACTGGGTGGCCCCGCCCTCCGTTATATAAGAGCTGTCACCTGAACAGAAGCTTCACACAGTGGGAGACTCCCATTGAGGCAGATCAGAGGACAAAGTGGAGAAGATGCCTGGACAAGAAGACCGGAGGAAGAAGCAGAGAAAGATAGAGGAAGAAGCAGGGGAAGAACAAGATGGAGGAAGAAGAAGAACACCGAAGGAAGACCAGAAGAAGATGGAAGAAAAAGCGGGGAAAGAAGATGACATCAATAAAGGAATTTTCAAAAACCGTCTATTGTCTTTTTTTTAAATTTTTGCTAATTTTAAAGACTTATATGCATGGTATTGTCTTAAAAAGTGTTTGGGGACCTGGGTCCTGCCCCAGGGGACATGTATCAATGCAAAACAAAGTTTTAAAACAGCCGTTTTTTCGGGAGCAGTGATTTAATAATGCTTAAAGTGAAACAACAAAAGTATAATATTCCTTTAAATTTCGTACCTGGGGGGTGTCTATAGTATGCCTGTAAAGTGGCGCAAGTTTTCCGTGTTTAGAACAGTCTGACAGCAAAATGACATTTCTAAAAGGAAAAAAAGTCATTTAAAACTACTCGCGGCTATAATGAATTGTCGGACCGGCAATACACATAAAAGTTCATTAATAAAAACGGCATGGGATTCCCCCACAGGGGAACCCCGAGCCAAAATTTAAAAAAAATGCGTGGTGGTCCCCCCAAATTCCATACCATGCCCTTCATACCAGACCCTTATCTGAACACGTAAACGGGAGACCCCGCCCCCCTCTGACACCACGGGGAAAGCCATAGAGAATCCCCCGTGTGTCAGAGGGGGCGGGGTCACTGGGTGGCCCCGCCCTCCGTTATATAAGAGCTGTCACCTGAACAGAAGCTTCACACAGTGGGAGACTCCCATTGAGGCAGATCAGAGGACAAAGTGGAGAAGATGCCTGGACAAGAAGACCGGAGGAAGAAGCAGAGAAAGATAGAGGAAGAAGCAGGGGAAGAACAAGATGGAGGAAGAAGAAGAACACCGAAGGAAGACCAGAAGAAGATGGAAGAAAAAGCGGGGAAAGAAGATGACATCAATAAAGGAATTTTCAAAAACCGTCTATTGTCTTTTTTTTAAATTTTTTACACTTTTTTGTGAAATGGCAGGGGTACATTTGTACGGGGGGGTGTGGGATCTGGGGGTCCCCTTGTTAAAGGGGGCTTCAAGATTCAGATAAGCCCCCCACCCGCAGACCCCCGCAACCACCGGGCAAGGGTTGTGGGGAATGAGGCCCTTCTCCCCATCAACATGGGGACAAGGTGCTTTGGGGGGCTACCCCAAAGCACCCTCCCAATGTTGAGGGCATGTGGCCTGGTACGGTTCAGGAGGGGTGCTGCTCTCTCGTCCCCCCATTTTTTAAATTTTTTTGGTGCGGAGTTCCCCTTAAAATCCATACCAGATCTAAAGGTCTGGTATGGATTTTGAGAGGGACCCCCCACACCATTTTTTTTTTAAATTTTGTCACGGGGTTCCCCTTAATATCAATACCAGACCTGAAGGGCCTGGTATGGAATTTGGGGGGACCCCCCACGCATTTTTTTTTCTAAATTTTGGTTCGGGGTTCCCCTGTGGGTGAATCCCATGGCATTTTTATCAATGATGTGTATATGACCAACAATTCATTATAGCCGCGAGTAGTTTTAAATGACTTTTTTTCCTTTAGAATTGTAATTTTGCTGTCAGATTTTTCTAAAACACGGGAAACATGCGCCACTTTACAGGCATACTATAGACACCCCCCAGGTACGAAATTTAAAGGAATATTACACTTTTATTGTTTCAGTTTAAGCATTATTAAAATCACCGCTCCCGAAAAAACGTCCATTTTTAAAACTTTTTTTTGCATTGATACATGTCCCCCTGGGGCAGGACCCAGGTCCCCAAACACTTTTTATGACAATAACTTGCATATTAACCTTTAAAATTAGCACTTTTGGTTTCTCCCGTAGACTTTTAAAGGGTGTTCCGCAGCTTTCAAATTTGCCGCGAACACCCCAAATTGTTCGCTATTCGGCGAACGGGTGAACAGCCAATGTTCGAGTCTAACTCATGTTCGACCCGAACATAAAGCCCATCCCTATTCTACAATACAACTGTAGAGGTGGTCACATTCTTTTAGCAATGTATGTGTCTTGTCATATGTGTGTTTTTTTATGTAGCTTTTCATAACTTTTTCATACCATTAAACTTTTTGTCTTATTGAGATGTACAGTGGGCTGTGAGAGTTTTTTGTTTTGTCAAGCGTGGAGGCGGTTGAGCTAAATTCAGGATTTGTATTCTTGAGTTACACATTATATGATTTTTGCCAAAAGCTCCCGCTCCTATCCTTTTTCCCCTCCTAATCCACTTGATGAGGATGCACAAACTTTTCAAGTTTATTCTCATTTATATTAGTATATATAGGCTTTACTTTGAGGGTTCTTTCTTTTTCGAATGTTGAAAATCAACCTAAGATGTGCAGAGCTGCTGAACACAACAAATGTCTCCCTACATTTTTTTGTGTCAATAACATGCACTGCTCCGAGGTTACCCCTTTCTCAGAGTACTAAGCGACATAAATGCAAATAGATGATCAATCAAATATTGCTCTAGCACCATAGAGCACTTCAGCACTTGCAGCCTGACAGTGTGAACAAGGCCTTAGCCATAGTATCCCTGTTACAATTTTAAAAGAAGTGCCTCAGGCTGTTTTCTAGCTACATCATCTTGTAATGCAGGGCTTCTAAAAGCTTCCTAAACATTTCTCTATAATTTTGCATAATTTTCTCCTCTCTAGTACGCACTTTATTTTTACCACTACTTGTACTGAACAGTTTTTGTACAAAACTGTAAATTGAAGGTATTGTGTCACCCCAGCTACATGTTGTTTTGAATATAATTTCAGTGTTGCTCAGTGGGAAGGAAAATAAGAAATCAAATATGGTCATAGGAGTATTCATAACAAATTCTACTATTTCCAAGTCTCAGTGTCAAGGTCAGTATTCTTATACAGTGTGCTACATTCATACTACAGTAATACAGCACTATCCCATTTAACAGTAAATAGGTTAAGCTTAGGCGTAAAACTGCTTTAGTTGCAAACAGCCAGGAAACAAAATGCATCACTTCACGTTACCATCTTGTATCCCTTTTTGACCTCAGATAAATAACTCCCATATTCCTTCATAGATCATATATCACTTTTTTTACAGCATTTGTCACTTTGCTTTCACATTAAAAAGCAGATGGTGAAGGCAAATTTCTAACAGGCTGCTGCGTTCATACACCATGCTTTTATATTAGAGTAGTTAAAAGCAGAATGATAATATTATTCTGGCAGTAAAATTTAAGGACATATTTATTGATATTAATTTTAATGTATGTAACAAATCTATGTACCTACATAGCTCAAGATCTCATTACCATGATATACACAGACAGCACAGCATGACTTGATCTAATCACAAAAATGTATTTTTAAATTTGGTATATTTTGTAAGAGCAATATAAGTAATTTCATTTAAGTACCATGCTCCTTTATTATAGTTATATGATTTTTTTTGTTTGTTTGTTTTTCTGTGGAACAATATGTTTATTATGATTTTTGATTGTTTTTGTATTATGCAAACCTATATTTTCTAGTCTTTCTTTTTGTGTTTTTTTTATTGTATTGATATAAGTTTAGAGGGTTCATTTATGTAATAAAGAAATTTTCAGTTTTTATCTAGATTATTTGGGCTATCCTTTCTCGCAAAGCCAAGAATTTTCAACATTTAACAAATTACACAGACATTTATGTAATAAAGAAATTTTCAGTTTTTATCTAGATTTGGGCTATCCTTTCTCGCAAAGCCAAGAATTTTCAACATTTAACAAAAAAATTGGTAAACACTATACTTTGCAAGCTATGATGTCTCAAAGCAGGAGAGGATAATCCCCCTTGATTTACCTAACATGTTAGGTTGCCATTAGGATCATGGCTATGCAATAGTGAGGCACCTTAGCTATAAATGCCAAACCTTTACTCCAGGTTTACACCTATGTGTTTTTTAGTGTGCCTTGCAGTTTGTGGAAATACACTACAGTCCATTTAACATGATTTCCTATGGTTCACGTTCACATCTATGCATATTTCAACCAGTGCATTTTGGAAAGGGCCAGGGACTTTTTTCTACAGCAGATTGTGTCTTGCATGTAATAGACTTTAATGGACTCAGTCTGAGGCTGTGGAACTCGGTGTAAGTGGAGTTGGTATAAGTGGGAGTTAAAAAGCAGAGTTAGAGTGAACAAGTCTTGCTTGTTGTTTGCTGGGTTTGCTGGGTTGCATTTTTGGGGCTTTTCCTTTTAGTTTTTCATTTGCCTTTTTCTGTCACTTTTTAAATAGATTTTTTTGTTTTCCTCTGGTTCATTCAGTCTATCAATTGAGGGGGGTGGTTAATTGCTCACAGGTGCCTATTTAACTGGGTGTAGGACTCAGTCTGAGCGTGCTCAGTCTGAGGCTTTGGAACTCGGTGTAAGTGGAGCTGGTATAAGTGGGAGTTAAAAACCAGAGTTTAAAACAGGAGGTTATAACAGGGGTCATAGTACCTGTGTAGGTGTGAGTATCTGAGTGTTGTCTGAGTAGTGTGTGTGGATCGTTAGTACTTGTGTATTGTGTACTGTATACTTGAGTATTGTGAGTGCACGTAGGTCTGCAACTGTTCTGCGATTGCACGTAGGTCTGTGAGTACCTGTGTATTGTCTTGTTGTGTACCTGTGTATTGTCTTGAGTATTAGTGCCAGGAAGCTAGCTGTTAGGTAATTTGGACAGGGTAAAATCCCCAAATCCTCACTAAATTTAATAGGTACGATGCCCGGCGGGTGTGGAGAGGCGACTCTTTGTACATCTTGCAGCATGTATGCGTTCCTTGATCATCCGATCGAGGGCGAATACTGCTGTGAAAAATGTAAGCACATTGTTTCCCTGGAAGCTCAGGTTCTGAATCTGGGGAAGCAACTGTCAGCAATGAGAAGTCCCTCCATACTAAAGGTGAGCCAGGAACGTACATGGCAGGTGCCGGCAGGGGCCAGCACAGAGGCGGGTGGAGACAAAGAGGTGCAGGCACTAGCAAAGAGTAGATGGGTGACAGTCAGGAGGGGTAGAGGGGGAAGTGCCGGAGAGGCCGATCCAGGACTGGGGCATCCCAATAAGTACGCTCCATTGAGTGACATTGGTGAAACCAGTCAGGGATCAGCACTGCTGGAGATGAGGGACTCTCCTAGCTGCCAGGGGAGAAGAACTCCTCCAGTGAGAGTGGGGGGGCATCAAAGGGAAAGGAAAGACAGATTCTGGTGGTAGGGGACTCAATTCTTAGAAGGACAGAGAGGGCAATCTGTAACCAAGACCTGAAGCACCGAACAGTATGTTGTCTACCGGGCGCTCAGGTTCGGCACATCACGGATCTTGTGGACAGATTACTGGGAGGGGCTGGGGAAGACCCGGCTGTCATGGTGCACGTTGGCACCAATGACAAAGTCAGAGGCAGATGGAGTGTCCTAAAGAACGATTTTAGGGACTTAGGTGCTAAATTGAGGAAAAGGACCTCCAAGGTATTGTTCTCAGGAATACTACCGGTACATCGAGCCACACCAGAAAGGCAGAGGGAGATTAGGGAAGTAAACAAGTGGCTGAAGAGCTGGTGTAGTAAGGAGGGGTTTGGGTTCCTGGAGGACTGGGCCGACTTCTCAGTCGGTAACCGGTACTATAGAAGGGACGGACTGCACCTAAATGAGGAGGGTGCATATCTGCTGGGAATGAAGATGGCCAAAAAGTTAGAGTGGTTTTTAAACTAGGCGATGGGGGGGGAGGGTCCAGAGACAGTGATAGCCAGCGCGGAAGATATTCCAGAGGGTAGTTTTGGGGGCATTAGTGGTAGGTTAACCAAAGCACAAAAACACAAGGTGAGTATAGTAGCAAGTCCTAGTTGCAATCTTAAAACACCCAATACGAGGACAATATGCGACCGGTCTAAACTATGTGGCATGTTCACCAATGCCAGGAGCATGGCGGACAAGATGGGTGAACTAGAGATACTGTTGTACGAGGAGGATTTGGATTTTGTGGGAATTTCAGAGACCTGGTTCAACAACTCTCATGATTGGCTGGCAAACATTCAAGGGTATACCCTATACCGCAAGGATAGAGAGGGTAAAAAAGGGGGAGGGTTATGCCTATATATCAAGAATAATGTACAAGCGAATGTGAGAGATGACATCACTGAGAGAGCTAGAGAGGAGGTGGAATCCTTGTGGGTAGAGCTCCAAAGGGATGAAGCTAAGGGGAAAATAATACTGGGAGTATGCTATAGGCCCACTAACCTGAGGGAGGAAGTGGAGACGGATCTCCTATCACAAACTGGATTAGCAGCAAGGATGGGAAGTGTTATCATAATGGGGGATTTTAATTATCCAGACATAGACTGGGCGGAGGGAACTGCGCATTCATTTAAGGCTCGCCAGTTCCTTAATGTCTTGCAGGACAATTTTATGGGTCAGATGGTAGACGCACCAACTAGAAATAAAACATTACTGGATCTACTGATTACCAACAATACAGACCTGATCACAGGGCAACAAAGCTAATAAAGGGTCTGGAGGACCTTAGTTATGAGGAAAGGTTGCGAGCGCTGAACTTATTCTCTCTGGAGAAGAGACGCTTGAGAGGGGATATGATTTCAATTTACAAATACTGTACTGGTGACCCCACAATAGGTATAAAACTTTTTCGCAGAAGAGAGTTTAATAAGACTCGTGGCCACTCATTACAATTAGAAGAAAAGAGGTTTAACCTTAAACTACGTAGAGGGTTCTTACGGCAAGGATGTGGAATTCTCTTCCACAGGCGGTGGTCTCAGCGGGGAGCATTGATAGCTTCAAGAAACTATTAGATAATCACCTGAATGACAGCAACATACAGGGATATGTAATGTAATACTGACACATAATCACACACATAGGTTAGACTTGATGGACTTGTGTCTTTTTTCCTTGTCAAAAGAAGTTTATTGAGTATACAATATTATAAAGATACATAAAGTAAGTTTACAAGTATCTATAAAATAAGCTCATTGTTTTACAGTAGGGTTTATATAGGTAAATATCATGAAATTTCAAATATTAAACATTGGGTTCACGTAAACCTAAATTAAAGATATATATCATTTCCTTAGTTACTTTTGTAGGTATTTAAATGATTTATACCTACTATACATATTGTTTACAAGTAGAGTGTATATAGGTCAAATAAATTCTGATAATGAGCTTTAATCGTAAGGTGGAGAAAAGGAAAGAGAAAGAAGAAAAAGGGTTGAAAGGTAGAGGTATGGTCCACAAGGTTGTCCCGCTCGTCAGTTTATTATTCTTTTTAGTTCTCTTTGAAGCCTTAGAATGAGTGTCTCTGTAAGTCATTTATTCTGTTACCATGGCAACAGGACAGAGTCATTGAAGTTTGACAGGAATTGTTGTTTTATCCAAGGATGCCAAAGTTTTTCAAATTTTGGAATTTGATTTTGATCGATGGCTACCATCTTAGCATGGGACATTGTATTATTCATTCTGTGAATTGTTTCTGCTAGTACCAATGTAGGAGATTTCCATGCCTTGGCCACTGTTTATTTTGCAGCCGTTATTAGTTGGATCATAAGTTTGAATTGAGAGAGTGTTAACCATTCCGGTTTTAGATTAAGTAAAGTTAAATATGGATCTGGTTGTATTATTTTTTAAAATATTTTAGATGCAATCACGAAGACTTCCTTCCAGAAGGTTTGGATTACTGGGCACGTCCACCATATGTGTAAATATGTGCCTATTTCTGGGCATCCTCGAAAACAAAGAGCTGAGGTATTAGGTGAATATTTTGCCACTCTAGCGGGTACAAGGTACCAGCGAGTTAGGACTTTATAATTTGTCTCCAGTGCTAAGATGTTGGGTGAAGATGACTTAGATGTGAGCCATATGTTAGACCAGTCCGTGTCTTCTAAAGTTCGTCCCAGGTCCTCCTCCCACCTCTGAACGTAAGAGGGTCTATTAAGATTTGCTACTCCATATAATTGATTATAAAGTGATGAAATTGTACCTTTAGCAAATGGATCTTTTGTACAGATTGATTCAAAAATGGATAATTGGGGTAATGGTGTATCCCCCTTTAGGAATGGTGTATAGAAATTTTTGATTTGGAGATATCTAAATATCTCAGCGTTTGGTAGATCATATTTTTCTCTAAGCGATGGGAATGAAAGGAATGATTTAGATGCTATGAAGTCATTTAGTGTCTGAATGCCTGATGTTGTCCAAGCTTTAAAAGAATTTGGGTAGATCCATGCCGGATAAAAGGCCGCATTTCTGATAAAAGAAAGGAGAGGATTGTGTGGAAATTGTAACTGATATTTGGTTTTTAGTTTATCCCAGAGAGATAAGAAGTGTTTAGTTATGGGATTATGAATTTTAAAGCGGTCTTTAGGATCAAGCCATAATAAATTTGATATTAATAGAGGGTCATTTTCTGAAGCCTCTATAAATACCCATAATGGGATTTCCTGTTTTGCATGGTATTTGGACAAACTGGCCAAATGTGCTGCTCTGTAGTAGTTAGTAAAATTAGGGTATCCCAGGCCTCCTTTATTTTTGGGAAGATGTAGTGTGTGTATAGGTATACGTGGTTTAGAAGAGCCCCATATAAACAAAGTTGCTCTTTTTTGTACTATTCTCAAAAAATAGGAAGGAATTGGAATAGGGAGGACTCTGAATAGATAAAGCAATTTGGGTAGAATAGTCATTTTGATTGCATTAATCTTCCCTATCCAGGATAAAGAAAGTTGCGACCATTGTTTTATTAGATTTGTGATCTGTCTTAATACAGGAGGATAATTGGTTGAGAATAAGTCAGAATGAGATGCTGTTAAATGAATTCCAAGATATGGGATTGATTTTTCTGCCCATGTGAATGGGAGTGCAGCCCTAGCCGGGATCAATTCCATGTTTGTGAGTGAAATATTAAGCACTAGGCATTTCTTAGGATTAATCATAAGGCCGGATAGGGCTGCAAATCCATCAAGAGCTGGTATTAAGTTAGGACCAGAGACCTGTGGTGATGATAGAAAAAGTAATATATCGTCTGCAAATTTGGTTTGTTCTGATGTATTGGGCCATGGGTTCGAGTATAAGGGCAAATAATAAGGGAGATAATGGGCAACCCTGTCGGGTACCTCTTTCGATATTAAAGGCTTCAGATTTGTATCCAGCATATTTTATATAGGCTTTGGGTTTATTATATAATGCTTTGATCCATGTTAATCCATGTTAAAAAGTGGGGTCCAAAACCCCATTTTTGTAATGAATATTGCATATATTGCCAGGATACTGTGTCAAATGCCCTCTTAATATCGAGAGATAGAAAACATAAAAGGGATTTTCCGTTTTTTAGCAATATGTGCCAATAACACTGCCCTGCGTATATTGTCGCCTGCCTGTCTATTTGGCATGAAGCCTACTTGATCTCTATGTATTAATTTTCCTATAATGCTATTGAGGCGTTTTGCTATTATTTTTGCTAATAATTTAATATTGAGGTTTAACAGAGAGATAGGCCGATAATTCACACAGGAAGTATCATCAGAAAGGGGTTTTGGGATCATACAAATAATTGCCATTAGTGTTTCTTGCCGAAAAGAATGTCCATCTAGAAGTTTGTTAAAAGTTTCAGTGAGAATGGGAGAGAGTATTTCTGAGAATGTTTTATAGTATAAAGCCGAGTAGCCGTCTGGGCCTGGTCTTTTGTTAAGTTTTAGGTCTTTTATGGTGTTAGCAACTTCATCTATAGTTATAGGCTCATCCAAACTGCTTTTTTGATTCTGAGATAACTCAGGTAAGGTTATTTTTGAGAAGAAGGATTCAGCCTCTGTAGGATTAAATTCATTGTTTGTCTTGTATAAAGTTGCGAGATGTGAGTGAAATTTATGGACTATTTTAACTGGATTACAAGTGTAAACATTTTTTGATAATTTCAAACATATTGGTTTGAAAGATTTGTTAGTTGAATTTAATGCCCGAGCCAAATATGTACCTGGTTTGTTTGTATTCATGTAGAAATTGTGTTTGGAGCGTTTGAGGGATTTATCAACTGACTCAGTGAGAAATAGATTCCAATCTAGATTTTTCCAGATAAGATTTTGTACTCTGAGATGGATTATCTTGAAATGATATGTAGGCTGCATTAAAATTGAGTTCTAGTTTTTTTGCTAGATTTTTGCGTTCCCGTTTAAATAGTGCCATCTGTCTTTGTATTGTACCACGCAAGACAGGCTTATGAGCTTCCCACAGTGTTATTGGGGAGATGTCTGTTGTATTATTAATTGATATGTATTCCTTTAAAGCTTGTTCAATGGCCATCTGATGTAGTGGGTGTTTGAGCATTATGTCCGGTAAGTACCACCTTGAGTCATGCGCTTTTGGTATGGCTGAGGCTATAGTAGTGTATACTGCATTATGGTCAGACCACGGAATCGGAATTATATCTGATGCAATAATTTCTGGTATCATTCCTATTGTTAGAAAAATATGATCTTTTCTGGTGAAGGTTTGATGAGGGTGCGAGAAATAAGTGAATTTCTTTTTCATTGGGTTACTTTCTCTCCACGAATCTACCAGATTGTATTTGGAAAGCAGTTGAGAAAAAAGGTAATCTAGAGGTTATTTTGGATGGTGTAAAAGGTGATTTATCTAGAAATGGGAGGAGGACCTGGTTCGAATCCCCACACATTATCACTGTTCCTATTTTATGTGTATTAATCACTTGTAATATATGTGAGAGGAATGGTGTAGGTTGTTTGTTAGGAGCGTAGTAGGAAATCACTGTGATGGCTGTATCCATTATATAACCCATGAGTATCAGGTATCTACCTTCTGGGTCTTTAATTTCTGATGATAAGGTGAATGATGTGGATCGGTGAAATGCAATTATAGTTCCCCTTTGCTTGGTACAGGCAGAAGCCGTGTAAATTTGTTGATAAAAAGGAGAAATATATTTTGGAGTAGAATCTTTGGTGAAGTGTGTTTCTTGGAGGCATACTATGTGAGCCTTCTTGTTATGAAAAGTACGGAAGGCTTTGGTCCTTTTTTGAGGGACATTTATTCCCTGAACATTCAGGGAAAGTATATTCAGTGGTGCCATGGCAACAGATCAAATAGTTTTGACTTACTTTTTGTTATGCAGAGCTGACTGCGCAGATCAACCTGTGTGGACTGAAGAGATGAATAGATAGAAAAGAAACCAGTGAATTCTGGAGTAAAGAGTAAACAAAAAACATATGAGATTAGATGATACATTGTATAAATTATTTTTTGCAAGTAATCACAATTTACCCGTGAAATAGAGTAAATATCTCTCTCAGGGGAATAAGTGCCTTCGTCACACTCCCACATAATATGGTTGGGAGAATGAGGAGGGCTAATGGGGGTACATGGATCTTCAGCTTACAGGAGAGAAGTGCTATGTCAAAAGACATCAAAATGATGTTTCATTAATTGGAGTGCAGAATATAGTTTTTGTTGAAATTATTTATTCCAGGGTGGTTGTATATGGTTAGTCTTGCCCTAGGCTAAATAATTCAGTTAGAAAGGTACTGTTAATAACTTTGGTATTGATGAAGATAGTTTGAATTATTTGGGGATTTTAACCCTTTTAGAGTAAACAATTACATATTTTATTCACATGTAACTGTTTAGATATGTTAACTCATAAAATTGAGGTTGTATTGCTTCAGATTAGAATAAACAAAAACATAATTCTAGGAACTAGTTAGGTAATAATATATTTGTTTTAAGAAAAGAAAGAAAAAGCTTCCATTACTTCTGGATTATTGAACATATTTGTCCTAAAAAGTAATACATCTATTGTTATTACCTGATAATATATAACTGAACAAGAATTTCCTTATTTCACTTATATATTCTAAGGCTATATGAATCAGAAGTAATAAGAAATATAACTGGAATGTAACATGATCCCACACAGTGTGTGACTATTAGAATGCAGTTACATTCAGTTATAAATATAGTTTTTTTTTATAGAGAACCATCTCTTAGTATAATAAATGAAGAGATATCAGGAATAGGGATGAGCTTCGAGTTCGAGTCGAACTCATGTTCTACTCGAACATTGGCTGTTCACAAGTTCGCCGAACAGCGAACAATTTGGGGTGTTCGCGGCAAATTCGAATGCCGCGGAACACCCTTTAAAAGTCTATGGGAGAAATCAAAAGTGCTCATTTTAAAGGCTTATATGCAAGTTATTGTCATAAAAAGTGTTTGGGGACCCGGGTCCTGCCCCAGGGGACATGGATCAATGCAAAAAAAAGTTTTAAAAACGGACGTTTTTTCAGGAGCAGTGATTTTATTAATGCTTAAAGTCAAACAATAAAAGTGTAATATCCCTTTAAATTTCGTACCTGGGGGGTGTCTATAGTATGCCTGTAAAGGGGCGCATGTTTCCCGTGTTTAGAACAGTCTGACAGCAAAATGACATTTTGAAGAAAAAAACACATTTAAAACTACCCGCGGCTATTGCATTGCCGACAATACACATAGAAGTTCATTGATAAAAACGGCATGGGAATTCCCCACAGGGCAACCCCGAACCAAAAAAAAAAAAATGATGTGGGGGTCCCCCTAAATTCCATACAAGGCCCTTCAGGTCTGGTATGGATATTAAGGGGAACCCCAGCCAAAATTTAAAAAAAAAATTGACGTGGGGTTCCCCCTAAATTCCATACCAGACCCTTCAGGTCTGGTATGGATTTTAAGGGGAACCCCGCGCCAAAAAAAAAAAAAAAAAATCGGCGTGGGGTCCCCCCAAAAATCCATACCAGACCCTTATCCGAGCACGCAACCTGGCAGGCCGCAGGAAAAGAGGGGGGACGAGAGTGCGGCCCCCCCTCCTGAACCGTACCAGGCCACATGCCCTCAACATTGGGAGGGTGCTTTGGGGTAGCCCCCCAAAACACCTTGTCCCCATGTTGATGAAGACAAGGGCCTCATCCCCACAACCCTGGCCGGTGGTTGTGGGGGTCTGCGGGCGGGGGGCTTATCGGAATCTGGAAGCCCCCTTTAACAAGGGGACCCCCAGATCCCACCCCCCTGTGTGAAATGGTAAGGGGGTACTTACCCCTACCATTTCACTAAAAAACTGTCAAAAATGTTAAAAATGACAAGAGACAGTTTTTGACAATTCCTTTATTTAAATACTTCTTCTTTCTTCTATCTTCCTTCATCTTCTGGTTCTTCTGGCCCTTCTGGTTCTTCCTCCGGCGTTCTCGTCCAGCATCTCCTCCGCGGCGTCTTCTATCTTCTTCTCCTCGGGCCGCTCCGCACCCTTGGCATGAGGGGGGAGGCTCCCGCTCTTCTCTTCATCTTCTTCTTCTTCTTCATCTCTTCTTCCTTCTTCTCTTCTTCATTTCTTCTCCGGGCCGCTCTGCAGCCATGCTGGCATGGTGGGAGGCTCCCGCTGTGTGACGGCGTCTCTTCGTCTGACGGTTCTTAAATAACGGGGGGCGGGGCCATCCGGTGACCCCGCCCCCTCTGACGCACGGTGACTTGACGGGACTTCCCTGTGACGTCACGGGGAATGCCACAGGGAAGTCCCGTCATGTCCCGTGCGTCAGAGGGGGGCGGGGTCACCGGGTGGCCCCGCCCCCCGTTATTTAAGAACCGTCAGACGAAGAGACGCCGTCACACAGCAGGAGCCTCCCACCATGCCAGCATGGCTGCGGAGCGGCCCGGAGAAGAAATGAAGAAGAGAAGAAGGAAGAAGAGATGAAGAAGAAGAAGAAGATGAAGAAGATGAAGAGAAGAGCGGGAGCCTCCCCCCTCATGCCATGGGTGCGGAGCGGCCCAAGGAGAAGAAGATAGAAGACGCCGCGGAGGAGATGCTGGACGAGAACGCCGGAGGAAGAACCAGAAGGGCCAGAAGAACCAGAAGATGAAGGAAGATAGAAGAAAGAAGAAGTATTTAAATAAAGGAATTGTCAAAAACTGTCTCTTGTCATTTTTAACATTTTTGACAGTTTTTTAGTGAAATGGTAGGGGTAAGTACCCCCTTACCATTTCACACAGGGGGGGGGCCGGGATCTGGGGGTCCCCTTGTTAAAGGGGGCTTCCAGATTCCGATAAGCCCCCCGCCCGCAGACCCCCACAACCACCGGCCAGGGTTGTGGGGATGAGGCCCTTGTCTTCATCAACATGGGGACAAGGTGTTTTGGGGGGCTACCCCAAAGCACCCTCCCAATGTTGAGGGCATGTGGCCTGGTACGGTTCAGGAGGGGGGGGCGCCGCACTCTCGTCCCCCCCTCTTTTCCTGCGGCCTGCCAGGTTGCGTGCTCGGATAAGGGTCTGGTATGGATTTTTGGGGGGACCCCACGCCGTTTTTTTTTTTTTTTTTTTGGCGCGGGGTTCCCCTTAAAATCCATACCAGACCTGAAGGGCCTTGTATGGAATTTAGGGGGACTCCCACATCATTTTTTTTTTTAATTTTGGTTCGGGGTTGCCCTGTGTGGAATTCCCATGCCGTTTTTATCAATGAACTTCTATGTGTATTGTCGGCAATGCAATAGCCGCGGTAGTTTTAAATGTGTTTTTTCCTTCAAAATGTCATTTTGCTGTCAGACTGTTCTAAACACGGGAAACATGCGCCCCTTTACAGGCATACTATAGACACCCCCCAGGTATGAAATTTAAAGGGATATTACACTTTTATTGTTTGACTTTAAGCATTATTAAAATCACTGCTCCTGAAAAAACGTCCGTTTTTAAAACTTTTTTTTGCATTGATTCATGTCCCCTGGGGCAGGACCCAGGTCCCCAAACACTTTTAATGACAATAACTTGCATATTAGCCTTTAAAATTAGCACTTTTGATTATTCATGTTCGTGTCCCATAGACTTTAACGGTGTTCGCGTGTTCGAACGAATTTTTTTCCTGTTCGCATGTTCTGGTGCGAACCGAACAGGGGGGTGTTCGGCTCATCCCTGATCAGGAATTAGGATGTCAGTCCATTGAATCTTCTTGGTCCATGGATAATGTGGCATAACGGCCTCTTTTGTGAGAATGATGATTCCCATTTTGTTCTGAAATTTTCTGAGTGCTGCCTGAAGGTGAAGATGATGTCATTCTTCTGCGTGTGGGAGAGTTGCTGCTTGTGGGTTCTGTCAGATTTAATTTTAAAAGGGTTTGTTGTAGTTCATCTGCTGATCTGCTTCTGTAACTTGTACCTTGGTAGTTAAATCTGACTGAAAAGGGGAAGCCCCATTGATACATAATGTTGTGGCATTGCAGTTCCATTAGTTGGGGTTTCATGGATCGTCTTTTAGTAATAGTAAGTTGGGATAGGTCAGCAAAAATTTGATAATTGTGTCCTTGAAAATTAAGTTCCTTTTTTTCTCTTGCAGCAATTAGTATTTCTTCTTTCGTTCTGTAATAATGAAATTTTGTGATTATATCACGTGGGGGTCCATCTTTCTTTTTGGCTGTGAGGGCTCTGTGTACTCTGTCCAGTTCTAAACGTTCAATAGGGATATCTGGCTTTAGTTCTTGTAATAGAGCAGTAATAGTAGATTGCAGGTCTGTCACAGTTTCAGGTATTCCCCTTATGTGCAAGTTTGAACGTCTGGCTCTATTTTCGTAATCTTCGAGCTTAGTTTGAAGTATTAAATTCTCTTCTTTTAATTGTTCCAATTCTGTTATATTTACTTGGGTTGTAATTTCAATTTCATCCATTTTTATTTCTAAGGCTGCGGTGCGGTTTCCCAGCTCTCTTACTTCTTTGGTTAGGCTTTTTGTTATTTGGTCTGAGGTTTGTTTTAAAGCCTTATGAAGCATCTTTTCAAATTGTAATAATAATACTGGGGATGCTGAGGAGGCTTGTGGAGAAGTTTGTGAGAGGATTTGTTCCGTGTCTGACTCAAATGGAGAGTCTTGCTGTGACATTTTCTGTCTGTGAGAGCTCCCTGATGCTGTATATTGTGAGGTGACTGGAGCTGCTTTAGTTGCAGTGAGTGCCTGTGAGCTCTTTGTGAGGTGATTTTTATTTCTGCCATGGTTTCCTCCCAGTACCATACTTCCTGCCCAAACTTTCACAGTTTGTTCCCTGGGGCAAAAAGGTTCCAATGGATACCTTTTGAGCCTGCAGGCTCCGCTTTGTCCTTCTCTTCTCTCCTCAGCGGTGCAGAGCTCTAACAATGCATGTCTGCTCCGCTAGGCTCTGCCCATCTCCCCCTTCGACTTGTGTCTTTTTTCAACCTCACCTACTATGTAACTATGTAACTATGACTCACACCAAAAATGCAAGTGTTGCGTTTTTGATGCGCTTTCCGTTTTTTTTCTCTCCATAACAAAATATGTAGAGTTGGTTGTTAAGGAGCAGGCCAACCGCCATGGCCTAAACAACCAATGAGTCATCAGGTGTCAGTGGGGCTCCCTGCTGACAGCTAAATGTAGAAACAAGAATTGCCGGCAATAGAAAAAAAATCAGGAAAAAACTGCATGCCCCCCCCCCCCAATTCATACCAGGCCCTTTGGGTCTGGTATAGATTTTGAGGGGAACCCCACACCAACATTTTGTTTTAAAAATTTCATGGAGTCCCCCTTAAAATCCATACCAGGCCCTTATCCAAGCATGCTGCCCACTAGGTCAGGAAAGGGAAGAAATAAGTGAGCACCCACCCTTCTGAACCATACCAGGCCACATGCCCTCAACATGGGGGGGTGCTTTCGGGCGGGGGGGCTCCAAAGCCCCTTGTCAGCTTGTCCCCATGTTAATGGGTAAAAAGGCCTTGGTCTGATGGTTGTGGGGGTCTGCGGGCTTATTGGAATCACTTCACTTTTTCTGTGAATGGGTAGGGGGGATGGGTACCCCGCCTGCTCCAAAGCATCCCCATGTTGAGGGCATGTGGTCTGGTATTGTTCAGGAGGGGGGGGGCGCTCGCTTGTTCCTTCCCTTTCCTGACTTGCTGGGCTGCATGTTCAGATAAGGGTCTGGTATGAATTTTAATGTGGGCTTCCCCTCAGAATCCATACCAGACCTGAAGGGCCTGGTATGGATTGGGGAGGGGGACCCCACGCCATTTTTTTCAGAGTTTTTTTTATTGCTGGCAGTTCTTGTTTTTACATTCAGTTGTCAGCGGGGAGCCCTGCTGACAGCTGGTGATTCACTGGTTGTTAAGGACGGGGAGGCCGGCTTTCTGGCCAGCTCCTTAACAACGTGCTATTCACAATTTGTTAAAGAGAAAAAAAAACACAAAATGCATGAAAACTGCATGCAAAAATGCACTAAAAGCAAGTTTAAAAATGCAAAACGCATCACAAAATGCGCCAGAAGAACACATCAACACCAGCTGCATAGATGTGAACCTAGGGTAAAACAGGTTAAAGCACAACTATAGTCCAAACTTTTTATTGTTTTCAGGAAGGATTATAAACCTCTGTTAGTTTCTTAGTGTCTTCTCGGTCTGGGGAAATTCCCTCTTACTTTTTATGAGAATGGGATTGGTGATTTCTCCATACACAAAAACAAACCAAAGTATTTATTACATTTGGAAAGGGTCAGAATTTCTGATAATGTTTTACTAGGAAAAAGCAAAACAGACTAGTTTGGTATGAGGCAGATTTGCAGCATACTGTATGAATAAAGTTTGGGTGCTGATTCCAAACCTCAGTGAAGTCACTGGATACCAAATGTTAAAAACAGTAATGACTATTTTCTATACTAATTGGAATGGGCAAGGAATTGCCAAACAAAGGCTATGGGGGCTGCTCATTGCCCTGGGGGACATGCACCAAAACCAAACCTTTTTTTTTCTAATTCCATTTGGCATAGAGCAGTGATTGTATAAATGCTTTAATTTCAACATTACAAGTGCAAATTTCCTTTCAATAAGATGCCTGAGTGTGCCCTGAACATGCCTGTGAAGTGGTGAAGTGGCAAATATGTATGCTGTAAAGAACCTACTACAGAAAAACTGACAACAAAGAAAAATGTTTTTTCTAAACTGTTGGCAAATGACAACTTTGATACCAAATGACAACTTTGGCCACTCTTCTCTTTGTATACAATTGAACAGGGTTTCCCTTCATCTATACCAGACCTTTATCCATGATGAGGGTCTAGTAAAGGTTTCAAGGGAGACCTTATGCAAAAAAACAAAAACAAAATGGGTTGTTTTACAAGCTGAATGTTTACAATCACTTCAAGCCCAAATCACTGTGTTGGAAATTGTGCTTGCTGGACTCAAAATAGTGCCTTTGCAGTGGGGTGGCCCTGTATCTTGAGCTGAACTCTTTGTACACCTGCTGCTTCTACCTGGACATGCAGACCAAAGACTCATTTTGCTTCCCCTCTGTGGAGCCTATCCTGAGACCCTTGTAGTCAATCTCCTACAGCTGGGATATGCAATTAGCGGACATCCAGCTGTTGCAAAACTACAAGTCCCGTGACCGTGAAGCATAGCAAGAATCTGACAGCCACAAGCATGGCACCCAGAGGCATGATGGGACTTAGTTTTGCAACAGCTGGAGGTCCGCTAATTGCATATCCTTGTCCTACAGCTACCTACCCCCTACTGCAAGGGAACTGCAAGTACAGTAATTGTGTGTAATGATTTCTTCCTATACTCTGTTCCCTTAGATACTGTATTGTGTTGCCACCTAGCAGCCTCTCTGGGAAGTACCCCAGACAGCCCTGTGCTACAATAGTTGCACTGCCTGTTATACATTGTCTTATAAAAGAAAATATAGGAACCAATAGGTTCCAAACCCACGCAGATCAATGACCAAAAAAACAAATAAACTACAATAAAGAGCTGCGTGTTGTAAAGTGTAAAAAAAACATGAAAAGAAACAAAGGAATCACACTCTTATATCATAAATCAAATATCATAAATCACCAGAGCGAGTAAACAAATAAATATATAAATACATCTTCAATTTAATTAGAAATACATAAAAAATGTGAGGTCCATGTATAGATCCCACACATGAATAATGTCCTCAGCGAGTTCAAGAAAGGTATCTCTCCACCCGCATGCAAACACACAATGCACTCACCAGGTTTAATTGACCCCTATTACAGAAAGTAAAATTACGCATATGGGAAAATCCAAGATGTCGTACATGAGATCACAGGAATGAATCCAAATTGCTACTGTCACCCATTCAATATACTGTATATATAGATAGCATATTCAAAGCTCCAGTTTTTCCATATACAGAGGGAGAGCAAATGATAATCGCATGGTGCAGTAATTCAATTCATTTATTTAAAAAAGAAGGTTGTATTGCACTTACCTCAAAGAAGACAGGGATCAGCATGTATTGTATAGGAATCACCGGTTAGCGATCCACCTGCATTTCAGCTGACCAGAAATTATGTATCTCAAACACCACCCAACGCAGCTTCGTTAGCCTACGTCTGACATCTTCAGGGGTAACCTGAAGCACCATGATTCCACCAGGTGGCTTATGAACCAGACCCTGCCACAGAGAAAGCAGGACAGGATGGAACAACCAGTTATCTGTTGAGGACAGAAAAAGAAAAGGCGTTATATACTCACTTTTAAGACTGGAGAACGTGACTGGATTCCCTACAACCCTGAGGGGTACAAAGACTTATTGCCGGACATGAGAATGTGAGGCAAATACTGTTGGTGAGTAGGGATGAGCTTCGAGTTCGAGTCGAACTCATGTTCTACTCGAACATTGGCTGTTCGCAAGTTCGCCGAACAGCAAACAATTTGGGGTGTTCGCGGCAAATTCGAATGCCGCGGAACACCCTTTAAAAGTCTATGGGAGAAATCAAAAGTGCTAATTTTAAAGGCTTATATGCAAGTTATTGTCATAAAAAGTGTTTGGGGACCCGGGTCCTGCCCCAGGGGACATGGATCAATGCAAAAAAAAGTTTTAAAAACGGACGTTTTTTCAGGAACAGTGATTTTATTAATGCTTAAAGTCAAACAATAAAAGTGTAATATCCCTTTAAATTTCGTACCTGGGGGGTGTCTATAGTATGCCTGTAAAGGGGCGCATGTTTCCTGTGTTTAGAACAGTCTGACAGCAAAATGACATTTGGAAGGAAAAAACTCATTTAAAACTACCCGCGGCTATTGCATTGCCGATAATACACATAGAAGTTCATTGATAAAAACGGCATGGGAATTCCCCACAGGGCAACCCCGAACCAAAAAAAAAAAAAAAAAAAAAAATGATGTGGGGGTCCCCCTGAATTCCATACAAGGCCCTTCAGGTCTGGTATGGATATTAAGGGGAACCCCAGCCAAAATTTAAAAAAAAAATTGACGTGGGGTTCCCCCTAAATTCCATACCAGACCCTTCAGGTCTGGTATGGATTTTAAGGGGAACCCCGCGCCAAAAAAGAAAAAAAAACGGCGTGGGGTCCCCCCAAAAATCCATACCAGACCCTTATCCGAGCACGCAACCTGGCAGGCCGCAGGAAAAGAGGGGGGGACGAGAGTGCGGCGCCCCCCCCTCCTGAACCGTACCAGGCCACATGCCCTCAACATTGGGAGGGTGCTTTGGGGTAGCCCCCCCAAAACACCTTGTCCCCATGTTGATGAAGACAAGGGCCTCATCCCCACAACCCTGGCCGGTGGTTGTGGGGGTCTGCGGGCGGGGGGCTTATCGGAATCTGGAAGCTCCCTTTAACAAGGGGACCCCCAGATCCCGGCCCCCCCCTGTGTGAAATGGTAAGCGGGTACTTACCCCTACCATTTCACTAAAAAACTGTCAAAAATGTTAAAAATGACAAGAGACAGTTTTTGACAATTCCTTTATTTAAATGCTTCTTCTTTCTTCCTTCATCTTCTTCTTCTTCTGGCTCTTCTGGTTCTTCCTCCGGCGTTCTCGTCCAGCATCTTCTCTGCGGCGTCTTCTATCTTCTTCTCCTCGGGCCGCTCCGCACCCATGGCATGGGGGGGGAGGCTCCCGCTCTTCTCTTCATCTTCTTCTCTTCTTCATCTTCTTCTTCATCTTCTTCTTCTTCTCTTCTTCCTTCTTCATGTCTTCTCCGGGCCGCTCCGCAGCCATGCTGTGGCATGGAGGGAGGCTCCCGCTGTGTGACGGCGTCTCTTCGTCTGACGGTTCTTAAATAACGGGGGGCGGGGCCATCCGGTGACCCCGCCCCCCTCTGACGCACGGTGACTTGAGGGACTTCCCTGTGACGTCACGGGGAATGCCACAGGGAAGTCCCGTCATGTCACCGTGCGTCAGAGGGGGGCGGGGTCACCGGGTGGCCCCGCCCCCCGTTATTTAAGAACCGTCAGACGAAGAGACGCCGTCACACAGCGGGAGCCTCCCTCCATGCCACAGCATGGCTGCGGAGCGGCCCGGAGAAGACATGAAGAAGAGAAGAAGGAAGAACAGAAGAAGAAGAAGAAGATGAAGAAGAAGATGAAGAAGAGAAGAAGATGAAGAGAAGAGCGGGAGCCTCCCCCCCATGCCATGGGTGCGGAGCGGCCCGAGGAGAAGAAGATAGAAGACGCCGCGGAGAAGATGCTGGACGAGAACGCCGGAGGAAGAACCAGAAGAACCAGAAGAAGAAGAAGATGAAGGAAGAAAGAAGAAGCATTTAAATAAAGGAATTGTCAAAAACTGTCTCTTGTCATTTTTAACATTTTTGACAGTTTTTAAGTGAAATGGTAGGGGTAAGTACCCCCTTACCATTTCACACAGGGGGGGGGCCGGGATCTGGGGGTCCCCTTGTTAAAGGGGGCTTCCAGATTCCGATAAGCCCCCCGCCCGCAGACCCCCACAACCACCGGCCAGGGTTGTGGGGATGAGGCCCTTGTCTTCATCAACATGGGGACAAGGTGTTTTGGGGGGCTACCCCAAAGCACCCTCCCAATGTTGAGGGCATGTGGCCTGGTACGGTTCAGGAGGGGGGGGGCGCACTCTCGTCCCCCCCTCTTTTCCTGCGGCCTGCCAGGTTGCGTGCTCGGATAAGGGTCTGGTATGGATTTTTAGGGGGACCCCACGCCGTTTTTTTTTTTTTTTTTTGGCGCGGGGTTCCCCTTAAAATCCATACCAGACCTGAAGGGTCTGGTATGGAATTTAGGGGGAACCCCACGTCAATTTTTATTTAAAATTTTGGCTGGGGTTCCCCTTAATATCCATACCAGACCTGAAGGGCCTTGTATGGAATTTAGGGGGACCCCCACATCATTTTGTTTTTTAATTTTGGTTCGGGGTTGCCCTGTGGGGAATTCCCATGCCGTTTTTATCAATGAACTTCTATGTGTATTGTCGGCAATGCAATAGCCGCGGTAGTTTTAAATGTGTTTTTTCCTTCAAAATGTCACTTTGCTGTCAGACTGTTCTAAACACGGGAAACATGCGCCCCTTTACAGGCATACTATAGACACCCCCCAGGTATGAAATTTAAAGGGATATTACACTTTTATTGTTTGACTTTAAGCATTATTAAAATCACTGCTCCTGAAAAAACTGCCGTTTTTAAAACTTTTTTTTGCATTGATTCATGTCCCCTGGGGGAGGACCCGGGTCCCCAAACACTTTTATTGACAATAACTTGCATATTAGCCTTTAAAATTAGCACTTTTGATTATTCATGTTCATGTCCCATAGACTTTAACGGCGTTCGCGTGTTCAAACGAATTTTTTTCCTGTTCGCATGTTCTGGTGCGAACCGAACAGGGGGGTGTTCGGCTCATCCCTATTGGTGAGTGTACATTCTATGGGGAAGTGGTGACATGCTTTACACATGGTGTGGTGTGGAGATTATCTAATTTACTACATTTGATTCTTCGTAGACTGATATTTCCCCAAATATGGACATGTTTACTGTGGACTGTGTTTGATTTATCACTAGATGCTCTTCATTTCCTTTATTCATTATTTTTCATTTATTTAGCCCCACTATTACCCTTTATTGTAGATTTGTGGGTAGATTTGCATTTTATGTCTGGTGAGTGCTTTGTGTGTCTGCATGCGAGTGGAGAGGAAGCTTTCCTATACTCACTGAGGATGTTATTCACTTATGGGATCTATACATGGACTTCACAATTTTTATCTATTTTTAATTCAAATGAAGATGTATTTATTTATGTATTTGTTTATTCACTATGGTGGTTTATGATATGTAATTTATGATATAGGAGAGCAATACATTGTCTTATGTTTGTTACTTACACCTTTGCCATTTATTGGCAGTCATTAATTAAACTTGCACAAGTTGCACATCACTGTTTATCTGATCATTTGGCTGATAATTCTACATTATGAAAAAGAAATGGGGGGGACTTTAAATGAGGCACATAAATGATGTTTCTCCATCCCTAAATCGGTTACAAAGGGGAAAAGTTTGGGACGTTAAAAGAAGCATAGGACAGAACATTGGGAAAAAATGCATTAACGTATTTATTCTCAAAAAGTATATCTAGCACATAAGGTTTACATGCGAAATTCATGTATGTACAAATCACAAATACATTTAATATACAGTATCTCACAAAAGTGAGTACACCCCTCACATTTTTGTAAATATTTTATTATATCTTTTCATGTGACAACACCAAAGAAATGACACTTTGCTACAATGTAAAGTAGTAAGTGTACAGCTTGTATAACAGTGTAAATTTGCTGTCCCCTCAAAATAACTCAACACACAGCCATTAATGTCTAAACTACTGGCAACAAAAGTGAGTACACCCCTAAGTGAAAATGTCCAAATTGGGCCCAAAGTGTCAATGTTTTGTGTTGCCACCATTATTTTTTTTCTAACCCTCTTGGGCATGGAGTTCACCAGAGCTTCACAGGTTGCCACTGGAGTCCTCTTCCACTCCTCCATGATGACATCACAGAGCTGGTGGATGTTTGAGACCTTGCGCTCCTCCACCTTCTGTTTGAGGATGCCCCACAGATGTTCAATAGGGTTTAGGTCTGGAGACATGCTTGGCCAGTCCATCACTTTTACCCTCAGCTTCTTTAGCAAGGTAGTGGTCATCTTGGAGGTGTGTTTGGGGGCATTATCATGTTGGAATACTGCCCTGCGGCCCAGTCTCCGAACAGAGGGGATCATGCTTTGCTTCAGTATGTCACAGTACATGTTGGCATTCATGGTTGCCTCAATGAACTGTAGCTCCCCAGCACTCATGCAGCCCCAGACAATGACACTCCCACTACCATGCTTGACTTTAGGCAAGACACACTTGTCCTTGTACTCCTCAGCTGGTTACCGCCACACATATTTGACACCATCTGAACCAAAAAAGTTTATCTTGGTCTCATCAGACCACAGGACATGGTTACAGTAATCCATATCCTTAGCCTGCTTGTCTTTAGCAAACTGTTTGTGGGGTTTCTTGTGCAACATCATTAGAAAAGGCTTCCTTCTGGGACAACAGCCTTGCAAAACAACTTGATGCAGTGTGCAGCGTATGGTCTGAGAACTGACAGGCTGACCCCCCCCACCCTTTCAACCTCTGCAGCAATGCTGGCAGCACTCATACGTCTATTTCCCAAAGACAACCTCTGGATATGAAGCTGAGCACATGCAAACAACGTCTTTGGTCGACCATGGCGAGGCCTGTTCTGATTGGAACCTGTGCTGTTAAACCACTGTATGGTCTTGGCCACTGTGCTGCAGCTCAGTTTCAGGGTCTTGACAATCTTCTTATAGCCTAGGCCATCTTTGTGTAGACAAGTAATTATTTTTTTCAGATCCTCAGAGAGTTCTTTGCCATGAGATGCCATGTTGAACTTCTAGTGACCAGTATGGGAGAGTGAAATCGATAACACCAAATTTAACACACCTGCTCCCCATTCACACCTGAGACCTTGTAAACTAATGAGTCACATGACACCGGGAAAATGACTAATTGGGCCCAATTTGGACATTTTCAATTAGGGGTGTACTCACTTTTGTTGCCAGTGGTTTAGGCATTAATGGCTGTGCGTTGAGTTATTTTGAGGGGACAGCAAATTTACACTGTTATACAAGCTGTACACTCACTACTTTACATCGTAGCAAAGTGTCATTTCTTTAGTGTTGTCACATGAAAAGATATAATAAAATATTTACAAAAAATGTGAGGGGTGTACAGGGCTCCATGTGATCAATTGCTATATAGTGACAGATATACTGTAGAAATAGAAAAAGTGAACATGGTAAATAAAAGTCATGACTGCATCCTAAATAGGTCCGACATGTTTCATGGTATGAACCACTCTTCAGGGGCCAATGTGTCAGCATGTCTAAAAGAAGACATAGGTACCAATGAATCTATATACTTCAGGGATGATATAAACATGTAACATAAAAAGGAGAGGAAGTATCCAATCCTAAAACTTACATGGAGCTAAAAAGCAAGACATGCAGTATGTTCGAATCCAGGACCTGTGGGGTAGCCCATCCCAGGAGCTGAGGTATGGGACCCACAGGCAGTGCAGACGCACACAAAGTATCCCACGGAATAGGAACCTCCAGGTGTATTGGGTGATGGTGCAAAACCCCAAAGTCTGTAAAAAATTTATAAATAGTGAAGGTCTCACATGTAGAGTAGTGCTAATGAAAGTGGGGGTAAGCACCTTGCACAGTGGGAAAAGTATACAGATGAATGTAAAAGTGTGGAAATGTGAAAAGGAACCAGAAAGTGTGAAGGTGGCGCAAGCTAGGTGGTGAACAGAAAGACGGTGGAGCTTGTTTTACCTTTTATTATATATATATATATATATATATATATATATATATATATATATATATATATATATATATATATATATATATATATATATATATATATACCGCTCAACAGATTGCCAACCATTTGAAAAGCAAAATCGACACAATTCACAAGGAGATATCCAGCATTCAACTTCCTTCCCTACCCAACACATCAGGTTCAACACCACACTCAATACTCTCCTCCTTCTGCCCAGTTACCACCAATAATGTTGATAAACTCCTCTCCATGGCCCACCTCACCACCTGTCCCCTGGACCCTATCCCCTCACAATTACTGCAACCACCTTCCCACTCTATCCTAAACTCCCTAACCCACATCTTCAACCTCTCCCTCTCCTCCGGCACCTTTCTTTCCCCGCTCAAACATGCACTGCTTAACCCCATAATTAAAAAACCCTGACTAGACTCCACCTGTTTGAATAACTTAAGACCCATCTCCCTGCTCCCATTTGCCTCCAAGCTCATCGAACGCCTTGTCCATGACCGAATGAGTCACTACCTCACGGACAACAACCTTCTCGACCCCCTACAGCCCGGCTTCCGCCCACAACATTCCACTGAAACTGGCCTACTAAAACTCACCAATGACCTACTAACTGCTAAAACCAATGACCATTACTCCATACTCATACTCTTAGACCTCTCTGCTGCCTTCAACACAGTTGACCACCTGCTCCTCCTCAGCAAACTACATTTCCTTGGCCTCTGTGATTCTGTTTTATCCTGGTTATCACAAAATATTTTTGCTACAATAAAGGTGCTTTTTGCATGGAAGTGCGGCCATCCAGGCTTCTCCTTTTTTGTCTTCCACTAATTGTGCAGAGCCAGCACCTGTGTGGCTGAGGGAAGACGTTCATCGTTGTTCAAAAGTGGTCATCTTGTGAGCGGCTTTATCTCTTTACCTAAATAGCTGCGGCTGGCGGCATTGATATGTGAATAAAGGCGGCATTCATATGTATATCATGCTCCCCTGCAGTGAGGGGATGATGTGCTGTAACCTCTAGCAACTAATCAGTGAGCCATAATGTCTGCTGTAATCTCTAGAAACCAGTCAGTAAGCAGTAATGATATGCTGTAACCGCTGTAATCACAATTGCTGCCTGATCTGATAAAATCAGTTACTGTAAGTCTAGCTGCTATTTATTGTATGTCTCAGAGCAGGTGGAGAGTGAAATTGCGTGGGGGGGGCCAAAGAAAATTTTTGCCCAGGATTCCAATCAATATTAAAGATGGCCCTGCCTGGCACCAATGGGCCTTTAAAAGGACAGCAGCTGCACAAGCGCAGTGCTGTTTGATCTGCAGCTTATGTGTCCTGATACCTGTACCTGCCATCTGATCATCTGTATTGACCCGGCTCTGTTGACCTACCGATATCTCCAATTCTGACCTCGCTTGCGTGACCCTGCTAAAGAGACTTGCTTGATATCCTGTTGCCAACCTCTGCCTGCTTATCTGATCCTGCTCCTGCTTACAGCCCTACTCTGCCTGACTACCTGTGTTTGACCTGGCTTGTCTCACCCTGCTTCAGCCTAATGCTACTGCTGTACCATCCAGCTCACCGGGTCCCTGACCTGCATCTGCCTCTGCTGACATCAGCATCCCGGACCTACCTGGGGGCTCATCATCAACCCATCTGTGCCAACTATCACAGATTCCACAGGCACTCCTACCTCGCTGCACTCTCGAGGACACTGTTCCCACTCCAGTGGCTCCTGAGCCAGGGCTGTAAGAGAGGTCAGAGGTCCCAGGAGTATTGGGACAACTGCCTTTACACGCACATGAACTTTAATGGCATCCCAGTCTTATGCCCCGTACACACGGTCGGACATTGATCGGACATTCCGACAACAAAATCCTAGGATTTTTTCCGACGGATGTTGGCTCAAACTTGTCTTGCATACACACGGTCACACAAAGTTGTCGGAAAATCCGATCGTTCTGAATGCGGTGGTGTAAAACATGTACGTCGGGACTATAAACGGGGCAATAGCCAATAACTTTCATCTTGGAATTTCTTCTGAGCATGCGTGGCACTTTGTGCGTCGGAACAGGCCACACGCGGTCGGAATTGACGCGATCGGATTTTGTTGTCGGAAAATTTTATAGCCTGCTCTCAAACTTTGTGTGTCGGAAAATCCGATGGAAAATGTCCGATGGAGCCCACAGACGGTCGGAAATTCCGACAACACGCTCCGATCGGACATTTTCCATCGGAAAATCCGACCATGTGTACGGGGCATAAGTCCGTAGGGTTCAATATTGAGTTGTCCCACCCTTTGCAGCTATAACAGCTTCAACTCTTCTGGGAAGGTTGTCCACAAGGTTTAGGAGTGTGTCTATGGGAATGTTTGACCATTCTTCCAGAAGTGCATTTGTGAGGCCAGGCACTGATGTTGGATGAGAAGGCCTGGCTCACAGTCTCCACTTTATTGTGAAGGCCAGTCAAGTTCCTCCACCCCAAACTCACTCATCCATGGCTTTATGGACCTTGCTTTGTGCACTGGTCCAAATAGTTTGGTGGAGGGGGGATTATGGTGTGGGGTTGTTTTTCAGGGGTTGGGCTTGGCCCCTTAGTTCCAGTGAAGGAAACTCTTAAGACATCAGCATACCAAGACATTTTGGATAATTTTACGCTCCCAACTTTATAGGAACAGTTTGGGGATGGCCCCTTCCTGTTCCTACATGACTGCACACTAGTGCACAAAGCAAGGTCCATAAAGACATGGACTGAGCAAGAGTGGTGGAAAATGAACTTCAAGCGCAAAAATTCACATTATAATAGTAACTAAAACATATAAAATTAGGTGTAACAATCTAAACAATAAAAATTCCAAAGTGCTATAATGGTGGGATCCTCCCAACTAAAAAGTTGGTGCACTTGAAGCTAATTTGTATTTCAATTATCTGTAGAGGGGTTTCCACCATCTCTGCTAAGTTTTAAAAAAAAGATGTCTTATTATCATTTTGATGTGTATTACATGTGAAATCACATATCACTGGAATTATTGCACTTGTAGTTAATCTGTATGGATTATATATATAGGAGGGGTTTCCACCATCCCTGCTAAGTTTTATTTTTTTTTGCACTTTTTTTTTTCTGTTGTGGGAACACATAACAGTGCTTAGCGGCAGGCCTTTTACTGACACTTTTTTCATTTACCTCCGGTAGTTTATTGTAAATAGTAGTGTGGTGATTATACTAAAGATCGGCATGTGGCATTAATAAACAGACAGATTTCAGTTGTACCCCACTAGGCCAGCCCCCATAGACAATGTGCCTAGCTGCTGAGTTCAACTGCCCATCCCTGCACTTAGTGCACTGATGGGTACTGATTGGAAGCACTGATAGGCAGCACTCATAGGCACTGATATCCAGCACTGATTGGTGACACTTATTGGCAGCACTCATGGGCACTGATAAGCGGTACTGGTTGGCAGCACTGATAGGCACTGCATGGTGGCACTAATTGGCAGCACTGATTGGCACTGATAGGCAGCACTGATAAGTGGCACTGATTAGAAGCTCTGTTGGGCATTGATAGGTGGCATTGGTTGGCACTGACTGGCAGCACGGATTGTCTCTGACAGGTGGCACGGATTGTCTCTGACAGGTGGCACTGGTAGGCACTGGCAGGTGGCACTTGTGGGCACTGATTGGCACTGACAGGTGGCACTGATGAGCAATGATTGGCACTGACAGGTGGCACTGACAGGTGGCACTGAGCAATAATGGGCACTGACAGGTGGCACTGAGCAATAATGGGCACTGACAGGTGGCACTGATGGGCACTGACAGGGGGCACTGGTGGGCACTGACGGGTGGCACTTCTGGGCACTGATTGGCACTGATAGGCGGCACCAATTGGCACTGATCTAGGAGAGGGGAAGTTTCCCATTGAGCAGTCAGCTAGACATGTAAGAGCTGCTCAGTGTGTGAAACTGTAATGTAATGTGACTGCTTGCAGAGAGGAGCTGTCAGAACTCGGAGCTGATGTCGGGAGTGGGTGGGACCGAACAGCTAGCCTATCAAACACAAGCCAAAGGGATAGGGACTGGGTGGGCTGCTCCGTGTATGTGGCTCCGCCCCTTTCTATCAGCTATCAAATACCAGACAAAGGAATAGGGACTGGGCAGGCTGCTCCGTGTATATGGCTCCGCCCCCTTTCTTAAGCAGCCCAATCATTGGCTGGTGTTTAATAGCTGATAGAAAGGGGCCAGAGCCACATACACGGAGCGGCCCACCCAGCCCTCGACATGAGCGTGTTTGATAGGCTAGCTGTTTGATCCCGCCCACCCCGACATCAGCCCCGAGTTTTGACAGCTCCTATCTGCAAGCAGTGACATTACATTACAGTTTGAAGCACTAAACGGCTCTTACATGACTCCCTAACTGCTCAATGGGAAACTGTCTCACAGGCAGCTCCCTATACAGTCTCTTGCAGCATCTTACAGCAGATCTCTGGACACACATTAGGGTGTGCCCAGGCACACCCAGCACACCCTGTGGGCACGCCTATGATAATCCCTACAGGAGGGCTATGTCAAGTTGGAGGAACGAGTACAGAATTTATCAGGTCCTGGCAGTGCAGCTCTTGCACCCCCTGCTGCACCTATACAGACTGCTTCTACTCCTTTGGTGGTGATGTTACCACCCGAGCTCAGAGTTCCCATTTCCGAGAGATTCGCAGGGGACCAAACTAAGTTCCGGGCTTTCCGAAACGCATGTTAGCTGTACTTTGCCCTACAACCTCTGACTTTTTCACCAAGGTAGGATTTGTGATAGTTCTACTCCAAGGAGAAGCTCAGACCTGGGCCCATCAGCTGCTCAAAGAAAACAATGTGCAAACGCATGCTATGTCATCTTTCTTTGACGCCATAGCCCAGCTTTATGAAGATCCTCAATGGACTGCCACGGCAGAGTCTGCCCTGTTTGCACTCCAGCAAGGCTGCCGAGCAGCTGAGGACTATGTTACAGACTTTAGGTGCTGGAGTTCCGCATGGGACTCTCCGAAAACCTCAAAGATGAGCTTGTCCGAGTTGGTACACCTAACACCCTTGAAGCATTGATCACCCTGGCTATCCAGATCGATCAACGACTCCGTGAGCGTCAGTCAGAATGGTCCGCCCAGCAGAGCCGCCCCGTGTGGATGACTCTGAGAGCTTCAGTTCCTGTCTCCCGCTACCTTGTGCCAGCCCGTTCAAGTCCTGTCAGCTCAATACCTGACACCTCTGAGCCTATGCAATTAGGATTGATGTGACCAGCTCTGTTCCCTGAAGAGTGAGCACACCGCCGACAGCACAACCTTTACCTCTACTGTGGTGAGGCCGGCCACTACGTGTGCAGCTGCCCTGCCAAGATGCGTAAGTGCCCATCTCCTGTTCCTGCTTATCTATCAACATCTGCCAATGCAACTCATCTTGCCCTCCGTCTCTCTTTCCGGCTCCCGGAAAAGACAGTTTCAGTCAACGCCATCATTGACTTTGGAGCATGCAGCTGCCCTATTGACTCAACCATTGCCATTCAACAACACATCCTTCTGCAACAAAAGACACATGGACTTTCTGTTTATCTGGCTGGTGGCTCTTGCATTAAGCCAGGACGAGTAACTCAGGAAACTTCTGCGCTCCCTGTTACCATCCTCTCCCAACATAAGGAGCTGCAGGGGAGGTAAAGTTTTTGTTTTCCTACTGTCAGGAACATTGTATATCAAGGCCTTCTGAGCCACCAACCACACTGCTATGCATAGACTCTGATCAAGACTCTCTCCAGTCAGTTCCCACAACATATCATGAATTCATTGATGTTTTCAGTAAACGAGGGACAGACACCCTTCCATCTCATCGCCCATATGACTGCCCAATCAAGCTCTTTTCAGGAGCTGAGATTCCCTTTGGGCACATCTTTCCGCTATCACGGGAGCAGGAAGCACTAAAGGAGTACATCAATGAAAAGCTTGAAAAGGGTTTTATCCACCCTTCTTCCTCTCCAGCAGGGGCCAGAACATTTTTTGTAACAAAGAAGGACCAAACTCTTCGTCCATGTGTGGACTACCGTGAGTTAAACAAAATCAAGAACCGCTGTCCTTTGCCCCTGATGCCTGAGCTGTTTCAGAGGTTACGATCTGCCACTATATTTACCAAGTTAGATCTGAGGGGAGCCTATAGTCTGGTTCGCATCTGAGCTGGGGATGAGTGGAAGACAACCTTTTGTACCCCATCATGTCCATAAGCAAAATATCAATAGTGTAAAGAGTGTCACTAATCAATAAATAATCAATCAATAAATATATCTCATCGTGTCCATAAGCAAAAAAAATATCAATAGTATAAAATGTGTTGATTAATAAAAAAGTGCATAATGCAATCTAAAGTGACTCATAGTGTATAGTAAACATGCAACACTTAAAGTGACATTGTGCAACAGTGCAATAACATTTTTTTTTAAAAATAGAAAAATATCCAAAAATTAACAGGTGCTATACCATAGAATCCCTTAGATATAATGTGACTGTAACGCCCTGACATGCAGCAGTAGTAACAGTGCAAAGTGTTTCAGCAAAAAGAAAAAAAGTCCTTCTTTAAAAACGTGGCAGCAACGTCCTATCATGCAGCAGTCGCAGTGCAGTGCTCACGGTAAATCACAAGGAGCCCATCTTCGCGTTTATACACACAGGTAAGAAATGGCCCCCTATCTTAGGGTAATAGGGCAAACGCATATGACCATAACTCTTTAAAGGGATCCTCCTATAAGTGTAGATCGCTATCTTTACTGTCCTAGTCACCAGGGATGGTTCCCTCAGTGGTATAGGAGGACAGAAAAAATAGGGAGTCCCAATAGCGTAATAACGTTTTGACCAACAGTTTTTATTCAATAAAATAAGGGTACTCACATAATCAGCATAAAAACATTCCTATCTCCAACGAGCGGCGAGCTCGTATACCTCTCACAGCATGTAAAGCCTGTCCCGTCCCTACGCATGATGTCACACCACATGTGACTTTATCAATCCCCTGGATCAAAGAATGGTAAACCAGATGCTTTATCACGTATGTACGACAATCCCAAGAATCTTCTGTATCTGTTCCAGACATTATCTTACCCGCAGGCAACTTTCTGCTTCTACAAACAGATCTCCTGTCCCGATTCAAGGAAGCCTCCAGGGACATTTCTAAACCCTCCGGGGTCACCCTGATATCTAAGGATGGTCTACTTTGGAGAGGAAGTCAAATCTTTGTTCCTGAGGATGTACGAGTTGGGGTACTGAAGCTACTTCATGATCATCCGCTGGCAGGTCACTTTGGTGTCCATAAGACCCTTGAGTTGGTACGACACACATTCTGGTGGCCTGGTCTGGAGGAGTTCTGCAAAAAGTATGTAAACTCATGCCCTATCTGCACTCAGAATAAAACGGCAAAAAGTCGGGCCTGGGGACTGTTGGAACCTTTACCCATTCCTGATAGACCATGGAGGATGATCTTCATGGATTTTATAGTAGAGCTTCCATGTTCTGAAGTATGTACTGCAATCTTTGTAGTTGTGGACCGATTGTCCAAAATGGCCCACTTCCTACCGCTAAGAGGTACCCCATCTGCTATGGAAACTGCCCAAGTATTTGTTAAAGAAACTGTATAGGATTCACTTCACGCTTCTGGAGAGCCCTGTGTGAAACTTTGAAAATTAAACTAGCTTTGTCCTCACTGTGTCCTTACTGCCCCTAGCAGAATTTGCGTACAATAACGCCAGTCATTCTGCTACAGGGCAGTCCCCTTTCTTTGCTAACTATGGCTTTCACCTGTCATTTTTACCTGAATATTTTCCAGAATCTTTAGTCCCAGCAGTTCAGAACACAGTGGGCTTACTCAGTCACAATAATCGGATTTTGCAGGAGGCAGTGACAAAAGCTCAGCGGACAGCAAGAGGGCTTTCGATAGGAAAAGAAGAGGTGAACTGAATCTGCAGCTGGGCAACCAGGTATGGCTTCCACGACTAATCTTAAGTTGGCATGTCCTTCAAGAAAATTGGCACCTAGGTTCATAGGACCATCCCAGTGAGAAAGAGAATTAAAGAGGTATCGTATGAACTAGCCTTACCTGATTCATTAAGAGTTCATCCTGTATTTCATATCTCATTGTTAAAGCCTGCAGTACCTGACCCCTTTCCTGACAGAGGGTCCAGACCACCAGAACCTGTTCTGGTTGACGGAAGTGAGGAGTACTAGGTAGAGGCCATCCTAGATTGTAGGAGACGGCAAAACCAAGTACAGTACCTAGCTAAGTGGAAAGGGTATGGGCCGGAAGACAGTCCCTGGGAGCCCGAATGTAAAATTCACGCAAGGAGGTTGATTTGTGCTTTTTTTATTGCCCATCCAGAAAAGAAAGGCTAGTTAGGCATCTGGAGACTGCCCTTTAGGAGGGGGCAATGTCAGGGACATGCTGTGGCAAGGCAGAGGTGCGTGCGTGCGTGCGCACATGCACACAGGGGTGCCAGTCCAATGAGCTGGTCAGCAGCGTGTGTGTGCGCGAGTGCGTAAGTGCATGCGTCGGACGCGTGTGCAAGGGCACGCGCCAGATGCGTGTGCGTGCTCGTGCTAGACAGTGCTTGATACCAATGGGCCTTTATAAAGACAGCAGCTGCACGAGTGCAGTGCTGTTTGATCTGCAGATTATGTGTCCTGATACCTGTACCTGCCATCTGATCATCTGTATTCACCCGGCTCTGTTGACCTACCTGATATCTCCAATCCTGACCTCGGCTTGCCTGACCCTGCTAAAGAGACTTCCTTGCTTGATATCCTGTTGCCAACCTCTGCCTGTTTATCTGACCTGCTCCTTCTTACAGCCCTACTCGCCTGACTACCTGTGTTTGACCTGGCTTGTCTCAGCTTGCTCCAGCCTGCTGCTACTGCTGTACCATCCAGCTCACCGGGTCGCTGACCTGCATCTGCCTCTGCTGATATCGGCATCCCGGACCTACCTGGTGGCTCATCATCCACCCATCTGTGCCAACTATCACAGATTCCACAGGCACTCCTACCTCGCTGAACTCTCAAGGCCACTGTTCCCACTTCAGTGGCTCCTGAACCAGGGCTGTAAGAGAGGTCTCCTCTTACGAGTCAGACTCCACCACAAGGTACATAACAGGCACCTCGACAGATAGGTAATCCATAGGAATGAACTAAGGATTAGCGTAAACCTGGGGGAAACTGTGACATGACAGCTAGTTGCTGCCCCAATCTGTTGTGGTCATGGAATTTCCTATCCTGTAGCCACACAACAAACAGCCAGGGATGCTGATGGATCATATTGGGGGTTATTTATAAAAGGCAAATTCACTTTGCACTGCAAGTGCAAATTGCACTTGAAATTGCACTGAAAGTGCACTTGGAAGTGCAGTCACTGTAAATCTGAGGGGTAGATCTGAAATGAGAGGAAGCTCTGCTGATTTTAGCATCCAATCATGTGCAAGTTAAAATGCTGTTTTTTATTTTTCTTGCATGTCCCCCTCAGATCTACAATGACTACACTTCCAAGTGCACTGTAGTGTAGTGCAAAGTGGATTTGCCTTTCGTAAATAACCCCCATTATGTCAGTAATGCTATTACTGAGATATTGATATGATAAGTGTAACTCCACTCTGAGTTGTGTACTGGTGCTCATTGCTTCCTTGCTGTCATCAACTTGCTTTTTAATTACATTCTGGGGGTGGGGGGGGGTGCTCTTCAAAGAGAGAAAGTCAAAGAAACACAAATCAATGTGAGTGTGTTCTTTACATGTAGCACCCTGATGTCTAGGCAGGGTTGCTCCTAAGTTTGCCTGCCAGGTATCAATGCCTTGGCCACCCTAAGTCTGAAATTGCTGCACATTGCTGCACTTCTCTCTTCTGTCACTAGATGGCCGGGTATCTGGTGACATTAGATAAGACAAGGGCATTGCAAGGACAGATTAGGTATTGATAGGGTATCTCAGCCAATGGACAGGGATTTTCTTGTGTCCCTTGGCCTGTTGGGAGAGCCTATTTATTTGGGTGAGATCAGGTGATCTGTATTCTGTGTCACCTGGACGGCTGTCTGGGTGGACGTGTGTTGTGCTGCCAGGCCGGAGTTTGGGCCTATCCTGGGCACATCTGGCTGCTAGGCTGTCTGAGGGCCTATCCAGAAGCAAGTGAGCAGCGTAGGGTTGAGACTGCGGCTTGCAGTCCAACCAGAAGTAACGGTTCTGCTGGCCAGAGAACCTGTCGTAGTCAGAGGTAGAGGGGAAGCTGTTGCCACTAAGGGATCAACTACCTTGTTACCAGGGACCACAGTGAGTAGCTGAAGCAAGTACCGAAGCAGCATTCTCACCAACCGGGGACGGTGAAGAATTGGGAAACTTCCGCAGGTGCCAAGGCAGGGACCCAGCCAGTGGGGTGACGCTTGAGGAATATCTCGAGTGCCAAGCCAGGGACCCAAGCGGGGGTGATGCTTGAGGAAGATATTAAAGTAAAAAGATTAGAAGAGCTCACGAGATTCAGTGGCAGTGAATCAGCAAACCTAGTGAGAGAGTCTGCGAGCTCAGTGGGCTGAGAGTCTACAAGAAGTGACTGTATAAAAGTAAAGGAGTTTGTTATATTCTGCATTCTGTGTTAGGAACTGTTCTAAGACTGTTGCCATAGGAGACAGCGCTCCTACACATGCAGATGTTGAGTCTTGCTGGATGCCTTTCCCTGCATGGCTTTCTACCTGTAGAAGTCTCGGAGTCTGCTAATTAACATTGCAACTTCCTAAGGGTGTCCTGGCCATAAACCCTCTCTTCCACTGTTCTGTTCAAGAGAAAATAACTCTCTTTGCATTCAAGAAGTGTCTGGCGCCTATGAATCTACCTTACATTACACCCACTATGCTTTGCAACCCATACAGAAGAATGTCAGCTGTCCTTGGCCCTGGAGGATCTCATTAGACTAAAGGAGGCCTGGGAACTTGCTACATGCACATCCTTGGCTGGTACGAAAAGTGGATGACAGTTACCCCATTTTTACATTTATGAGTACGAAACATACAGTAACTATTTTTGTATTTCCATATTTTCACAAAAAAATTGAATTAATAAAAAAGTAGCACATAGCTTACAGTATATATACTATAATATACAGTTGACAAGCACCATCTACAAAGGTGTTTTAATAGTCTGTCAAGTTCAGTTGATCTACTTACCCCTGGCCTAACATTACAGATGATTTTTTTGCTAGTTTATGGTCCATTGAGGTTTTCCTGTGACCACGACAACTATCGAATTTCTTGCGATATTTAGGTTAGTGAGATTACAGAACACCAATTATAGATGTGACCAGTGAGTATTTTATCTATGAATAACATTGCCAGTCCAAGTGACTATGAAATAACAACCTCAATTATATTGGGTGTGAGAAATGCCAGAGTACGCAGTGTTTGCTCTCTCTTATCCCTGGGGCTCAGCTTGTAATATGACTGGTATCCATGTGTAACAAATAGTGTTGTTCACTGGACTGGAAGATAATAAATAGATCTAAGTTGGTGATTTACCGAAGGGTGCTTGAAACATATTCACCCAATAGTAAGTGAAACTTAGATACAAATTCTGCTAAGCTGATATTTGCAGATCATGTACTGTGAGTAAATTTTTCCAATATGGATATGAGATGTAGTATAAGCTTAAAGGGCTAGTAGGCTTATTTTACAGATTGGCATGTATAAAAGCATTCACAAATATGTACGTGCTTCCAGAGATTGTTAGAACAGAAAAGTTAAATAAACAATGCATTAAAAAGGACCTAAGTGGTGGCTGGAAGATCTATTTAATAATAATCTAGCAGCAGCGGGATAGGTGGCTGAACACAAATCAACAGAATGTATGAAGCAGATGCAGGGAACATTAAGGAGCACAGTAGTGAAATCACCAAATCTCACTCCATATCTTGTGAGACTATCAGTCACAGGCAGCAGTGCTTTAAATTGTACACTTCAGGTATGCAGCTATGAGGCTGTAGGCACAGCAGTATCCTGCTTTTTTGCAGGAGCAATTCCAAGAAAAAGACATATTTTTTCATGGTACTTCCTAGCCAAAATTTACATTTTTAGATACAGTGCTTCCTATACCATAGCAAATCTTCATTGTTGGAGTTCAGGTCCACTTTAATGGTTGCATTTTGTTTGGGTTCAATGGTTCATTCAGTTTCTCTGATTCTATGGGGTTGGCTGAATTAAACTGAAAGACTGTTTACTTAACAAATTGATTGCTCATTTTACAAAGTGTATGTTCACTTATGCCCCGTACGCACTATTGGAAATGCCGCCAGCAAAACTCTGATGAGAGCTTTTGGTCGGAAAATGTGTGTATGCTCCATCGGACTCTTGCTAGCGGAATTCCAGCCAGCAAAAGATTGAGAGCAGGTTCTCTATTTTTCTGTCGGAAAAAGTTCCTATCCGAAAATGCGATCGTCTGTATGCAATTCCGACACGCAAAAAATCACGCAGAATCAAATATGAGACGGAAGCACTCGGTCTGGTAAAACAAGCGTTCGTAATGGAGATAGCACATTCATCTCGCTGCAAATTATTTGATCTTTTAATGCAGTGCATTCTTTTATTCTTTATAATGCTAGAATAATGAAGTTGTTTTGCTGCTGATATTCACACAGAGTTCTTACAAACGTATTTCTTTATTATTTCTCGTTATCTCATGAAAAATCTTTTGTTTTTAAAGCCAGATCTCCATAATAATGTTTAGAATTATTTTTTATAGTCATATTTTTTTTATTTTTAATCAAGATCTCCTGTTTTTTGGATTATTTTTAAATTAGTTTCTAGTGATCTCCATAATTTTTTTTTGGTGTGTCAAGTTTCCACAACAACAACATTATTATCTTGTATTTTTATAAAGCTCAAAGGAGGTTGGTTTGTGTTGGTGTCCCTTGTTAAGTTGACGTTGTATTTTTGAAATGTACCTGCCTACTCACAAACAAACTGTCCTTTTTGAAGAGAAACACATAGGCAAGTATTTTCATTTTAAAAAATCTCCATTTATTCTGGCTCATAACAAAATAAGAAACTGCTTGAATTTGCGAAGCCTTTAGCCCCCAGGGCAGACATCAACTCTTTGTAAATTAAAATTGGTAGCCTGAGAAGTCCATATAATAGGGAGCACAATCTGGTCCAGGACTCCCAGAGATCAGGAACAGCAGCAGATAACATATATGTCCCCAGGCTGTGGTACTACAACAGGCTGCATCTTCTGTCAGACCAGACTGAACCCAGGCCATCACTTTCTTGTCTTCCCTGCAGCCTTCCCTCCACGATCCCTGCAGCCTACCCTGCAGCCTTCCTTGGAGGCTGTGGCTCTGGAGGTTGACTTGTGGCAGGAGGAGGAGGATGGGCGATGCACATAAGTGCATGTTCTCACCAATTTGGTTCCTCAACCCTTTCCGAAGGGCGTGAAAAATTAGATTCTCACACATGAAACATTGGCCCTCCTCCATTTGCTGCAATTTGGCAGCTACATAGCAGCCATAGGCCTCTACAGCGTTGGGGGATGTTTTCAGGGCCGCACTAGCCTCTTTAATGAGGCCCAGTGCTGCCTCCTCCACATCACTCTCCTTCCTGGCCCTTTTTGTTGTAAGGCAGAGGGGAGGCACCTGGAATTGGGTGAGGCTACAGGGCCCCACCACCTCCTGGCTGACACTTACCCCTGCCTCCTCTTGGCTGACACCTGTGTGCCACATTCCAGAGCATCGTCCTGGCTGAGGTCTTCCTGTGTATGAAAAAGGGACATAGTTTTAGTTTTTGGTTCATCAATCACACACAATTTTCAGCTCATAACTGTTGAAAATTGAATGTTAACAAATAGAAAAGACTATTATTCTCAGCCCAGCATTTTTCATTCTTGTAACAATCATTTTTGGCCCCTACTGTCTATTGATATGTAAAACACTTTTTGTTAAATCATTCATTTGTTATCAATAATAACATCTAGTTAACAACAATAATTTTTGGACAATAAATATGTTAAAAAATACTATACCTGGCTCTAGCTGGGCTCCTCCACTTCTTCCAGGATGGAAGGTCCAGGTTGGTCCTCGGAAACCTCAGCTGGGGTTGAGGGAAGGCTGGATGGAAGTGTAGAAAGTGATTCCCTGGCTTCCATCTGGTTTTCCAGAAACCGAATCCTGTTGTAGTACCACAGACTGGGTACATACACAGTTGACGTCAGCCATGTTGACGTCTGATGACAAAACGCATAGGGCGGGGTTGCGAACATCTTTGCGTCACTTCCGGTCAGCCGAAAATAGGATTCTGACGGCATCCATTCACTCATGTTTACATGCTCTAATTATCTGTATAACATGTGATTACATCTCTTAATTAACATATTTTAAATACGGCACGGACTAGGGGTTTCAAGGATTGCTACACAGTGGCAGATACTGTGACCGCGCAGTACCCCTGGGGGGGGTGAGGCTATTCGGTGAGTGCATTCACATTAGGAGCACAAATAAGGATCACCAACACCAGCTGTCACCTAAATAAGAAGTTTTTCAGAAAAGCATCATCCACCAACGAGCACTGGACACTTTTTGAGCACAAGTCACTTTGTTTGTGTATATTTCATCAGCAAGCACTGGACACTTCAGCACAAGTCACTTTGTTTGTGTATACTCAGTTTATTAAGTTATTTTCACTAGAAAAATGTAACAATTATCACTTATTGTTTAAATTAATTTTGTTTAACACCCGCCAGAGGGTATAACACACTTCAAATCACATCATTTGAACTAGGGTATTTTTAGTTTATGATTATCGCCATCTCACAGTCCTATTCTTTTGTGCTTAAATACACTGTTTTGTCAATTTTAATTTTGTTTAGTGACTGGCAGAGGGTGTAAGACATTTCAAATACACCCATTTCAAACCAGGACACAGTCAGTTTTCTTTTTTTTATTTATACAGTGTCACACATGCACACAAGCTTTTGTTCACAACACAAGCACTGGTTTTATGTAGAGGGTGTAGCACAATTAACACCACAGCAATGGAGTTGCTGCTCCCTTCACCTATTTTTTTGTATTCCATCACCCAGATTCATAAACTAGTTTTATAACATACATTTATTCCTTCTCTTAAACTTGGGCGCACCCAGTAGAGGGTAATATATTTAAACATCAGCATCACTTCATGAGGTATTATACCCTGCAGAGGGTGTATATACATTGATATTGACATTTTCTGTTAAGGATTTATTTGCATACTCTTTTGGTACTTTGTTTATTGATTCTTTTACATACCCACACCTGGTCCTGTTGGACTGCAGAGGGTGCAACACAGTAGGTTTACCATAAGGGGCTTTTAACCTCCCATAAATTTCTCATATCCCTGTATCTGTCTATGAACTGGCCCATGAATTCAGGGTCTTTGAATTGTTTCATATTTGCTGCAAGACAAAACACAAGCCAAAAACACGAATATCAGGCTAAACTATCCTAATCTTATCCCAATATAGGCCCCAATCTCGAATCAGTATAGGCCACTGATGTCCCAAGTTAAAATGTTACCTTCGTTATAACGTAAGGTGCTTCCGGTCCTCCTTCCTCTGCACACAGAACATAGGTACGACACACGCGTGTTAGCTTTATATACACTGTGCATGCGCGAAACTCCGCCCGCGCCTTACGTTCTTTCTAGTATATTCCCCGTCCCTTCTCTTTCGCCGCAGTGGGAGATGAACATGGTGGAGACACAGCAGGTGCGTAATAGCAATAACAAGGAGGAGAAAAGCCCGGAGCCAGAAATGTCCCGATCCCGGAGGAGAAGACTTAAGGCCTCAAATATGGCCTTTGTAGTGATGATGGACAGCTTGAAGAGGGCCGACTATGATGGGAAGTTTGGACCATACCTAAACCCAAATGTGAGAAAGACCAAGATCATGACTAAAGTTGTGAAGAGTCTGCACAGGAATTTTGGGGTACGACGATCCAAGGAGCAATTGAGGAAATGCTGGTCAGACCTGAAATTGAGGGAGCAGGATCAGTACAGAAGGATCAAGAAAGTGCTTCTAAAACGTAAGTAGTTGTCGTGTGTTTCTATTATTATTATTATTATTACTACTTGCATGCTGCTCCATGTGCTTTTCTTTACTGTTGTACAGTTTAAATTGGCAACTTTCAGGCTCGTGGGCACAGTAATCGCTCGCAGTAAACATCATTTGTTCGCCAACTAAATACAATGTTTTTGGCAGATACAGAGTTAACTACATTTGGTCATGCTAATTTGTATTAAAAGAAGTTTAGGACATTGTTGTCTAGATGTGTTACTAGACAATTATGTGTAACTAGAATGAAATGAAAACTTGATTCAGTGTAATGTAAAGAGAGGACACTCAGCAGCTGTTTACACATCTGGACTCAGGAGCACTAGTGTGGGACACAAGAACAAACTTTTTACAGTGTCCCACACAGGTGCTCCAGTGGATACTAGGGATGTCTACATGTGTGAAAGTTGTCCAAAAAAGGTAAGTATTCCAGCTTTGTTAAGGGAATAAATCATGTCTTCAGTTTGGAACTCTGCCCAAATAGACAATTGTACCCCACTCCGAAGCAATGTTTCATATTCATATTTCTGGCCACAAATATCAGTGTGCTAAGTATACCTTTTGTTTAATTCTCATAGGGACGTCTGAGGACACCAGGGACCCCCCACCTACTAAAGAAGGGGAACTCAGCACACAACCAGAGGATGTGGAGGAAGGAGAGGTGGAAGAAGTGGTTGAAATAGTGACCACAACAGGTGAGTGTCTGAGACCACAGCTTCAGGTAATAGATGTATGCCTGCATATTTATAATACATGGTGTGTATTTTACTTTTAGGTGATGTGCATGTTGTGGAAGAACAATCTACTCCTTGGAAAAAACCAAGGAGATTGAACAAAGAATGAAGAACATTATTGATGTATTAGGGAGAATCTAAATCCAAAAAGTACAAGAACGCACTGAAAACCAGATACAAACCCACAAGCACAAACTGAACAGTAGTAACGGACTGAAAAGCACGAGACAAAAGCACAAATCGTCTCTCACCAAACTTCTACTAACACGAGATTAGCAGAAGGAGCCCAATGGGTGGCGCACTGGCTATTGAACTTCCTTTGTCTAGTGCCGTTGTACGTCACTGCATTCTTGACTGTGGGAATTTGGTGTGACCGTGTGTATACAAGATAAGCTTGAGTGGAATCCCGTCGGAAAAGCCATCATAGCTTTTTCCGACCAAAATTCCGATCGTGTGTACAAAGCATAAGTTTAAACCGGCCATAGACAGTCCAAATCTTGGCCAGTTCAGCAGGGACCAGCTGAGATTCGAACCCTGTATGGGCAGAATGATTGTACCCAAGCTGATCAACAGATCAGCTTGGGTACAACCAGTATGTCTGATTTTTCATGCTAGTTATAACCACTACCAGTAAATCACTGTGTGCTCTCCTGGCAGAGATGTCTCCCAGCGCCCCTCCAGCCAGGAGAGCACAAAAGCTCAGTGGGAGGCATTTCCCCATCAACACACCCATGGTTGCAGAAAAGAAAATCGCACCATTTTTGGCCGGCTTTAGTTAAAACTAAACTAAAGGGGGGGATACTCACCTTCCCAGTGTTCACTCGCTGGAACGTCATCTTCTCCTGTATTCCGGGTTTTGGCTATCTTCATTGGCCAGTGCAAACAATGTCACTCCTGCGCATGCACAGGAGCTAGTCATCCCTGCACACAGGATCGGCCCAGCCCAGCCCATTTACAGTCCGAGGATCACTGTGAGCAAGCAGGCAGATACAGCATCTCACAAAAATGAGTACATCTCTCACACTTCTGTAAATATTTTTGTAGCATCCTCTACCTTAGGTAGGTAGGTTGCTAGAGTAGTTGTGATTTTTGTTACAGCCAGTACAGGTACATTTCAGCAGGCCTAGCTGTGAGCTAGGCCTGCTTGTTTTTGATCTGGGGGCTGGGAGTGGTTTTGAGTATAGCAACAGGTGACTGACATGTACTTAAACTCTCTGGTGCCTCCTCTGTTTCTAGAGGGTTTCTGGAAAAGAGGCAGGGCAGAGAATCGGAATGTCATGGAGTGTATCTGGGAGCCCTGACCAATCCAAACCTAGGATTGGCAGGGGGCAGGCCTCTCTATATATACTCATGGTCAGCCTGCTTTGAGAGGAGTTGTCGGGTGGAAGAACTAGTGATGGAGTGTTAGGCTGTCGTGGCACTTGAGGGAACCCCCTTTCTGGGGGGGTGAACTTGGGTCGGGAGCTCGGGAACTGGGAAGGAACTTCTCCATACATGGTCATAAAGAGCTGTCAGGAGCAGGAAGAGGACAGCAGGGAACATTGCCGGGCAATTCACTAGGAAGGATCCATTCTGGTGTTGGTGAGTGACAGGCACAGTGGAGAAGTCTTGGAGAGACATGTCAGGAGTGGATGTGTAGCCAGAGGGAGAGGCTGTGATGTCACCTGTGTTTGAGTCAAGTTGCTGCAGCCTGGAGGGTTGGCAGGACTTGCACAGGACTGTCTGGGACCAGTAGTCCACCAAGCTTTGCAGCTAGCAGAAGAAGTATTATTTTCTTCACTACCAGTTGCTAAATCAATGGGGATTGCAGACCCCTGACAGCAAATTGCTATTATTGAAATGTTAGGACTTATTCGAAGTGGGGCCTAAACACGTACTAGCTGTATCAGGAAACTTTGATTGCACAGTAGAGAAAGTGGAGTTTACTCAAGTGATGTGCTGGAGGAGTATGGAGAGCTTTAGAGACTGCCAATATAGATTCACAATCGTTTGTTCAATTCAACAAGATAAATCTGGGCATCCCATGTCCCTTTTCCCCAATCCAAGTTAAATCCCCTAAATAAAAACAACAAAAACAAGCTAAAAGGACTGTTCATTGACTGGCAATGTCTGCATGAAGTGAATGCCTGGCCAAGCAGGGTGATGCGTGGGACTACTACATTCAGCGACCCCACAGGGCACTGCTATATTTTATTATATCTTTTCATGTGACAACACTGACGAAATTACACTTTGCTACAACGTAACTACTTCAGACCCGGAAGGATTTACCCCCTTTCTTACCAGAGCACTTTTTGCGATTCGGCACTGCGTCGCTTTAACTGACAATTGCACGGTTGTGCGACATTGCACCCAAACAAAATTGATGTCCTTTTTTCCCCACAAATAGAGCTTTTTTTGGTGGTATTTGATCACCTCTGCGGTTTTTATTTTTTGCGCTATAAACAATTTTGAAAAAAAAACCGCATTATTTTTTACTTTTTGCTATGATAAATATCCCCAAACATATATAAAAAAACATTTTTTTCACCAGTTTAGTCCGATACGTATTCTTCTACATATTTTTGGTAAAAAAAAAAAAAAAAATCGCAATAAGCGTTTATTGATTGGTTTGCGCAAAAGTTATAGCGTCTATACAAAATAGGGGATAGTTTTATGGCATTTTTATGAATATTTTTTTTTTTTACTAGTAAATGGTGGTGATCAGCGATTTTTATCATGACTGCGACATTATTGCGGACACATCGGACAATTTTGACACATTTTTGGGACCGTTGGCATTAATACAGAGATAAATTTTATAAAATTGCATTGATTACTGTAAAAATGTCACTGGCAGTGAAGGGGTTAACCACTAGGGGCGGTGAGGGGTTAAGTGTGTCCTGGGTAGTGATTCTAACTGCCTGGGGGATGGGCTAGCAGTGACACGACACTGATCGCTGATCCCAATGACAGGGAGCAGACGATCAGTGTCCTGTCACTAGGCAGAACGGGGAGATGCTGTTTACATCGGCATCTCCCCGTTCTTCAGCTCCATGACAGGATCACGGGTGTCCCAGCGGCGACCGAGTCCGCGGGTCCTGCGGGCATGGTCACGGAGCTCACGGCAGGCGCACGCGTGTGCACGGCTGGGAATTCAAAGTAACGTACAGGTACATTACATTGTCCAGCCATGCCATTCTGCCGACGTATATGTGCTGACAGCGGTCGGCAAGTGGTTAAAGTAGTGAGTGTACAGCTTGTATAACAGTGTAAATTTGCTGTACCCTCACAATAACCCAAACACACAGCCATTAATGTCTAAACCGCTGCCAGAAAAATTGAGTACACCCCCAAGTAAAAATGTCCAAATTGGGTCCAATTAGCCATTTTCCCTCCTCGGTGTCATGTGGCTCATTAGTGTTACTCAGGTGTGAATGGGGAGCAGGTGTGTTAAATTTGGTGTTATCGCTCTCACTCTTTCATACTGGCCACTGGAAGTTCAACATAGCACCTCATGGCAAAAAACTCAATAAGGATCTGAAAAAAAGAATTGTTGCTCTACATAAAGATGGCCTAGACTATAAGAAGATTGCCAAGACCCTGAAACTGAGCTGCAGCATGGTGGCCAAGACCACCATACAGCGGTTTAACAGGACAGGTTCCACCCAGAACAGGCCTCGCCATGGTCGACCAAAGAAGTTGAGTGCAGGTGCTTAGCGTCATATCCAGAGTTTGTCCTTGGGAAATAGACGTCTGAGTTCTCCCAGCATTGCTGCAGAGGTTGAAGGGGTGGGGGGTCACTCTGTCAGTGCTCAGACCATACGTCACACACTGCATCAAATTGTTCTGCATGGCTGTCGACTCATAAGGAAGCATCTTCTAAAGATGAGGCACAAAAAAAGCCCGCAAACAGTTTGCTGAAGACAAACAGACTAAGGACGTGGATTACTGGAACCATGTTCTGTGGTCTGATGAGACCAAGATAAACTTAATTTGGTTCAGATGATATAAAGCGTGTGTGGCTGCAATCAGGTGAGAAGTACAAAGACAAGTGAGTCTTGCCTATAGTAAAGTATGGTGATGGGAGTGTCATGGTCTGGGGCTGAATGAGTGCTGCCATCACTGGGGAGCTACAGTTCATTGAGGGAACAATGAATGCCAACATGTACTGTGACATACTGAAGCAGAGAATGATCCCCTCCCTTCGGAGACTGGGCTGCAGGGCAGTATTCCAACATAACGACCACAAACACACCTCCAAGACGACCACTGCCTTGCTAAAGAAGCTGAGGGTAAAGGTGATGGACTGGCCAAGCATATATCCATATCTAAACCCTATTGAGCATCTGTGGGGCATCCTCAAATGGAAGGTGGAGGAGTGCAAGGTCTCTAACATCCACCAGCTCCGTGATGTCATCATGGGAGGAGTGGAAAAGGACTCCAGTGGCAACCTGTGAAGCTCTGGTTTGCTCCCTGCCCAAGAGGGATAAGGCGGTGCTGGAAAATAATTGTGGTCACACAAAATATTGACACTTTGGGCCCAATTTGGACATTTTCACTTAGGGGTGTACTCACTTTTGTTGCCAGCGGTTTAGACATTAGTGGCTGTGTGTTGAGTTGTTTTGAGGGGACAGCAAATTTACACTGTTACAAGCTGTACGCTCACTACTTTACATTAAAGCAAAGTGTCATTTCTTCAGTGTTGTCACATAAAAAGATATAATAAAATATTTACAAAAATGTGAGGGATATCTTTTGTGAGATACTGTATGTTCTATTGCAAAATAACCATTGCTTGTCTCTTCTACTATAAAATGTCTTTCTAGTCACAGTGTATCATAGTGGAAATTGACTTCCACTTTAATAAGGCAGAGCTATGTTCACTTTGAATAACTAAGATATGACTTATTGGCAATGTTAATGATAGAAATCAGAGGCCAGTGGCCATTGTAAGATGTAGTAGTGGCAGATATGTAATCTCTGATGTAGCCTTTGTAGATTCATAATATGGACAGAGGTGTCTGTCACTGCAGGCTTCAGTGGTCATTGTGGGGAAGCCTGTATCTCAGTGAAATGCTATACTTTTTGTAAGACAAGGTATGCCATTGTGGCAGTTCTCTCTGGCTACTGCTGGCTCCAGACTCTGTGATCCTAAATTTTGGTTTACTTTCAACATAAACATTTGAACTTACCACTTTCTTTCTTGTTTCCTAACCATGATAATACTTAAGGAAAATCTGTTTAGAGAGAATAATGGAGTCTGCCATTGCAAAACTCCCTTTTTAAAGATGTTAGTTTGGTGGCTGTCATGCTGATGCTTTAGCTTTAATGCTGCCATCAATAACCCAGATGAAGTATAGAGATAAGTAGTTCTGAAACTTTCTTAAACACACATTTACAGCATGCTTGTTCTAAGTAAGTGACTTAAAAGTAATTAAGTCAGACATAGAAAGGCAAGTAGCATTTTTAAAAGGAGGCCAGCAAAGGAAGCTCCTGTACTACTTTAATTTCTTTTTGAAGTCCAATTGAAGTAATAGAAATAGAATTTGTCAAATAGATTGTACTATTAAAAGGTTAGTTCAGATTTTCAGAAAAAAATGAAAGTGAACTAACTCTTTACATCCTCCCCTCCCCCCTCCCATCCATCCCCATTGCACTTACCTTCATGGGTGATAGAGTTTCACCATCTACCCTGGCCTGGGGGCTTGACAACTGCACTGTTCTTCCTCGTCTTTCACTAGGGACAAATAAGATTGGTTCTGTTTGTCAGCACCAGCATCCTGACCAGAACTGCTCTGATCCGATTATCCTCTTTGCTGTTTATCGAGTCTCAGAATGTGGGCAGACCCTCTAAGTCATCGTGTACAATGCAATACCAGCATTGCATGTGATGATGTCAGCGAGGGAGGAAGGGCGCAAGAAAAGGAATGGCTTTGTGGGACTGGGTGACTATCCCAGGACCAGCAGGAAAAAAGCATGTAGGACTAAGGAATAAAGTAAGTATTCCTCAGCAGAACACACACCTAGACAAAACGAGCAGTAATTAAAGAATGTATAGAGTGGAGGGGCACCCTCATTGCATTTTTAGTGGTATAGAACTATAAAAAGAAAACGTTATGATAATTCATTTGGACTTTCAAACCTTTTCATCATAACCATTGTCTTCGCTATTTAGCAAATAACTTTTACAATTTACTGTGTCCCCTATTACACTCTTCTAGTACTTGTTATAAATTAAATGTACAAAATGATTTACATATTAGATAAACTTGCATTGCCCCTAAGAATGACATATTGCAGCATCTGTATTTCAAAGCTTGCAAGAAATCTTTTCTAATTGGAATATTTTATTTTTTCTCTAGCTGCACCAAAATAATTTACACTGGCTTTTTATTTGTTTGTAAATGCTTAGACAAATTAATAAATTACACTATAAACGTTCAACTGTTGAAAGCTGAACTTCAGGCAAACAGCTAAATTAACAGTTGAAATAAATATGTGAACTGTCTTAACTGCCACAGGATTAGTAATTTGTTTAGTCACTCTGCCAATGTGACCAAGGCACCCCTGCCAGGTAGCACAGTCTAGCGCTGCCACCTCTGTGACCTCTCTGCATGACACATTGCAATTGAGTAATACTCCTGATTTAGGACCTGCCACAACCTGAGAATGTACTATGAAGTAGCAGCAGCATGATGATTAAGGCTGACCATTCATTATACAATTTTCTTGTTCAATTATCCTTTAGATTTACCAAAACCATATAATATGAGGCCAAACCTAAACATTTGTATGCAATCAGGCAGGTCCTTACATCACAGAGTTGAAGGTAAATCTAAAGGAAATTGATTAAGAAAATTGTATAATGTATGACCAGCTTTAGTCAATACCTGTGCTCTCTCCTAATTTCAGCAACTTTTCAGTCTTTAGGTGGAACACCCTGAGCCTGGGTTCACACTTGTGCGGTGCGAATTGAAGCTCAGGTTTCACTGGCAAGATAAAAATCTGTTGTTCAAAGGTTTCTCTGCATTGTAGCTGCGGAGCAGTGAGCAGGGAGAGGGGGAGGGAGGGGGGGAGGTGTAGTAAAGAAAGGGAGAATATCCTTGTTCAATGCATATGCGAATCAGATGCGTTCCCATAGGAGATAATGGGCTTGTAATTCACACTGCAATGCTCAAAAAACACACACTTTTTTTGTGCAATGCGCAGTGCGAATGCAACGCACATATGTAAACCAGATGCATTCAAATGAATGCATTTTAAAATGTCCTGTGAATTGGATGCAATGTAAGCTGCACCTAATTTGCATAGGTGTGAATGGGGGGCTAATACAAAAGAGCCTGACTTAACTGCTTGCTGACCAGATGCTGTCTTTATAATGCGGCAGGTTGGCACGATCCCACGAATCGCTGTAGGTGTACGTTGGCTTGTGAACTCACTTTTGTGGGCGGGCGTCTGCCGCGGGAGGCATACACGCTCTTCCATTGGCCAGCGGAGGAGCCAATCGGTGATTGTTCCCTGCAGTGACAGAACGGGTATCTGCCTATGTGCCTGGAGATCACACAGATCCTATCTTTCTGCTATGCAGGAACATGGATCGGTGTGTTTCCCCAGTCACACAGTCCCCCATACATTTAGAAAACACAAACGTGGAACACATTTAACCCCTTGATCACCCCTGATGTTAACCCCTTCCCTGCCACTGTCATTAGTGCAATAACAGTGCATATTTTTAGCACTGATTACTGTAATAATGTCTCTGGTTCCCAAAAAAGTGTAAAAAATGTCAGTTAGGTGTCCAATCTGTCGCAGCCCTGTTAAAAATCACTTTTACTAGTAAAAAATAAATAAACAATAAAAATGTCATAAATCTATCCCCTATTTTGTAGATGTGATAACTTTTGTGTAAACCAATCAATATATGCTTATTGCATTTTTTTTTTTTACTTTCAAAGTATTTTATTTTCAACAAGTGTACATAACAATTTATTGTGTTTCATTTACAATAAAACCTGGATGATGACTACACATATGAGCAGCATGTGGCTCCAAATCTACTGATACGAGGAGGGGATGGCTTTAATCATGGCGTCAGCTAGACAGGCAGCTTACATAAAATTCCTAGCTGGGCATTCCCAGGGCCGCCCAGGTTTATTGCATTTTTTTTTAACCAAAAATATGTAGCAGAATACATATTGGCCTAAAGTGATGAATATTTTTATTTTTTTTAATTTTGGAAATGTTTTATAGCAGAAAGTTTTTTTTTTCAAAATTGTCACAATTTTTTTGTTTATAGCGCAAAAAAAACAAAACGCAGAGGTGATCAAATATCACCAAAAGAAAGCTCTATTTGTGGGATAAAAAGGACATTAATTTTGTTTGGGTACAGCTTCACACGACCACGCAATTGTCAATTAAAGCGACATAGTGCTGTATCGCAAAAAATGGCCTGGTCATTAAGGGGGTAAATCCTTCCGGAGCTGAAATGGTTAAAGTGCTGCCTCCCCTAGTCGAAATGCTGCTGTGCAGGTGAATATAGGATACTGATTATAACAGTTTATATCTGTGTATATCTTATAAAAATACTTATTTTTTTTTTCATTTTATTGAACATATAACTGTATTAAATGGTGGTTTTTAAAATTTTCCCAAAGTTCAGCTTTAACAGCCTTATGGGAGCAAAATAGTAGATTTTTAGCTAATTGTCAATGATGAATGCACGCTAAAATGTGGTGCTCATGGAGGTAACAAAAACTGCAGGAATGGGAAACAAGCTTCCAGAAACCAAATGACTACAGAAGAAGATCTCTCATTTACAGCCAAAGAGACTGGTTTAATGTATAGCATTATTTTTACCGCCCCCAAAAATGTAATGGTAGTATTTCTAAAATCAGTGTTTACATAGGGCTCTATAACTGTAAGTTACTGTGCATATTTCTTTCTAGCTATAGGACAGCAATAATACAAGAGTAAGTTACACATGGAAATTTTCAACTGTAAAACAAAGTGAGTGGCTATAAACTTAGCCAATACTTTATAAATAGGAAAAGAATCTCTTTGGGGTTTACATTCTTTATGATAATTCCATTTGACTATCTGTTTGCCTTTCCTAGAGCTCTTATCTGAAAGATACATTGAATAAAATCCAGTAAAAATGATTTTCTGTCTCTATCAAGCCCCCTGTATATTCACTATTTACTCCTGTCATTATGCTGACAGTCATTGTCAGATACAATTACAAGTTTAAATTGGGTGTTCTGCCTGTAACAAACCTTTTAACAGCAGAGTATATTCCCCCTATCTATCACCATGGCAGGATCCTGTACACTATACCATTACTGAGAGAAAATGTAAAATATGCTTGTCACCCATGTATTCTGAAGACAGCCATCTCTGTGCATGAAATCAATATTCAACATTTCGGTTCAAGATGAACTAGATGCATTATTGTGGCTTGAACCAAGAAGTCTTGCAATTTACAGCCGAGTCACAAATCTCTTGTAAATTTTAGATCTGAATCTAGATTATGTTTTCTTTAGATTAAATTTAGCAACATGTTATATGTTACACCCGCATTTAGGGTGTAACATGTTTATGCAGTGCCCCCTCACTCCCCCTTCCCTTTGAAAGTGGGCGTTCCTCTCCCCCACAGCCTCTGTCACCTTTTAAAATCAGCATTGCAGTGTGGGGCTCCTGCACAGCCACGGCATTCATTCACAGAGATCTACAAGTCCCATCTGCCACTGTGGCTGATTCAATGGACCATGAGGGTGCTGATTAGCACTCATGTAGTTCATTGAATTCTCTCCCAGCTTTCAAAATAAAAGCCCAAACAGAGGTATGGGCAAGAAAGCAGGAAGGAGTGGGCGCAGTAGCCCAACATTGTCCCACAATTTACTGATCACAGAAGCAATGCATTGGAGGCTCCCACAGGGAAAATACAGTAATAAATTCACATTTTTCTGAAAAATATGTGCATTTGTTATTTTTCCCTGAAAGGTGAACTTAGCCTTTAAATGCGTGTGTGTCATAATGTTATTACCTAAGGAGTTGCCTGAAAGGGTCATATTTTCCCACCCTTTAAATAAGTAAATACAGTATACATACCGTCTGCATATTTCAATGAAAAAAAAACAAAAACATGTTTTCTGGTAAAAGTATTCAGCAACTGATGTCCAAACATACATCCAATGGGGGACATTTAGCAAGCAAATTTATTTTTTTAAATTTAAAGCATTAATTGCAAATTAGGCTGTATCTCTGCAATAGATTTACAGACCTGTGCTTCTGTGTTCCTGGGTAGTCAAATACAAAAGTTTGCAAAGTTCAAAGACAGATATACTGTATTACTAAAGATAAGACAGATTTCCACTCTTATTCCACGTACACACAATCGGACATTCTGACAACAAAAGCCTGGATTTATTTCCGACGGATGTTGGCTCAAACTTGTCTTGCATACACACGGTCACACAAATGTTTTTGGAAATTCCGAACGTCAAGAACGCAGTGACGTACAACACGTATGACGAGCCGAGAAAAATGAAGTTCAATAGCCAGTGAGGCTCTTCTGCTTGATTCTGAGCATGCATGGAATTTTGTGCGTTGGAATTGTGTACACACGATCGGAATTTCCGACAACACATTTTGAGAACCAGAAATTCCAACAACAAATGTCTGATGGAGCCTACACATGATCGGAATTTCCGACAACAAGCTCGCATCGAACACTTGTTGTCAGAAATTCTGACCGTGTGTACACGGCATAAGCCTAGGTTCACTCCGGTGCAGTTAGTGCGTTGTGTTTGCAGGGGCACAGCAGCTCATTTATTTAGGGAAACAAGTCCCTGGACCTTTTATTAAAATACGCCCACATGGAGCTACATGGTGCATTTGCGTGCACTTGGTGCAAGAAATAATGGCACCCCCATGTGTTTGCAAAAGTGCAGCACATTTTCACTGTGGGTGTGTGGAAACACATGCAATTTACACGTGTAGCCGGGTGCTGCTCTGCATGTTAAAGGAAGAGTGGACTTGTGACTCTGTGCCCACTTTCCTTGCCTTCTCCCCCACTGCTGTGTGGTGTGAGCTGCTGGCTGCGGGCTATCCCCCCCCTGCCACTGCACTGTGACAGAGAAGCTCTGTGTGGAATCCCCTGCTCGCCTCTGCCCCCCCTCTATACTGGCAGCAGCAAACCTGAGCTAATCAGTGGCAGAGAGGATTTGCTATGCAGCTGCCATGGATTCTGGGAGATATAGTCCCCAAGGTGCACAGTGCAATACAAATAAATGGAGATGAATGGGCTGTGGACTATAAGGGACATAAGGTTTTGCACAACACAGGAGAGATATAACTTTTCCAGGCAATTCTGGAGAGATCTGTGTCATTTGCCAGGTGGAAGCAGAGTGTACAGACCTGCCATTTGGACCTGCCAGTGCCTACCGGAGAGGCAGCTACAGAGGAGAAAGAGCAGCCCAGGAACCAGAGTGTGCAGACCTGCTGCTGTGTCCTGAGCATCCAGAGAGCAGAGAGACTGTGCCACAGAGCATCACTGTGTCTTGGGACCAGAGCTGGGGAAAAATAAATAAAAAAGAATAAATTAAAAACTACTCACAAGCATGTGAAAGAAAACAGCAATATGAAAGCCTTTAGCTGATGGCAATCGGTCTGATGACAACAGTCTCCAGGTGGTAAATGAGAGGACATGAGAACCATTGCTGGCTGACACATTTCGAAGGGATGCCTTCTTCCTCAGAGCCTAGCAGTGCTACCTCCTTCAGATTCTTATATACAAGTGTGCATTCATAGAGCACCTCCCAGAAAGCCCCCCCCCACAACTGTGGGCGGTCCAATGGAGGGTCAGGGTTAGAATATATATATTATATATATATAGTGTATATAAAGTGTGCTGGGTTCCCATATTCCCATTGTACATTGCAGATGGTAATACAAACGTACATACCCATAGTTAGCAATCAATAGTCTCCATAGCCAGTGTAGGGGCCAGTCAGGTGCAATCAAGGCATATACAGTGGGGATGGAAAGTATTCAGACCCCCTTAAATTTTGCACTCTTTGTTATATTGCAGCCATTTGCTAAAATCATTTAAGTTCATTTTTTCCTCATTAATGTACACACAGCACAGCATATTGACAGAAAAAGACATAATTGTTGACATTTTTGCAGATTTATTAAAAAAGAAAATCTGAAATATCACATGGTCCTAAGTATTCAGACCCTTTGCTGTGAAACTCATATGTTTAACTCAGGTGCTGTCCATTACTTCTGATCATCCTTGAGATGGTTCAACACCTTCATTTGAGTCCAGCTGTGTTTGATTATACTGATTGGACTTGATTAGGAAAGCCACACACCTGTCTATATAAGACCTTACAGCTCACAGTGCATGTCAGAGCAAATGAGAATCATGAGGTCAAAGGAACTGCCTGAAGAGCTCAGAGACATAATTGTGGCAAAGCACAGATCTGGCCAAGGTTACAAAAAAAATTCTGCTGCACTTAAGGTTCCTAAGAGCACAGTGGCCTCCATAATCCTTAAATGGAAGACGTTTGGGACAACCAGAACCCTTCCTAGAGCTGGCCGCCTGGCCAAACTGAGGTATTGGGGGAGAAGAGCCTTGGTGAGAGAGGTAAAGAAGAACCCAAAGATCACTGTGGCTGAGCTCCAGAGATGCAGTCGAGAGAGGGGAAAAAGTTGTAGAAAGTCAACCATCACTGCAGCTCTCCACCAGTCGGGGCTTTATGGCAGAGTGGCCCGACAGAAGCCTCTCCTCAGTGCAAGACACATGAAAGCCCGCATGGAGTTTGCTAAAAAACACCCGAAGGACTCCAAGATGGTGAGAAATAAGATTCTCTGGTCTGATGAGACCAAGATAGAACTTTTTGGCCTTAATTCTAAGCGGTATGTGTGGAGAAAACCAGGCACTGCTCATCACCTGTCCAATACAGTCCCAACAGTGAAGCATGGTGGTGGCAGCATCATGCTGTGGGGGTGTTTTTCATCTGCAGGGACTGGACGACTGGTTGCAATCGAGGTAAAGATGAATGCGGCCAAGTACAGTGATATCCTGGACGAAAACCTTCTCCAGAGTGCTCAGGACCTCAAACTGGGCCGAAGGTTTACCTTCAAACAAGACAATGACCCTAAGCACACAGCTAAAATAATGAAGGAGTGGCTTCACAACAACACCGTGACTGTTCTTGAATGGCCCAGCCAGAGTCCTGACTTAAATCCAATTGAGCATCTCTGGAGAGACCTAAAAATGGCTGTCCACCAACGTTTACCATCCAATCTGACAGAACTGGAGAGGATCTGCAAGGAGGAATGGCAGAGGATCCCCAAATCCAGGTGTGAAAAACTTGTTGCATCTTTCCCAAAAAGCCTCATGGCTGTATTAGATCAAAAGGGTGCTTCTACTAAATACTGAGCAAAGGGTCGGAATACTTAGGACCATGTGATATTTCAGTTTTTCTTTTTTAATAAATCTGCAAAAGTGTCAACAATTCTGTGTTTTTCTGTCAATATGGGGTGCTGTGTGTACATTAATGAGGAAATAAAATTAACTTAAATGATTTTAGCAAATGGCTGCAATATAACAAAGAGTGCAAAATTTAAGGGGGTCTGAATACTTTCCATCCCCACTGTATATGGAATAAATAAATAAAATAACAGTAGTAAAATAGAAGTGTTTCACAGCCACCCGTGAGCAAATCCAGTACCATAGAGATCCGGGTCTTACCATGTGGTGTGCTAGTCCTTAATGCAATGCACCATCATTGTGTGTGGTGACTGCCACATCAATAGCATTAATATCCCCTCCTGGTGGTCAGACCAGTGTCTGGAACGCATGCCACGTTGTTTGCATTCCAGGAAACAGTACGTGCGGTCCAGACGTCACTTCCTGCGTACCCACCGTCGCGTGAGATTGCCGTCAGCCGTTAAAGTTAGCGTCCTCCATCTTAGTGAAGACTTCCCATAGAGGACGAAGCAGATGTGTCTGCCATTCTCGATGTAAACGGGAACATGCAGAAAGAGGCAAGAAGAGGTTGAAAGGGGCAATTCCACACAAATAGTCCATCTCGCCCTTCAAATTGAAAGGGGACGAAAGGTCCCTGAGCCCCTCTGGGATTAGATCACCTAGTGGGCGACCCACAAACAATACCCTCATAAAGGAATGCACATTTTGACTGCTAGGATACCCCTATCCTGGAGGGCAGCAATGCCTGTGACATTATCCATCATGAACTATAGACCACCTGATTAACACACTTGTGCAAGAGTATTTGTTTTCTGCTATCAGAGCTGGGGAAGCCTGTTGCCATGTGTGCCTACTATCAGTGAGAGTCTGATCATGAGGACCTCATTGTGAGGACCTGATCCTGAGGACTAATGCCCCGTACACACGGTCGGATTTTCTGATGGAAAATGTCCGATCGGAACGTGTTGTCAGAAATTCCGACCGTGTGTGGGCTCCATCGGACATTTTCCATCGGATTTTCCAACACACAAAGTTGGAGAGCAGGAGATAAAATTTTCCCACAACAAAATCCGATCGTGTCAATTCCGACCGTGTGTGGCCTGTTCCAACGCACAAAGTGCCACGCATGCTCAGAAGAAATTCCAAGACGGAACAGCTCGTTCTGGTAAACTTAGCGTTCGCAATGGATACAGCACTTTCGTCACGCTGCAATGTTAAAAATGGTTTAATACAGCGCAATCTCTTCTTCTTTATAATGTGACAAGAATATATTAGTTTTGCTGCTCATATTCACACACACTTCTCACAAACTTATTTCTTTACTATTTATCGTGATCCCCTCAATATATTTTGATTTCTCACATCTAACAACATATTTTTGTATATTTTTTATATATTTTTTGGCTTTAATGTAGATTCTTTTTTTGTGTTTGTATTTTATTTTTATTTTTTTGCGATTTTGATTTGTACTCCCGAAAATTTTTGTGTGTGTTTTTTGTGTCAAGTTCCCACAACACCATTGATATGTTGTTATATTTAATCTGTAGGAGATTGTTTGGTGTTGTTGTCTCTTGTTAATTTCACATTTTATGTTAGAAATGTACCTGAATCGTCACCAACAAACTGTCCTTTTTGGATGAAAACACACACAGGAGAGTAGAATTTATCTAAAAAATTTTATTAAGGGGTCACAACTAAACAAAGAGGGAGGCAACGCTGGAGAAACTGCAGAAGTGGGTGAAGCCTTGGACCCCCAGGGCAGACATCAATTTTTTTTAAGCAAAATTGGTGGCCTGAGGAGTCCATATATAAGGGAGGGCAGTGTGGTCCAGAAGTCCCAGAGATCCGGAAAGCAGCAGATGACATCTGTGTCCCCAGGCTGTGGTCATTCGAGAGACTGCATCTTCTGTCAGACCAGACTGAACCCAGGGCCATCACTCTTTGGTCTTCCTTCCACGCTTCCTTCCACGCTGTGGCTCTGGTGGTGGAGTTGTGGCAGCAGGAGGATCGTCCATCTCAATGACATCCGTCTTGGGTGTTAGTTCCCCACTCACCCCCTTACGTAGGACTTTGTACAGAAGGTCCTCACAGAGACTGCATGCCCTGCAGTTTGGTGGCAGCCATGCAGGCAAAGGCATCTTCAGGAGTTGGTAAGGCTCTGAGGGACGCAGAAGCCTCTTGGATCAGCCTGAACGCTGAATCCTGCACGGGGCTCGTAGTGGCATTCCTGGCTCGTTTATATGGCAGGCGGAGGGGAGGGACCTGAGACTCAGTCAGGCTGCGACTGGTCCCTGGCTTCTCTTGGCTGACACTTAGCCCCGCCTCCTCCTGGCTGCAACTAATCCCCGCCTCCTCCTGGCTGCCACTAATTCCCGCCTCCTCCTGACTGCCACATTCCACAACCTCTTCCTGGCTGAGGTCTTCCTGTGTATGAAAAAGGGACATATTTTTAGTATTTTGTCTATCAATCACACACAATTTTCCCCTCCTGACTGTTGCAAATTGAATGTTAACAAATATAACAGACTATCCTTCTGAGCCAAGCATTTTTCATTTGTGTCCCAATTTTGGGTGCCCACTACTGTCTATTGATATGTAAAACACTGTTTTTTATCAGCAATTAGCGATCAATAATAACATCTAGTAAACATCATTTATTTATTGCCCAGAAATCAGTAGAATAATGCTATACCTGACTCCAGCTGGGCTCCTCCACTTCTTCCTGGCTGGAAGGCCCAGGTTGGACATCAGAAGCCTCAGCTGGGATGGAAGGAAGCGTGGAAGGAAGAGTGGAGAGGGATTCCCTGACTTCAGTGTGGTCTGACAGAAATCGCAGTCTCTCATAGTACCACAGCCTGGGGACATAAACGTCATCTGCTGCAGCTCCGGATCTCTGGGAATCTGTGACCTTCTTGCGCTCCCTAAGATATGTGCTCCCTAGGCCACTAATTTTAGCTTTTAAATAGGGGATGGTTGCTGTGGGGACCACCGGCTTCACCAACTCCAGCAGTTTCTCCAGCGCTGCCTGCCTCTTCTGTTTGTGATTATAGTGGGGGTGTCTCACTTGCCACAGACAGGGCAGCTCCCTGTACTTGTCTACAAACAGGGGCAGGAAATTGTGGTCGTTGAATCCATCCATTTTCTCTGCAAGACACAACACAAGACAAACTCTAATGTCAGGCCAAACTCCCCTAATCTTGTTACAATATAGGCTTCCATTTCGAAGCAGTATAGGCGCAAGTTTAGATCTTACCTTCGTTATCACGATCGGCGTCTCCGATGCTCCTTCCTCCGCTCACAGATCGTACGTAATACGCACGTGTGTTACTCTTTATACACACTGCGCATGCGTATAACCCCGTCCGCCCCTGATGTTCTTTCTAGTCTATTCCCTGCCCCTTTTTGTTCGGCGCAGTGGGGGAAGAGCACATGGTGGATAGACAGCAGGTGCGTGCTAATTGTAGCAACGAGGAGGAGGAGGAGGAGGAAAGGCCGGAGCCTGAAACGTCCCGATCCAGAAGGAGATTTAAGGACTCAAATATGTCCTTTGGGGAGATGTTGGAAATGGTGGACATCCTGAAGAAGGCTGACTATGATGGAAAGTATGGGCCTTACCCCAACCCCAATATCTGAAAGGTCAAGATCATGGCAAAAGTGGCCAGGAGTCTGCACCGGAATTTCGGGGTACGACGATCGAAAGATCAGCTCAGGAAGCGGTGGTCGGACCTGAAATTACGAGAACATGAGCAGTACAGAAAGATCCGGAGAGTGCTGAAAAAAAGTAAGTAGTTGTGCTGTGTTCCTATTCTTTTTGTGTTTATTACGTTCGTGCTGCTCCATGTGCTTTTAGGGACTGTTGTACAATTTAAAATGGCAACTTTCATGTTCATGGGCACATTATTCGTTCGGATCCAACATTTTTCGTTCCAACTATAAAATACCATTGTTTAGCCCATATGCATTTGGCCACCATTTTGACTCCCTATAATTGTCTTCAAAGAATTGGGTTGTGTAGAGGGCTTTGTACTAGAATGAAATGCAAACTAGATTGTGTGTAAGGAGAGGACACTGAGCAGCTGTTTTCACATCTGGACACTGGAGCACTAGTGTGGGACACAAGAACACCATTTTTATTAGGGGGGCCACACAGGTGCTCCAGTGTATACTATAGGGGGGTCTCCATCTGTGAAGCTTGTACCAAACAGGTAAAGTATTGCATGTTGAAAAAGGACACTAAGAATGCTACATCTTGGAACTCTGCTAAAATTGACAATTGTACCACACTTCCAAGCAATGTTTCCTATTTATAGTTCTGACAATAAATATCTGTGTGCTAATTATACCATTTTTGTTTTACATATGGGGGGAAAAGACTCGGAAGACAACCCTCATCCGAGGAGACCAGAGCCCCCCCCTCTGGAAGAAGGGGAAATCCCCCCAACACAAGCTGAGCAGGAGGATGAAGACGTGGTGGAACTAGTCACCACAACAGGTGAGTGTCTGTGACCACGGGCTCAGGTAAGAGATGGATGGCGGCATATTTTTTAGACCTAATTTTTTTTGGGGGTTCCTCTCTTTTTAGGTGATCGTGAGGTTGTGGATCCAGATCCTTTCACATCCGAAAGTGCCCAGATCCTGATCGGGGAGATCATGGGGTGTAATTTACAATTGGAAATCATCAAGCAAAACATCAATGATGTTATTCCAAAAAATAAAAACATCATTGATGTTTTGGGGGGGGGGGTTAAAGCCCCTCCAAATCACTTTCTTCTTTTGTGTGCTACAATGTGCTAAATGTTTTTGTGATTTTTCCCAAAGCCAAATTTGGAGGATGCACACAGTGTGTCAACATGTGCTATCTGCCATCACGGGAGATCAATGGACGCGTTTTGGGGGTGCAACCCCTTCCTCAATTATAAAGTAGCTGAGAGGAAGGGCTTGCTCCCCCAAAACACGTCCCTTGATCCCCCCTGATGGCAGATAGCACATGTTGACATTGTGAAATTTGTGTGCATCTTCCAAATTTGGCTTTTCCTGGGGTGATTTCACCCCATCTGAACGCAATATCAAACACAGTTCCTAAATACTCATGTCTGATATTGCCTTCAAGTTCGACCAAATGTGACGTTTGTAAGTTCAAGATTTGTGTCTTTTCTTGTTGGTTTTACACAGGCCTGTTTTCTATAAAATGAACATTTTGATTTTGGATAATGCCCCCACAAAAATTGTTATACAACAAACATGTTGGTTTGTTTGAAAAACCTTTGGTAAATGCACATGTGATTGTGCAGGTATTAAAAAGATTTTTAATCAAGAATGTGTGGATTATTGTCTCAAAGCTACAACACTTTTGGGGTGATGTAATTGTTGTTTTCTGAGAAAATGTGGGTTATTTCCTAAGGGCAAATCCTCTTGGCACTACAAGTGCAGTTTCAGTGCAGTTGCAAGTGCACTTGTAGTGAAATGTGTTTTTGCATTTTATTAAATAACAGCCAACAGTGCTTTGTATAATAAGGTTACACAATCACGCCATTTTCTGCACTCAACACATTTCTGTCAGGGTCAGCTAAAACAAACACAAGCAGTAAATGTCCACAAAGTATTTTTTTTTTTTTTTTATTATAAAAAGGCTTCACAGATTGTGTCACGAAGATCCTGCCAGTAACCGGCGTCCCAGGCGCACGGGAACCCGGCCACAGGTCCCATTGCGCATGCGCGCGCATTCACGGGTGCGGTCACGCACGGGCACGCGCGCGCGCACTCCCGCTGGTGTCAGGCGGGCTATTTAAACCTGCCTGTCACACTCCATCACCGCTGTCTGCTCTACAGCGTTCTGTGAGTGTTACCTGATCTGATCTGTGTTTCCTGTTATCTGACCCGGCTTCCTGTTTGACGATCCTGCTATCTGCCTGCACCAGACCCTCTTGGCTTGCCTGACCATCCCTCTGCATTACCCCTGGTACCTCTGCTGTCCGAACGTTACTGACCACCGGCTTGTTGACCCTCCGCTGTGTTCATCAGCTTCCAGTCTGCTATTACCTGCTGTTGTTCCTGGTTCCAGTCCAGCTTCCAGTCTGCTATTACCTGCTGTTGTTCCTGGTTCCAGTCCAGCGTTCCAGGCTACCTTCTGCTGTGTTCCAGCCCAGCGTTCCAGGCTATCTTCTGCTGTGTTCCAGTCCAGCGTTCCAGGCTATCTTCTGCTGTGTTCCAGTCCAGCGTTCCAGTCTATTACCTGCTGTTGTTCCTGGTTCCAGTCCAGTGTTCCAGGCTATCTTCTGCTGTTGTTCCTGGTTCCAGTCCAGTGTTCCAGGCTATCTTCTGTTGTTGTTCCTGGTTCCAGTCCTGCATTCCAGTCTCTGTCCTCAGTCTACTCCTCAGACTACTGACTCCAGAGGGTGCCACCACTACTGGACTTTCAGCAACTGTTGATCCTGCCAGGCACCCATACCACTCTTCACTCCTGGCCCTCTGTCTCCATTCCAGGGGAACGGGAGTGGGAGCTGTAAGGGAGGTCTTTTCCTGTACTTCAGGCTCACAACCTACCAGGTACGTGACAGTAGCAGACAGCCATGTCTGAGCCTGAGCAGGGAACGTCTCCCATGGAGGAACTCTGTGCACACCTGGCAGGATTGACTGAAGCAGTCAAAAATCTGAAGCAAGGATACACCAGACTGGAGGAACGAGTGTTAACCCTGTCTAACCCCATTGGGGCCCAGGGAGCTTCCTCTGCTCCTGCTCCTTCAGTTGGGCCTATCTCAACGGTGGTGATGCTCCCTCCGGAACCTAGTGTTCCCACACCTGAACGTTTCTTTGGAAATCGCCATAAGTTCAGAGCCTTCCGCAACTCCTGCGAACTATTTTTTGCTCTTCAGCCACGTACCTTTTCCCTGGAGGCTACAAAGGTGGGCTACGTGATTTCTCTACTCTCTGGTGACCCCCAAACCTGGGCCCATCACCTCTTAGAGCAAAAGGACATATCTCTGACCAACCTCTCCACTTTCTTTGACACACTAGGCCAGTTATATGATGACCCCCAGCTATCTGTAACTGCAGAGGTGGCTCTACACTCCCTTCAACAAGGTCGCAGAGCAGCAGAGGATTATGTGGCTGAATTCAGGAAGTGGAGTGCGGATACTAACTGGAACGATGCGGCTCTCCGTTATCAATTTCGGTTGGGACTTTCTGATCCTCTGAAGGATGAACTGGCCAGGGTGGGTACACCACAGACTTTAAATGCTTTAATCGATCTAGCTATCCAGATCGATCGACGCCTACGAGAGCGCAGGTCTGAGAGAGCTATGGGGTCTTCTCGTCCAACTTGGGTTACCCCTAAGGTTCCCCATCACCCATCATCAACACCGCCTACCTCCACGCTTAACTTACCTGAGCCAATGCAATTAGGAGTCCTGCGGCCTTCACTCACCCCAGGGGAACAACAACGTCATCGAGCAAATAACTTGTGCCTGTATTGTGGGGAATCCAGGCACTATGTCAGGAACTGTCCCCTCAAACTCCGTAAGTGTTTGTCCCTATCTACTGACTATGTGACATCTCTGGTTAAAAATACCACTTACCTTGCTCTTCCTCTTCTGCTACAGCTTCCAGGGAAGGATCTACAAACCACCGCCATTATTGACTCAGGAACTTGCAGCTGTTTCATGGATTCTCGTTTTGCCATCCAACACCAAATACCCTTGTCACCTAAAGCCCATGGACTTTCTATCCATCTAGCTGATGGGACCGCTATCAAGTCTGGACCTGTCACCCAAGAGACTATGCCAATACCCGTTTTCGTTTCCAACGTCCATCAGGAACAGCTGCTCCTGGACATTATTGCTTCACCCCTGTTCCCCATAATACTCGGCATGCCATGGTTACAGGCCCATAATCCGGACATAAATTGGATCACGGGTGAGGTGACCTTTCCCTCACCTTACTGCCAACAGTTTTGCAGAACCCAGAACATCCAGGAGAACTCTACTCTGTTATGCCTAGATACAGATCCTAGTCTACTTCAATCCATTCCTTCCGCCTATCATGAATTCCTGGACGTATTTAGTAAACAGAGGGCAGAGGTGTTACCCCCTCACCGGGCCTATGACTGTCCCATTGAGTTACTTCCTGGTGCTGAAATTCCTTTTGGAAGAATATTTCCCCTGACTGAGGTGGAGCAAGGGGCATTGAAGGAATACATTGACGAAAACCTCAAAAGAGGCTTCATTCATCCATCCACGTCCCCCGCAGGTGCAGGCATCTTCTTCGTGCAGAAAAAAGATAAAACCCTCAGGCCGTGTGTGGATTACCGCGAACTAAACAAAATTACTGTGAAGAATCGGTACCCTCTCCCCTTAGTACCAGAGTTGTTTCAGAGACTGGGGATGGCTACCATATTCACCAAACTTGATCTCCGTGGGGCCTACAATTTAGTTCGTATCAGGGATGGAGATGAATGGAAGACCGCTTTTCGTACCCGTTATGGACATTTTGAGTACCTCGTGATGCCTTTCGGCCTGTGTAATGCCCCTGCCACATTTCAATACTTTATTAATGATGTGTTACGTGACTTTCTAGACCTGTTTGTCATCGTCTATTTAGACGACATATTGATTTTCTCTTGTTCCCTTGAATCCCATCGCAGGCACGTCAGAAGTGTATTGGGCCGACTTCGACAACACGGTCTATATGCAAAGGCTGAAAAATGTGAATTCGAACAGGAAAGTATTCCATTTTTAGGGTTAGTCATCTCCAGTAAGGGCATTAAAATGGACCCCCAGAAGGTCACGGCTGTTCTAGATTGGCCAGTCCCGACTGATAAGAAAGGAATCCAGCGATTCGTTGGATTCGCTAATTTTTACTGCAAATTTATCAAAGGGTTCTCAGCCATCATTGCACCCATCACACAGCGTACCAAACAGGGTACACGCTTCCATTGGTCGGCCGAGGCTCAAAAGGCTTTTGAGACTCTCAAGGGCCTTTTTACCTCCGCCTCTGTACTGAAGCATCCAGATTCCTCTCTACCATTTATTCTAGAAGTGGATGCATCTGAAATTGCTGTAGGAGCAGTATTATCTCAAAGACAGGGAACCAAAGCCCTGCTGCATCCTGTGGCTTTCCTTTCTCGTAAATTATCCACGGCAGAGAGAAATTATGATGTAGGTGACAGAGAGTTGTTGGCGATCAAGTCAGCATTGGAGGAGTGGCGCTATCTGTTGGAGGGTGCCGCTCATCCAGTTTTAATCTTTACAGATCATAAGAACCTGGAGTATTTGAGGTCTGCAAAGAGGTTGAAACCACGTCAGGCCAGGTGGGCTCTCTTTTTCTCCAGGTTCTCCTTCCATGTCACTTACCGTCCTGGCTCCAAGAATACCAAACCTGACGCCCTGTCTAGAATGTTTCACAAACCTCAAGAGATTTCCCCTCCAGACACCATTTTGTCTCCAGGGAACTTTCTTCTACTTCAGGGAAACCTGCTTTCCCAGATTAAACAGGCCTCCGCAGAAATAGAATCTTCCATTAAGACAGAGCTCCAGGTTAAGGATGGGTTATTGTGGCATGAGAGTAGGATCTTTATACCTGAAACACTACGAGTTCCAGTACTAGAGCTTTGTCACGATCATGCGCTGGCTGGGCATTTTGGTGTGGCTAAGACCACTGATTTGGTTCAGCGCACCTTCTGGTGGCCTCAGCTGCGCAAAGATTGTAAAGAATTTGTAGAGTCCTGTACAACCTGCCTTAGGAACAAAGGGCACAAAACAAAGGCATGGGGTCTACTAAAACCCTTGCCTGTCCCAGATAGACCCTGGAAAATGCTCTCAATAGATTTTATTGTAGAACTACCCCCGGCCGGGGGCTTCACTTCAATCTTTGTCATAGTGGACCGGTTGTCAAAGATGGCGCACTTTGTCCCAATGAAGGGTACCCCTTCAGCTACAGAAACAGCACAAGAATTCATTAAAGAGGTCGTCAGGCTCCATGGGGTACCAGTTAACATCGTTTCAGATCGAGGGGTACAATTTACCTCTCGATTCTGGTGGGCTTTGTGTAAAACCTTGGACATTGAACTCTCATTTTCATCGGCTTATCACCCCCAGACTAATGGGCAAACAGAAAGAACAAACCAGACCCTTGAACAATATTTGCGCTGTTTTTCTTCCTTTGCCCAAGATAATTGGATTGCTGTTTTACCATTGGCTGAATTCGCTTATAACAATTCTATTCATTCTGCTATCAAGCAAACTCCGTTTTTTGCGAATTATGGTTTCCACCCCTCATTTTTACCAAACTCTCTTCCAGAATGCACAGTACCCGCAGACCAGGAGAAATTGGATTTCTTTACCTCTAACAACCAAGTTCTACAGGACACCATTACCAGAACCCAGGAGTACAACAAAGCAACCTTCGATAAAAAGAGGCGAGGTGAGCTCTTACTTGCACCTGGGGATCAGGTATGGTTGTCCACCATAAACCTCAGGTTGGCCTGCCCTTCCAAGAAATTGGGTCCCAAATTTCTTGGACCATTCCCTGTTAAACGGAAAATTAATGAAGTTGCATATGAACTTGAACTCCCGGATTCACTAGGTACATCCAGTTTTTCACGTGTCCTTGCTTAAACCATCTATTACTAACCCATTTCCAGGTCGAAGTACGGATCCTCCTGATCCAATCCTGGTAGATGGGGAAGAGGAATTCGAGGTGGAGGCTATCATGGACCACAGGAAAAGAGGTAACCAAAATCAATTCTTAATAAAGTGGAAGGGGTTTGGCCCAGAGGAGAATTCTTGGGAACCAGAGGATAATATTCATGCTGAAGACCTGTTACAAGCCTTTAAAACAGCTCATCCAGAGAAATTTTTTCAAAGGGGCATCCGGTGGCTGCCCCTTGGGGGGGGCAATGTCACGAAGATCCTGCCAGTAACCGGCGTCCCAGGCGCACGGGAACCCGGCCACGGGTCCCATTGCGCATGCGCACGCGTTCACGGGTGCGGTCACGCACGGGCACGCGCGCACGCACTCCCGCTGGTGTCAGGCGGGCTATTTAAACCTGCCTGTCACACTCCATCACCGCTGTCTGCTCTACAGCGTTCTGTGAGTGTTACCTGATCTGATCTGTGTTTCCTGTTATCTGACCCGGCTTCCTGTTTGACGATCCTGCTATCTGCCTGCACCAGACCCTCTTGGCTTGCCTGACCATCCCTCTGCATTACCCCTGGTACCTCTGCTGTCTGAACGTTACTGACCACCGGCTTGTTGACTCTCCGCTGTGTTCATCAGCTTCCAGTCTGCTATTACCTGCTGTTGTTCCTGGTTCCAGTCCAGCTTCCAGTCTGCTATTACCTGCTGTTGTTCCTGGTTCCAGTCCAGCGTTCCAGGCTACCTTCTGCTGTGTTCAGCCTAGCGTTCCAGGCTATCTTCTGCTGTGTTCCAGTCCAGCGTTCCAGTCTATTACCTGCTGTTGTTCCTGGTTCCAGTCCAGCGTTCCAGGCTACCTTCTGCTGTGTTCCAGCCCAGCGTTCCAGGCTATCTTCTGCTGTGTTCCAGTCCAGCGTTCCAGTCTATTACCTGCTGTTGTTCCTGGTTCCAGTCCAGCGTTCCAGGCTACCTTCTGCTGTGTTCCAGCCCAGCGTTCCAGGCTATCTTCTGCTGTGTTCCAGTCCAGCGTTCCAGTCTATTACCTGCTGTTGTTCCTGGTTCCAGTCCAGTGTTCCAGGCTATCTTCTGCTGTTGTTCCTGGTTCAAGTCCAGTGTTCCAGGCTATCTTCCGCTGTTGTTCCTGGTTCCAGTCCTGCATTCCAGTCTCTGTCCTCAGTCTACTCCTCAGACTACTGACTCCAGAGGGTGCCACCACTACTGGACTTTCAGCAACTGTTGATCCTGCCAGGCACCCATACCACTCTTCACTCCTGGCCCTCTGTCTCCATTCCAGGGGAACGGAAGTGGGAGCTGTAAGGGAGGTCTTTTCCTGCACTTCAGGCTCACAACCTACTAGGTACATGACAGATTGTCTGGCATTATGATAGCCCCCCTACCCACAAAGAACTCCAGGTAGCGTAACCGGACATCACGGGCACTCAGGGAGGGCAAGCCAGGACGGCCACTTTCAAGCGCCGTCAGTGTGGTTTGATGTAGGATTCCGGCCTCAGGCCCAACTGAGCCAGCATAGTTGGCCGAATGTTTCCTTAAAAAGTTATGGAGAACACAGCACGCAAATATAATATGGTTCAGTTTATACTCCGCCATATGGATGGGTGTCATAAATAGGCGGAACCGGCTGGCCAGGATTCCAAATGTGTTCTCCACCACTCTTCGGGCTCTGGCCAGCCGGTAATTCAAAACCCTCTGTTCCGGGGTGAGGGTCCTCATTGGGAATGGCCGCATCAGGTGCTCCCCCAGCGCAAATGCTTCATCAGCAACGAAAACAAATGGGAGTCCTTCAACATTGTCCTCTGGAGCTGGCAAGTCCAAGCTGCCATTCTGGAGACGCCTGTAGAACTCCATCTGGGCGATGACTCCACCATCGGACATCCGGCCATTCTTCCCCACGTCCACATACAAGAAGTCGTAATTAGCCGACACCACCGCCAACATCACTATACTATTGAACCCCTTGTAATTATAATAGTACGACCCCGAGTTGGGTGGTGGGACAATGTGGACGTGTTTCCCATCAATTGCCCCTCCGCAGTTAGGAAAGTCCCACCGCTGGGCAAAGTGGGAGGCCACAGTCTGCCATTCCTGTGGCGTGGAAGGAAACTGTTGAGGAAAAAACAATAAACATTACTATTTTTACTCTGAAACATGGCAAGCAGGTTAGACACAAACATTATGGGGCAACCTCCAGATAGCTTTTAGTAAGGGGAAATTAACAACGCCAAAGTATAAGGTACACCTATCATATTCCCCCTCCCCCCCTCTCATGGGCCATTTGTAACATTATAGGGGGTGTGTGGAAATCTTGGACAGGTAACCCTCTTCACTTCATTGAGAGATGAATGCCTAAATAATGGGTATTACTTGGAACAGACCCTCCTTAGTTACGCTATTGGCAGACCACTGGACAGGTAAGAAGTGTCATAATACAAAGATATAAATACACATTGTACACATTTGAGGACATTTAGACATTCTGCTATTACCTATCAAGATAATAATAGGATACAAAAACTTTAAACAGTACCATTGGAAAGTATACAGGCAGGCCCTTGCACTACATGCTTTGGGGAATTCATCCATAAATCTGACCAGTAAAGAGGTGGGTATAGTGTGTATGGGTTTGGCAAAGTCAGCAGATAGATGATTGAGGATAGAGAATTGGGATCAGCTGACTTAGCAGTTGGGGGAGGGAGGGTTACTAAAAATTATTTGGGGACACCACAAAAGAAAGCCTCTGGCACTCTGCCTGAATTTAAAGCTAAAATAACATTTCCAAACATTTTAGGGGGTGTTTGGGGTAAAGCACTACTATAGAGCTGATAAAATACATTGTTAAGTGACTACATGAGGTGAATATAGGGCAGGAGACACCATGCTGGGGAGGTTAGTGAAGGGCAAATATGTATGAAGGACCTAAAATAATAATTACATAAAAATCCAGCATGCATGAGGACAAAGGGGACATTCACAGCATATTACAATCATGGTAATTAGGGAATGAGGAAAGAAATACAAGATATTATCAAACATTAAATACAAAAAAATGTGATATAAAAGGATAAAAATCTTACCTTCATATACTACTTCTGCAGGACCTGTATGATGGCAGAACAGGTCTCTGGGATAATGATCCCCAGAGCCTGGGGTGAGATGCCTGTCGAGAACTTCAAGTCCTGCAGACTTCTCCCTGTGGCCAAATACCGCAGGGTAGCGACCAACCTCTGCTCCGGAGTGATGGCTTGCCTCATGCAGGTATCCTGCCTGCTGATATAGGGGGTCAGCGAAGCCAACAAACGGTGAAACACGGGGTCCGTCATCCTGAGAAAGTTCCTGAAATCATCAGGATTATTCTCAGGGATCTCACGGAGCAAAGGCATATGAGAGAACCTGTCGCGCTGAAGCAACCAATTCTTGGTCCATGAACTCCTCCCCACCCTGTTCATGGACTGGACTTGTGTCAAGGTCAGGACCCCAAAACCAAGCCCCCGCACAGCACGAACTCTACGAGGGGTACGCATACGAAACATGGCTAGAAAACGGTCAGCTGCTCAGAACGATGTAACAGAACGCACTGAAGAACAGCAAGGCCTGTGAAGAGCGACCTGAAAAACAGTAACGAACGAACAAGAATACAATGACTACCTAAAGTCACGCGGAACTTGCTGCACGCACTGAAGAGCAGATACAAACCCACAAGCACAAACGGAACGGCAGAAAACGATCTGAAAGCCACGAGTCTGAAAAAGCGCGAATCGTCTCTCACTAAACTTTTACTAACACAAGATTAGCAAAAGGAGCCCAAAGGGTGCCGCGCTTGGTTCTGAACCGGCCTTTTCTAGTCTCGTCGTACGTGGTGTACGTGACCGCGTGTTTGGCGATCGGAAATTCCGACAACTTTGTGCGACTGTGTGTAGACAAAACAATTTTGAGCCAACATCCGTCGGAAAAAATCCTAGGATTTTGTTGTCGGAATGTCCGAACAAAGTCCGACCGTGTGTACGCCCTATAAGTCTTCTGGGACAGCTGAACACCAAGCGCATTGTACCGGATTTATTACATACCAGAAGTGGTGAGTGGAAGTTTACCCACTTACTGCCCACAGTTAATGCTAGCAGCCATCCATGGTACAGTCCCAAAGAAACAGCTTTTTTCTTTTTTTCTCCAGAAAAAAACATGGCTACCTGGAATTCAACATGAATTCTTAACTGTAAGTGACATTGTCAACTATATTATCCCGATTGGGGACCAGAGGCTGACTAGAAACACTGCAGATGAGTGTGTTTTCACATCGCAGCCCCTTTTTGCTTCCACCCACTATATCCCAACATTTGGAGGCTCACCGTCACCTCCAGTGAACTGCCAGATCTCTCTCAGTGCACTCACCCTGTGAAACCCTGCTGTACATAGTTACCAACAAATTATCCACACACTGCACTTTCAGTGCGACCCCCCCCCTACAAGGGAACACATACCCTTTGGAACAATATGACAGTGCTGTCTATACAAAAATTTTGCCTTGAATAATTCTCCCCTCCCTAAAAATTGTGAAAATGACAGTGTTTATGAATGTCTGTTTCTGTATCTGCTTGTAATTTATGCTATTTAGTCTCCCTGGGGATCTCAGACGTATCAGTGAGGACAGACATCCATAGTGTAAACAATGGTGACGGAAAGTATTCAGACCCCCTTAAATTTTTCACTCTTTGTTATATTGCAGCCATTTGCTAAAATCATTTAAGTTAATTTTTTTCCTCATTAATGTACACACCTCACCCCATATTGACAGAAAAACACAGGATTGTTGACATTTTTGCAGATTTATTAAAAAAGAAAAACTGAAATATCACATGGTCCTAAGTATTCAGACTCCTTGCTGTGACACGCATATATTCAACTCAGGTGCTGTACATTTCTTCTGATCATCCTTGAGATGGTTCTACACCTTCATTTGAGTCCAGCTGTGTTTGAATATACTGATTTGACTTGATTAGGAAAGCCACACACCTGTCTATTTAAGACCTTACAGCTCACAGTGCATGTCAGAGCAAATGAGAATCATGAGGTCAAAGGAACTGCCTGAAGAGCTCAGAGACAGAATTGTGGCAAGGCATAGATCTGGCCAAGGTTACAAAAAAAATTCTGCTGCACTTAAAGTTCCTAAGAGCACAGTGGCCTCCATAATCTTTAAATGGAAGACATTTGGGACGACCAGAATCCTTCCTAGAGCTGGCCGTCCGGCCAAACTGAGCTATTGGGGGAGAAGAGCCTTTGTGAGAGAGGTAAAGAAGAACCCAAAGATCACTGTGGCTGAGCTCCAGAGATGCAGTCGGGAGATGGGAGAAAGTTGTAGAAAGTCAACCATCACTGCAGCCCTCCACCAGTCAGGGCTTTATGGCAGAGTGGCCCAACGGAAGCCTCTCCTCAGTGCAAGACACATGAAAGCCCACATGGCGTTTGCTAAAAAAACACCCGAAGGACTCCAAGATGGTGAGAAATAAGATTCTCTGGTCTGATGAGACCAAGATAGAACTTTTTGGCCTTAATTCTAAGCGGTATGTGTGGAGAAAACCAGGCACTGCTCATCACCTGTCCAATACAGTCCCAACAGTGAAGCATGGTGGTGGCAGCATCATGCTGTGGGGGTGTTTTTCATCTGCAGGGACTGGACGACTGGTTGCAATTGAGGGAAAGATGAATGCGGCCAAGTACAGGGATATCCTGGATGAAAACCTTCTCCAGAGTGCTCAGGACCTCAGACTGGGCCGAAGGTTTACCTTCCAACAAGACAATGACCCTAAGCACACAGCTAAAGTAACGAAGGAGTGGCTTCACAACAACTCCGTGACTGTTCTTGAATGGCCCAGCCAGAGCCCTGACTTAAACCCAATTGAGCATCTCTGGAGAGGCTGTCCACCAACGTTTACCATCCAACCTGACAGAACTGGAGAGTAGGGATGAGCCGAACACCCCCCTGTTCGGTTCGCACCAGAACATGCGAACAGGAAAAAAATTCGTTTGAACACGCGAACACCGTTAAAGTCTATGGGACACGAACATGAATAATCAAAAGTGCTAATTTTAAAGGCTAATATGCAAGTTATTGTCAATAAAAGTGTTTGGGGACCTGGGTCCTGCCCCAGGGGACATGAATCAATGCAAAAAAAAGTTTTAAAAACGGCCGTTTTTTCAGGAGCAGTGATTTTAATAATGCTTAAAGTCAAACAATAAAAGTGTAATATCCCTTTAAATTTCATACCTGGGGGGTGTCTATAGTATGCCTGTAAAGGGGCGCATGTTTCCCGTGTTTAGAACAGTCTGACAGCAAAATGACATTTTGAAGGAAAAAACACATTTAAAACTACCGCGGCTATTGCATTGCCGACAATACACATAGAAGTTCATTGATAAAAACGGCATGGGAATTCCCCACAGGGCAACCCCGAACCAAAATTAAAAAAAAAAAATGATGTGGGAGTCCCCCTAAATTCCATACAAGGCCCTTCAGGTCTGGTATGGATATTAAGGGGAACCCCAGCCAAAATTTAAAAAAAAAATTGACGTGGGGTTCCCCCTAAATTCCATACCAGACCCTTCAGGTCTGGTATGGATTTTAAGGGGAACCCCGCGCCAAAAAAAAAAAAAAAAAACGGCGTGGGGTCCCCCTAAAAATCCATACCAGACCCTTATCCAAGCACGCAACCTGGCAGGCCGCAGGAAAAGAGGGGGGGATGAGAGTGCGGCCCCCCCCCCTCCTGAACCGTACCAGGCCACATGCCCTCAACATTGGGAGGGTGCTTTGGGGTAGCCCCCCAAAACACCTTGTCCCCATGTTGATGAGGACAAGGGCCTCATCCTCACAACCGTGGCCGGTGGTTGTGGGGGTCTGCGGGCGGGGGGCTTATCGGAATCTGGAAGCCCCCTTTAACAAGGGGACCCCCAGATCCCAGCCCCCCCCTGTGTGAAATGGTAAGGGGGTACTTACCCCTACCATTTCACTAAAAAACTGTCAAAAATGTTAAAAATGACAAGAGACAGTTTTTGACAATTCCTTTATTTAAATGCTTCTTCTTTCTTCCTTCATCTTCTTCTGGTTCTTCTGGCTCTTCTGGTTCTTCCTCCGGCGTTCTCGTCCAGCATCTTCTCCGCGGCGTCTTCTATCTTCTTCTCCTCGGGCCGCTCCGCACCCATGGCATGAGGGGAGGCTCCCGCTCTTCTCTTCATCTTCTTCTCTTCTTCATCTTCTTCTTCATCTTCTTCTTCTTCTTCTCTTCTTCATGTCTTCTCCGGGCCGCTCCGCAGCCATGCTGTGGCATGGAGGGAGGCTCCCGCTGTGTGACGGCATCTCTTCGTCTGACGGTTCTTAAATAACGGGGGGCGGGGCCATCCGGTGACCCCGCCCCCCTCTGACGCACGGTGACATGACGGGACTTCCCTGTGGCATTCCCCGTGACGTCACAGGGAAGTCCCGTCAAGTCACCGTGCGTCAGAGGGGGCGGGGTCACCGGATGGCCCCGCCCCCCGTTATTTAAGAACCGTCAGACGAAGAGACGCCGTCACACAGCGGGAGCCTCCCTCCATGCCACAGCATGGCTGCGGAGCGGCCCAGAGAAGACATGAAGAAGAGAAGAAGAAGAAGAAGATGAAGAAGAAGATGAAGAAGAGAAGAAGATGAAGAGAAAAGAGCGGGAGCCTCCCCTCATGCCATGGGTGCGGAGCGGCCCGAGGAGAAGAAGATAGAAGACGCCGCAGAGAAGATGCTGGACGAGAACGCCGGAGGAAGAACCAGAAGAGCCAGAAGAACCAGAAGAAGAAGAAGATGAAGGAAGAAAGAAGAAGCATTTAAATAAAGGAATTGTCAAAAACTGTCTCTTGTCATTTTTAACATTTTTGACAGTTTTTTAGTGAAATGGTAGGGGTAAGTACCCCCTTACCATTTCACATAGGGGGGGGGCCGGGATCTGGGGGTCCCCTTGTTAAAGGGGGCTTCCAGATTCCGATAAGCCCCCCGCCCGCAGACCCCCACAACCACCGGCCACGGTTGTGAGGATGAGGCCCTTGTCCTCATCAACATGGGGACAAGGTGTTTTGGGGGGCTACCCCAAAGCACCCTCCCAATGTTGAGGGCATGTGGCCTGGTACGGTTCAGGAGGGGGGGGGGCCGCACTCTCGTCCCCCCCTCTTTTCCTGCGGCCTGCCAGGTTGCGTGCTCGGATAAGGGTCTGGTATGGATTTTTAGGGGGACCCCACGCCGTTTTTTTTTTTTTTTTTGGCGCGGGATTCCCCTTAAAATCCATACCAGACCTGAAGGGTCTGGTATGGAATTTAGGGGGAACCCCATGTCAATTTTTTTTTAAATTTTGGCTGGGGTTCCCCTTAATATCCATACCAGACCTGAAGGGCCTTGTATGGAATTTAGGGGGACCCCCACATCATTTTTTTTTTTTTTTTTTTGGTTCGGGGTTCCCCTGTGGGGAATTCCCATGCCGTTTTTATCAATGAACTTCTATGTGTATTGTCGGCAATGCAATAGCCGCGGGTAGTTTTAAATGAGTTTTTTCCTTCCAAATGTCATTTTGCTGTCAGACTGTTCTAAACACAGGAAACATGCGCCCCTTTACAGGCATACTATAGACACCCCCCAGGTACGAAATTTAAAGGGATATTACACTTTTATTGTTTGACTTTAAGCATTAATAAAATCACTGCTCCTGAAAAAACGTCCGTTTTTAAAACTTTTTTTTGCATTGATCCATGTCCCCTGGGGCAGGACCCGGGTCCCCAAACACTTTTTATGACAATAACTTGCATATAAGCCTTTAAAATTAGCACTTTTGATTTCTCCCATAGACTTTTAAAGGGTGTTCCGCGGCATTCGAATTTGCCGCAAACACCCCAAATTGTTCGCTGTTCGGCGAACTTGCGAACAGCCAATGTTCGAGTAGAACATGAGTTCGACTCGAACTCGAAGCTCATCCCTACTGGAGAGGATCTGAAAGGAGGAATGGCAGAGGATCGCCAAATCCAGGTGTGAAAAACTCGTTGCATCTTTCCCAAAAAGACTCATGGCTGTATTAGATCAAAAGGGTGCTTCTACTAAATACTGAGCAAAGGGTCTGAATACTTAGGACCATGTGATATTTCAGTTTTTTTTTTTAATAAATCTGCAAAATGTCAACAATTCTGTGTTTTTCTGTCAATATGGGGTGCTGTGTGTACATTAATGAGGAAAAAAAATTAACCTAAATGATTTTAGCAAATGGCTGCAATATAACAAAGAGTGCAAAATTTAAGGGGGTCTGAATACTTTCTGTCCCCACTGTATGTACTAGCCATAATCTAGGCCAGTGTTTCTCATCTCCAGTCCTCAAGGCGCCCCAACATGTTTTTAGGTTTACCATTATTTTGCACAGGTGATTTGATCAGTTTTACAACCTTAGAAATTACCACAGCTGTTTCATCTGAGGGAAATCCTGAAAACATGACCTGTTGGGGCACCTGGAGGACTGGAGTTAAAGCGGTAGTAAACCCGCTGACTTTTTTTTCCCCCCTACACCTGTAAGGGAAAAGGCATAATGAGCTAGTATGCACCGCATACTAGCTCATTATGAGATACTTACCTTAGAACGAGGCGCCGGCATCTCACCCTGTCCACGCCGAGGGAGCTGACATTTCCCCACGGCGTGCCTTACAGGTATCGCGACTCTGGCGCTGTGAGTGGCCGGAGCCGCGATGTCGTCGCTGCGATGTCATCACGCTCGGGAGACTTTTTTCCGGCAAAGTCCGGTGGCTGCCGGGCTTTCAGCCGAGAATCCCCTGTGCGTATGCGCCACTGCAGTCAGCGGCTCATTGCAAGGGGAATATCTCCTAAACCGTATAGGTTTAGGAGATATTTTTTTTACCTACAGGTAAGCCTTGTTATAGGCTTACCTGTAGGTAAAAGTTTAAAAAAAAAGGTATACAACCGCTTTAAGAAACACTGATCTAGGCTAACAACACTAAGGTTTCTCGTTGTCCCATTGCATCCTGACCCCCAACACTGACCAATGCTGCAGGTTAAGTAAATTTGAGGGGTGGATATCAGATATTTGTTTGAGAGCAGACGTCCACAGTGCTTCAATACAGCCATATCCAGGCTAACAACACTGAGGTTTCAAGCCATCTCACTAGAACTGAACCCCCCACACACTTATCTATATCAGTTTTCAGTACTGCCTGTACGTTATTATAATTCTTTTAATTCACGATTGTGGTCTGCACGTGAACCTGTGTGTGTGCTTTTTATTGCAACCTTGTCCTATGTTTTAACCTGTATTGCACATTACTGTATCTGTCCATATATGATATGCAATAAAGTTCATAGCCATAGGTAAGACCTTTAAGAAACAAATAGTTCCGCGCTTAGGCAATAAAAGTACTGCAGCCCCCCCAGCACAGAATAACACCTAGGTAAAATTCTAAAAAGTATAGAGTACCAAATTGGGGTGATTGGCGCTGTTCGACTAGGTCCACTATGATGTGCACAAACATATATAAGTGTAAAATACAAAATAAAATTTTTTTTGTATATAGGAATGGTAAAAATTCCAAACGTGTGGGTAAATTTTTTTTTTTTTTTTTTGTGTAAAAAATTGTCCACAATCTATAAAGTGCAGTGTGTATTATCGCATATATTACAAACACTAAAAAATTAAGTGATAGAGATTAAATCACCCCAAAACAAGGTGAATAAATAAATGTAAGAAAAATGATACCAAAAATACTTAAAAAACCCTTATTGGTAAAATCCTGTGCTGATGTGTACATACAATAGTGCTAAAACATATTGATAAAAAGCTTTTGTTCATATGTGCATATAATAGTGTTTAAAACAAAAAGTGAATAATCAGTCCATAAAAACAAGTGTCCCCAAAAAAGAAAATTCATAGAGCGTTCCTCTTAAAGTGCAGTAACGTGTCTCTTCATTCACATAGCAATATTCCTGATGACATAAGTGCTCCCAGCCTTCCAAAGGACCCCCCTTTTGTGCCCTCACACACCGGAAGAATTCACCCCTGCAAGGGTATCAAGCCTGTAGACTGTATCCTGCAGCAGTGGTCCGTGGTGACAGTCCTCCGTTCTCCTCTCCTTTTCTGGTGTCCCGATCAACTCCAATCACTCCCCGGTATGAACATCCATATGATATGAAACAAAAATAAGCCCCATCGCGTGAATCCGAAAAAACTCAGCCTCAGATGACATCTTGATGACGAAATGCGTAAGCGTGGCCACGTGATACGCATACGCCTTGTCCTGTGTAGTTGACTTCCAGGTTGAGTAGCAGGCGGTGGAACGCACGCTACACCGCGCTGCATTTCCCACACCTTTGACTCTGTATCAGTCAGCGGAGCACTGTTCGCTCCTTTTTTTAATCCACTTGTTTGTAATAAAGCTGAGTTTTTTCGGATTCACGCGATGGGGCTTATTTTTGTTTCATAACATATGGATGTTCATACCGGGGAGTGATTGGAGGTGATCGGGACACCAGAAAAGGAGAGGAGAACGGAGGACTGTCACGACGGACCACTGCTGCAGGATACAGTCTACGGGCTTTATACCCCTGCAGGGGTGAATTCTTCCGGTGAGTGAGGGCACAAAAGGGGGGTCTTTTGGAAGGCTGGGAGCACTTATCTCATCAGGAATATTGCTATGTGAATGAAGAGACACGTTACTGCACTTTAAGAGGAACGCTCTATGGATTTTCTTTTTTGGGGACACTTGTTTTTATGGACTGATTGTTCACTTTTTGTTTTAAACACTAATGTATGCACATATGAACAAAAGCTTTTTATCAATATGTTTTAGCACTATTGTATGTACACATCAGCACAGGATTTTACCAATAAGGGTTTTTTAAGTATTTTTGGTATCATTTTTCTTACATTTATTTATTCACCTTGTTTTGGGATGATTTAATCTTTATCACTTCATTTTTAGTGTTTGTAATATATGCGATAATACACGCTGCACTTTATAGATTGTGGGCAATTTTTTACACAAAAAAAAAAAAAAAATTTTTTTACCCACACGTTTGGAATTTTTACCATTCCTATATACAAAAAAAAATTTTTATTTTGTATTTTACACTTATATATGTTTGTGCACATCATAGTGGACCTAGTCGAACAGCGCCAATCACCCCAATTTGGTACTCTATAGGTAAGACCTTTATTTGCCTCCTTCCCCTCCTCCCTTTTGAACTTCTCGGGTATCTTCCCCACTTTGTGTCTTCATTATCCTTCGTATTCAGGAGTTTACGGGATAGGCGCCACCCAAATCGGTGAGTCGGCAAACCTATCAGTGCTGACCAACAAATGGCTCAAAAAGAAGAAATCGAGGGTCATTAGATGCCTTAGTCAAAGGCATCATTTGAATCTTATTGAAATTTGCCTGAAGTCGTTCATACAGGGAAACATCTTGCATCTGAAAAAAAAGTGCAGATAAGAATGGCCAAAATCTCACAGTTTGTGAAATTATGCGTAGAATCTCATTGGCTGCCATGGACAATAAGAACCGTTTTTCTTTTCTCTTGCCTTTTTTTTAGCCCTGTTGACTGATTTTAAAGTTGAACTGGCTACTATAGGATAACTGATGGTTAGAGGTCATTGTCATTATAACCAAGGCACATACATTGGCTCAGCTATCACATGCCTTTAAAATAATGTTTCCAATAGCAGTGTGGGCTGTAGGCTGTAAATCTTAACAAAGGAGTACAGAGCAGCAGCAGAGTTTTAAACAATGCATCACAAACGATAGCTCCAGTACATTCTGTAGTTTAAATTCTGCAAAGGAAACACTCTTTTCATTTCATTAAATATCATCTTTAGTCCTGGGAGCGCATATTTATTTTATAGAGCACACAGCTTACTTACTTTCCAGATACACTTCATTGCTGTCCATTATAACATAGCATCACTGCACATGCAGAACATGAGGATTGTAGGTAGCCTTGTATACCTTTATATATTCTTCCCGCAGCAGTCTAAGGGGCTGAGCAGAGAACATTTCAACGCTGCTGGATCTTTTACAACCAGCTTGCTCCCATCATAGATGGTTGGTAACTAGGGATGGTCCCGATGTTCATTTGTTTGTAGAACAAATAAACATATGGGGCGCTCGTAGGAAGTTCGCCCACCACGGAGTGCCCCTTAATGCACTGCGAGATCGCAGGACATTGACAGCTGCTGATTGGCCAAAGCTTGCACCTGACCTGTAGGCTTTGACCAATTACAGCGCAATGTGATGTGAGAGCCATGATTGGCCAAAGGTAGGATGACCCACACTATATAAGGCTGCTGTTTACACAGCGATCATATATAGTGAATCAATAGAGATTAGGCAGGGTAGTTACTGTAGTTACTGCACACTGTAGTGTGCAGTCATTCAGTGTAGTATATATGATACTCGTATTCCGAACCAGAATCTGGACTGAAAGTATTCAGACCCCCTTAAATTTTTCACTCTTTGTTATATTGCAGCCATTTGCTAAAATCATTTAAGTTCATTTTTTTCCACATTAATGTACACACAGCACCCCATATTGACAGAAAAACACGGAATTGTTGATATTTTTGCAGATTTATTACAAAAGAAAAACTGAAATATCACATGGTCCTAAGTATTCAGACCCTTTGCTAAGTATTTAGTATTATTTTAGCTGTGTGCTTAGGGTCATTGTCTTGTTTGAAGGTAAACCTTCAGCCCAGTCTGAGGTCCTTAGCACTCTGGAGAAGGTTTTTGTCCAGGATATCCCTGTACTTGGCCGCATTCATCTTTCCCTCAATTGCAACCAGTCGTCCTGTCCCTGCAGCTGAAAAAACACCCCCACAGCATGATGCTGCCACCACCATGCTTCACTGTTGGGACTGTATTGGACAGGTGATGAGTCAGGGTTCTGGTTGCCCCAAACGTCTTCCATTTAAGGAATATGGAGGCCACTGTGCTCTTAGGAACTTTAAGTGCAGCAGAAATTTTTTGTAACCTTGGCCAGATCTGTGCCTTGCCACAATTCTGTCTCTGAGCTCTTCAGGCGGTTCCTTTGACCTCATGATTCTCATTTGCTCTGACATGCACTGTGAGCTGTAAGGTCTTATATAGACAGGTGTGTGGCTTTCCTAATGAAGTCCAATCAGTATAATCAAACACAGCTGGACTCAAATGAAGGTGAAGATCCATCTCAAGGATGATCAGAAGAAATGGACAGCACCTGAGTTAAATATATGAGTGTCACAGCAAAGGGTCTAAATACTTAGGACCATGTGATATTTCAGTTTTTCTTTTTTTTTAAATAAATCTGCAAAAATTTCAAAAATTCTGTGTTTTTCTGCCAATATGGGGTGCTGTGTCTACATTAATGAGGAAAAAATGAACATAAATGATTTTAGCAAATGGCTGCAATATAGCAAAGAGTGAAAAATGTAGGTGGGTGTGAATACTTTCCGCCCCCACTGTATATAGTGAATCAATAGAGATTAGGCAGGGAAGTTAGTGTAGTATGCAGTCATTTAGTGTAGTATATATGATACAGTTCAGAGTTTATAGTGCAGTTAGTGTAGTATATATATAAAATACAGTTCAAAGTATATAGTGCAGTCAGCCTAATATATATAATACAGTTCAGATTATATAATGCAGTCAGTATAGAATATATAATACTATGGAGAGTATATAGTGCAGTCAGTGTATTGTTAAAAATAGTACAGTTCAGAGTATATAGTGCAGTCAGTGTAGTATATAATACAGTTCAGAGTATATAATGCAATAAGTGTAGTATATAGTATACAGTGTAGAGTATATGGTGCAGTCAGTGTAGTATATATAATACAGTTCAAAGTATATAGTGCATTCAGTGTAGTATATATAATACAGTTCAGAATATATAGTGCAGTTCGTGTAGTATATATAATACAGTTCAGAGTATATAGTGCAGTCCATGTAGTATATATATAATACAGTTCAGAATGTATAATGCAGTCAGTGTAGTATATATAATACAGTGGAGAGTATATAGTGCAGTCAGTGTAGTATATATAAAATACAGTTCAGGGTATATAGAGGGAGTCCCGGAGTAGAAGGAGAGGAGAGGATGAACGCAGGGGCAGCATGACATCACAGTCATGCTTTTAGAAAGGAAAAGTTGTCTCGTTTAAGAAAAGGGGAGTGGCCAGAGCAGGGAGGTGCTCAGGTTCAGTAAGAATAGGAGGAAGGGGAGTGAAGTCACTCGTGAGCGGCGAAGATTACACACGCTCTCACCGCTCTCTGTCCCACGCGCTGTACACGTGGTAATGACGGCGATATATGAAATATTGACACAGCCCCGAGTGGCTGCAGCCGCACAGGGTACAGACTGGCTGCAGGCACAGGTAGTGGCCATTATCGAAGAAGGGAGAGCGGCACCAAACGGAGGGACCAGTGACTCCACATGCTCGGCGATCACGGCCGCCGGAGCACTTTAGCCCTGACACCTCTCCTGGTGGTCAGAGGCAAACGCAGCTGCAAAGGAGCGAGAGAGAACCTCCATCCCCCAGTATCCAGCAGCCCCAGGGACCCGAGAGTGGTGACCTAAGAAGGACCCAGCACAGAGGCAGGAGCGCAGTGGTGGAGCCCAGCACATCACATGGCTCTGCCCCCCCTGCTCGTTGCAGATGCCAGGAACATGGCTACGGGAGAAGGTCAGAGCAGCCAGTCAGCCCAGCGAGGGAGAGCAGTGCCTCGGGATGCTGGCCAGGCTGTCGGGGCGGCCAGCAGTCCCATGATGACCAGAGGTAGGACCGTGAGGAGCTCCGTATCAGTGGTGAGCGAGGGCAGAGGGTGAGCAACGGATGCCCAGACTAGGAGAAGGAACAGGAGTCCCCCAAAGCGGGCAGTGAGCGGGTCTGGCATGACAAGGCATAGAGAAGGACGGGAACAGCAACGCAGAACCCTGGCAATCAGAGCAGGACCCTCTGGGGTGCAGCCAGTGGTCATTCGGCCAAAGGAGAACAGTGACAGATCAGAGGGAGAACTGTCCGGGTTGGAAGGGGATGAGGACCAGGGACATCCATCAGCGGTGGACTCTGGAGTGGCGGCTGGTGGGCCCAGTCCTGGGCAGCCCAGTGAGTGTATTTCTTCTTTATTTGTTTTGTCTTTACTGAAAAATTTGTTGGATCAGGGTAGAAAGCAGGGGGTCCCCGGGGGAAGGTAGTTCATCAGGGGCAGGTGGTGACAGGCCTACACGGAACAGCCTAGGGACACAAGACTTATTGCTGGTAGGGTGGGCCTGCAGGATTTATTGTCGGGTTTGAGGGACTTGGTACAGCGCTTTGAGTCGAGCACAGGGGACAGTCCATCACCGGGGCAGGCGTGGGCACCGCCACAAGTTAAGGATCATGCTGCGATGGCCCCACCACTGTCAGCAGTCGCTACTAAAGTTGCAGGCGATCCACCTGCGACGGCAGGGGGATCAGTGACGGCGGTAGTCGCTTCTCCCAACGTATCGGCCAGCGTTTCGGTGACAGCCAGGGAAAGGCAGGGTAGAAAAAAGTAGACTCAGTCAGGTTGGCGGACTCCGCAAAAAGCAAAGTTTATGTCTGTTTTGAGGGCCCCCTGGGTGCCCATCTTAAAACAGAGGTAAAAGAAAAAATTTGCTAAGGGGAATATGTGGAGATCTTCACATTATTGCCGCTAGAGAAATTCAGTGTGGACAGATTGAAGCTAGAAGAAAGCAAGAAGGAGGACGAGGAGAAATGCAGATATCTGTTGTGGTGGGGGAAAAGACCCCTGAACACTGCTCAGCTTTGTTCGTCTATCTAGAGGCCATTAGCAAGGCACACCGGAAGTATGGCGGTTTGGCATGGCTACGGTACGACGAACATTTTTGACAACGGATGGTCGTCCGACCATCACTGCGCTGGAACCACAAGGATATTAGTATGTGGATGAAGCTTATGACAGCGGCGCAGGCTCCTAATCAGTTTTTTCAGGCAGGGGTCGGAGGTACCGCGGCCTCAGGACAACTGACCAAAAAAAGATGTTGGCGATTCAACGAGGGCACCTGTAAGTTTGGGGCAAACTGTCGCTGTGGGGGATCCCATGCACTGTCAAAGTGCTTCAGAAGAGGGAAGGGGCGTGCCAGAGAGTCTGTGAGTAAAAGGGATGATGCCGTTGCGGGTGGAAAGGATGCTTCCTTTCCTCAGTAGGTACGCAGACTGGAAATCGGCTTAGCTGTTAGAATCGTGTTTCTCTAGCGGTTTCAAAATACCATGCTCATTGGCAACCGTCCCACCCATAGCACAGAACTTATGTTCGACCCTGCTGCATCCAGCAGTGGTTTCGGAAAAACTCGGGAAGGAGGTCAATCTGGGGCAAATGTCTGGCCCTTTTAATACGGTTCCTCTTCCGGACCTGGTGATCTCTCCATTGGGAGTAGGTCCCAAAAAAGAGCCAAACAAGTTCAGATTGATTCACCACCTTTCCTTTCCAAAGGGAGGGTCGGTCAATGATTTGATTGCTCCTGAGGAGTGTGCGGTAACATACACTTCTTTTGATGTAGCGGTAGCATGGGTTCGTCGTTATGGGCAGGGGTCACTGATGGTGAAAGCGAATATTGAATCGGCTTTCCGGCTCTTGATGGTTCAACCAGACAGTTTTCGGCTGCTGGGCTGTACATGGAATGGGGCATACCATGTGGATCGTTTTCTCCCGATGGGATACTCCATCTTATGTGCTTTCTTTGAAAGGTTCAGCTCTTTTTTGGAATGGGTAGTACGGGACATCTTCGGGATCAACTTGGTCATTCACTATCTGGATGACTTCTTATGTGTTGGCCCGCCAGATTCCAACATTTGCGCCATCCTGTTGGGGATGTTGCAACATATAGCGGAACGTTTTGGGTCCCGTTAGCTGAGGAAAAAACAGAGGGCCCCACGTCAACCATTGTTTTCCTGGGAATTGAAGTGGATTCGATTGGGATGGAGTGCCGATTGCCGATGGAAAAGCTGGAAAATCTCAAGGCAGAAGTGCGTGGGGCCATTGGAAGACGCAATTTACAGTTGCGTCAGTTACAATCTTTGTTGGGGAAGCTAAATTTTGCTTGCCGAATAATTCCCATGGGTAGGGTTTTTTGTCGCCGGCTGCAGCAACTGCTGGAGTCAAGGCGCCTACGCACTTCGTGAGTCTCAACAGGGAACACAGAGAGGACTTGCGGGTGTGGCAGGACTTCCTGGAGTCGTTCAATGGGCGCGCTCTATGGATGTCGGGTCCCATCAGCAATTGCGATTTGGAGTTGTTCACAGATGCTGCGGGCTCCACGGGCTATGGGGCCTTCTTTTGGGGACAATGGAGCGCAGCTCACTGGTTGTTCAGGTGGTTAACCGCTTGTCGGCGGTATTTATGCCGGTGGTCAGGTTGTTGCGATATTTGGTAATGCGTTGTTTGCAATTGAATTCTTTCATTTATGCTGTACACTTACCAGGGGATGAAAGCACCTTGGCTGACCCTTTGTCTCGTTTTCAGTGGGACAGGTTCCGGGAGTTGAAACCAGACGCAGAGCAACATGAGGTTACCTGTCCCAACTGGATGTGGAACATAGCCTTGGGAACGTAGCACGGTGGATTCAACGCTCCATGAGTACGGCTACTTGGAATGCCTACTCAGTATAGTATATATAAGGTATGACAAGAATGGTTAGCATGCTTGCACAGGCTTGAGATCACCCCCGAGGGTCGAAAGGGGGTCCACACAGTCCTCTATTTTATTAATATGGAATTAGAGAGGGGTATTGGTTTAGCCTTTCTTTTCAGAATTACAAGGGCAATGGGACTATACAAAGGATTTCTGGGTGAAACAAGCAGTAAAGGGGTACAGGGGAGCGCATAAGAAGAGGGATGGGCGGCGCCCAGTTTCGTTTGACATGCTACAAGTTTTGTTTTCGTGTTTGAGTAACATTTGCAGTTCAGAGTATTAATGTGCTCTATTCCGCGCGGCCTTCACACTGGCTTTCTTTGGGTCGTTACGGATAAGCAAGCTAATTAGCCCTTCAAAACAGGCTTAAGGGGGGCTGTTGGTGGGGGATGTAGATTATTTGCAGGATTCTGTCAGAATGTGGGTAAGACAGTCAAAAACTGATCAGACCAGTAAGGGCATGCAACTTGAAGTGTTCCGGATTACGGAGTCGCACATTTGCCCGGTAAGGGCCGTGCAAACTTTCTGGGACATGCGTCCTGGGTTCGAAGGCTAATTTCTGATACATAGTGATGGGTCATCCTTGTCAAGGTTCCAATTCATAGCCGTATTTCGGAAATGTTTGACAGCGGCCGGCTACGACCCAAAAAGTTACGCTTCCCATTCTTTCTGAATAGGGGCAGCCACAGAGGCTTCCAGGGCAGGTCTTAGTTATGAAGCAGTTAAGCGTATTGGTAGGTGGGACTCGGACAGATTTAAGCTGTATATTCTCCAACATTTGTTACAGAATTAGGTCTCACATGGTTTTCGGGCTTTTACTGTAATGTAGTAATTATGGGGGAGTTTACTGTTTTGTGTTGTCATTTTTCTTGTTCACAGGTGAAGAGGTTGGCCTAGTTTGGATCCTGGGTCAGTCCTACATTTACTGGGGGGCCAGACGAGCTTATGTTTAGCCGAACGGTAGGCAGTTGGGCATCCCCAGACAGGAAGCTCAGGTCAGATGGATCGGGCTACAGGGGATGCTGTGGAACAGGGTGCATTCGGAAGTACACAAGTTCTCCTGTTTGAACAAGGAACCGGACTTTTTGGTGCTACATGTGGGGGGGAACAAAATGGGAGCCAGGTCTATGCGGGATCTCATACGGGACGTAAAATGTGATTTTTTTTTTACGTTTACGTTCGGCTTTTCCCAGGATGGTCATTGTTTGGTCAGATATGGTGAGCAGGACGTCTTGGCGGTGGGCTTGGTCAGCTAAAAAGGTGGATAGGGCCAGAGTAAAAGTAAACAAGGAAGTGAGCAGGTTCGTGATCAGGAACGGGGGTGTGGCCATACGTCATAGAGAGCTGGAGGTGGATACATGGAGGTATCTTAGGACTGATGGAGTGCACCTTAATGACGTGGGTACCGACCTTTGGCACTAGGTTTACAGGAAAGCATACAGTGAGCACTGTGGGTGTGGAGGTGCATGCAAGGGTAAGGTGTTACCCTTTTCGTGCTGTGGCAGTGGTGGGTCTTTGGAGGAGGAGAAGATGGATGTTATATCTATATAACATAGTTGGTACCCATCTATGGTATGGGGTTCTCAGGTACCTTCCAGTTAATGAGGGGTTAACCAGGAAGAGGTAAAAGGTAGGTTACTGCGAAGGTTGAGTACTGTCTCTGAGTCAGGGGGCTGGCGACTGGAGGCGTAAAGTTTAAAGAAGTTGGTCACAGTGACCAGTGGTGTGTTGTTTCCCTCGAATACCCCAAAAAGTACATAGAAAGTTTATTAATGGTTATTTAAAAATGTTATTTATTTAATTTTACGGTAATTGTTAATAAAAAGTCCATCAAGGCCATTTACTCCAAAGTCTTGTCACGTCATTTGTGGGGGGATTGGAGGGGTTAGAGTTTTAGTATAATGGGTGGGTTAAGTGACTGTGGGTTAGGTCCTTCATATGTCATGCAGTCAGTATAGTATATATAATGCAGTGCAGAGTATATAGTGCCATCAGTATAGTATATATAATACATTGCAGAGTAGTGCAGTCATTGTAGTATATATAACACAGTGGAGAATATATAATGCAGTCAGTGTAGTATACATAATACAATGCAGGGTATATAGTGCAGTGGAGAGTATATAAAACAGTGTATCGAAGTGATTAAGGGGAACCCTATGACAGAATTAAGAAAATAAACGGTGTGGAGTCCTCCCAAAATCCGTACCAGGCCCTTTGGGTTTAGTATAGATTTTAAGGGGAACTGTACACCAAAATTAAAAAAAAAACAGTATGGGCCCCCCCCAAAAAATCTATACCAGGCCCTTTGGGTCTAGCATAGATTTTAAGGAGAACTCCACGCCAAAATTTAAAAAAATGGCGTAGGGTCTCCCCAATATCCATACCAGACCCTTATCCAAGCATGCAGCCTGGAAGGCCAGGAAAGGGAGGGGATGAGCGAGCCCCCCCTCCTGAACCATACCAGGCTGCTTGCGCTCAACATGGGGAGGGTGCTTTGGGGTGCCTCTCAAAGCACCTTCTCCCCATGTTGATGGGGACAAGGGCTTCTACCCAACAACCCTGGCCGGTGGGTGCAGGGGTCTGCGGGCTGGGGGCTTATCGGAATCTAGAAGCCCCCTTTAACAGGGGGGCCCCCAGTTTCCGGCCCCCGCCCTATGTGAATGGGTATTTGGTACGTTGTACCCCTACCCATTCACCAAAAAATGTGTCAAAAAGTAAAAACCACAAGAGACAGTTTTTGACAGTTCCTTTATTAAAAAAGAAAAGAAAAGTGTCCGGCAATGTACATCCATCTGTATTCACGCCACCCGGACCCAAAAAATAGAAAGAATTAAGAAAGCTCTGCCTCCATGGGAGGCCTCCCGTCAACTGCTGTCTTTTCGCTTTGACAGCTCTTATATAGGCAAGGGCAGGGCCACCCGCTGAGGTAACCGAGTGATCACGCCCCTTCTGACATCATGAGACATCATGTGATGTCAGATGGGGCAAGGTTATCTTGTTACATCAGTGGGTGGCCCCGCCCTTGCCCATATAAGAGCTGTCAAAGCGAAAAGACAGCAGCCGCTGACTTCTTATGTGTTGGCCCGCCAGATTCCAACATTTGCGCCATCCTGTTGGGGATGTTGCAACATATAGCGGAACGTTTTGGGTCCCGTTAGCTGAGGAAAAAACAGAGGGCCCCACGTCAACCATTGTTTTCCTGGGAATTGAAGTGGATTCGATTGGGATGGAGTGCCGATTGCCGATGGAAAAGCTGGAAAATCTCAAGGCAGAAGTGCGTGGGGCCATTGGAAGACGCAATTTACAGTTGCGTCAGTTACAATCTTTGTTGGGGAAGCTAAATTTTGCTTGCCGAATAATTCCCATGGGTAGGGTTTTTTGTCGCCGGCTGCAGCAACTGCTGGAGTCAAGGCGCCTACGCACTTCGTGAGTCTCAACAGGGAACACAGAGAGGACTTGCGGGTGTGGCAGGACTTCCTGGAGTCGTTCAATGGGCGCGCTCTATGGATGTCGGGTCCCATCAGCAATTGCGATTTGGAGTTGTTCACAGATGCTGCGGGCTCCACGGGCTATGGGGCCTTCTTTTGGGGACAATGGAGCGCAGCTCACTGGTTGTTCAGGTGGTTAACCGCTTGTCGGCGGTATTTATGCCGGTGGTCAGGTTGTTGCGATATTTGGTAATGCGTTGTTTGCAATTGAATTCTTTCATTTATGCTGTACACTTACCAGGGGATGAAAGCACCTTGGCTGACCCTTTGTCTCGTTTTCAGTGGGACAGGTTCCGGGAGTTGAAACCAGACGCAGAGCAACATGAGGTTACCTGTCCCAACTGGATGTGGAACATAGCCTTGGGAACGTAGCACGGTGGATTCAACGCTCCATGAGTACGGCTACTTGGAATGCCTACTCAGTATAGTATATATAAGGTATGACAAGAATGGTTAGCATGCTTGCACAGGCTTGAGATCACCCCCGAGGGTCGAAAGGGGGTCCACACAGTCCTCTATTTTATTAATATGGAATTAGAGAGGGGTATTGGTTTAGCCTTTCTTTTCAGAATTACAAGGGCAATGGGACTATACAAAGGATTTCTGGGTGAAACAAGCAGTAAAGGGGTACAGGGGAGCGCATAAGAAGAGGGATGGGCGGCGCCCAGTTTCGTTTGACATGCTACAAGTTTTGTTTTCGTGTTTGAGTAACATTTGCAGTTCAGAGTATTAATGTGCTCTATTCCGCGCGGCCTTCACACTGGCTTTCTTTGGGTCGTTACGGATAAGCAAGCTAATTAGCCCTTCAAAACAGGCTTAAGGGGGGCTGTTGGTGGGGGATGTAGATTATTTGCAGGATTCTGTCAGAATGTGGGTAAGACAGTCAAAAACTGATCAGACCAGTAAGGGCATGCAACTTGAAGTGTTCCGGATTACGGAGTCGCACATTTGCCCGGTAAGGGCCGTGCAAACTTTCTGGGACATGCGTCCTGGGTTCGAAGGCTAATTTCTGATACATAGTGATGGGTCATCCTTGTCAAGGTTCCAATTCATAGCCGTATTTCGGAAATGTTTGACAGCGGCCGGCTACGACCCAAAAAGTTACGCTTCCCATTCTTTCTGAATAGGGGCAGCCACAGAGGCTTCCAGGGCAGGTCTTAGTTATGAAGCAGTTAAGCGTATTGGTAGGTGGGACTCGGACAGATTTAAGCTGTATATTCTCCAACATTTGTTACAGAATTAGGTCTCACATGGTTTTCGGGCTTTTACTGTAATGTAGTAATTATGGGGGAGTTTACTGTTTTGTGTTGTCATTTTTCTTGTTCACAGGTGAAGAGGTTGGCCTAGTTTGGATCCTGGGTCAGTCCTACATTTACTGGGGGGCCAGACGAGCTTATGTTTAGCCGAACGGTAGGCAGTTGGGCATCCCCAGACAGGAAGCTCAGGTCAGATGGATCGGGCTACAGGGGATGCTGTGGAACAGGGTGCATTCGGAAGTACACAAGTTCTCCTGTTTGAACAAGGAACCGGACTTTTTGGTGCTACATGTGGGGGGGAACAAAATGGGAGCCAGGTCTATGCGGGATCTCATACGGGACGTAAAATGTGATTTTTTTTTTACGTTTACGTTCGGCTTTTCCCAGGATGGTCATTGTTTGGTCAGATATGGTGAGCAGGACGTCTTGGCGGTGGGCTTGGTCAGCTAAAAAGGTGGATAGGGCCAGAGTAAAAGTAAACAAGGAAGTGAGCAGGTTCGTGATCAGGAACGGGGGTGTGGCCATACGTCATAGAGAGCTGGAGGTGGATACATGGAGGTATCTTAGGACTGATGGAGTGCACCTTAATGACGTGGGTACCGACCTTTGGCACTAGGTTTACAGGAAAGCATACAGTGAGCACTGTGGGTGTGGAGGTGCATGCAAGGGTAAGGTGTTACCCTTTTCGTGCTGTGGCAGTGGTGGGTCTTTGGAGGAGGAGAAGATGGATGTTATATCTATATAACATAGTTGGTACCCATCTATGGTATGGGGTTCTCAGGTACCTTCCAGTTAATGAGGGGTTAACCAGGAAGAGGTAAAAGGTAGGTTACTGCGAAGGTTGAGTACTGTCTCTGAGTCAGGGGGCTGGCGACTGGAGGCGTAAAGTTTAAAGAAGTTGGTCACAGTGACCAGTGGTGTGTTGTTTCCCTCGAATACCCCAAAAAGTACATAGAAAGTTTATTAATGGTTATTTAAAAATGTTATTTATTTAATTTTACGGTAATTGTTAATAAAAAGTCCATCAAGGCCATTTACTCCAAAGTCTTGTCACGTCATTTGTGGGGGGATTGGAGGGGTTAGAGTTTTAGTATAATGGGTGGGTTAAGTGACTGTGGGTTAGGTCCTTCATATGTCATGCAGTCAGTATAGTATATATAATGCAGTGCAGAGTATATAGTGCCATCAGTATAGTATATATAATACATTGCAGAGTAGTGCAGTCATTGTAGTATATATAACACAGTGGAGAATATATAATGCAGTCAGTGTAGTATACATAATACAATGCAGGGTATATAGTGCAGTGGAGAGTATATAAAACAGTGTATCGAAGTGATTAAGGGGAACCCTATGACAGAATTAAGAAAATAAACGGTGTGGAGTCCTCCCAAAATCCGTACCAGGCCCTTTGGGTTTAGTATAGATTTTAAGGGGAACTGTACACCAAAATTAAAAAAAAAACAGTATGGGCCCCCCCCAAAAAATCTATACCAGGCCCTTTGGGTCTAGCATAGATTTTAAGGAGAACTCCACGCCAAAATTTAAAAAAATGGCGTAGGGTCTCCCCAATATCCATACCAGACCCTTATCCAAGCATGCAGCCTGGAAGGCCAGGAAAGGGAGGGGATGAGCGAGCCCCCCCTCCTGAACCATACCAGGCTGCTTGCGCTCAACATGGGGAGGGTGCTTTGGGGTGCCTCTCAAAGCACCTTCTCCCCATGTTGATGGGGACAAGGGCTTCTACCCAACAACCCTGGCCGGTGGGTGCAGGGGTCTGCGGGCTGGGGGCTTATCGGAATCTAGAAGCCCCCTTTAACAGGGGGGCCCCCAGTTTCCGGCCCCCGCCCTATGTGAATGGGTATTTGGTACGTTGTACCCCTACCCATTCACCAAAAAATGTGTCAAAAAGTAAAAACCACAAGAGACAGTTTTTGACAGTTCCTTTATTAAAAAAGAAAAGAAAAGTGTCCGGCAATGTACATCCATCTGTATTCACGCCACCCGGACCCAAAAAATAGAAAGAATTAAGAAAGCTCTGCCTCCATGGGAGGCCTCCCGTCAACTGCTGTCTTTTCGCTTTGACAGCTCTTATATAGGCAAGGGCAGGGCCACCCGCTGAGGTAACCGAGTGATCACGCCCCTTCTGACATCATGAGACATCATGTGATGTCAGATGGGGCAAGGTTATCTTGTTACATCAGTGGGTGGCCCCGCCCTTGCCCATATAAGAGCTGTCAAAGCGAAAAGACAGCAGCCGCTGGGGGGCCTCCCATGGAGGCGCAGTTTTTTTAGTTTTTATTATTTTTCGGGTCCATCGGACAGGGTGATTGATGATGTATTTACATCGCGGGACAATTTTTTTTCTTTTTAATAAAGGAATTGTCAAAAACTGTCTCATGTGGTTTTTACTTACTGACACTTTTTTGGTGAATGGGTAGGGGTACAATGTACAATTGTTAAAGGGGGCTTCCAGTTTCCTTTAGGGCCCCCCCCCGCAACTAGGGATGAGCCGAACACCCCCCTGTTCAGTTCGCACCAGAACTTGCGAACAGGCAAAAAATTTGTTCAAACACGCGAGTTAAAGTCTATGGGACACGAACATGAATAATCAAAAGTGCTAATTTTAAAGGCTTACATGCAAGTTATTGTCATAAAAAGTGTTTGGGGACCTGGGTCCTGCCCCAGAGGACATGGCCGGGCTGGGGTTACCCTTAATATCCATACCAGACCTGAAGGGCCTGGTATGGAATTCAGGGGGACCCCCCACGTCATTTTTTTTTTTTAAATTTTGGTTCGGGGTTCCCCTGTGGGGAATTCCCATGCCGTTTTTATCACTTTTATGTGCATTGTCGGACCGGCAATTCATTAATAGCCGCGAGTAGTTTTAAATGACTTTTTTTCCTTTGAAATGTCATTTTGCTGTCAGACTGTTCTAAACACAGGAAACATGCGCCCCTTTACAGGCATACTATAGACACCCCCCAGGTACGAAATTTAAAGGGATATTACACTTTTATTGTTTCACTTTAAGCATTATTAAAATCACTGCTCCCGAAAAAACGGCTTTTTTTTGCATTGATCCATGTCCCCTGGGGCAGAACCCAGGTCCCCAATCACTTTTTATGACAATACCATGCATATAAGACTTTAAAATTAGCACTTTTGATTTCTCCCATAGACTTTTAAAGGGTGTTCCGCGGCATTCGAATATGCGCCACGAACACCCCAAATGGTTCGGCGAACTGGCGAACAGCCGATGTTCGAGTCGAACATAAGTTTGACTCGAAGCTCATCCCTACCCGCAACCATAGCCCAGGGATATTGGGAAGAGGCCCTTGTGCAGAGACCCCCCTGCCCCAAAGCACCCATCCCCCCATGTTGAGCACATAAGGCCTGGTAGAGTTCAGGAGGGGGGCGCTGGCTCGCTCTCCCCCTGTCCTGACCTGCCAGGCTGCATGCTCGGATAAGGGTCTGATATGGATTTTGGGGGAGACCCTACACCATTTTTTTCCTGGATTTTTCATCTATATTGCCGGGAGCAGGCAATACATTACAGCTGCGAGCAAGTTTAAATTCCTTTTTTTTATTCCTCTAGAAACTTCATTATTGCTGAGGCATGTTCTATACATCGCACATATGCCCCACTTTACAGGCAAACTAAGGGGACCCCAGGCACGATATTTAAAGGAATATTTCATTATTTCATTTTTATTGTTTAATTTTAAGCATCATTAAAATCACTGATCCTGAAAAAACAATTGTTTTTAAAAACATTTTTTTGCATTGATACATGTCCCCTAGGGCAGTTCCTGGGTCCCCATACACTTTTTATGGCAATAACTTGCATTTAAGCCTTTAAAATTAGGACTTTTCATTTTTCATATTCGTGTCCCATAGACTTTATTAGGGTTTGCATGTTCGCTAGAACTTTTTGCCTGTTCGAGGTGTTCTGGTGCAAACCAAACCGGGGGTGTTTTGTCCCATCCCTATTGATGGGAGGGAGAGGTTTGGATCTCCTTTTCCCCCACTAGCTACACCCTATCTCTTGCTGATTGGCTTATTTGAGCTCTTTCCTTAAAAGAGTTGTAAAGGCAGAAGGTTTTTTATCTTGAAGCATTCTATGCATTAAGATAAAAAGCTTCTGTGTGCAGCAGCCTCCCCAGCACCCCCTAGTACTTATCTGAGCTCCCTCAGATAAGTATATAAGTATACATTTCTCTACGTTATGTAGAGCACTTGGATGTGGACAGCCTTAAAGCTAAGAAGAATCCATTACTTACCATGTGATATACCTCTCAACCTGCCACTCTCTTTTATGTTGGTCTACAATATTGTACAGACTTCTCCTGTTGTTCTTCAAGACTCTGATGAAGAGGGAACCCCTTGAAACGCGTCAGCCACCTTTTAGCACTTGCCCTTGCATGGGCATGTCCAATTTCTAAAATTATAGATATATTTTGTAACCCTGTTTTTATGAATACGTAGCTACTTTTTATATGCATTTATTTGTTTCTGTATATAAATAAACGGTACCAATTTGATCAAAGCATCAGATCACGCGCCTTCCACCTCTTTCCTTCACCTGGCTCTCTTTGGACCACCCCTGGTCAGCTTAGACAGCGGGACACGCATGATCATCTTTTAATTCCCTCCCTTTGAAAGTACTACCACTCTATGCTAGCAACGCCTTCACAAGCGCAGGAGAAATTCTTTCTTTGTTTATATTTATGAGTATGTATACCCGTACTTCCTTTAACCATGATCTGCTGAAAAATAAAAAAATAAAATCCCCAAAAGTTCCCAGACCCTAAAAAAAGGACTTCAACCTTAACTAGGTATAGCTCTGGCTTTGCCTTGCAGGGATCTGAACCTTATCCATATGGGCCTGACCTTTGTCACTAGTATCCTAGATCCAGGTATAACAATCTTTTCCTATGAATTCACAGAAACCCCCCTTGGATGCCAACAGATAATCATGGGCCATCTTTTAATAAAAAGGTCTTGATTTGCCGTTATTCCCGTGGGAACGGCCTTGTAGCTTCAACAGTTATATTAAACATCCCATCCACAATGGATGAGAAATTGTTCAATCGTTTCATAAGCTTAAGCCCCCACTGTGTACAAGCAGGAAACCATGCCCAGACTTGGTCAGGGTTGGTAAACAATTCCCTTCTAGCTGTCCCTGCCATTCTTACTTTCTCTCGCGCCATCAGATCCTCACGATCGGCCACGACATAAGATGCTGGGAAGAGTTTTACCAGCACACATGAACCTCTTGCAATAGGGGAAATTACCTTATAAGCTGAAGATCTGCATTAATACCAAACTAAAGTTTAAGCACACTTGTGGGCTACTTAGTTGTCCCGATACCAAAGCTGGTAATAACCGGAGCTATTGCTAAAACTATAACTAATTTTACCCTTAGAAATGTATCGTTAAATTCCATTGACAAGTGTCTGTTTGGATTTTACTAGTTTGTCAAAACTCCTCATACCAATATGAACATCATGTATAGTATGTACCGCTGTCATCGCTGGGGTACTAAAGCTCAGTGATGATTCAGAGTAGACACAGTAATGGGTCCTGTTCACTTTCTTAGCTAATTGGAGAATACACTTTAAACAATAAATTGGGATGCTCTTCATCGTTACTCTTGCCGAAATATACTAAACTAAAAAATATAAATAAACAAAGATACTTCTCATCCTTTGGTGTAGTTGAGCAGCTTCTTGCAGTGGCTGGTGTGGATCCAGTTGTCTTGTCCATCAAGCTTCTTTACAATGGCCCAGTCACCTGGTTGGAAAGAATGTAAACCGGTTTTTGTGTCAGGGTCCAGGAGGGACTCATGAACCCTGTGGTGGACCTTTTGAAGTTCATGTTACAGTGACTGCACCTACCCCATCAGCTGAGAAGGTCGACAGCTGCTGAGGAAAGTACAATCCCATTTTTGGTTGACTTCCAAACATACCTAACTCAATGACTGTGGTCACTGCGTGGCTTACCATCTGGAGTGTAATACCTGGAACCATTGATAAAAAGGTTCTTTGCATCTGGGATGGGAGCCTCCTTCACCGGACTGCTGCTTGCTGATTCAAATTCCATCAAAGAAAGACAGTCATGGAACATGTCATCCTACTAGGTCACAAACTTGGCTATAATCAGAGCGGTTAGTATTATTGGTTTGAAAATTGTCACTTACCATTATCTCCCCATTTTCTTCCTCATTACAAACTGGAGGAAGACAAGTAGGTGACTGGGTCTTTACAATGACCCAGTCACCTGGTTGGAAAGAATGTAAACCTTTTTTTGTGTCAGGGTCCAGGAGGGACTCATGAACCCTGTGGTGGACCTTTTTGAAGTTCATGTTACAGTGACTGCACCTAACCCATCAGTTGAGAAGGTCGACAGCTGCTGAGGAAAGTACAACCCCATTTTTGGTTGACTTCCAAACAAACCTAACTCAATGACTGTGGTCACTGCGTGACCACATTACCATCTGGGGTGTAAGATACTTACCATCTGGGGTGTAATACCTGGAACCATTGACAAAAAGGTTCTTTGCATCTGGGATGGGAGCCTCCTTCACTGGACTGCTGCTTGCTGATTCAAATTCCATCAAAGAAAGACAGTCATGGAACATGTCATCCTACTAGGTCACAAACTTGGCTATAATCAGAGCAGTTAGTATTATTGGTTTGAAAATTGTCACTTACCATTATCTCCCCATTTTCTTCCTCATTACAAACTGGAGTAAGACAGGTAGGGTTTAGAATGGTGCAGAAAAAAACAATGAAACAGTGAAATAGCCTATGATACTTTTACCTTCTTAGGCGTGTGTATTTATGCATGTGTACAACTTTATATATACACCTGCTTTCTATGTACATACACTTTCAGAAACACCTAGGACCTGAAAAGATACTTATAAACAAAAGTTATTACTCTATCCTTCATATTTAACCTGCAAAGAATGATAAACAATACAACATTCATGTACATTGGTAAATTGTCACTGACTTTCCTCAAAACCGACAATAACTAAACCCTCTGTAACCCTTATGCCGCGTACACACGGTCGGACTTTTCAGCTACAAAAGTCGGACAGCCTGTCCGACATACTTCCGGCGTACCTTCGGCGGACTTGCAGCAGACTTTCTTACGAACGGACTTGCCCACACACGACCACACAAAAGTACGACAGCTTAGTACGCGGTGACGTACACCAAGTCCGACGAGACTATAAAACGGAAGTTCAATAGCCCGTACGACACCCTTTGGGCTCCTTCTGCTAATCTCGTGTTTATCTCGTGTTAGTAGAAGTTTGGTGAGAGACGATTCGCGCTTGTGAGACTCGTATTTTTCAGTTCGTTTTAACTGTTGTTCAGTCTGTGCTTGTGAGGTTTGTATCTGCTTTTCAGTGCGTTTGGTCAGTTGGCATTGAGAAATCTTTGTTTTATTGGCCGCTCGTTCCTGATTTTCAGGTCGTTCTTCACAGGCCTTGCTGTTCTTCAGTGCGTTCTGTTTAGTGCGTTCTGACCAGCCGACCGTTTTGAAACCATGTTACCTGTACGTACTCGTCGTCGAGCTCGTGCATTGTATGTGTTTGGTGCTGTAGTTTATTCTTCAGCCCAAGACCAGTCCATGAACAGGGCGAGGAGGAGTTCATGGACCAAGAATTGGTTGCTCCAGCGTGACCAGTTCTGTCACATGCCATTGCTCCGTGAGATCCGTGAGAATAATCCTGAGGATTTCAGAAACTTTCTCCGGATGACGGACCCTGTTTTTGACCGTTTGGTGGCTTTGCTGACCCCCCATATCAGCAGGCAGGATACCTGCATGAGGCAAGCCATCACTCCGGAGCAGAGGCTGGTCGCTACCTTGCGGTATTTGGCCACAGGGAGAAGCCTGCAGGACCTTAAGTTCTCGACAGGCATCTCCCCCCAGGCTCTGGGGATCATTATCCCAGAGACCTGTTCTGCCATCATCCAGGTCCTGCAGAAGGACTATATTAAGGTAAGATATTTTGCTTTTATTAGCATCACATGTTCTTTTATGTAATCTTTGATAATGTAATGTATTTCTTGCTTCAAACACTACTTACCATCATTGCAATATAGTGTGAATGTCCCCTTTTTATCCTCACACATGCTGGATTTTTTTCCTGTTATTTTTTGTCATGCATGTATATTTTCCTTCAATAACCTCCCCAGCATGCAGTGATGGGAACATATCTACCTAGTCTACTCATTTTGAATGTATTTTGTTTGAGTGTATTTAGTGTGCTTATAATTAGCAATTAGCTAGATTTCCCAACCCCCCCCCCCACCTAAACTCACTCCAAATAGTGTGCTGCTAATTAGCAATTAGCTAGATTTCCCAACCCCCCCCCCACCTAAACTCACTCCAAATAGTGTGCTGCTAATTAGCAATTAGCTAGATTTCCCAACCCCCCCCCACCTAAACTCACTCCAAATAGTGTGCTGCTAATTAGCAATTAGCTAGATTTCCCAACCCCCCCCCCACCTAAACTCACTCCAAATAGTGTGCTGCTAATTAGCAATTAGCTAGATTTCCCAACCCCCCCCCACCTAAACTCACTCCAAATAGTGTGCTGCTAATTAGCAATTAGCTAGATTTCCCAACCCCCCCCCACCTAAACTCACTCCAAATAGTGTGCTGCTAATTATCAATTAGCTAGATTTCCCAACCCCCCCCCACCTAAACTCACTCCAAATAGTGTGCTGCTAATTAGCAATTAGCTAGATTTCCCAACCCCCTAAAATGTAATCAATGTTCCATCAGAGGGGGTGAGCAATCTGATAAGTGTGCCTTTCCATATTAGTTTTTCCTGAAGAATTAAATTATTTAATGTTATACTGATGCTGGGGAATAATGTTTTGAATTGTCTAATTTTATTGCAATGTTAGCTTCCAAATTAATTGATTTTGGTTTTCTTGTTTGATTCCCCAGTTTCCTTCAACGCCACAGGAATGGCAGACTGTGGCATCCCATTTTGCCAGCCGTTGGGACTTTCCCAATTGTGGAGGGGCTATAGATGGGAAACATGTCCACATTGTGCCACCACCCCATTCGGGGTCATACTATTTCAATTATAAAGGGTTCCACAGTATTGTTTTAATGGCGGTGGTGTCTGCACACTATGAATTTTTATATGTGGACGTGGGGAAGAATGGCCGGATGTCGGATGGAGGAGTATTTGCCCAGACGGAGTTCTGCCAGCGTCTCCAGTAGGGATGAGCTTCGTGTTCGAGTCGAACCCATGTTCGACTCGAACATCGGCTGTTCGGTCGTTCGCCGAATTGCGAACGATATGGGCCGTTCGCGCCAAATTCGTGTGGCGCGTCACGGCCCATAATTCACTGCGGCATCGCAGTGCATTGCTGGCTGATGATTGGCCAAGCATGCACTATGACCCGCATGCTTGGCCAATCACAGCGCCGTCAGTAGAGAGAGCTGTAATTGGCCAAAGCCAGGGTGGCTTTGGCCAATTATGGCTCAGGGGATTTAGTACACACCCCACACTATATAAGGCCGCCTGCACGGCGGCCCTGTGTAGTGTGTGTTCCGGTGTGCTGAGAGATAGAGAGAGAGAGAGACAGTGTCATTTGATTTGAGTTAGATAGATTAGGCAGAACAGTCAGTCAGTTAGCTGCACTTACAGTGTATTGTGTATATATATGCATCCCAGGTGTTGCATATATATATATACACTGTATTCAGTTTAGCTAGATCCGTTCCTGTTATCTTCTATCTAGACTATTTACATTTAGTGCAGTGTGTCCTGCTCACAGTGTTCAGCTAGATCCGTTCCTGCTATTTACATTCAGTGCAGTGCGTCCTGCTCACAGTGTTCAGCTAGATCCGTTCCTACTATTTACATTCAGTGCAGTGCGTCCTGCTCACAGTGTTCAGCTAGATCCGTTCCTGCTATTTACATTCAGTGCAGTGCGTCCTGCTCACAGTGTTCAGCTAGATCCGTTCCTGCTATTTACATTCAGTGCAGTGCGTCCTGCTCACAGTGTTCAGCTAGATCCGTTCCTGGTATTTACATTTAGTGCAGTGCGTCCTGCTCACAGTGTTCAGCTAGATCCGTTCCTGCTATTTACATTCAGTGCAGTGCGTCCTGCTCACAGTGTTCAGCTAGATCCGTTCCTGCTATTTACATTCAGTGCAGTGCGTCCTGCTCACAGTGTTCAGCTAGATCCGTTCCTGCTATTTACATTCAGTGCAGTGGATCCTGCTCACAGTGTTCAGCTAGATCCGTTCCTGGTATTTACATTTAGTGCAGTGCGTCCTGCTCACAGTGTTCAGCTAGATCCGTTCCTGCTATTTACATTCAGTGCAGTGCGTCCTGCTCACAGTGTTCAGCTAGATCCGTTCCTGGTATTTACATTTAGTGCAGTGCGTCCTGCTCACAGTGTTCAGCTACATCCGTTCCTGCTATTTACATTCAGTGCAGTGCGTCCTGCTCACAGTGTTCAGCTAGATCCGTTCCTGCTATTTACATTCAGTGCAGTGCGTCCTGCTCACAGTGTTCAGCTACATCCGTTCCTGCTGTTTACATTCAGTGCAGTGCGTCCTGCTCACAGTGTTCAGCTAGATCCGTTCCTGCTATTTACATTCAGTGCAGTGCGTCCTGCTCACAGTGTTCAGCTAGATCCGTTCCTGGTATTTACATTTAGTGCAGTGCGTCCTGCTCACAGTGTTCAGCTAGATCCGTTCCTGCTATTTACATTCAGTGCAGTGCGTCCTGCTCACAGTGTTCAGCTAGATCCGTTCCTGCTATATACATTTAGTGCAGTACGTCCTGCTCACAGTGTTCAGCTAGATCCGTTCCTGTTATCTTCCTACTGACAGGCAGGCTTGTCTGGTTACAGTATATAAAGCTACCTGAAGAAAATTACAGGTGTTCTTTTTGATCCTATTAGTACCACGGTCAGGCAGCTAGACTATTTACATTTAGTACAGTGTGTCCTGCTCACAGTGTTCAGCTAGATCCGTTCCTGTTATCTTCCTACTGACAGGCAGGCTTGTCTGGTTACAGTATATAAAGCTACCTTAAGAAAATTACAGGTGTTCTTTTTGATCCTATTAGTACCACGGTCAGGCAGCTAGACTATTTACATTTAGTACAGTGTGTCCTGCTCACAGTGTTCAGCTAGATCCGTTCCTGTTATCTTCCTACTGACAGGCAGGCTTGTCTGGTTACAGTATATAAAGCTACCTTAAGAAAATTACAGGTGTTCTTTTTGATCCTATTAGTACCACGGTCAGGCAGCTAGACTATTTACATTTAGTACAGTGTGTCCTGCTCACAGTGTTCAGCTAGATCCGTTCCTGTTATCTTCCTACTGACAGGCAGGCTTGTCTGGTTACAGTATATAAAGCTACCTTAAGAAAATTACAGGTGTTCTTTTTGATCCTATTAGTACCACGGTCAGGCAGCTAGACTATTTACATTTAGTACAGTGTGTCCTGCTCACAGTGTTCAGCTAGATCCGTTCCTGTTATCTTCCTACTGACAGGCAGGCTTGTCTGGTTACAGTATATAAAGCTACCTTAAGAAAATTACAGGTGTTCTTTTTGATCCTATTAGTACCACGGTCAGGCAGCTAGACTATTTACATTCAGTGCAGTGCGTCCTGCTCACAGTGTTCAGCTAGATCCGTTCTTGCTATTTACATTCAGTGCAGTGCGTCCTGCTCACAGTGTTCAGCTAGATCCGTTCCTGGTATTTACATTTAGTGCAGTGCGTCCTGCTCACAGTGTTCAGCTAGATCCGTTCCTGCTATTTACATTCAGTGCAGTGCGTCCTGCTCACAGTGTTCAGCTAGATCCGTTCCTGGTATTTACATTTAGTGCAGTGCGTCCTGCTCACAGTGTTCAGCTAGATCCGTTCCTGCTATTTACATTCAGTGCAGTGCGTCCTGCTCACAGTGTTCAGCTAGATCCGTTCCTGCTATTTACATTCAGTGCAGTGCGTCCTGCTCACAGTGTTCAGCTAGATCCGTTCCTGGTATTTACATTTAGTGCAGTGCGTCCTGCTCACAGTGTTCAGCTAGATCCGTTCCTGCTATTTACATTCAGTGCAGTGCGTCCTGCTCACAGTGTTCAGCTAGATCCGTTCCTGCTATATACATTTAGTGCAGTACGTCCTGCTCACAGTGTTCAGCTAGATCCGTTCCTGTTATCTTCCTACTGACAGGCAGGCTTGTCTGGTTACAGTATATAAAGCTACCTGAAGAAAATTACAGGTGTTCTTTTTGATCCTATTAGTACCACGGTCAGGCAGCTAGACTATTTACATTTAGTACAGTGTGTCCTGCTCACAGTGTTCAGCTAGATCCGTTCCTGTTATCTTCCTACTGACAGGCAGGCTTGTCTGGTTACAGTATATAAAGCTACCTTAAGAAAATTACAGGTGTTCTTTTTGATCCTATTAGTACCACGGTCAGGCAGCTAGACTATTTACATTCAGTGCAGTGCGTCCTGCTCACAGTGTTCAGCTAGATCCGTTCTTGCTATTTACATTCAGTGCAGTGCGTCCTGCTCACAGTGTTCAGCTAGATCCGTTCCTGGTATTTACATTTAGTGCAGTGCGTCCTGCTCACAGTGTTCAGCTAGATCCGTTCCTGCTATTTACATTCAGTGCAGTGCGTCCTGCTCACAGTGTTCAGCTAGATCCGTTCCTGGTATTTACATTTAGTGCAGTGCGTCCTGCTCACAGTGTTCAGCTAGATCCGTTCCTGCTATTTACATTCAGTGCAGTGCGTCCTGCTCACAGTGTTCAGATAGATCCGTTCCTGCTATATACATTTAGTGCAGTACGTCCTGCTCACAGTGTTCAGCTAGATCCGTTCCTGTTATCTTCCTACTGACAGGCAGGCTTGTCTGGTTACAGTATATAATGCTACCTGAAGAAAATTACAGGTGTTCTTTTTGATCCTATTAGTACCACGGTCAGGCAGCTAGACTATTTACATTTAGTACAGTGTGTCCTGCTCACAGTGTTCAGCTAGATCCGTTCCTGTTATCTTCCTACTGACAGGCAGGCTTGTCTGGTTACAGTATATAAAGCTACCTTAAGAAAATTACAGGTGTTCTTTTTGATCCTATTAGTACCACGGTCAGGCAGCTAGACTATTTACATTTAGTACAGTGTGTCCTGCTCACAGTGTTCAGCTAGATCCGTTCCTGTTATCTTCCTACTGACAGGCAGGCTTGTCTGGTTACAGTATATAAAGCTACCTTAAGAAAATTACAGGTGTTCTTTTTGATCCTATTAGTACCACGGTCAGGCAGCTAGACTATTTACATTTAGTACAGTGTGTCCTGCTCACAGTGTTCAGCTAGATCCGTTCCTGTTATCTTCCTACTGACAGGCAGGCTTGTCTGGTTACAGTATATAAAGCTACCTTAAGAAAATTACAGGTGTTCTTTTTGATCCTATTAGTACCACGGTCAGGCAGCTAGACTATTTACATTTAGTACAGTGTGTCCTGCTCACAGTGTTCAGCTAGATCCGTTCCTGTTATCTTCCTACTGACAGGCAGGCTTGTCTGGTTACAGTATATAAAGCTACCTTAAGAAAATTACAGGTGTTCTTTTTGATCCTATTAGTACCACGGTCAGGCAGCTAGACTATTTACATTCAGTGCAGTGCGTCCTGCTCACAGTGTTCAGCTAGATCCGTTCTTGCTATTTACATTCAGTGCAGTGCGTCCTGCTCACAGTGTTCAGCTAGATCCGTTCCTGGTATTTACATTTAGTGCAGTGCGTCCTGCTCACAGTGTTCAGCTAGATCCGTTCCTGCTATTTACATTCAGTGCAGTGCGTCCTGCTCACAGTGTTCAGCTAGATCCGTTCCTGGTATTTACATTTAGTGCAGTGCGTCCTGCTCACAGTGTTCAGCTAGATCCGTTCCTGCTATTTACATTCAGTGCAGTGCGTCCTGCTCACAGTGTTCAGCTAGATCCGTTCCTGGTATTTACATTTAGTGCAGTGCGTCCTGCTCACAGTGTTCAGCTACATCCGTTCCTGCTATTTACATTCAGTGCAGTGCGTCCTGCTCACAGTGTTCAGCTAGATCCGTTCCTGCTATTTACATTCAGTGCAGTGCGTCCTGCTCACAGTGTTCAGCTACATCCGTTCCTGCTGTTTACATTCAGTGCAGTGCGTCCTGCTCACAGTGTTCAGCTAGATCCGTTCCTGCTATTTACATTCAGTGCAGTGCGTCCTGCTCACAGTGTTCAGCTAGATCCGTTCCTGCTATTTACATTCAGTGCAGTGCGTCCTGCTCACAGTGTTCAGCTAGATCCGTTCCTGCTATTTACATTCAGTGCAGTGCGTCCTGCTCACAGTGTTCAGCTAGATCCGTTCCTGCTATTTACATTCAGTGCAGTGCGTCCTGCTCACAGTGTTCAGCTACATCCGTTCCTGCTGTTTACATTCAGTGCAGTGCGTCCTGCTCACAGTGTTCAGTTAGATCCGTTCCTGCTATTTACATTCAGTGCAGTGCATCCTGCTCACAGTGTTCAGCTAGATCCGTTCCTGCTATTTACATTCAGTGCAGTGCGTCCTGCTCACAGTGTTCAGCTAGATCCGTTCCTGGTATTTACATTTAGTGCAGTGCGTCCTGCTCACAGTGTTCAGCTAGATCCGTTCCTGCTATTTACATTCAGTGCAGTGCGTCCTGCTCACAGTGTTCAGCTAGATCCGTTCCTGCTATATACATTTAGTGCAGTACGTCCTGCTCACAGTGTTCAGCTAGATCCGTTCCTGTTATCTTCCTACTGACAGGCAGGCTTGTCTGGTTACAGTATATAAAGCTACCTGAAGAAAATTACAGGTGTTCTTTTTGATCCTATTAGTACCACGGTCAGGCAGCTAGACTATTTACATTTAGTACAGTGTGTCCTGCTCACAGTGTTCAGCTAGATCCGTTCCTGTTATCTTCCTACTGACAGGCAGGCTTGTCTGGTTACAGTATATAAAGCTACCTTAAGAAAATTACAGGTGTTCTTTTTGATCCTATTAGTACCACGGTCAGGCAGCTAGACTATTTACATTCAGTGCAGTGCGTCCTGCTCACAGTGTTCAGCTAGATCCGTTCTTGCTATTTACATTCAGTGCAGTGCGTCCTGCTCACAGTGTTCAGCTAGATCCGTTCCTGGTATTTACATTTAGTGCAGTGCGTCCTGCTCACAGTGTTCAGCTAGATCCGTTCCTGCTATTTACATTCAGTGCAGTGCGTCCTGCTCACAGTGTTCAGCTAGATCCGTTCCTGCTATATACATTTAGTGCAGTACGTCCTGCTCACAGTGTTCAGCTAGATCCGTTCCTGTTATCTTCCTACTGACAGGCAGGCTTGTCTGGTTACAGTATATAAAGCTACCTTAAGAAAATTACAGGTGTTCTTTTTGATCCTATTAGTACCACGGTCAGGCAGCTAGACTATTTACATTTAGTACAGTGCGTCCTGCTCACAGTGTTCAGCTAGATCCGTTCGTGTTATCTTCCTACTGACAGGCAGGCTTGTCTGGTTACAGTATATAAAGCTACCTGAAGAAAATTACAGGTGTTCTATCCCAGCTTAGTGCAGCTACAGGCCATTAGTATGTCTGGAAGGCCAAGAAGGAGAGGCAGACAGTCACAAGCCAATAAGAGAGGGCAAGCAGGCTCTGTGTCTAGTGCTGGTCGTGGAGACGGTGCATCCTCATCAGCACGTGGCCATGGGACACGCTTGGCCTTTTTTTCGGCAGCTGGCCGTGTTGAGCCGCAACATGCGGAAGACTTGGTCGAGTGGATGACCAAGCCGTCCTCATCCTCCTCATCCTCTCTCACCCATGCCCAGGGTGCTTTGTCTGGCAAAGCAGCGGCCTCTTCCCTCAGCTCAATGTCATCAGTGACTCCTTCCCTAGCTCCACCATGTCCTCATGAGGATTCCCTCGAACTGTTTGACCACAGTGTTGGGTACATGCTCCAGGAGGATGCCCAGCGTTTGGAAGGCTCTGATGATGATACTGAGCTCAATGAAGGCAGTAACATGAGCACGGACAGAGGGGGTGCCCAAGAAGGACAGCAATCTGGCAGTCATGCTCCCCCTGCTGCAGCATACTGCCAGGTTTGCTCCAGTGATGAGGAGGGAGGGGATGATGAGGTCACTGACTCAACGTGGGTGCCTGATAGGAGAGAGGAGGAGGAGGAGGAGGAGGAGGTGGCACATCACCAACTAGGCAGGATGCCCTCCAGGGGCCAGCCTAAGGGCAGCACATTGACTGCATCACACCCCAAAGCTCCACATGTGCAGGGCGCTGCAGTCTCTGCGCGTTATTCAAAAAGTTCTTTGGTGTGGGCCTTTTTTGAGACGAGTGCATCAGATCGCACCGCTGCTATTTGCAACATATGTCTCAAGCGTATCTCGCGTGGCCAAAACATCTCCTGCTTGGGTACCACATGCTTGACCAGACATATGTTGACCTGCCATGCAGTTCGTTGGCAAGCGTATCTAAAAGACCCACACCAAAGAACAAAGACGATCTCTCCTTGCTCCTCATCAGCTGAGATTTCCAACCCCACTAGACCTTCAGTCCTCTCTGAGACCTGCAGCGAGAGGAATGAAGGTGTAGAATTAGGTGTGTCACAGCCAAGTACTTGTGGGCAATCTGCTTTTGGTACACCGACGTCAGATTGTACCAGGCAAATTTCCCTGCCCCAGCTGCTGCACCGCCGAAAGAAGTTTGCTCCCAGCCATCCACATGCCCAGCGGTTGAATGCTAGCTTGGCAAAATTGCTAGCACTTCAACTGCTGCCTTTTCAGTTGGTAGACTCTGCCCCCTTCCGTGAGTTTGTGGAATGTGCGGTTCCTCAGTGGCAGGTACCCAAACGCCACTTTTTCTCACGGAAGGCGATTCCGGCTCTCTACCGGCATGTGGAAGGCAATGTCCATGCCTCGCTGGACAGGGCGGTCAGCGGTAAGGTGCATATTACCGCTGACTCATGGTCCAGCAGGCATGGACAGGGACGTTACTTAAGTTTCACGGCGCATTGGGTGACTCTGCTGGCAGCTGGGAAGGATGCAGGACAAGGTGCAGTAGTGTTGGAGGTTGTTCCGCCACCACGCCTCCAAAATGCTGATTGTGACACACCTCTCTCCTCCACCCCCTCCTCTTCTTCTTCCTCCATGGCCTCTTCCTCGGAACCAGCGGTGCTCCGTAGGCGTTCAAGGGGCTACGCAAGTACGCAGGCCAAAAGATGCCATGCGGTGCTTGAGCTGGTGTGCTTGGGGGACAGGAGCCACACTGGGGCAGAGGTTCTGTCAGCTCTGCAGGGGCAGGTTCAGAGGTGGTTGACGCCACGCCAACTTAAGGCAGGAATGGTGGTTTGCGACAATGGCACCAACCTCCTCTCTGCCCTCCGACAGGGACAACTGACCCATGTGCCCTGTTTGGCTCACGTCCTTAACTTGGTGGTGCAGCGGTTCTTGGGCAGGTACCCGGGCTTACAGGATGTCCTGAGGCAGGCCAGGAAAGTCTCTGTGCATTTCCGCCGGTCATATAATGCCAGTGCTCGGCTGACGGACCTCCAAAAGGAGTTTAACCTGCCCAAGAACCGCCTAATCTGTGACATGCCCACCAGGTGGAACTCGACGTTGGCCATGCTGCAGCGGCTGCACACGCAGCAGAGGGCCATCAATGAGTACCTGTGCGACTATGGCACCAGGACAGGGTCAGGGGACCTTGGTTTTTTTTCCCCACACCAGTGGGCCATGATCAGGGATGCATGCACTGTCCTGTCACCATTCGAGGAGGCCACGAGGATGGTGAGCACTGACAGTGCATGCATCAGTGACACTGTCCCCCTTGTCCACCTGTTGGAGCACACGCTGCGTGGAATAATGGACAGGGCACTTGAGGCAGAACAGAGGCAGGAAGAGGAGGACTTCCTTAGCTCTCAAGGCCCCCTTTATCCAGACAGTGTTCCTGCGTGCCCGCCGATCACACAGGAAGAGGACGAGGAGGAGGAGGAGGAGGAAGATTGTGTCAGTATGGAGGTGGAGCCTGGCACTCAGCATCAGCAGTCTTTAAGGGATCAGTCCCAAGGAACACATGGACTTGTACGTGGCTGGGAGGAGGTGGCTGCGGACGTTGTTGTCCTTAGTGACCCAGAGGACTCCGGACCGAATGCCTCAGCAAACCTACGCTGCATGGCCTCCCTGATCCTGCAAAGCCTGCGTAAGGATCCTCGTATTCGTGGTATCAAGGAGAAGGACCAATACTGGCTGGCAACCCTCCTTGATCCACGTTACAAGGGTAAGGTTGCGGACCTTATCTTGCCATCGCAGAGGGAGCAGAGGATGAAACATCTTCGGGAGGCCTTGCAGAAAGGTCTGTGCAACGCGTTCCCAGAGACTGGGAGGTTACAAACTCCTGTTTCTGGACAACGTGTTGCTGAGGCTTCGGTCAGTCAAAGAAGGAGCGGTGGAGAAGGTGGCCGTCTGACCGATGCGTTCAGACAATTTTTTGGTCCGCAGCCCCAAGGTATGATCGGTTCCAGCAACCATCGCCAGCGTCTGTTTTACATGGTGCAGGAATACCTAGGGGCAAGATCAGACTTGGACACCTTTCCCACCGAAAATCCTCTGGGTTACTGGGTCTTGAGGATGGATCACTGGCCAGAGCTTGCACAGTATGCAATTGAGCTACTGGCCTGTCCTGCATCCAGCGTTCTTTCGGAACGCACATTCAGTGCTGCTGGAGGCGTGGTAACCGATCACAGGGTGCGTCTGTCCACCGACTCGGTCGATCGGCTGACCTTCATAAAAATGAATCAGTCTTGGATCACCACCAGCTACCAAGCACCTGATGCAGATGTAACCGAATATTTTTTTTTGAAATCTCAGATCCCTTCAAAGACTGCCTATGCTGATGCTGAGTGACTATCCCTGAGTAATTATCCTCTTCCTCCTCAATCATCACGCTGATAGCTTGTAAGAACATTTTTGGTTCTGGGCGCCACCACCAGTGCCTAAGGCACAATTTTTCAGCCCCTGTTTGACAGGGGCGTGTAATTACAATTTTTGATGTAATACTTTGCAGCAGGGCTCGTTCCTGCATTCCAACTAGAGTGTCTGTGAGGGGTTGCAGTGTTGTGGCACCAGCACCAGTGCCTAAGACCCAATTTTTCAGCCCCTGTCTAACAGGGGCGTGTAATTACAATTTTTGATGCAATACTTTGCAGCAGGGCTTGTTCCTGCGTTTCAACTAGAGTGTCTGTGAGGGGTTGCAGTGTTGTGGCACCAGCACCAGTGCCTAAGACCCAATTTTTCTGCCCCTGTCTAACAGGGGCGTGTAATTACAATTTTTGATGCAATACTTTGCAGCAGGGCTCGTTCCTGCGTTCCAACTAGAGTGTCTGTGAGGGGTTGCAGTGTTGTGGCACCAGCACCAGTGCCTAAGGCCTAATTTTTCAGCTCCTGTTCAACAGGGGCATGTAATTACAATTCTTGATCTAATATTTCACAGCAGGGCCCTGTGAGGGCTTACAGTGTTTTGGCCACAGCAACACCTAAGGCCCAAATTTCTGCTGAGTATATAGGGCAGGACCCTACTTTCAAACATCTAACTTACAAACGACTCCTACTTGCAAACGGAAGGAGACAACAGGAAGTGAGATGAAATCTACCCCTAAGGAAGGGAAATTCTCTCCTGTAAGAGTTAATATGGGAAAACAATTTCTCCTTTCCACTGATGCTTTCCAATCCTTGTTCCACAAAAAAACCCAAATTTTCAAAAAACATTTTTCATTGGGACAAAAAAGTGAGGTGAAATCTTCTGAAGAGGAGGAAAGACGCAAAACAAATGTCACAGGGGTGATAACCCTTCCCTATGTTTTCCAAAAAGCTTAGAAAAGATTTTTTGGCTGGAGCTAAACACATTAAAAATGTTCAAAATTACAAACAGATTCTACTTAACAACAAACCTACAGTCCCTGTCTTGTTTGCACCGCCTGAATACTGCTGTTCAGAGTATATAGGGACCTTTCCTTATTTTAATTTGGGTGCGGGGTTCCCCTTAATATCCATACAAGACCCAAAGGGCCTGGTAATGGACTGGGGGGTACCCACGCCGTTTGTCTCACTGATTTTCATCCATATTGCCATGACCCGACATGACATTAAACCCGCAAGCAGTTTTAAATGAGATTTTTTCCTTTAAAAATGACATTTGGTGCAGGGACTGTTCTAAACATGGGAAACACGCGTCACTTTACAGGCATACTATAGACACCCCCCAGGTACGATATTTAAAGGAATATTTCACTTTTTTTTTTTTACTTTAAGCATCATTAAAATCACTGCTCCCGAAAAAACGGCCGTTTTTAAAAGTTTTTTTTGCATTGATACATGTCCCCTGGGGTAGGACCCGGGTCCCCAAACCCTTTTTAGGACAATACCATGCAAATTAGCCTTTAAAATGAGCACTTTTGATTTCGAACGTTCGAGTCCCATAGACGTCAATGGGGTTCTAACGTTCGTGCGAACTTGCGGTCCGTTCGCGGGTTCTGGTGCGAACCGAACCGGGGGGTGTTCGGCTCATCCCTAGTCTCCAGAGTGGTGGCCTGGGATTGCCACCTGATGCGGATAATGTGGAAGGACTCCCCTTTGTCTTCATTGCCGATGAAGCCTTCGCTCTGAGCAAGCACCTCATGAGGCCATTCCCCCAAAGAACCCTCACCCCGGAGAGGAGGGTTTTTAATTTCCGGCTGGCGAGAGCTAGAAGAGTGGTTGAGAATGCGTTTGGAATTCTGGCCAGCCGGTTCCGCCTGTTTCAAACAGCCATTAATTTGGCGGAATACAAACTTAATTTTATCATTTTATCGTGCTGCATTCTGCACAACTTTTTAAACAAACATTCTCAGAATTATATAGGCACAGTTGGGCCTGAGGCCGGACTTATAGATGACAACCTTACGGGCCTGGATAATGTCCGTACTGGCTTGGCCTCCCAAAGTGCCCGTCAAGTTAGACAGCAATATGTTAATTATTTTATGGGTAGGGGGGCCATTGCAATGGGCCATGATATTTAATTTTTTAAAATAAAAAAAATATGGATGAAATCTTGAATTATATTTATTGCTTGCCTTTCTTTTGGGCTTTCTCCTAGGTTATGGTCGAGCAGTTGTAGTGCCAACTGTATTTTCATTTTAAATGTCTAAATAAAAACTCCATTGCCACTGTAAACAACTTTTTGACAATTATAACCAAACTGATACTGAGCATTGAAATAACAAACCACACATTTATTTAATTCCTATAAGGAGATGTTTTTATTAATGGTTGTTATGCATTCAGTTCTGCATTTAGTATAAAATGTTCATAGACAAAAATATAATGATATCTTAATAATTTCGAAAAATATAATTATATTTAAATATTTAGACATAATCCACAAAAAAATATTTTTGGCTTTTTGATTTTCGCAAACAGGCTTTTTTTTTATTTTTTTTTTAAATCAAGTTTTTTTACTTTTTGGCGTTTTTTAAAATCAAGTTTTTTATGTTTTTTTTTTTTTTTTTTTTTGCAAATAAAGTTTTTTTTGTTTTGAAAATCAATTTTTGTTTTTTTTTGGTTTTAAAATCTTATTTTTTTTTGTGTTTTAAAATCTTTTTTTTTTTTTTGTGTTTTCAAATCTTTTTTTTTTTTTTGGTGTTTTAAAATCATTTTTTTTATTTTTTTTGGTTTTTAAAATCAATTTTTTTTTCTTTTTTGTTTTAAAATCAATTTTTTTATTTTTTTTGGTTTTTAAAATCAATTTTTTTTTTTTTGGTGTTTTAAAATCAATTTTTTTATTTTTTTTGGTTTTTAAAATCAATTTTTTTTTCTTTTTTGTTTTAAAATCAATTTTTTTTATTTTTTTTGGTTTTTAAAATCAATTTTTTTTTTTTTTGGTTTTTAAAATCAATTTTTTTATTTTTTTTGGTTTTTAAAATCAATTTTTTTTTTTTTTTGGTTTTTAAAATCAATTTTTTTATTTTTTTTTTGGTTTTAAAATCAATTTTTTTTTTTTGGGTTTTAATATCAATTTTTTTTTTTTTTTTTTTTTTATTAAAAATATTATTTTTTTTTTTGGTTGTTGTTTTTTTGAAAATCAAGTTTTATTTTTTTGTGGATTTGGAATGTATTTTAAAGAAACAGCCCTCCTTTTTAAAATTAGGTTAAACAGCCATTTATGTTCAGCCAAAAAAATAAAGAGAAGGCCCAGAATGGGGTCAGCAAAACAGGAAATGAAGGACATGATCGATGTTTTGGGGTTTCAAAAAGGGCATTTAGATTCGACCCAAAACATCAATCATGTCCTTCATTTCCTGCTGCATACGATCCAGCCGATTCCGCATTTCATCCATGTCCTTATTCCAGGCCATTATTTGACCAATTAGCCGTTGGGCACTTTCAGAAGTGAAATAGTCACTTTGTGTACCTAAAGTGGAATGAAACCAAAAAATGTATTTAGAAATATGCACACATACATAGTTTACCTTACCATAATAAAGCTGTTGTCTCAGACACTGACCTGGTGGGGTGCCCATGTAGCCTAATTCCTCCACATCCTCGGGGGTGGCACTGTTGCTTGAATCAAGCACAACCAGATCCCCTGAAATAGAGTAGAAAAATTACATTAAACAAAAGGCAGCCATGCATAGATTACCGTAAGCTGGTGTGTCAGACACTCACCTGGTGGGGTGCCCATGTCGCCCACCTCTCCTTCCTCCACATCCTCAGTGGGGCTTGGGCTGATTTCCCAATCATGTTTGGCTTGGGGTGGACTGTCTTCTTGTTGGCTGAGTGATTTTTCCCCTAGGTGAAACCAAAAATTATTAATCTACTTAGCACACAGATATTTTAGTACATAGTCATTTTCTAAAACATTTGTAGTGAAGTGGTTTGTGTAGAGTTCCTATTTTACCTCCATATTTAAAATTATAAAGACATATCGGATAGATAGATATCAATATCTCAAAATATAGTTAATAATCTTTTGATCTCTCTCTCTCTCTCTCTCTCTCTCTCTCTCTCTCTCTCTCTCTCTCTCTCTCTCTCTCTCTCTCTCTCTATATCTGGAACAAAATCGATAAATATCTAACTAAATGTAATTAAAAAAAGATAACTTAAAATATTCCAAAAGAATGTTTTACATTTCTATATCTATCTATCTATATATCTATATATTTTTTTTTATATATATATATATTTTTATATATATATATATATATATATTTTTTTAGATATATATATATATATATATATATATATATATATATATTTTTTTAGATATATATATATTTTTACATAGATCTATCTATAGATATGTAACGAGGTTTTGTAAAAGATCGTTTGAAACGATGAACAAAAAAATCGTATAGGAAGGAAAAGCACATGGAGCAGTATACAAGGTAATAAACACAAGAGAAAAACACGACAAGTACTTACTTTTTTTAAGCACTTTCCGGATCCGTCTATATTGATCCGGCTCCCTGAGTTTCAGGTCAGACCATCTTTTGCGAAGTTGATCTCGGGAGCGCTGTACCCCAAAAGAAGCCTGCAAAGTGTCCACGACCTTCGCCATTATTTTGGCCTTGCGCAAATTTGGCCGTGCGTACGGCCCATACTTCCCATCATAGTCGTCTTTGTGAAGAATGGCCACCATCTCCACCATTTCTTTAAAACTCATATTGGAGGCCTTAAATCTAGGCCTCACAGATTTTGTGGACGTTCCAGCCTCCGGGCTTTTTCCACTACCTGAGGACATGTCAGGTGTCTCCGCCATTATTTACCCCACTACGCGCCGTAACTAAAAATGGGCGGAGAACATGAGTTAAAATCGAACGTCAGGGGCGGGCGACACAGGCGGAGTTTCACACATGCGTAGTGTATAAAGAGGGGCCTTGCGCACGTGTCGTACGTACGTTCTGTGCGTCGAATTAGGGGGCGGAGAACATGAGTTAATTTCGAACGTCAGGGGCGGGCGACGCAGGCGGAGTTTCACACATGCGTAGTGTATAAAGAGGGGCCTTGCGCACGTGTCGTACGTACGTTCTGTGCGTAGGTGATAGTGGACCAGGACGTTACAAAACGAAGGTAATTTTATTTATTTATTTTTGTTTTCTTTGTTTTTTTTTGGGGGGTTTTATGGTCATGACTTTGTAGCAAGCGGCCTATATGGCTTGATAGATTGATGAGGCCTACATAGGGAGAAGATGATGAGGGGTTAGCAGAAACCTATAATAAGTGTTTTTGGTCTTGTGACTTTCTCTTTTCCAGATATAATGAATCCCCTATTTAAGAATCCAGAGTTCCTTACAGCTTTTATTTCAAAATATCGAGAGATGAGGAATTTGTGGGAGGTGAAACACCCTCAGTATTATGCCAAGCATGTGAGGAAGTCAACGCTGGAGAGACTTCTGTCCTTTGTCCAGGCGACCATCCCGGGAGCAACAATGGAGACAGTGCTCAAGAAAATTGGGGTCTTGAGGAACATGTATAAGAGGGAGCATAGGAAGATCCAGGAATCAAGGAGATCAGGAGCATCAGCAGATGATGTTTATGTACCCAGGCTGTGGTACTACAATCAACTCCGTTTTCTTGATGACCAGAATGAAGCCAGGGCATCACTTTCAACCCTTCCCTCCACCCTTCCCTCCACCCTTCCCTCCACCCCAGCAGAGGCTGATGAGGAGCAAGCTGGGTCTTTCATCCTGGATGAACCGGATATGACCATCTGGAGTCAGGTAAATTATTTTAACAAATATTTACTGTACTAATATTAATGATGTTAACTGGATGTTATAATTGTCTAAAATAATTTTGCACTCAAAATTGTGTATACATATCAAATGACAGTAGTGGCTAAATACTGTATGTTTGGCACCTGCTTGAAATAATTAGGGTGTCTGATTAGACTCTTTTATTAAAGAGATGTATTCACATTGAATTTGCTAGTCATGAGAAGCAAACTGTGTGTCATTGATGAACCCAAAAAAAGAAACTAAAACTATTGTCTTTTTTTTATACACAGGATGAGTCCATCCAGGAGGAATGTGGGGAAAGTGGCAGGCAGGAGGAGACCGGGCCCATGGACAGCCTGGAGGAGGCCGGATTCACCATCATCCTGGAGGAGGCTGGGCCCAGTGTCAGGCAGGAGGTGGCTGCTCCCAGTGAGGTGGCTGGGCCAAGTGAGGTGGCTGGGCCCAGTAGGAGCCTGACCCAATCCCAAGTGCCTCCCCTCCACCTTCCCAAAAAAAGGGCCAGGAAGGGGATGGTCACACAGGACGCATCCCTGCGCCTCATGCAAGAGGCCACCCGTTTTTTAACGAGCCCCCCCGAAGCGGAAGAATCCTATGGCTGCTACTTAGCCAGCAGGCTTCTTCAGATGGATTGGGAGCAGCGCCTCATTTGTGAGCGACTATTTGGGGAAACAATCCATAAGGGGCTGCAGGGCACGCTAACACAAAACACCCAACTACATGAGGCAGCCCCTCCTCCTCCTCCTCCTCCTCCTCCTCCTCCTGCCACAACTGAAACACCAGAGCCACAGCCTCAAAAGAAGGCTACAGGGAAGGCTGCAGGGCAGCGTGGAGGAAAGGCTGCAGGGAAGAGAAGAAAGTGATGACCTGGGTTCAGTCTGGTCTGACAGAAGACGCAGGCTGTTGTAGGACCACAGTCTGGGGACATCTAGATCATCTGCTGGTGCTGTTGATCTCTGGGATTCTTGGACCAGATTGTGCTCCCTCTTATATGGACTCCGCAAGATCCCAATTTTCTTGTACAACGACTTTTTCCAGCGTTGACTTCCTCTTTATTTTATTTTGACCATGAATAAATGGATCTTTTTTGAGTTTAGCAAAAGACTTTATGTGTTTTCTTTGAAATCATTGATTTTACACACAATGTTAAATTAACAAGGGACAACAATCTCATTGAGTTTGAAAAAACACACCAAAAATACATTACTAATGTTAATAATGTTCAAGTGGTAAGTCTTGAAACTAAAAAAATCTACATAACCAAAAACGGTGCTTTGGGTTCACTTTATATAAAAACTAAAAAATAATCACTAGAAAAAAAAAAATAGAATAATGGGTTCTTTGTGGTAACTTTACAAACCTAAAAAAAAAAAAATATAAAGGGAAAAAGTATTATTAGTATGGAAACATTGTTTATAAAAAGCATACTATATCATTCATGAGATCAAAGAGAAAAATAATCCAGAAATCAGTTTGGGAGAACTCTGATTATGAACAGCAAAACACCTTCGTTCTTTAGAACATTCGTAAAGAAGAAATAAAATGCGCTGCATTCAACGATCACAGATTTTACAGCGTGATGAATGTGCTACCTACAATACGAACACTAGTTTTACTAGACCGAGTGCTTCCGTTTAGTTTTTGCTTATGAGCATGCGTCGTTTTTTTGTCCGTAGGACTAGCATACAGACGAGCGGACTTCGGGGTCCGTCGTAGTTACGACGTAAAGATTTGAAGCATGTTTCAAATCTAAAGTACGTCGGATTTGAGGCTAAAAAAGTACGTTGAAAGTCCGGAGAAGCCCACACACGATCGGATTACCAGCCAGCTTTAGTCCGTCAGCGTCCGTTGGACTTTTGTAGCTGAAAAGTCCGACCGTGTGTACGCGGCATTACTTTCACGTTCCTTAAACATATTCTTGTTACTACATAAAAAGCAATGAGAAGACTAAAACATGAGACAAACATTTAGATACAAATGTGGGGGAGATATTTCATAGTTCCCAAAACAAAAATGAAAAAAACCCCAAAACAACCAGACAGAATGCTGCCTTCACTCTTTTAGCGATAGAAAAAAAAATACAATGGGAGAAACACGAAAGCAGCTCAAAAACCTTGCATGGGCCAGCCACACAAAGTTCAAAAACAGGCATGAGAATTTTAATCACACAAACGTGTACTACACATCCATCGATCCACTCATTACAGATTTCTGAAGCCACAGCAGATCTACTTTCAAGGTTATTTTATTCTAGGGTCTCATACCTCCAGACATCAAAAGTACCTTCCAAAGGAATACACCTTACTGTACCCTTTGACCATATATGCCAATCTTTAAGGGGTTTAATGGCCTTTTCCCCAAAACTAGACTTCATGTACTGTGCAACCGTCTGACTGTGGGAAGCCTCGCATTCCTTCTCTTGCACGGACTGCTCATTGCCCATGGTGACTCGAATCGGCTTATCATCTTACCCCTGTATCCAGGGAAACCATAGCACCCATTTAGGAGAGCACCGCCCAGTTCCTTCTTCTACAGTGGATTGACAGACTACAACCACTATATCTGGTCCAGTCCCCCGACTAGAAACCCTAACCGAGGTGTTATTATAACTCTATGGCTTGTTTTCCCAACACTTTGGCACAGAACTACAGAGTACCACCCTTTTACACTGAAATACCCGTATTAACTATGCCAAATGATAAGTCAACAACCACAGATCAACCCCCGAATTATGTCTCTACCCCTCACAGTGTATGCATACACAAGCGCATTGTTCTATACGACTGTACACTGCATCACCAGACTAAACTTCACAGCACACTTACGCCCGCTTTCTCTACAGAACAATGTGGCTTTTTTCTGTACCTAGATATTACAATAATAACGTGGATGCCTCCTGTTTGCTCTCTACCCAAACTGTATTACAGTATAAAACTTCTGGAAAGTTTTGGAAACTTCTGGAACAAAACAACTGGAATTAAATTTAAAAATCAAAATGGTTTCAATCATACTTCCAACCACGAGTCAAAAGACTCCAAGCTCCTCCCACAAACTTCCTGTTGTATACCTGCTAAGAACTTCCTGTCTGCTCAGCTCTAAAAAACCCATCTAACTGGTTTATTTAAATATCAATGAACAGGGAGGGGGAGGGGAAGCCTAGTTTCATCGTTCCTGAACTAAAGCGATAAAACCCAAGACAGTGGGTGGGCGGGGACATGAATTGCCCTCTAAGAAACTCAAAGGAAACGCCCAAACAATTAAAAATAACACACACTGCTAAAAGTACAAAAACCCAGTTAACGTTAGTCTTACTATCTATTAAAATTCAGTGCAACGTAGAGATTTTACTTAAAACCAAAATTCAATGCAAAAAAACACAATAGTTTTACTGAAAAGTATGTAAAAAGTACAAAAATAGCTATACCTGAAAAGATTGAATTCACTTAAAAGGAAATGGTGCCTACACCATTTGCAATGACAAAACGGTGTCTTCGAAATCCAACAGTGAAAAAAAAATTTAAACCAGTGAGTTTAACATTTAAATAAAACAGTTTCTCAGTTCCCGCTGTCTCACCCCTGAAATTGGAGCTCTGGGGTGATTTACAGACTAAACAGTATAAAAACCTTAAACTTCGCCTATACAAACCAAAATCACCTTTTTAAACCTGGCCCTAAAGCAGAGCAATTCCACCCAAAACACAGCAGACACGAAATGGCAGTTGCAACAAATGAAAATCAAGCCACGGCCACATGGTGAAAATGGCCGACGAAAATCGTTGACGACAATCGGACCACATGGTAGCAAAATGGCCGACGACAAAAGGGCCACATGGTAGCAAAATGGCAAATGACAAAAGGGCCACATGGTAGATAGCAACAGATGAAATGCAGTTGCTGATCCTGCCAAAACCAGCACAAACCAAGATTTTTCACTAAAACACCAACAGTTTCTCGCAAAAACTGACTAAAACAATTGAGAATGCACACTTAACCGTAGACACAGGCTATCCAATCAAACAACAGATCCCTAACCGCCAACGTTACATAAAACCCAAAATAACAAGGCTCAAACATACATTTCTGTTCCCAAATACAAAACATAGTTACATAGTTACATAGTAGGTGAGGTTGAAAAAAGACACAAGTCCATCAAGTCCAACCTATGTGTGTGATTATGTGTCAGTATTACATTATATATCCCTGTATGTTGCAGCCATTCAGGTGATTATCTAATAGTTTCTTGAAGCTATCAATGCTCCCCGCTGAGACCACCGCCTGTGGAAGGGAATTCCACATCCTTGCCGCTCTTACAGTAAAGAACCCTCTACGTAGTTTAAAGTTAAACCTCTTTTCTTCTAGTTGTAATGAGTGGCCACGAGTCTTATTAAACTCTCTTCTGCGAAAAAGTTTTATCCCTATTGTGGGGTCACCAGTACAGTATTTGTAAATTGAAATCATATCCCCTCTCAAGCGTCTCCTCTCCAGAGAGAATAAGTTCAGCGCTCGCAACCTTTCCTCATAACTAAGATCCTCCAGACCCTTTATTAGCTTTGTTGCCCTTCTTTGTACTCGCTCCATTTCCAGTACATCCCTCCTGAGGACTGGTGCCCAGAACTGGACAGCATACTCCAGGTGCGGCCGGACCAGAGTCTTGTAGAGCGGGAGAATTATCGTTTTATCTCTGGAGTTGATCCCTCCCCCTTTTAATGCATGCCAATATTCTGTTTGCTTTATTAGCAGCAGCTTGGCATTGCATGCCATTGCTCAGCCTATCATCTACTAGGACCCCCAGGTCCTTTTCCATCCTAGATTCCCCCAGAGGTTCTTCCCCCCAGTGTATAGATTGCATTCATATTTTTGCCACCCAAATGCATTATTTTACATTTTTGTACATTGAACCTCATTTGCCATGTAGTCGCCCACCCCATTAATTTGTTCAGGTCTTTTTGCAAGGTTTCCACATCCTACGGAGAAGTTATTGCCCTGCTTAGCTTAGTATCGTCTGCAAATACAGTACTTGGCTCTGAAAGTTGGAAGGTCAACAGATACACAGGACCAAGACAATGCTGCTTGCATGCTTGATCTTTTCATCTCAAAACAAAATGACTCCTCCCAAGCTATTGTCTAGAATCCTGCAAGACATGTCCCAACAATGCATGGTCGCCCTTTCCCCCTCAGCCATATGGGTTACTTGAATATGCAGCAGCCATTTTCAAACCAAAAGCTTTTCTAAACGACCATCAAAGTCCACTAAACCATCTGTGTCTTGAGTCAGTTAAACAATCTACAAGACTCATGCAATCTACTTGTAATCACAGTTCATCCATTTCTATTTCTCATATGTATCACAAACATATTACACAACATACGGTTACATACACATAACAAGCATATATTAAAAATCCCGACATTATACCAAAAGATGTAAAATTAGTTCTTTTGCAAAGCAGAACCTACCTAAAGCATTGGACAAAGATTGATCTGATATGAAGGAGGTTCTGTTCACTCCTACAATGGCCTGCCAATGAACTGTCGTGGAAAAACCCAACATACGCTTTTGCGCTAATAAGCGCCTATTTCGTGTAATGGTATAATGCATCTTACCTATCACTCTATTTCCCGCATATCCCCAAGTAAACAGACATAACCACAGCTTACATCCTCATCTCAGCAGGATTGCCCCCACCGTGCACCGCACTGGGTCTTTTATTCAAAGACAACAAAAGCAATGACAAACAGGAAGTGATCGCCCCAACAGCCAATCGCTTCCTCCATGGAAAATGACCTTGCAGGATATGACCTCACAGGATATGACTGTCAAAACAGGAAATCCTTCCAACAGGATTAGTTTATACAAAATAATGGCTAGGGGAGTCTTATGGGCGTGTCTGGGCAGGGACAGTGTGTATGTTTTACCTGGAAGCCATGCTCTTCAACTAAACAAAGGAAGCCGCATGGTTAACAAACATGAACTCTGTTCCTAACCATAACAACCCAAAAGCTACAGTTTTTACCCTTGGCATGAATCCTTTTTCTGCGCTGTTCAGAGAACAAGGCATACCTGGATTATACTACCATTCCTGCTGATGGTAGATTATCTTCAGGTGCACGCTATGCATCCCATGTGTCGCCATGTGTTTATCAGGCACACAGAGACACATGAGTGTGCATCTCCTAACTGATAATGTCTTTGCAGAGTGAACACATCCCCCCCAGACGAACATCTGTGCATCGCACAGGGGTTCTTTCGCTGGTGGACATATCCCCACTCCACAAACACCTCTCTCCAACCTCAGGAAGTTTTCCACTACCAGACGGGACTCAAACAGTGTCAGTCTTCCCCAGTCAGCTCTTTAGAGCGGGCTGTGGGAGTACTAACAGTGGGAGACAACTATGACAATACATATTAAATACATCTTCATAACATTTCCACAACAGAGTTCAATATTTGTAGCCCTCTCTGCACAGATTTCTTTAAAGCCTGAGTTTAGTCAAACAAATCAGCACAAGGGACATGACTTACTATTAAACTGATGAATCCTTTGTACTGCTGGCTCCTGGATTCCTTGAAATTGTCCTCCTTTGTGTTCCTCCCCCCCACCACCGTAATCTTTCAGTGCAGTGGGGGTTAATAGATCTAAGATACAGTAGCTGTGACAGTCACTCATCAGTAGTGCATGACTATGTCCATCCTTTCTGCCCAGATCCTCCATTCATAGAAGTCAAACTCATTGGTGGCCCATCCACGGGCGCCCCAACACCCAGCAGTCACAAAAAAAATGAAAACATTTTTTTTTAAAAGGTCCCTTTAAAAAAAAAAATAGAAAAAAATGTTCTTTAAGTGCATTGTGTTCGGGTGCTGGACACAGTGCACCATGGGAAGCGTCATGTCAATGCAATCACGAGATTGCAGATGAGGCGCTTGATTTGCAGGCATTTGACCTGCTTTGCGGAGCAATCCAAAGCGCCAAACAGCTTCCGCCCATAGTATTACTATGGGTGGCAGCTTTGTTGTTCAAGTGAAGAGGTTACTTCACTTAAACTTCACAGGATGTGATGTTGGCAGCTCAGTGGAATGCACGGCGCAAGCGGAGCTGCCTGTAAGGTAAGTAAGGCTCAGGGCTGAATTAGATGGGGCACAGTGAGGCTGCATTTGATGGGGCACAGTGAGGATGCATTTGATGGCACAGTGGGAGCATTTGATATGGCACAGTGGCTGCGTTTGATGGCACAGTGGTGGCAATTGATGGGCACAATGGCTGCATTTGGCACAGTGGTTGTGTTTGATAGTACAGTGGTGGCAATTGATGGGCACAGTGGCTGTGTTTGATGGGCACAGTGGCTCCGTTTGATGGCACAGAGAGGCTGCAATTGATTGTGTTTTGTTTCAGAGTTTTTCAGTTTGTTTGCACCCCCCAAAAATTTTGAGCACCAGCCGCCACTTGTCAAACTACAGTATCTATGGGGGCAGACCTTTTATTCATCCGCCTGTCTTCCATTCATAGACAGTTTTTCATTCATTGAAACTATAGTACCACTTCTATGAATGAGGGTTGACAGAAAAGGCAGGCGTAGTCTGGCACTCTTGATGAGTTCTGTTAACCTCTGCCACACGTAATCAGAAGATTACATCTGAAGAGGGAGGCGAGTCAGAGAAGGAAGATTTCAAGGAATCCAAGAACCAGCAGCACAAGGGACACAGCATATTAGGAGTAAGTAATGCCCCTTGTGCTGATTTTTTTTTTTTTACTAAATTTAATTTAGGCTTTAACTGGTTCTACTACTGAGAAAAAGGTTGCAAACACTGCTTTAAAGAAGAACTTAAATCTAATGAAAAAGTAAGATGTAATTTGATAACTGCTAAAGTATCTAAATGTAAGCAGTTGACAACTTTGCTCCTTTAACTTATTTTTTTAAAGCAACCTGACTTTTCTCTGCTGCAGAAAAAGAAATACAGCTTAGTCACTTCTCTACCTCCACCCTTTGACTGGACAGTGAAGAAACAGAAGCACACTTTAAGACCATCTCTGTTTTCTCTTCCTATTAGCAGACTCTTTGTCAGCCCATGTGCATGTAGCACAACTAATTGGCCTCAAGTGCTGCCTTCCCTCTACTATAGCATACTGCTATACATAGGATAACAAGAGGCTGATAGCAGATCAATAAAGATTATTTTACACCAGCTGCCATTAAAAATGTATTTCATTATTTTTACTAATGAATACATAGTTGCATTATTTGTGTTTTTTTTAAATCTATCTGAAGTTCAGTTTAAACCACTAAAGAAATTGATGCATGTGATCTAAGGTTATTAAATTTCCAAAATGAAATCCAAGGACACCTAACTGCCCACACTCACTTTCAATTAGACCAGTGGTCTCCAAATTGCGGCCCAGTGGCCAGATGTGGCCCATTGCTTGCTTTTATGTGGCCCCTGGGGAATTATTTTCATCCACTGACACCAACAATGAGGAATAATCCCCCCCCCCCACTTACACGAATGAAGGGACATAATTCCTCCTAATGACAACAAAGATTGGGCACAATTCCTCCCACTGACCCCAACAATGGGGCATAATTCCTTCCAATGACACCAACGATGGGGTGATATTCCTCCTACTGATACCAATGATGGGGCATTGTTTATTCCCACTAACATCGGGACCTTTTCTACTCTCAATGCTCACAGTCTGCCCCCACCCCCAAGTCTGAAGGACAGTAAACTGCCCCTTTGTTTAGAAATTTTGGAGATCTCTGAACTAGACCCACAAAAGTATGCCCTCATTTGTAGCTGTCACACCCACAAAATCATGGTACCATTTTTAAACATGCCTTAAAACAACTGGTCACAGACTTTTTTGAACAAGAGGAAGAAATTGAAGATATGAAGACATGATGATTTGGGCCTCATGAGTGTTGGAAAAACCCAAGCCTACTTGACTATGGATCAAAAGTGTGTAATGCACAGAATACAGGGGTCAAGAGTACATAGCGCACAAAGTGCAGGCTGCAGGAGTGTGTCATGCACAGAATTCAGGGGTAAGGCGTGTGTAACGCACATGGTGCAGAGGTCAGGAGCGCATAATGAACAGATTACAGAGGTCAAGAACATATAAAGACAGAGGACAGGTCTAGGAGTAAGCATTGCATGGAGTGCAGAGGTCAGGAGTAAGTATCACAGAGAAAGTAGAGGTGAGGAGTAAGTAATGCATAGAGTGCAGGTTCAGCACTGAGTACCATACAGGAAGCAGAGATCTAGAGTAAGTAATGTATAGAGTGCAGAGGTCAGGAGTAAATAGTATACAAGGTGCAGAGATCAGGAGTAAGTTATACACAGAGAGCAAAGTCCAGGAGTAAGTAATATACAGAGTGGGGAGGTCAGGAGTAGGGATGAGCCGGACACCCCCCGGTTCGGTTTGCACCAGAACCTGCGAACGAACCGAAAATTCGCACAAACGTTAGAACCCCATTGAAATCTATAGGACTCGAACGTTCAAAATCAAAAGTGCTAATTTTAAAGGCTAATGTGCATGGTATTGTCCTAAAAAGGGTTTGGGGACCCGGGTCCTGCCCCAGGAGACATGTATCAATGCAAAAAAAAGTTTTAAAAATGTCCGTTTTTTTGGGAGCAGTGATTTTAATGATGCTTAAAGTGAAAAAAAAAAAGTGAAATATTCCTTTAAATATCATACCTGGGGGTGTCAATAGTATGCCTGTAAAGTGGCACGTATTTCCCGTGCTTAGAACAGTCCCTGCACAAAATGACATTTTTAAAGTAATAAAAGTCATTTAAAACTGCTTACGGCTTTAATGTAATGTCCGGTCCTGGTTATATGGATGAAAATCAGTGAGACAAATGGCATTTGTACCTCCCCCCCAAGTCCATTACCAGGCCCTTTGGGTCTTGTATGGATATTAAGGGGAACCCTGCACCCAAATTAAAAAAAGGAAAGGCGTGGGACCCCAGGCCCTCTGAACAGCAGTATACAGGTGGTGCAAACAAGACAGGGACTGTAGGTTTGTTGTTAAGTAGAATCTGTTTGTAATTTTGAACTGGTACATTTTTAAAGTGTAGCTCCAGCCAAAAAAATCTATTTTTAAGCTTTTTGGAAAACATAGGGAAGGGTTATCACCCCATTTGTTTTGCTGACATTTGTTTTGCTGTATGTGCACCTCTTCAGAAGATTTTACCTCACTTTCTGTCCCAATGACAAATGTTTTTTGACAATTTGGGGTTTTTAGTGAAACAAGGATTGGTGATAAAGCATCAGTGGAGAGGAGACACGTTTTAACCAAATTTACTCTTACAGGAGAGAATTTCCCTTCCTAGGGGTAGATTTCATCTCACTTCCTGTTGTCTCCTTCCGTTTGCAAGTAGGAGTCGTTTGTAAGTTGGAGGTTTGAAAGTGGGGACCTGCCCTATATACTCTGCAGAAATTGCGGCCTTAGGTGTTGGTGTTGCCACAACACTGTTAGCCCTCACAGTTACTCTTGGTGGGCGCAGGAACGGGCTCTGCTGTGAAATATTAGATGAAGAATTGTAATTACATGCCCCTGTTGAACAGGGTCAGAAAAATTGGGCCTTTGGTGGTGGTGGTGGTGCTGCTGCCACAATACTGTAAGTCCTCACAGTTACTCTTGTTGGGCGCAGAAACAGGCCCTGCTGTGAAATATTAGATCAAGAATTGTAATTACATGCACCTGTTGAACAGGGGCAGACAAATTGGGCCTTTGGTGGTGGTGGTGGTGGTAGTGTTGCCACAACACTGTAAGTCCTCACAGTTACTCTTGTTGGAAGCTGGAATGGGCCCTGCTGTGAAATATTAGATCAAGAATTGTAATTACATGTCCCTGTTGAACAGGGGCAGAAAAATCGGGCCTTAGGCACTGGTGTCACAACACTGCAACCCCTCACAGATACTCTAGGAATGAACCCTCCTTGCAAAATATTGCATCAAAAATTGTAATTACACGACCCTGTTAAACAGGGGAGGAAAAATTGGGCCTTAGTCACTGGTGGCGGCGCACAGAACCAAAAATATTCTTACAAGCTATCAGCATGATTATTTAGGAGGAAGAGGATAGTCACTCAGCATAACAGGATAGTCACTCAGCATCAGCATAGGCAGTCTTGAAGGGATCTGACTTTTCAAAAAAAATTATTCAGTTACTTTAGCATCAGGTGCTTGGTAGCTGGTGGTGATCCAAGACTGATTCATTTTCATGAAGGTCAGCCGATCGACCGAGTCGGTGGACAGGCGCACCCTGTGATCAGTTACAAAACCTCCAGCAGCACTGAATGTGTGTTCCAAAAGAACGCTGGATGCAGGACAGGCCAGTAGCTCAATTGCATACTGTGCAAGCTCTGGCCAGTGATCCATCCTCAAGACCCAGTAACCCAGAGGATTTTCAGTGGGAAAGGTGCCCAAGTCAGATCTTGCCCCTAGGTATTCCTGCATCATGTAAAACAGACGCTTGCGATGGTTGCTGGAACCGATCATACCTTGGAGCTGCGGACTAAAAAATTGTCTGAACGCATCGGTCAGACGGCCACCTTCTGCACCGCTCCTTCTTTGATTGACCGAAGCCTCAGCAATACGTTGTCCAGGAACAGGATTTTGGAACCTCCTAGTCTCTGGGAACGTGTTGCACAGACCTTTCTGCAAGGCCTCCTGAAGATGTTTCATCCTCTGCGACTGCAAGATAAGGTCCGCAACCTTACCCTTGTAACGTGGATCAAGGAGGGTTGCCAGCCAGTGTTGATCCCTCTCCTTGATACAATGAATACGAGGATCCTTCTGCAGGCTTTGCAGGATCAGGGAGGGCATGTCCAGAGTCCTCTGGGTCACTAAGGATGACATGATCCACAGCCACCTCCTCCCAGCCACGTACAAGTCCATGGGTTTCTTGGGACTGTAAATGATCCCTTAAAGACTGCTGCTGATGCTGAATGCCAGGCTCCACCTCCATGCTGACACAATCCTCCTCCTCCTCCTCTTCCTGTGTGATCGGCAGGCACGCAGGAACACTGTCTGGATAAAGGGGGCCTTGAGAGCTAAGGAAGTCCTCCTCTTCCTGCCTCTGTTCTGCCTCAAGTGCCCTGTCCATTATTCCACGCAGCGTGTACTCCAACAGGTGGACAAGGGGGACAGTGTCACTGATGCATACACTGTCACTGCTCACCATCCTCGTGGCCTACTCAAATGGTGACAGGACAGTGCATGCATCCCTGATCATGGCTCACTGGCGTGGGGGAAAAAAAAACAAGCTCCCCTGACCCTGTCCTGGTGCCATAGTCGCACAGGTACTCATTGATGGCCCTCTGCTGCGTGTGCAGTCGCTGCAGCATGGCCAACGTTGAGTTCCACCTGGTGGGTATGTCACAGATTAGGCAGTTCTTGGGCAGGATAAATTCCTTTTGGAGGTCAGTCAGCCGAGCACTGGCATTATATGACCTGCGGAAATGCACACAGACTTTCCTGGCCTGCCTCAGGACATCCTGTAAGCCCGGGTACCTGCCCAGGAACCGCTGCACCACCAAGTTAAGGACGTGAGCCAAACAGGGCACATGGGTCAGTTGTCCCTGTCGGAGGGCGGAGAGGAGGCTGGTGCCATTGTCGCAAACCACCACTAGTAGTATTTTGGAGGCGTGGTGGCAGAACAACCTCCAACACTGCTGCACCTTGTCCTGCATCCTTCCCAGCTGCCAGAAGAGTCACCCAGTGTGCGGTGAAAGATAGGTAACATCCCTGTCCATGCCTGCTGGACCATGAGTCAGCGGTAATATACACCTTACCGCTGACCGCCCTGTCCAGCAAGGCCAAGACATTGCCTTGTTGGCCTTCCAGACATTCTAATGGCCTGCAGTGAGATGTAGCTGCACAAAGCTGGGATGTATATATATACTGATACTGCAGCTAGCAGAATCAACTGCCTGCCTGTAGTATTATTTGTATGAGAACACCAGCAAATGTCTTCAGGTAGCTTTAGGTGCACACTGTGCAGAGGACGCAGTACACTAACTGTAAATATTGTAACTGCCTGCCTGTGGTATTAATAGGAGCAGAACAACAGCAATTGTCTCCAGGTAGCTTTAGGTGCATACTGTGCAGAGGACGCACTACACTAACTGTAAATGCTGTAGCTGCCTGCCTGTGGTATTAATAGGAGCAGAACAACAGCAATTGTCTCCAGGTAGCTTTAGGTGCACACTGTGCAGATATTGCACTACACTAACTGTAAATACTATAGCTGCCTGCCTGTGGTATTAATAGGATCAGAAGAACACCACTAATTTTCTTCAGATAGCTTTATGTGCACACTGTGCAGAGGACACAGTGCACTAACTGTAAATACTGTAGCTGCCTGCCTGTGGTATTAACCACTTGAGCCCCGGACCATTATGCTGCCTAAGGACCAGAGGTCTTTTTCCAATTTGGCACTGCGTCGCTTTAACTGCTAATTGCGCAGTCATGCAAAGCTGTACCCAAACGAAATTTGCGTCCTTTTCTTCCCACAAATAGAGCTTTCTTTTGATGGTATTTGATCACCTCTGTGGTTTTTATTTTTTGCGCTATAAACGGAAAAAGACTGAAAATTTTGAAAAAAAATGATATTTTCTACTTTTTGTTATAAAAAAAATCCAATAAACTCAATTTTAGTCATACATTTAGGCCAAAATGTATTCGGCCACATGTCTTTGGTAAAAAAAATGTCAATAAGCGTATATTTATTGGTTTGCGCAAAAGTTATAGCGTCTACAAACTAGGGTACATTTTCTGTAATTTACACAGCTTTTAGTTTATGACTGCCTATGTCAGTTCTTGAGGTGCTAAAATGGCAGGGCAGTACAAAAACCCCCCAAATGACCCCATTTTGGAAAGTAGACACCCCAAGGAAATTGCTGAGAGGCATATTGAACCCATTGAATATTTATTTTTTTTGTCCCAAGTGATTGAATAATGACAAAAAAATAAAAAATATTTACAAAAAGTTGTCACTAAATGATATATTACTCACACAGGCCATGGGCCTATGTGGAATTGCACCCCAAAATACATTCTGCTGCTTCTCCTGAGTATGGGGATACCACATGTGTGGGACTTTTTGGGAGCCTAGCCGTGCACGGGACCCCAAAATCCAATCACCGCCTTCAGGATTTCTAAGGGTGAAAATTTTTGATTTCACTCTTCACTGCCTATCACAGTTTCGGAGGCCATGGAATGCCCAGGTGGCATAAAACCCCCCCCACATGACCCCATTTTGGAAAGTAGACACCCCAAGCTATTTGCTGAGAGGCATGGTGAGTATTTTGCAGCTCTCATTTGTTTTTGAAAATGAAGAAAGACAAGAAAAAACATATTTTTTTTCTTTTTTCAATTTTCAAAACTTCGTGACAAAAAGTGAGGTCTGCAAAATACTCACTATACCGCTCAGCAAATAGCTTGGGGTGTCTACTTTCCAAAATGGGGTCATTTGGGGGGGTTTTGTGCCACCTGGGCATTCCATGGTCTCCGAAACTGTGATAGGCAGTGAAGAGTGAAATCAAAAATTCACACCCTTAGAAAGCCTGAAGGCGGTGCTTGGTTTTCGGGGTCCCGTGCGCAGCTAGGCTCCCAAAAAGTCTCACACATGTGGTATCCCCATACTCAGGAGAAGCAGCAGAATGTATTTTGGGGTGTAATTTCATATATTCCCATGGCATGTTTGAGCAATATATCATTTAGTGACAATTTTGTGCAAAAAAAAAAAAAAATTGTCTCTTTCCCGCAACTTGTGTCGCAATATAAAATATTCCATGGACTCGACATGACTCTCAGCAAATAGCTTGGGGTGTCTACTTTCCAAAATGGGGTCATTTGGGGGGTTTTGAACTATCCTGGCATTTTATGCACAACATTTAGAAGCTTATGTCACACATCACCCACTCTTCTAAGCACTTGAAGACAAAGCCCTTTCTGACACTTATTGTTTACATGAAAAAGTTTTTTTTTTTTTTGCAAGAAAATTACTTTGAACCCCCAAACATTATATATTTTTTTAAAGCAAAGGCCCTACAGATTAAAATGGTGGGTGTTTCATTTTTTTTTCACACAGTATTTGCGCAGCGATTTTTCAAACGCATTTTTTGGGGAAAAAACACACTTTTTAAAATTTTAATGCACTAAAACACACTATATTGCCCAAATGTTTGATGAAATAAAAAGTATGATCTTAGGCCGAGTACATGGATACCAAACATGACATGCTTTACAATTGCGCACAAACGTGCAGTGGCAACAAAATAAATACATTTTTAAAAGCCTTTAAAAGCCTTTACAGGTTACCACTTTAGATTTACAGAGGAGGTCTACTGCAAAAATTACTGCCCTCGGTCTGACCTTTGTGGTGATACCTCACATGCATGGTGCAATTGCTGTTTACGTTTGACGACAGACCGCCGCTTGCGTTCGCCTTAGCGCGAGAGCAGGGGGCGACAGGGGTGCTTTTTTTTTTTTTTTTTTTTCTTTATTTTTTTTTGCTTTTTTATCTTATTTTTAAACTGTTCCTTTCATTTTTTTTTTTTAATCATTTTTATTGTTATCTTGGGGAATGTAAATATCCCCTATGATAGCAATAGGTAGTGACAGGTACTCTTTTTTGAAAAAATTGGAGTCTATTAGACCCTAGATCTCTCCTCTGCCCTCAAAGCATCTGACCACACCAAGATCGGTGTGATAAAATGCTTCCCCAATTTCCCAATGGCGCTATTTACATCCGGCAAAATCTAAGTCATAAAATGCTCGTAGCTTCCGGTTTCTTAGGCCATAGAGATGTTTGGAGCCACTCTGGTCTCTGATCAGCTCTATGGTCAGCTGGCTGAATCATCGGCTGCATTTTCAGGTTCCCTGTTGAGACAGGAGAGCCAGAGAAAAACACGGAAGACGGGGGGGGGGGGGGCATTCCCTCCCACGGCTTGTAAAAGCAGTCTAGAGGGCTAATTAGCTGCTAGGATTGCTTTTACATGAAAGGCGACCGCTGGCTGAAAAGAATGATACCAAGATGATACCTAAACCTGCAGGCATCATTCTGGTATAACCACTCAAAGTTGTGAATGGCGTACCTGAAGACAAAAAAATGGTTAACAATAAAGCACAGTAAACGGTAAAGTATAAAAAATTGCATACCTGAAAAGCAAATATGATAAAACATAATAACAATAAAACATTGCAGAATAGAATACAGTAAAAAAGAGCAGAACAATAGAGAGAATAGAGAGAGAGGGAACAATAAAACGACAACTATTTTTTTTTATTTTATATATTTATTTTTTTTACACTTTTTTTGTAACTAACTTTTATAACTGTAACCGGTTCCAGGTTCGGGTCTCTCAAAATGCGATGGCATCTTGGGAGACCCTGTGAAAGTGTGCCTAGTCTGTGCAGTGCTGTACCCTACGCTAATACTCAACTAGTGCATGGTAGCGTTCACAACATTCACCAATGCAAAGACCAGGATTGTCAGGACAGGAGGGACAATAATAGCAGGTGTCACGCCTATATCCGCGCTAGCTGCAGACACAACATCTTTTTTGGGGGGGTTCGTTGGGTAGGGGTACTCGGGAGGACATAAAGAATATGCCTCTCATGCAGCCGACTGCATTTGGTTGGGGATGTGAATGGGGGAAGTACGGGCGCTGCAGAAGCGGTGGGTTCCCAATTAGGATTGGCGAATGCAGCAGGAAGGGCATTGTGGGCACGACGGCCTGTGTTTGTCTTCTTGGTGGCAGCGGGACACTACTTGTGCTTGCCACCTCACCAGCTTGAACTGCACTTATGGGACTCGCAACGTCACCACGTGTTACTGCAGTGCTGGTTTGACTATGACCGGGGTGTACTAGGCCACTGGTGCTTGCCAGTTCCCCAAAACGCTACCAAAAAAACTGTTAGCGATCGCAGGGATCAGGCCTGACTCTGCGAACACTGCAGTTATGCGTTTAGTGTTTTGTAAGTGACAGTGATCGATCGATACTGCACTTGGGTGGGCTGGGCCGGGCGGAGGGGCAAAACACAGGTGCTAGCAGGTATCTGTGCTGATCCCGCTAACACTGCGTTTTTGGGAACCCTAAACTGCTCGGGACGCTAGTATAGATCTGATCGGATCAGATATTGATCCGTTCAGATACTATACCACTAAGGGAGGTGTACGGTGCGTGCGTGGGTGTTAGCGGTACTGGCGCTAACCTGACACTGCCTGGGGCTGGTGCTTGCTTGCCAGTTCCCCAAAATGCTACCAAAAAAACTGTTAGCGATCGCAGGGATCAGGCCTGACTCTGCAAACGCTGCAGTTATGCGTTTAGTGTTTTGTAAGTGACAGTGATCGATCGATACTGCACTTGGGTGGGCTGGCTGGGCCGGGCGGAGGGGCAAAACGCAGGTGCTTAGCAGGTATCTGGGCTGATCCCGCTAACACTGCGTTTTTGGGAACCCTAAACTGCTGGGGACGCTAGTATAGATCTGATCGGATCAGATATTGATCCGATCAGATACTATACCACTAAGGGAGGTGTACGGTGCGTGCGTGGGTGTTAGCGGTACTGGCGCTAACCTGACACTGCCTGGGGCTGGTGCTTGCCAGTTCACCAAAATACTACCAAAAAAACTGTTAGCGATCGCAGGGATCAGGCCTGACTCTGTGAACGCTGCAGTTATGCGTTTAGTGTTTTGTAAGTGACAGTGATCGATCGATACTGACTTGGGTGGGCTGGGTGGAGGGGGAAAACGCAGGTGCTAGCAGGTATCTGGGCTGATCCCGCTAACACTGCATTTTTGGGAACCCTAAACTGCTGGGGATGCTAGTATAGATCTGATCGGATCAGATATTGATCCGTTCAGATACTATACCACTAAGGGAGGCGTATGCTGCGTGCGTGGGTGTTAGCGGTACTGGCGCTAATCTGACGCTGCCTGGGGCGACGCATATCACTGCCGGGCGATCAGGGGGCTAAACCTTTATTCAGTAATAAACGGCGGGTGCCCTGACACTATAAAAAATAAACGAACTAACCAGCGTCACCCGTAACACTTATACGGTGATCAGTGGTGAAAGGGTTAACTAGGGGGCCATCAAGGGGTTAAAACATTTATTCAGTAGTATATGGGGGTCCCTCTCGCTATAAAATGCTGACGGCGAACCTCAATATTTACGTCCCTAACTAGCGTCACCAGCGACACTAATACAGCGATCAGAAAAATGATCGCTTAGCGACACTGGTGACAGGGGGTGATCAAGGGGTTAAAACTTTATTAGGGGGGGTTAGGGGGGTATCCTAGACCTAAAGGGGGGTAATACTAAATGTCCCAACACTGTAACTGTTACAAACTGACACCAATGCAGTAATCAGAAAAAAAAAAAAAACCTGCTGGTGTCAGTTTGTGACGGGGGGGGGGGGGTGATCGGGGGGGGGATCGGGGTGTTTTGTGTGCCTGGCATGTTCTACTGTGTGTGCAGTGTTGTGCACTCACATACCTGTCTTCTCTCCTCGGGCCGGAACGGAAATTACCGAGCCGAGGAGAGATGACATCATTTCCTTTGCTGCTGTTTAGCATACAGCAGCAAAGGAATAATGTGATTGGCCGGCGGCGATCGCGAGGGGGGGGCCACGAACGGATGGCCTCCCCCTCACCCCCGATCGCCGTGGGATAAAGGACGACCGCCTCGGGCACCGGGGGGGTCCGATCGGACCCCCCACCCGCGGAAGGCAAATCACGTACAAGTACGTGATTTTGCCTGTCCGTGCCACCTTGCCGACGTACATCGGCGTGAGGCGGTCGTCAAGTGGTTAATAGGAGCAGAACAACAGCAGTTGTATCCAGGTAGCTTTAGGTGCACACTGTGCAGAGGACGCACTACACTAACTGTAAATGCTGTAGCTGCCTGCCTGTGGTATTAATAGGATCAGAAGAATACCACTAATTTTCTTCAGGTAGCTTTAGGTCAGGCATGTCCAAAGTCTGGCCCGCGGGCCATTTGCGGCCCGCGGCCCGGTTTGATGTGGCCCCCACTTGGAATTTACATATCCATCCATCTGTGGCCCCCCAAGCTCGAGCGTGTTATGTTTTTTTTTGCTGTGAATATATCTTCTTTAGCTGAACAAATCCCTGAGCGCCGCGCTAATTGTTGATGAGCCGGGGGTGTGTGGCTGGGCGTGTTCAGAAGTCAATGTGCCCAAGCCGCTATGAAGCTGACAGCGTGCAGAGCCAATCACAAGCACTGTGACTATTCCCGATCTCTGCATCTGCAGTCCTCAGATCGGGGAAATGTCACAGTGCCTGTGATTGGCGGTGGCGCTGCGCGCTGTCAGCTTTCTTCCTTGCAGGCTCGGGCACATCGACTTTTAACAATGAGCGCGGCGCTCGGGGATTTGTTCAGCTAAAGAAGATAGAAAAAAACATACATAACATGCTTGAGCTTGGGGGCCACAGATGGATATACTTGGGGGCCACAGATGGATATACTTGGGGGCACAGATAGATATACTTGGGGGGGCACAGTTGGATATACTTGGGGGGGGCACAGAAGGATATATTTGGTGGGGCACAGATGGATATACTTGGGGGGGCACAGATGGATATACTTGGGGGGGCACAGATGAATATACTTGGGGGGGCACAGATGGATATACTTGGGGGGGCACAGATGGATATACTTGGTGGGGCACAGATAGATATACTTGGGGGGCACAGATGGATATACTTGGGGGGGCACAGATGGATATACTTGGGGGGGCCACAGAGGGATATACTTGGGGGGGCACAGATGGATATACTTGGGGGGGCATAGATGGATATACTTGGGGGGCACATATGGATATATTTGGGGGGGCACAGATGGATATACTTGGGGGGCCACAGATGGATATACTTGGGGGGGCACAGATGGATATATATGTAAATTCCAAGTGGGGGCCACATCAAACCGGAACATGGTTCCTTTCAGTCAGTGAGAGGCACTGGTGAATTAGGCTGGCTAAAGAAAAGATTATTATTTAAAAAATAATAAACGCTCAAGCTCATCCTTACCCTGAGAGGTGCTTGGGGATTGGTCAGAGGCTAAAGAAGAGATATATATAATTTTTTTTTAAACATGACACGCCTGAGCTCATTGTTACCCTGAGAAGAGAAGATATATATATATTATATATCATCATATATTGTCATCAATGTTACGACATGAATAGTATTCCATTTGCAATAAACGTTGCATAAAATATTTAATTTGCATTTAATTTTAAAAGTCAGGCAAAATGGTCGGCCCTCACGCATGTTCACTTCATGAAATCTGGCCCTCTTTGAAAAAAGTTTGGACATCCCTGCTTTAGGTGTACACTGTGCAGAGGTCACAGTGCACTAACTGTAAATACTGTAGCTGCCTGCCTGTGGTATTCATAGGAGCAGAACAACAGCAATTGTCTCCAGGTAGCTTTAGGTGCACACTGTGCAGAGGACGCACTACACTAACTGTAAATGCTGTAGCTGCCTGCCTGTGGTATTAATAGGATCAGAAGAACACCACTAATTTTCTTCAGGTAGCTTTAGGTGCACACTGTGCAGAGGACACAGTGCACTAACTGTAAGTACTGTAGCTGCCTGCCTGTGGTATTATTAGGAGCATAACAACAGCAATTGTCTCCAGGTAGCTTTAGGTGCACACCGTGCAGAGGACGTACTACACTAACTGTAAATGCAGTAGCTTCCTGCCTGTGGTATTAATAGGATCAGAAGAACACCACTAATTTTCTTCAGGTAGCTTTAGGTGCACACTGTGCAGAGGACACAGTGCACTAACTGTAAGTACTGTAGCTGCCTGCCTGTGGTATTATTAGGAGCATAACAACAGCAATTGTCTCCAGGTAGCTTTAGGTGCACACCGTGCAGAGGACGCACTACACTAACTGTAAATGCTGTAGCTGCCTGTCTGTGGTATTATTGGATCAGAAGAACACCACTAATTTTCTTCAGGTAGCTTTAGGTGTACACTGTGCAGAGGTCACAGTGCACTAACTGTAAATACTGTAGCTGCCTGCCTGTGGTATTCATAGGAGCAGAACAACAGCAATTGTCTCCAGGTAGCTTTAGGTGCACACTGTGCAGAGGACGCACTACACTAACTGTAAATGCTGTAGCTGCCTGCCTGTGGTATTAATAGGATCAGAAGAACACCACTAATTTTCTTCAGGTAGCTTTAGGTGCACACTGTGCAGAGGACACAGTGCACTAACTGTAAGTACTGTAGCTGCCTGTCTGTGGTATTATTAGGAGCATAACAACAGCAATTGTCTCCAGGTAGCTTTAGGTGCACACCGTGCAGAGGACGCACTACACTAACTGTAAATGCTGTAGCTGCCTGCCTGTGGTATTATTGGATCAGAAGAACACCACTAATTTTCTTCAGGTAGCTTTAGGTGTACACTGTGCAGAGGTCACAGTGCACTAACTGTAAATACTGTAGCTGCCTGCCTGTGGTATTCATAGGAGCAGAACAACAGCAATTGTCTCCAGGTAGCTTTAGGTGCACACTGTGCAGAGGACGCACTACACTAACTGTAAATGCTGTAGCTTCCTGCCTGTGGTATTAATAGGATCAGAAGAACACCACTAATTTTCTTCAGGTAGCTTTAGGTGCACACTGTGCAGAGGACACAGTGCACTAACTGTAAGTACTGTAGCTGCCTGTCTGTGGTATTATTAGGAGCATAACAACAGCAATTGTCTCCAGGTAGCTTTAGGTGCACACCGTGCAGAGGACGCACTACACTAACTGTAAATGCTGTAGCTGCCTGCCTGTGGTATTATTGGATCAGAAGAACACCACTAATTTTCTTCAGGTAGCTTTAGGTGTACACTGTGCAGAGGTCACAGTGCACTAACTGTAAATACTGTAGCTGCCTGCCTGTGGTATTCATAGGAGCAGAACAACAGCAATTGTCTCCAGGTAGCTTTAGGTGCACACTGTGCAGAGGACGCACTACACTAACTGTAAATGCTGTAGCTGCCTGCCTGTGGTATTAATAGGATCAGAAGAACACCACTAATTTTCTTCAGGTAGCTTTAGGTGCACACTGTGCAGAGGACACAGTGCACTAACTGTAAGTACTGTAGCTGCCTGCCTGTGGTATTATTAGGCGCATAACAACAGCAATTGTCTCCAGGTAGCTTTAGGTGCACACCGTGCAGAGGACGCACTACACTAACTGTAAATGCAGTAGCTTCCTGCCTGTGGTATTAATAGGATCAGAAGAACACCACTAATTTTCTTCAGGTAGCTTTAGGTGCACACTGTGCAGAGGACACAGTACACTAACTGTAAGTACTGTAGCTGCCTGCCTGTGGTATTATTAGGAGCATAACAACAGCAATTGTCTCCAGGTAGCTTTAGGTGCACACCGTGCAGAGGACGCACTACACTAACTGTAAATGCTGTAGCTGCCTGCCTGTGGTATTATTGGATCAGAAGAACACCACTAATTTTCTTCAGGTAGCTTTAGGTGTACACTGTGCAGAGGTCACAGTGCACTAACTGTAAATACTGTAGCTGCCTGCCTGTGGTATTCATAGGAGCAGAACAACAGCAATTGTCTCCAGGTAGCTTTAGGTGCACACTGTGCAGAGGACGCACTACACTAACTGTAAATGCTGTAGCTGCCTGCCTGTGGTATTAATAGGATCAGAAGAACACCACTAATTTTCTTCAGGTAGCTTTAGGTGCACACTGTGCAGAGGACACAGTGCACTAACTGTAAGTACTGTAGCTGCCTGCCTGTGGTATTATTAGGAGCATAACAACAGCAATTGTCTCCAGGTAGCTTTAGGTGCACACCGTGCAGAGGACGCACTACACTAACTGTAAATGCAGTAGCTTCCTGCCTGTGGTATTAATAGGATCAGAAGAACACCACTAATTTTCTTCAGGTAGCTTTAGGTGCACACTGTGCAGAGGACACAGTACACTAACTGTAAGTACTGTAGCTGCCTGCCTGTGGTATTATTAGGAGCATAACAACAGCAATTGTCTCCAGGTAGCTTTAGGTGCACACCGTGCAGAGGACGCACTACACTAACTGTAAATGCTGTAGCTGCCTGCCTGTGGTATTAATAGGATCAGAAGAACACCACTAATTTTCTTCAGGTAGCTTTAGGTGCACACTGTGCTGAGGACACAGTCCACCAACTGTAAATACTGTAGCTGCCTGCCTGTGGTATTATTAGGAACAGAACAACAGCAATTATCTCTAGGTAGCTTTAGGTGTACACTGTGCAGAGGACGCACTACACTAACTGTAAATGCTGTAGCTGCCTGCCTGTGTTATTAATTGGAGCAGAACAACAGCAATTGTCTCCAGGTAGCTTTAGGTGCACACTGTGCAGAGGTCACAGTGAACTAACTGTAAATACTGTAGCTGCCTGCCTGTGGTATTAATAGGATCAGAAGAACACCACTAATTTTCTTCAGGTAGCTTTAGGTGCACACTGTGCAGAGGACACAGTGCACTAACTGTAAGTACTGTAGCTGCCTGCCTGTGGTATTATTAGGAGCATAACAACAGCAATTGTCTCCAGGTAGCTTCAGGTGCACACCGTGCAGAGGACGCACTACACTAACTGTAAATGCAGTAGCTGCCTGCCTGTGGTATTAATAGGATCAGAAGAACACCACTAATTTTCTTCAGGTAGCTTTAGGTGCAAACTGTGCAGAGGACACAGTGCACTAACTGTAAATACTGTAGCTGCCTGCCTGTGGTATTAATAGGAGCAGAAGAACATCTCTAATTTTCTTCAGGTAGCTTTAAGTGCAGTGTGCAGAGGATGCACTAAACTAAATTGTAAATACTGCAGCTGCCTGCGGTACTGTACTAATAGGATCAGAAGAACACCACTAATTTTCTTCAGGTATCTTTAGGTGCACACTGTGCAGAGGACACACTACACTAACTTGTAAATACTGCAGCTGCCTGCGGTACTGTACTAATAGGATCAGAAAAGAAGGGGGCGAGAGGCTAGCCTAAGTCATTAATGCAGTGCAGCATCCAGTATGCAAGATAAATGTAAAAAAATTGAGGCACTGGACAGCTTGATGCTGGGATGTGTGGCAAATCTCTCTCCAACTTCTTGTGTTTAAGTTACCAAATCCATCCCTCCCCTTCTTTGACCCAATATTGCTTCTTATCAATATACACAGGGACACCATTTGCCCCAGTATATCACTTCGGCCACCATCTTGCCGTGGATTGCCCCCAGGGGGGAGCCTCCTTCATTGAAGGGTAATACTATGTGGTATATACTCACAGATTCCTCTGATGCCCACGTTTGTCGCTAGACAGCAAGTTTACCAGTATCAATACCCGGTGCCATGTTGATTCTAAGCTTTTAATGTGATCCAATGAAACATTTCAAATAACTACCTCACCACTTTATATTATATAAACCCCTCTCTTCTCCTTCTCTGCACCCCTGAAGAAGGACTATACTATATCCCGAAATGCGTTGAGTGTGAGAAAAGCTATATATATATATTCCCCCCCTTTTTCCATTTCTTTATTATCTTATGATTTTTTTCATATATTCATTTTGTATGACGACACAAATGTACTACCCAGATATGTCTATGTTTCGTTGTATTGTTTTCAATGTTGTTTCTTAATAAAACTTGTTTTTATACTATTATACTGTTGTACACTTTTGACATACTCCTATCTAAGCTAAAACACCAGTGCCTTTAAAGTCCGCCTAGGGGAACCCCTTTTTTACATTTATCTAATAGGATCAGAAGAACACCACAAATTTTCTTCAGGTAGCTTTAGGTGCACACTGTGCAGAGGACGCACTACACTAACTTGTAAATACTACAGCTGCCTGTGGTACTGTACTAATAGGATCAGAAGAACACCACTAATTTTCTTCAGGTAGCTTTAGGTGCACACTGTGCAGAGGATGCACTAAACTAACCTGTAATACTGCAGCTGCCTGCGGTACTGTACTAATAGGATCAGAAGAACACCACTAATTTTCTTCAGGTAGCTTTAGGTGCACACTGTGCAGAGGACGCACTACACTAACTTGTAAATACTGCAGCTGCCTGCGGTACTATACTAATAGGATCAGAAGAACACTAATTTTCTTCAGGTAGCTGTAGGTGCACACTGTGCAGAGGACGCACTACACTAACTGTAAGTACTGTAGCTGCAAGCCTGTGGTATTAATAGGATCAGAAGAACACCACTAATTTTCTTCAGGTAGCTTTAGGTGCACACTGTGCTAGGACACAGTCCACCAACTGTAAATACTGTAGCTGCCTGCCTGTGGTATTAATAGGAACAGAACAACAGCAATTATCTCTAGGTAGCTTTAGGTGTACACTGTGCAGAGGACGCACTACACTAACTGTAAATGCTGTAGCTGCCTGCCTGTGTTATTAATTGGAGCAGAACAACAGCAATTGTCTCCAGGTAGCTTTAGGTGCAAAGAAATAAAAAGAGAGAGGGGCGCACCGGCCATGTGCATTATCTTTTGTAAAACATTTATTGAATAAAATGATAAAAGAAATTACTCACAAGCAGTAGTAAAATCTGGTGGCATAAAACTCGAGCAACAACAAGCAGCTTGGTGGTGATGATGAGCGAAGCCTTCCAAAGGTCTTAGAGGAACATGTAAGCTTCACTACTATCTGACGCGTTTCGTCCCTTCTTCATCAGAGCTCAGCAGTGAACCCTCCTTCAACACTCCCTGTATATATATAGTGTATGTGCCAGAAAGCCCAATCAGTTGAGTAGGGCGGACATGTGGGGCCCCTCCCCCTTAATGGATCCCTCCCTCATGGGCAACTCACTTGTACAAGTGAGTAGATGGTGATAGATGCTAAATAAATTAAATGTAAAAAAATTGAATATAAAATTGAATAAAAAATAATACATAATAAATGAATGTAAATAAGGAATTGAGACTGATATAAGATATAAATGTGTAATCTACAATCCAAAGGAGTGTCAATGTGGTTGAAAATGTCAACAAACCACAGCAAAAGTAAACCAGAAGTACACATGACATACAGTGATAGCGGCACAATGTTCAGAGTGGCACGGGGAAGGTGCACCTTTAGCAGGGGAAGTAGTCATATAGATAGCAGGCTAACTTAATGTAACGAGGCACTGTACCTTCCATGCCCGATCCTGATCTCTGTGTGAGCGGCTCTATGTATGAGAGCCGCTCGCCGATCGTTTCCGCGTGTTTTTCTATGTTGGAACGCACGCCAGTGTGCTTGCGTTCCAGACAGGAGGAAGAGGCAGTGCGCGTCACTTCCTCTACACCTGCTGTCGCCTGCCAGTGACGTAAGCGGCAATGGGTAGTTCGGCGCCATGTTACTGGGGGCAAACCTTCGATGGAAAAGGGGCTGGCACAGCGCAGAGTCAACCCGACGCCGGCCCAACCATAGGTCCGCCCCGCTGACTGTAGCTGCGCTACCCACTGCCAAAAGTGTGACACACAAAAAAAAAACTATAGAGGTACTCATGAAGTAGAAGAGGCCACTGTACTACAGAAGATACACTATGCATATTTCATTCTCTCGTATAGTGCAGAGTATGCACCTGAAGAGAAGTGGGAAAGCGAATAGCTACTACATTATATCACACATAGCATTGAAACCCTTGTCGATAATATACACACATAAGTGCACATACATATATATACACGCATATAATGTGCATAGATGAATCAAACATTAATGTAGGTGCACATTCCATATGCCAATCCGCACATGACGAGCATGCCCATATCACTGACATATCATGAACCAACCCCGGGTGAATGAGGAGGTTGTGTAAATCAAGGGAAATTAATTTATGTGTACACAGGGGTGGTATTGAAGGAGTGGACACATGTGGCGCAACCAGTAGCTGGCATGATGACCGCTCGGTATTAGTATGCAGGTGATAATACTAGTGAGCCCCACAGGAAAGGGGGAGGGGGGGGAAACATGTTTCCCTAGCATGGGCAAAATACCAAGCGGTCCCTACCTCGCCACTGTGTGCAACACATGCGGAGTGACAGACTTGTCACTAACAAAAGAATACCCTTATCATATTGATGCTAAACATATCACTAATGGTAACACAATAATGATGTTATTATAATAGTAAAAATTGTAAAAATTAGTAGAGAATTAGAATACACTAATGATAGTACACTAATCATAGATCACTAGAACATGAGCAATATAATACGCTGGTTAAAAAACCTAATAGATATCAACAGACGAAGCCGACCTGATCTCAAAGGCAGAAGGGGCACGGAAAGGGGTGTATGTGTGAGTGTGTGTGGAGAGAATGGCGGTGGCATATGGTGGCACCATAGGTGGGCACTGCGGAGTCACGTGATTTTATGGACCTCAGGGTCCTCATTCAGGCCCCCGGGGGTCATACTCCCGAGGGTGAAGATCCAATAGGCTTCGCGTTTGCAAAGCCTTTGGTGTCTTCTACCCCTATCGAGGCTACCTCCAATAGACTCTATCCCAAATACTTTCATACCTGACGGATCACCGTGATGGACTTCCTGAAAATGCCGGGGGACTGGATACTTGACCCGTGTATTCGTGATGTCGCATTTGTGTTCGCCAATGCATACTCTCATGGGACGGGAAGTGCGGCCAACATAAAGGCGACCGCATGGGCAAAGAATGCCATAGACTACGTGGTCCGTCCCACAGTTGATAAACTGCTTCAAATGGTGGATCCTCCCGTCTCTGCCAGTGACTGTCTTTTTTCTGTGCCACATGTATTGACATGTGCCACAGTTCCTGACACTGCATTTGTAGCTGCCCTTTTGGTCAAAAATAGTTGACCATGCGTTTGTGGACTTATTTATGGGTTCCCTCACCATACTAGGGGCTATAAGGCCTCTCAGATCTCGTGGTTTCCTATATACTATATTTGGTCCATCAGAAAGGTACTCACTTAGCACTGGATCACGCTTTAAAATACTCCAGCTTTTCCGTAAAATACTTTGTATTTCAAAGGCTTTGTTGGTGTATTGTGTGGAAAACCGGGTTTGTATGGTGTCCTGGTTGATGGTGGGACCAGATGGTGGATCATATATCGCAGTTTCATCATACAGAAGAGCATATTTATTGAAGGCAGTCTCAATGAGGGTGGGATCATATCCCTTGTCTAAGAACTTATTACGAAGGACCTTGCTCTGCTCTAAGTATTCACTTTTCTTAGTGCAAGTACGCTTCAGGCGGCAGAACTGTCCAAACGGGACATTTCTGATCCATCTAGGATGGTGATTGCTATCAGCATGCAAGAAGGAATTACCACCACTGGGTTTAAAATGTGTTCTAGAGAGGATATTACCATCAAAGTCACTCCTAAGTTCAAGATCCAAAAAGACAAGGCTCTCACTACTGATGACATGAGTGAAACTGATCCCAAAGGGGTTCTCTCTGCAGCTTTAGGTGCACACTGTGCAGAGGTCACAGTGAACTAACTGTAAATACTGTAGCTGCCTGCCTGTGGTATTAATAGGATCAGAAGAACACCACTAATTTTCTTCAGGTAGCTTTAGGTGCACACTGTGCAGAGGACACAGTGCACTAACTGTAAATACTGTAGCTGCCTGCCTTTGGTATTATTAGGAGCATAACAACAGCAATTGTCTCCAGGTAGCTTTAGGTGCACACCGTGCAGAGGATGCACTACACTAACTGTAAATGCAGTAGCTGCCTGCCTGTGGTATTAATAGGATCAGAAGAACACCACTAATTTTCTTCAGGTAGCTTTAAGTGCAGTGTGCAGAGGATGCACTAAACTAAATTGTAAATACTGCAGCTGCCTGTGGTACTGTACTAATAGGATCAGAAGAACACCACTAATTTTCTTCAGGTAGCTTTAGGTGCACACTGTGCAGAGGACACACTACACTAACTTGTAAATACTGCAGCTGCCTGCGGTACTGTACTAATAGGATCAGAAAAGAAGGGGGCGAGAGGCTAGCCTAAGTCATTAATGCAGTGCCGCATCCAGTATGCAAGATAAATGTAAAAAAATTGAGGCACTGGACAGCCTGATGCTGGGATGTGTGGCAGATCTCTCCAACTTCTTGTGTTTAAGTTACCAAATCCATCCCTCCCCTTCTTTGACCCAATATTGCTTCTTATCAATATACACAGGGACACCATTTGCCCCAGTATATCGCTTCGGCCGCCATCTTGCCGTGGATTGCCCCCAGGGGGGAGCCTCCTTCATTGAAGGGTAATACTATGTGGTATATACTCACAGATTCCTCTGATGCCCACGTTTGTCGCTAGACAGCAAGTTTACCAGTATCAATACCCGGTGCCATGTTGATTCTAAGCTTTTAATGTGATCCAACGAAACATTTCAAATAACTACCTCATCACTTTATATTATATAAACCCCTCTCTTCTCCTTCTCTGCATCCCTGAAGAAGGACTATACTATATCCCGAAACGCGTTGGGTGTGAGAAAAGCTATATATATATATTCCCCCCCTTTTTCCATTTCTTTATTATCTTATGATTTTTTTCATATATTCATTTTGTATGACGACACAAATGTACTACCCAGATATGTCTATGTTTCGTTGTATTGTTTTTAATATTGTTTCTTAAAAAAACTTGTTTTTTTTACTATTATACTGTTGTACACTCTGACATACTCCTATCTAAGCTAAAACACCAGTGCCTTTAAAGTCCGCCTAGGGGAACCCCTTTTTTACATTTATCTAATAGGATCAGAAGAACACCACTAATTTTCTTCAGGTAGCTTTAGGTGCACACTGTGCAGAGGACGCACTACACTAACTTGTAAATACTACAGCTGCCTGTGGTACTGTACTAATAGGATCAGAAGAACACCACTAATTTTCTTCAGGTAGCTTTAGGTGCACACTGTGCAGAGGACGCACTACACTAACTTGTAAACACTGCAGCTGCCTGCGGTACTATACTAATAGGATCAGAAGAACACTAATTTTCTTCAGGTAGCTGTAGGTGCACACAGTGCAGAGGACGCACTACACTAACTGTAAATACTATATCTAATAGGACTAATAGGATCAGAAGAGCACTAGCAATTTTCTTCAGGTAGCTGTAAATACTGTAAAAACATCTGCCTGCCTGTCAGTAGTAGAAAGAGAATAACAGGAATGGATCTAGCTAAACTGAATATATATCAACAACACCTAGGGTGTATATATATATATATATATATATATATATATATATATATATATATATATACACAATACACTGTAAGTGCAGCTAACTGACTCGCCTGCCTACTCTATCTAACGTAAATCAAATGACACTGTCTCTCTGTCTATCTATCTCTCTCTTAACGCCAGAACACACTACACAGGGCGAATCATCAGCCAGCAATGCACTGCGATGCCGCAGTGAATTATGGGCCATGACGCGCCACTCGAATTTGGCGCGAACGGCCCATATCGGTCGGAATTCGGCGAACGACCGAACAGGCAAAGTTCGAGTCGAACATGCGTTCGATTCGAACATGAAGCTCATTCCTAGTCAGGAGTAAATTAATGTACAGGGTGCAGAGGGTAGGAGTAAACAGCATACAGAGTGCAGTGGTCAGGAGTAAGTAAAGTATAGAGTGCACAGGTCAGGAGTAAATAGCATACAGCATGTAGAGGTCATGGTTAAGTAAAGTACTGAGTGCAGATCTCATGAGTAGGTAACGCACAGAGAGCAGAATTTAGGAGTAACAAAAAGAAAAGAACAATTTCAACTTCCATTTCAGGGGTTTCATGTAATGCAGTTTCATTTACTATAGAGACACTAAAACAAAAACAAGAACAGAGTGCAAGGCAACCTTTGTGCACTAATATCATAAATAAAGATAATGATAAAGAAACACTCACAGTCATACAGGAGTGGATCAGAATGTCACAAGCCAGTGCAAATCCGACAGCCTTTGGTGGCCAGTGGAGAGGCTGTGTGGGAAGGGAAGCCTGTCATGATACTTGCAGAGAAACATAGCAGGAGGTATGTCCCCACCAGCTGTGGGGCAGTGCAATGTGAAAAACTACACTTTGCAGGAACCTTTACCATCCCAAAATTGTGCTGTTGGAATCCATAAACAGAAGCCGAAAAAGGGAAAGCCACCCACCAAATGAGTATTGCTGGCATGCACAATTCAGCAGCACCAGCAACACAATTTTGGGGTAGCCAAGGCACCTGTGCAGACGGAAACATGCTGAGGCTGCTCATTTCCATGTGACAGACTATTTAAAATGGGACTGTCCCCAGGAAATGGTGATGAATAGTAACCCTAATGTGATTATCTTTATTATTTTTTTATGTTGATTGACAGCACAACCTAGTAGAAAAGAAAAGACTAAGGCCCCTTTCACACTGGGGCGGTGCGTGCGTCGGCGGTAAAGCGCCGCTATTTTCAGTGTCACTTTACCGTCAATTTCGCAGCGCTATGCGGCCGCTAGCGGGGCGCTTTTACCCCCGCTAGCGGCCGAGAAAGGGTTAAAACCACCGCTAAGCGCTGCTGCAGCAGCACTATGCCAGCGGTATAGCTGCGCTGCCCTATTGATTTCAATGGGCAGGAGCAGTTTGGGAGAGGTGTATACACTGCTCCTTCACCGCTCCAAAGATGCTGCTTGCAGGAGTTTTTTTAACGTCCTGCAAGCGCACTGCTCCAGCTTGAAAGCACTCAGGCTTTCACACTGGAGAGACAGGAGTGGCCCTTTAGAGGCGCTATGCAGGCGTTATTTTTAGCGCTGTAGCACCTGTAAAGCGCCTCAGTGTGAAAGGAGTCTAAAAGAAGCTCCAAATCAGTAAAACCTTGGATTGCAAGTAACTTGGTCTGTAATGCCCCGTACACATGGTCGGATTTTCCAATGGAAAATGTCTGAACGGAGCGTGTTGTCGGAAATTCCGACCGTGTGTGGGCTCCATCGGACATTTTCCATCAGATTTTCCGACACACAAAGTTGGAGAGCAGGGGATAAAATTTTCCGACAACAAAATCCGATCGCGTCAATTCCGACCGTGTGTGGCCTGTTCCGACGCACAAAGTGCCACGCATGCTCAGAAGAAATTCCAAGACGGAACAGCTCGTTCTGGTAAACTTAGCGTTCGCAATGGATACAGCACTTTCGTCACACTGCAATGTTAAAAATGGTTTAATACAGCGCACTCTCTTCTTCTTTATAATGTGACAAGAATGAAGTAGTTTTTCTGCTCATATTCACACACACTTCTCACAAAGTTTTATTTTTGTTTTTTTTTATTGGGATTCCCTGAATATATTGTTATTAGTTGTCACATCTGACAGAATTTTTTTTTTTTATTTAATTTTTTTGGGGATTTTAAGCCTTTTTTTAATTTAATATTTGGATTTTTTCAAAGGCTGATCCTTGTTCAATGTTATTTTTATTTTTACTCCAGAATATTTTTGGATGTGTTTTGTGTGTCAAGTTACCCCAACACCACTGATATCTTTTATTATTTATTTTTTCCAGGAGATTGTTTGGTGTTGGTGTCCCTTGTTCATTTCACATTGTATATTTGAAATGTACCTGAATCCTCACAAACAAACTGTCATTTTTGAAGTAAAACACATAGGAGAGTATAATTAAAAACAAAAATCCTTTATTAAGGGATCAGAACCAAAGAGGAAGGCAACACTGGATCAACAGGAGAAATTAGCGAAGCCTGGGACCCCCACGGACATCAATTCTTGAACATCAAAATTGGTGGCCTGAGGAGTCCATATGTAAGGGAGGGCAGTCTGGTCCAGAATTTGCAGAGATCCGGATAGCAGCAGATGACATGTGTGTCCCCAGGCTGTGGTACCACAAGAGGCTGCATTTTTTGGCCGACCAGACTGGATCCAGGGTCCTCACTTTCTGGTCTTCCTTTCACGCTTCCTTCCCGGCTGTGGCTGTGCAGTTGGAGATGTGGCAGGAGGAGGAGTAGGACCTGGAGGAGGACTGGGAGGACCTGGAGGAGAGGGAGGACGAGGAGGAGGACCTGCAGGAGGAGGAGGAGGACCATCGCAAAGGTGTGTCTGAGCTGTCATTTGGCCCCTCATACCTTTGTTAAGAGCCTCCAATATGAGCGCCTCACACAAGACTTGTTGGCCCTCCTCTATCCTCTGCATTTTATATGCAATGACGGCAGCAATGTCCTCCTCCACGGTCTGTCGTGCTCCCAGGACCTCTGTAGCCCTCCAAAAGAGTCCTCCGGTAGCCTCCTCTAGGGCACTCCTCCTACTGCCACTTTCTCTTTTCAGGGGGGGTGGAGGGACCTGCAGATCAGCCAGCCGGCTCGGCCCGGCCACCTCCTGGCTGAGACTTCCCTGTGTATGAAAAAGGGACATGGTTTTAGTTGTTGCTTCATCAATCACAATCCTAAATTAGTACTCCAAACTAACATCTAGTTAACATCATTGATTGGACAAGCAGAAATATTTAGAGGAATGCTATACCTGGCTCAATCTGGGCTCCTCCACATGTGGCCAGGAAGGCCCAGGTTGGGCGTCAGAAGTCTCAGCCGGGGGGGAAGGAAGCGTGGAAGGAAGACTGGAGAGGGATGGCCTGGGTTCAGTCTGGCCTGCCAGAAAATGCAGCCTGTCGTAGTACAACATCCTGGGGACACAGATGTCATCTGCTGCTCCGGATCTCTGTGTATCCAGGACTTTCTTGCGCTCCCTTAGATATGTACTCCTGAGGCCACCAATGAAAATCTTTAAATAGGTGATGTCTGCCGTGGGGATCACCTGCTTCACAATTTCACACAATTGCACCAGTGCTGCCTTCCTCTTTGCTTGGTTCTTGAAATGGGGGTGTTTAATCTCCCACAGACAGGGCAGCTCCCTTAAGATATCTATGAATACTGACATGAAGTCACTGTCTTTCACTAAGATATCCATGTTCACTGTAAGACACAACACAAGACAAAGCCTAATGTCAGACAAAACTCTCCTAATCTTGTTACAATATAGGCTTCAATGTAGAAGCAGTATAGGCACAAGTTTGTCTCTTACCTTCGTTCTTACGATCGGCGCGTCCAATGCTCCTTCCTCCGCTCACAGATCGTACGTAATACGCACGCGTGTTACGCTTTATACACACTGCGCATGCGTGTAACTCCGCCCACCCCTGACGTTCTTTCTAGTCTATTCCCCGCCCCTTTTCGTTCGGCACAGTGGGTGAAGAGCACATGGCGGAGTCAGAGCAGGTGCGTGCTAATTATAGCAACGAGGAGGAGGAGGAGGAAAGCCCGGATCCGGACACGTCCCGATCCAGAAGGAGATGTTTTAAGGCCACAAATATGTCCTTTGGGGAGATGTTGGAGATGGTCGACGTCATGAAGAAGTCCGACTATGACGGAAAGTATATGGGCCTTACCCCAACCCCAATATACGAAAGGCCAAGATCATGGCGAAAGTGATCAAAAGTCTGCAGAAGAATTTCGGGGTACGACGATCGAAAGATCAGCTCAGAAAGCGGTGGTCGGACCAGAAATTGAGAGAGCCAGAGCAGTACCGAAAGATCCAGAGAGTGCTGCAAAAAAGTAAGTAGTTGTGCTGTGTTCCTATTCTTTCTGTCTTTATTGCGTTCATGCTGCTCCATATGCTTTTATTAATTGTAACGTTTAAAAGGGCAACTTTAATGTTCATGGGCCCATTATTCGTTCGTATCAAACATTTTTCTTTCGGCCTCTAAAACACCATTGTTTAGGCCATATGCATTGTCCCACATTTTTTTTGGGCCTACTTGGATGCCAAATAGTTGTTTGTGTAGATGGGTTTGTTACTAGAATGAAATGCAAACTAGATTGTGTGTAAGGAGAGGACACTGAGCAGCTGTTTTCACATCTGGACACTGGAGCACTAGTGTGGGACACAAGAACACCCTTTTTATTAGGGGGCCCACACAGGTGCTCCAGTGTATACTATAGGGGGGTCTCCATCTGTGAAGCTTGTACTAAACAGGTAAAGTATTGCAGCTTGACAAAGGGCAATAAAAAAAATACATCTTGGAACTCGGCTAAAATAGACAATTGTACCCCACTTCCAAGCAATGTTTCCTATTTATAGTTCTGCCATCAAATATCTGTGTGCTAATTATATCATTTTTGTTTTCCATAGGGAAGAAAAGACTTGGAGGACACCCCTCCTCCGAGGAGACCAGAGACCCCCCACCTCTGGAAGAAGGTGAAATACCACCAACCCAAGCTGAGCAGGAGGAAGAAGAAGATGTGGTGGAGATTGGCACCACAACAGGTGAGTGTCTGCGACCACAGGCTCAGGTAAAAGAGATGGATGGTGGCAGATTTTTGATACCTGTTTTTGTTTTGTTTCTCTCTTTTTAGGTGATCGTGATGTGAGGGATCCAGAACGTTTCACATCAGAAAGTGCCCAGATCCTGATCGGGGAGATCATGGGGTGTAATGTAGAACTGCAAAACATACAGCAAAAAATCAATGATGTTATTAAAAAAAATAATAACATCATTGATGTTTTGGGGCGAATTTAAAACCCCACAAAATCACTTGTATTGTGGTCCAATCTTTTAAAACTTTTTGCAATGTTTTGAAAAGCCAAATTTGGAGGATGCACACAGTGGTCCAACATGTGCTATCTGCCATCACGGGAGATCAATGGACGCGTTTTGGGGGTGCAACCCCTTCCTCAATTATAAAGTAGCGGTGAGGAAGGGCTTGCTCCCCCAAAACACGTCCCTTGATCCCCCCTGATGGCAGATAGCACATATTGACATTCGTAAATTGGTGTGCATCTTCCAAATTTGGCTTTTCCAGGGGTGATTTCCCCCATCTGAACGCTACATCAAACCCAGTTCCTAAATACTGATGTCTGATATAGCCTTCAGGTTTTACCTAATGTGAACTTTGTAAGTTCAAGTTTTTTGGCTTTCTTGTTGGTTTTACACAGGCCTGTTTTATCTGAAATGGACATTTCGATTTTTGATAATGCTACTGCAAAAATTGTTATACAACAAACATGTTGGTTTGTTTTAAAAACCTTTGGTAAATGCACATGTAATTGTGCAGGTATAAAAAAGTTGCTTACTCAAGAATGTGTGGATTATTGTCTCAACACTACAAAACAACTCTTTTGGGGTGATATAATTGCTGTTTTCAGCAAAAACGGGGGTTATTTCCTAAGGGCAAATCCTCTTTGCACTACAAGTGCAGTTTCAGTGCAGTTGCAAGTGCATTTGTAGTGAAATGTGTTTTTGCATTTAGGAAATAACAGCCAACAGTGCTTTGTATAAGGTTACACAATCACGACATTTTCTGGACTCAACACATTTCTGTCAGGGTCAGCTAAAACAAACACAAGAAGTAAATGTCCACCAAGAATTTCTTTTTTTTTATTATAAAAAGGTTTCACAGATTGTGTGGCATATTGATCGCCCCCCTACCCGCAAAGAACTCCAGGTAGCGTAACCGGACATCACGGGCACTCAGGGAGAGCAAGCCAGGACGGCCACTTTCAAGCGCCGTCAGTGTGGTTTGATGTAGGATTCCGGCCTCAGGCCCAACTGAGCCAGCATAGTTGGCCGAATGTTTCCTTAAAAAGTTATGGAGAACACAGCACGCCAGTATAATATGGTTCAGTTTATACTCCGCCATATGGATGGGTGTCAGAAATAGTCGGAACCGGCTGGCCAGGATTCCAAATGTGTTCTCCACCACTCTTCTGGCTCTGGCCAGCCGGTAATTAAAAACCCTCTGTTCCGGGGTGAGGGTCCTCATTGGGAATGGCCGCATCAGGTGGTCCCCCAGCGCAAACGCTTCATCAGCAACGGACACAAATGGGAGTCCTTCCACATTGTCCTCTGGAGCTGGCAAGTCCAAGCTGCCATTCCGGAGACGCCTGTAGAACTCCATCTGGGTGATGACTCCACCATCGGACATCCGGCCATTCTTCCCCACGTCCACATACAAGAAGTCGTAATTAGCCGACACCACCGCCAACATCACTATACTATTAAACCCCTTGTAATTATAATAGTACGACCCCGAGTTGGGTGGTGGGACAATGTGGACGTGTTTCCCATCAATTGCCCCTCCGCAGTTAAGAAAGTCCCACCGCTCAGCAAAGTGGGAGGCCACAGTCTGCCATTCCTGTGGCGTGGAAGGAAACTGTTGAGGAAAAAACAATAAACATTACTATTTTTACTCTGAAACATGGCAAGCAGATTATACACAAACATTATGGGGCAACCTCCAGATAGCATTTACTAAGGGGAATTTAACAACGCCAAAGTATAAAGTACACCTATCATATTCCCCCCCCCTCTCATGGGCCATTTCTAACATTATAGGGGGTGTGTGTAAATCTTGGACAGGTAACCCTCTTCACTTCATTGAGAGATGAATGCCTAAATAATGGGTATTACTTTGAACAGCCCCTCCTTAGTTACACTATTGGCAGACCACTGGACAGGTAAGAAGTGTCATAATACAAAGATCTAAATACACACTGTACACATTTGAGGACATTTGGACATTCTGCTATTACCTATCAAGATAATAATAGGATACAAAAACTTTAAACAGTACCATTGGAAAGTATACAGGCAGGCCCTTGCACTACATGCTTTGGGGAATTCATCCATACATCTGACCATAAAAGAGATGGGTATAGTGTGTATGGTTTGGCAAAGTCAGCAGATAGATGATTGAGGATAGAGAATTGGGATCAGCTGACTTAGCAGTTGGGGGGAGGGAGGGTTACTAACAATTATTTGGGGACACTACAAAAAAAAGCCTCTGCCACTCTGCCTGAATTTAAATCAAAAATAACATTTCCAAACATTTTAGGAGGTGTTTGGGGTAAAGCACTACTATGGAGCTGATAAAATACATTGTTAAGTGACTACATGAGGTGAATATAGGGCAGGAGACACCATGCTGGGGAGGTTAGTGAAGGGCAAATATGTATGAAGGACATAAAATAATAATTACATAAAAATCCAGCATGCATGAGGACAAAGGGGACATTCACAGCATATTACAATCATGGTAATTAGGGAATGAGGAAAGAAATACAATATATTAGCAAACATTCAATACAATAAAATGTGATATAAAAGGATAAAAATCTTACCTTCATATACTCCTTCTGCAGGACCTGTATGATGGCAGAACAGGTCTCTGGGATTATGATCCCCAGAGCCTGGGGTGAGATGCCTGTCGAGAACTTCAAGTCCTGCAGACTTCTCCCTGTCACCAAATACCGCAGGGTAGCGACCAACCTCTGCTCCGGAGTGATGGCTTGCCTCATGCAGGTATCCTGCCTGCTGATATAGGGGGTCAGTGAAGCCAACAGATGGTGAAACACGGGGTCCGTCATCCTGAGAAAGTTCTCACGGAGCAAAGGCATATGAGAGAACTGGTCACGCTGAAGCAACCAATTCTTGGTCCATGAACTCCTCCCCACCCTGTTCATGGACTGGACTTGTGTCAAGGTCAGGACCCTAACACCAAGCCCCCGCACAGCACGAACCCTACGAGGAGTACGCATACGAAACATGGCTAGAAAACGGTCGGCTGCTCAGAACAAAGTAACAGAACGCGCTGAAGAACAGCAAGGCCTGTGAAGAGCGACCTGAAAAACAGTAACGAATGAACAAGAATACAATGACTACCTAAAGTCACGCGGAACTTGCTGAACGCACTGAAGAGCAGATACAAACCCACAAGCACAAACTAAACGGCAGAAAACGATCTGAAAGCCACGAGTCTGAAAAAGCTCGAATCGTCTCTCACCAAACTTTTACTAACACGAGATTAGCAAAAGGAGCCCAAAGGGTGCCGCGCTTGGTTCTGAACTGGCCTTTTCTAGTCTCGTCGTACGTGGTGTACGTGACCGCGTGGTTGGCGATCGGAAATTCCGTCAACTTTGTGCGACCGTGTGTAGACAAAACAAGTTTGAGCCAACATCCGTCGGAAAAAATCCTAAGATTTTGTTGTCGGAATGTCCGAACAAAGTCCGACCGTGTGTACGCCCTATAAGTGTTTTGCAAGACAAGCAAAATTTTTTTATAAATTTTGACTTGATAATTGAGCGATGTCTTGATATATGAGCAGCATCACGGCACTACTTAGTATAAAAGAGCAATATTGTTACATTTAATGAATGTACAACATTTAGCAACTCACATGGTTGATGAATAAAACAGGCACAACTAAGTATGCAAGCATTCTGGGTAAAGCTGTCCACATAGACCATCCTCCCCACCGCTATTGACATCATCCCTTCCACGCACATTTCAAACCTCACTTTCAGATCACTCTACTGCAGGGTAGTGTTTCCGGTTATGATTGCAGACTGACAGCGGTGAGAGCCGGTGGTGCAAAGGATGTGTACAGCTTTACCCCGGATGCCTGCATACTGCCCACACTATATAAGGCTGCTTACACAGCGGCCAAATGTAGTGGGATACGTGGAGGAGATTGAGAGAACTTGAGCTAGATTGGATGGGATAGTAAGAGGCGTGCAAGCAGTTTACTATATATACAGTATATATATATATATATATATATATATATATATATATATATATATATATATATATAGCAGTCAGTGTAGTCAATGTTTTAAAGGCAATGCAGGCAGGCAATGTTTTAAAATGGATTATTATATATATCGTGTAGTATATATATGTATACAGTGCATTCAGTGTAGACTATATTTACAGTGCAGACAGTCTAATATATATATATATATATATATATATATATATATATATATATATATATATATATATACACACAGTGCAGTCAGTGCAGAGAATATAATACAGTGCATTGAAGGGGTGGGGTGAAGGGGAACCCTGTGACACAATTAATAAAAACGACATGGGGCCCCCCCAAAATTAATACCAGGCCCTTTAGGTCTGGTATAGATTTTAAGGGGAGCTCCAAACCAACATTTTTTTTTAAAACTGCGTGGGGTCCCCCCCAAACCCATACCAGGCCCTTATCTGAGCAAGCAGCCTGGCAGGCCAGGAAAGGAGGGGATGACAAGTGAGCGCCCCCTCCCCTCCTGAACCATACCAGGCCGCTTGCCTTCAACATGTGGAGGGTGCTTTGATGTCCCCCCCACAGCACATTGTCCCCATGTTGATGGGGACAAGGGCCTCTTCCAGACAACCCTGGCCATTGGTTGTCGGGGTCTGCGGGTGAGGGGCTTATCGGAATCTGGAAGCCCCCTTTAACAAGGGTGCACCCAGATCCTGCCCCCCCATGGGAATTGGTATCAGGTACATTGTACCATTCACTAAAAAAAGTGTCAAAAAGTAAAATCCGCAACAGACAGTTCTTAATAATTCCTTTATTAAAAAAGGCAAGGGTGGGCCCCCCCGGTTACGTAACTAAGTGACCCTGCCCCCTCTGACATCATGTGATGCAATGTGATGTCATATGGGGGCAGAGTCATCTGGTTACCTCTGCGGGTGGCCCTGCCCTTGCCTATATAACAGCTGTCAAAACCAAAAGACAGCAGTCGCCAGGAGGCATCCTATGGAAGTGGAGTTTTTTCTTTTTCTTTTCTATTTTTCGGATCCATCGGGTGGTGTGATTGATGATGGATGTACGTTGTGGGACACTTTTTTTTCTTTCTTTTTTAATAAAGGATATATCAAAAACTTTGGTGAATGGGTAGGGGTACAATATCCCCGATACCCATTCACATAGGGTGGGGCTGGGATCTGGGGGTCCATTGCCAAAGGGGGCTTCCAGATTCCGATAAGCCTCCGACCTGCAGACCCTGAAAACCAATAGCCAGGGTTGTCAGGAAGAGGCCCTTGTCCCCATCAACATGGGGACAAAGGTGCTTTGGGGTGGACCCCAAAGCACCCTCCCCATGTTAAGGGCAAGCGCCCCCCCCCCTTTCCTGGCATGCCAGGCTGCTTGCTCGAATAAGGGTCTGGTGTGGATTTTGGAGGGGACCCCACGCCAATTTTTTAAAAAATTTGCCATAGAATTCCCCTTAAAATTTATGCCAGACCCAAAGGGCCTGGTATGAATTTTGGGGGGGACCCAACTCTATTTAAAAAAAAAAAAAATGGCGTGGAGTTCCTCTTAAAATACATACCACACCTAAAGGGCCTAGTATGGACTGGGGAGGGGACCCACGCCAATTTGTTCTAGGATTTTTCATCTATATTGCTGGGAGCCATCAATACATTATAGCCGTGAGCAAGTTTAAATTTTTACATTTTACATTTTTTCCTTTAGAAATGTCATTTCCACACAATATGTGTTGCTGTACACTGGTTGATAGCATACCATTGGAAATCCCCCACAATTCCTCTTTCACATTTGAAAACCAGAATTAACAATATTAATTTAATGGAAAAAATATTCCACACAATACAAAACACTAACCAATTCTACACGAAGAAATTGGACCCATGGTTTAATCATGCTAATCTCTTCTTTAACCCCGAATAATTCTACCAAATACTGAAGTACACTGAAGAGTGTTATATGAATATACAGTTTAATGTATAATAGGAATTGCTATATTTATATATAAATTTATACTCTATTCAAGAACCGCTTAATATATATTGTTATTCCTTTTTGTAGAAATTACTTTGTACATTTTATGGCATATGTCAATAAGCTTTTTGTACTATTTCTTTGTACCAAATAAAAAAAGTTTGTAAACAAAAAAAAAAAAAAAAAAAGAAATGTCATTTTGCTGCGGCACTGTTCTACACATCACACAGATGTGCTACTTTACAAGCAGACTAAGGAGACCCCCCAGGCACAATATTTAAAAGAAAATTTCATTTTTATTGTTTCACTTTAAGCATTATTAAAATCACTGCTCCTGAAAAAGCAATCGTTTTAAAAAAAAAAAATTGCATTGATACATGTCCCCTAGGGCAGTACCCGGGTCCCCATACACTTTTTATGGCAATAACTTGCATATAAGCCTTTAAAATTAGCACTTTTGATGTGTCATGTTCGTGTCCCATAGACTTTAATTTGCATGTTCGCTCAAACTTTTTGCTTGTTCGCATGTTCTGGTGCGAACCGAACCAGGGGGTGTTCGGCTCATCCCTACTCTGTAGCTCCTGCTGGATTTTGCTTCTAATACTCTTGTGGAGGCTGCAATTTGTGGATGGACATTTTATGGTTACACAACCTATCACATTGCTATGATCTTTTTATATTGACTATAAACTGAAGGACTTATGACGAAATTGTTGTGGAACGAATCATCTGAGCTTCCATTATTTCTTATGGCGAAATTTGCTTTGATATACGAGGGCGTTGGATTACAAGCATGTTTCCGGAATTAATTATGCACGCAATCCAAGGTTTTACTGTATATTATAAACAGTGAGCTTATATTCAATTCAGGCCTATCTAGCTGTGATATGCTGAGCATGAAGAGGGGGAGAAGTGGAGGAACAGTGGCCGCACACAGGTCGTAATAGCTTAATTCTTGAATATATGCCTGAAAGTGTAAAGCGAGGGAACCCAGTAAAATGTGTTCTTATTTTTACAGAGAAGGTTAAAGGTTTGTAAAAATTGCACTTGGGTTTATATTACAGTTTAAATGCAAACAGAACTAAATCCTTCTATGTATAGAAGAAAATCAACAATAAAATAGCCATTTTTTTTGCAGATTTATGTCTTTTATTGACTGATTTGCTGTAGAGTGTTACATCTTCATTTCAGTCTGCAGTCACATTATGTAACAAATGCTGCATTAGTGAGTGAAGGAGAGTGCAGTAAAAACAGCCAGAGAGAATATTGTGTTTTTAATAGCATTTGGTAAAAATAACAACCTGTCAAATGGAGACACATCTTTAAAGTTACTTGCAGGGAAACCAGCAGAGCAAAAAATACAAATGAAAGTTTGCTGAGGCAAAGACTCAAGATTGCTTTTGTGAATTAGACAAAGAAAGCAATGCCGTGTTTTAAAAGGGGCCATTTTTATCCTGTAAAGCTTCATGGGCTATAGGTTAGATGGACTGCAGTGAGAGAAAATAACACAAATATAATTTACACAATATATACAGTATCTCACAAAAAGTGAGTACATGCCTCACATTTTTGTAAATATTTTATTATATCTTTTCATGTGACAACACTGAAGAAATGACACTTTGCAACAATGTAAAATAGTGAGTGTACAGCTTGAATAACAGTGTAAATTTGTTGTCCCCTCAAAATAACTTAACACACAACCATTCATTTCTAAACCAGCTGGCAAAAAAAGTGGGTACGCCCCTAAGTGAAAATTTCCAAATTCAGCCCAATTAGTCATTTTCCCTCCCAGGTGTCATGTGACTCCTTAGTGTTACAAGGTCTCAGGTGTGAATGGGGAGCAGGTGTGTTAAATTTGGTGTTATTGCTCTCACTCTCTCATACTGGTCACTGGAAGATCAACATGGCACCTCATGGCAAAGAACTCTCTGAGGATCTGAAAAAAAGAATTGTGGCTCTACATAAAGATGGCCAGCATAGGCTATAAGAAGATTGCCAAGACCCTGAAACTGAGCTGAAGCATGGTGGCCAAGACCATACTGCAGTTTAACAGGACAGGTTCCACTCAGAACAGGCCTCGTCGTGGTTGACCAAAGAAGTTGAATGCACGTGCTTAGCGTCATATCCAGAGGTTGTCTTTGGAAAATAAATGTATGAGTGCTGCCAGCATTGCTGCAGAGGTTGAAAGGGTGGGGGGTCAGCCTGTCAGTGCTTAGACCATACGCTGCACACTGCATCAAATTGGTCTGCATGGCTGTTGTCCACTAGGGAGCAAGAGTCGCATAAGCCAATGCCTCCTCTGCAGTGTTGGCTCCTGTATCATGCGGAGTGATACTCCACCTCTTAACCTGGCTAGTGGACTCCAGGGTGGTGCCAGCAGCAGGAAAGAGGAGATCTTCAGGTTAGTGTGGAGCAATACACTGGGCATAATAGTATAGGGCTACTTTCACACTGTTGTGCTGCCCTGTGAGTTTGCTGCACTTAGCAAAAGATTTCTATTATATCCTGTGGGTTTGGTGCACGTTCTACATGCAGGAGTTTTGGTGTGCTTTCAGAAAGCACACCACACCTACAGGATATAATAGAATATAATGAATTAAAAATTATCAAAGACCTTTGATAACGTCCTCTGATGGAACGCGTAAGGCGGAGTCACGCTCACACGTCACACCCGGAAGCACTGTCTGGAACGCATGGTGGGACGCACGCACTAGGACTGGCTTCCTAGTCTCATCCCTGCTTACGGCCGTGCTGTGTTGGGTCTGTTTTTATTGTTTTATGGATTACAACTCTTTCAATAAATTGAGCTTACTTCACTACGGAAGTCCCCTGTTTCTTTCTTGCATGGAGGAGAGGACTGTTTGGTGGTGATAAGACATGGAGGGGTCCCTGATCACAAGGCAGAACATCCAAGGGGATATACATCCTAAGTTACCCACTCGATGCCTATTACCCCTGCAGGGGTGACTACTTTAATGAGTGGGGAAACATTGGGGGAGCACCTGAAGTCACCAGTTTTCATGAGCACAGAAGTCACGGGTTTTTTTATCATTTTCTGGATTGCACAATTTGGGAGGACACTTTTTGGTATCCCGGCTGGGACTATATACATACCTTTTATGAACTTAAAAGGTATGTATAGGATCCTCTGAAGAAGTCACGTGACGTGACAACACGCGTTAGGAGCACGGGACGCTGCCACACACTAGCTGTATGTGACGAGCTCGGCGCTCGTGGATGTTTTACCCCCCAGCTGTTTTTAAATGTAAGTGTATGATATTTTTGCCTATTCAATAAAGTATATGTTATACGGGATCACGCTATGTGCGTTTTTTGTTTTTTATACCGCACATTCTAACGCTGTATGACGGGCGGTGAGGAGCAAGAAGCGGGGACAGTTTGGAAGATTCAGAGCCAGCATTTGGGATCATACGAGCTTGGCGCTCATTGCTTACAAGTGAGTGCAACCCCCCCCACTCCTCTTCCCCCCTTCTGTGTCCTTCACACCAAACGGAATTATACTATATGCTGTTCGTTTTGTCTCTGCATATGACATACCGCATCCTCAACCAATGCCATCTGCTGTACCTTTGGATTTCCCCATTTGCTGGGCTTCCACTACATATGCTGTATACCTTACAGCTATAAGGTAAGGGGCCTGTGAACACGAGGTGCCCCCACTGAAGAACACTCTCCCCTCCCCCCTTGTCCACCATTGGCATTCGGTCTGCATTTAGAAGTGTCACATTTGGTGGTGGGACTGTTGTCACATTTTTTTCATTTTTTTCATTTTTGGATTATATTTGCAAGTCTCCAAGTGTTGGCGTGCTACCAACATCTATCACTGGGACTATTTAATATACTTTTATAATATATATTATATATTTTTTATTTATCTATTTATTTTGTTGATACTTATTACCCACTCGTTTCTTATGCCATCAGTCGATCATAATGTCAGCATATTTATACACGCCTAAAGGGATTTTATTTGATATTTTATGTGAAATTTGATATTTTTTGGATTTACACACTTTTGTAGCTGATTCACATACACTTGTGCACTGCTTGCTGGGATTTATTTTTATTTTATGTTTGATGTTAGCACTTTTGGTATGCACTAGTAGTGAAGAGTAGTGAAGTAGTGGAAATTTTTGTGCTTGTATTCCAATGTTTTATTTATTTATATATTTGCATCTGTGAGTCCTCCTTCACATATTTCACTTATGTATTCAGGTCATCTGATATTTTTGTTGTATTTACTATAGTCCAGTTCCCCCCCCCCCTTTTTCCTTTTCCCTATTCCCCTCCTATCACAGTGCAACTACCACCCCCCTATTCATACTATTGCACTTAGAGTGGTGCCTTTTTTTTCTTCCCCAACTATGCCAGAAGACTTCTCCTTCTTACTCTTCAACTGGGCTGCCTTCTAAAGCTGCTATTACACAAACACTGTATGGACTTTTTAAAGTCAGTGTTTACAACATTGTACATTTTACCGCTGCATCATTTTACCATTTGTTTTATTCTTTCACCCAGAGCAACTAGGTTGGAGGCATGTATTGAGTTTGGTTCTTAGCGCTCACTTTATCTCTGTATGGTTCATTTACATTTGTAGTTTGTGGTGTGGTAAAACCCCATAGTTAAGACGTATTTTGGGAGGCGGTAGCACCCACCTAAAGCAACAGGGTGTTTAAATCCTGCATGTGGTGTACACCTTTGGCTGCTGCCTCAGCAGCTAAAAGGGTAGGGATTGGTGGTGGTAAATCTGCAACTTATGCCCACATAACTTTGTGTGAACGAGCCCTAGGGGTGCCGCTGCTAAATGCAAGGACTCATTCACAAGTGCAGCAGGCACCTCTGCTTCTCTTAAAAGTGATCCAAGTATGTTTGACAGGTGGTGTGGGGTGATGTCACCTGATTTAAACCCTTGATTGCCATGTAATGCATGCAATTGCCACATGGTAGTATGGCAATTAGAGGTTTAAATCAAGTGTGAGGAGGCAACACTGTGCCCGGTGATCCCTGACTTCTCCCATGTTGTTCAGGTATATCCCCACCTCTTTAAGTTTGCCCACCCCTGGTCTATGCAATCACTGAGTTCAGGCTGGATCTCAGGGAAGACACTTTAAAGGGCCAGGTGACATCCTTGAGACATAGCCTCTATTTCTGTCAAACGCTCAGGACCTCATGTTTGGGAGGCCATTTGACTCCAGTAAGAAGCTGATATGCCATCAGGTGGTGGAACATGAATTGGACACATCATTACGTGCAGAATGTTATCACAACCTTCATAATTTTACATAATACATAGACTTTTTTTTACTGCACTATTTATAATAGTTCCACATTATAAGGTATAATTTGACTCATGGTTGTATTGTTCACTACAAAAGTTTAGGTATATTTGAATCCTTTGATATATTTAAAAAGATGGGACATCTGATGTATTTTTTTTTATTTGTTTATGGTTTTGCACAATTATTTTTGCAGTTGCACTTTGCATATGTAGATGCAAATTTGGTGTGTTTTTTCATGATTCCTAATTTCCCTTTGGGATTAATAAAGTATTCTGAATTGAATGAATTATTTGTGTCACTTGTCTCTTTTAAAAGAGACAGCACAACTAATGCATAAAATAAATGAAAGACAGGGCCAGAATGCCATCACCCTATAATAGTACGTGCCAAAACAAGGACCTTTATGGCCACATCCCAGGTATTATTTCAATGACAGCTGCAGATTTAGAAATATTGAAAATAACATTTAACAATTACTTTAACATTGTAGTTGAAACATCCCAGATTCACAGCACCACTCCATACCCTCTCCTCTGCCTTGTCCATAGACTGACAGGGTGTTTGCATCACTGAAGAGATTAAATGAATGGGAGCTGCACTCCACTTTAGAATATGTAATCTTTGTGATCAAGCCATATGTGGTGAAACGCATCAAGGTGGCAGTGGTTTTTGGGTGGGGACATTATGATTGCAGCAATTGTGTGGATGTTTGAATAAAATAACCCTGAAAAGCAGAGACTGGAGAGCAGCACTCATTCAGTTAAATACTTTAACATGTTAAAGCTTATATGAGATTTAAGTGATTGAGTTTAGCTATACTTTAAGCAGCAATGCCAGGCAACAAGTAAAATCAATCTATGGAGTACTGATACAGTCGAACAAACACTGAAGCTGTGCTAAATCCAACATATTAATTTAAAACCTAATTTTTATGCGGGGACAAAGCAAGGCCCCTATGACAGCCTGAGCGGATGCATGCTCTTGTTTAGGTGTAGTTCAGTTGCCTGCTTTCATTGACCCTTATTACACCCTTCAACTACCTACCTCAGCAAGGGAGTGCAGCCGCTCAGGTCTGTACACATATAGTGGGAGTGATGCTCTGTTCCCTGGTCACTGAAAAAAATTTTGTGGCATTTTGCATTCAGCAGGCAGTACTGTTGCAGTTGCAATGTGATGGGCCAGTATTTTTTAGGGTTAAACGGGTATTGAGGAGGCATGTTTACCTTGCTACAAAGGCTAGTTATAGATTGGGTGTTTGTCACATATCTGCACAGCTTATCAGCTGAATTTGGCATGGGGGACACATTGGATGCCTTCAGCTGCCATTAAGTTCTTGCTGGGCGTCCAGTGTGTTCCTGTGCCTTTAAGGAGGAGTGGGCTCCCTCCATGCAAACCTGCCCTTAATTTATCCACCGCTGTATGTGCTCTAACTTGGAGACTTTCAAAACTATAGAATTGGGATCACAGTATAAAGAAGAGCCTTGGCAAGGCAATGCGGTTTCCACATTTATTTGCGAATGTGTGCAACTAAACCCTCTGTTTTTAATCTGAATTGTTAGACAGGGTCAATTTGTTTTTTTGCAAGGTAGCTGGTAAGTATGCTGGTAACAATTTTCTGTTGTTTGTGAGCAGGGGCGGATCCAGAGTCTAGTCTTGGGAGGGGCACTGCCAGAAAATAAGTGTAGCACTAACTCTCGGTGGAGCTGCTGGTTTAAGCGGGCTTGTTACCTTCACTCTCGACACCCCTGTTTCACCGGCACCGGTTCTAGGGTTCCGTTGAGCTTACCTCTGGACGATTTAAGCACCAACACTTGAGTACATTTTCAATGCTTTATTGAACCAAGTAACGAAGGAAGTAGCAGGAAAGAGGCAGGAGGGAAGCTGCAGGGAAGCTCAAATACCTTTCTTTAGGATTCTTGAGAACCTCCTTTAAAGTTGAATATTGTAATCAGATGCAATCCCCTTGTGGGACACAATCTTTGCTCGTCTGGATAGGCCTCTCTCACTAGCCTAGCAGCCAGTACGTAGCACGAACAAAAGTCTCTGCCACAGACTTGCTTGAAATAAACCCGTACGATCCTCTGCCACAGGATGTATTAATTTTTGCAGTGAATGTCAGACACAGTACTTGGACCTCTAAGCCAACCCGGCAGTACTATGCTGTAGAACTACTTTAGGTACGTCCTCCAACCGAGTCACCAGGCCCCTCTCCAGACCAGCACTCTGCATGATCCTTCCATGACTGGTTCTCCCCTGGGATCTTCTCGGTTGTCCAGCTTCTTCACTCTGGATAGACAGCTCAGGACCATTCCTCGGCTGCTGTGGTAGGCCAAAGACATGCTTCTGGGCCCACCCACGCACCGCAGTGGCACGGGCCTCCGGAATGGAGGACCACGAGGTAGCACTCTAATGCATACCTGTCGGCCAGGAGGTCCAGCAGGTGGCTGTAAAACGAACCCCAAAACATGGCGTCTGTCCCATAAATACCCTCTCCCAGAATGCAACTTGGAGGACCACCTCTACCGAGTTGTCTCCGGGACAGAGGAGCATTCATAAGCTTTGACACGTTGCCCCTCCAACACCAGCCAATGGTAACAGCGACACCCACCAGCTCAGTGTGGAACCACACGCACCGTTAGCCAAGCTAGTACAGAGGCAAATCTAACTCCCCTAACGAGCAATTCACTAAATTTACCTATCAGATGGTAGATCATAAATCTACCAGCGCTACATAAGGTGTTGTTTACAGAACTGAATTTAATGCATCATACAGTGTACAGAGGTCAGTAGTATGTTGGGCAGTGTACAGAGGTCAGTAGTATGTAGGGCAGTGTACAGAGGTCAGTAGTATGCAGAGCAGTGTACAGAGGTCAGTAGTGTGTAGGGCAGTGTACAGAGGTCAGCAGTATATAGGGCAGTGCACAGAGGTCAGTAGTGTGTAGGGCAGTGTACAGAGGTCAGCAGTATATAGGGCAGTGCACAGAGGTCAGTAGTATGTAGGGCAGTGTACAGAGGTCAGCAGTATATAGGGCAGTGTACAGAGGTCAGTAGTATGTAGGGCAGTGTACAGAGGTCAGTAGTATGTAGGGCAGTGTAGAGAGGTCAGTAGGATGTAGGTCAGAGTACAGGAAACAGTAGGGCAGAGAACAGGGGGTCAGCAGGGCAGAGGACAGGAGTTGGCAGGACAGAGGATAGGAGGTAAGTAGGGAGGAGGATAGGGGGCAAGAGGACAATATACAGGGGTCAGTGGGATGAAGAGCAGTGTACAGAGGTCATTAGAATGTAGGACAGTGTACAGGGATCAGTAGAGCAAAGGACTAGGTGTCCCTGGAAGGGGTCAGAATGGCATACGCTGGGGGGTGGGAAGGGCATACACCAGGGGGCTGGGAGAGCACACACCAGGGGAGGTTCAGGAGGGCACACACTGGGGGGTGTTAGGAGGGCACACAGCAGGGAGGTTAGGAGGGCACAAACCAGGGAGGTCAGGAGGGCACACACCAGGGAGGTCAGGAGGGCACACATCAGGGAGGTCAGGAGGGCACACACCAGGGAGTTCAGGACGGCACACACCGGGGGAGTTCAGGAAAGCACACACCAGGAAGGTCAGGAGAGCACACACCAGGGAGGTCAGGAGGGCACACACCAGGGAGGTCAGGAGGGCACACACCAGGGAGGTCAGGAGGGCACACCCCAGGGAGGTCAGGAGGGCACAGTCTGGGGAGGTCAGGAGGGCATACCCTGGGGGAGGGGTTAGGAGGGCACAAACTGGGGGGGTCGGAAGGGCACACATTGGGGGAGTCAAGAAGGCACAGACAAGGGAAGGGTCAGGAGGCACATACTGGGGGTCGGGAGGGCACACACCGAGGGAGTCAGGAGGACACACACTGGGGGGTCGGAAGGGCACACATTGGGGGGGGTCAGGAGGGGACACATCAGGGGGCAGTCAAGATGCTTTATTGAGCCCAATTTCTCACTGTGCTACATGAAAAGCTAACAGCTTTTGTCAGCTAACAGCACCTCTATGCTAAGCTGCAGTAATTCAGCAGACTAAGTGCCTGTAAACTAATCCACAATATACTGCTAGTTGAGCTTACCTCCAGGAAGTTCACAGTCACTCAGCTCCCTCTGCTCAGCTGCTCACACCTCCCTCTTCCAGGCGGGCACGATCTTGGGCACATCCCCAACCCTCCCACTCAAGCAGCAGAAGCCAGGAAGCTCCCGCCTACTTAAGCAGCAGCCTGCAGGAGAAAGCCTGGAAAACTGCTGGGGGAGGTACAGGGGGTGGAGAGTCCAGTCCCAATGTGTCTGGGCAGTAATTCCTAATGCTGTGAGAATAGCTGTGAGTTGTCCCGTGACCCCGAGGCGCACTCAGCCTCGGAGTATGTAATATTTTCTCGGGGGGAGCAATGGCCCTGTTGCCCCCCCGGATCCACCCCTGTTTGTGAGGTAAGGAGGCAGCAAATCACCTTCTCACTGCCTGTTAAGCAATCCACTACAGATCACTTTTCAGAGGGGCAGCCAGGGCTGCTGCATGTGAGAATGAGCCTGTAATGAAATGTTCCACACTCCGCTTGAGTGCTTACTTCATATACCACTTCCTTCCAGTCTGAATATAGATATCAGATATTCCAACTGCTCACAAGCACAAAACAAGATGATACTTGTTTAGTTGCTGAACATGGACTCTTTATTAGAACCAAAATACAAGTCTTATATACAGTAGAAGAGGAGGTCCCCCCTCCTGCACATATTACTCTAACAATACACCTTTAACCAGAAACCTAATTAACATGAGCTAATTAACTAATCCCTTAAAGCAGCCGATGTGACTCTGTGCCCTCCTGAGCATTGTTATGATTAATCAGGATTTCACTACAGGTCAGGCTTGTTGTCACCGAGCTTCACACAGTTGATTATACATTATCATAAGTATAAACACAGGACACCTTCTCACAATAGCAGGAGCTCACGCAGGTGTCGGCCCGTCTCCTATATTGTACAGAGGCCAACGTGATCAGCTCTCTCAACTAACATGTTGAGTTCAGAATCAAACAAACCAAGAATAGTCTTTACATATATCCTTGGAGATATTGTGGATAAATATTACTGTCCCATTTTAAGTAATCCAAGATATATTTTCTCAGTCACCCTGTGCCAAGATGGCACAGGGTGACTTAGACATAAGAGGTTCATGGGGAGCTGAAACAAGTGTTTCCCAACCTTTCCAAGGGATTCAGGGTTCCACGGGCCCTCCCGTCACAGAGCCCTTAAAGTGTAAATACACTTACAATATATTGTAGTTTTCCTACCCACAACTCCCTCATCATGCTACTCTTATGTTTACCTGTTTCTGATCCAGCAAGATATCACACATGTGATTCTGAAACGTGAAAGCAGATTCTGCTTTCCATAAAATGTATTAGAGATGGATCAGTGCACAATTACACTTTAAATGTAGCACCCATTAAGTAACAGTAGAGGGGCTAAAAACTCAGCAGGTATGAAGCAAAGGAGCACAAAAGAAACAAGAAAATGTGCAAGATAGGTGTCAGGAGCCATGGCAGTGGGGTAGTGGATGTGGTTCCAAACTAACAGTGTAGGCTTGGCCAGGGAATGAAATTACAATTTGTTAGATACCAAATATAATATAGATTTTATGTATGATTCTCATATGTCTAATGAGTCTTATTAGCCATCTGGACTTCTGCTTTACAATTATACATTCAAATCAGTAGTTACTGTTAAGGATGGTGGTGGGGGAAAGGACTGCGCTAAAACTTCAATAATGAGTGAATCAAGTAGGTGAGAGAAAGCTGCTAAAACTCAAACATACAAAGTTCCAAATAAATAATATAGTGACAGTGTAGCGCTACTAGAAAGTATAAAGATAAATCACAAAATAAAAACTCAATGACAAATCTAATAAAACAAAAATGTACATTAACAAAACTGGATATGACCCAGTAGGTGTGTGTGAAAAAAATGTCCACAAAAGTGTTGAATGGTATATCCCTCAAGCGAAGGTAGTCCCAATCGTAGGAAAATGGTGTAAGGCTTGTCTGTAGTCAATTTCAACGATACTCAAGAGGTAAATGGATATGCTTACCAGCTGTGATGGACCCCAAATGTCATACGACAAAGGGGTCAGACAGGCTTAGGGTCCTATGCTGTATTGATCGGATGCTGCTCAGGTACTGGACACAGATGAGTGGAACCGGTTCAAAGTGATGTCCTCAGCTCCTGGTCCGTGGAATCTCCAAGTACTCTCCAGCCAGATAGCCGTCTCCAAAGCTGTTCCTGCATAGGCTCCAAGAAATGGTCATATGAAAACAAAGGAAGGAGAAGGACTCCAATAGTGCAGGTCAAACCACATTGGTTTATTGGTGATAAAAGGTCAAATGATAAACACCAGTATAATAAAAGTGATCACAAAAAAGGACAGATAAAAATGAAATAAAAGCAATGTGGGATACAAGGAATGCTAGCATTAACATATTAGTTATTGTTAAGGAGCTTACAATTCCAAAGTTTTTATCTCACACAGTGGCGGCCTGTCCATTGAGGACACGCGGGCGCCCCCTCCCCTAATCATGCGTCCGGGCCCCCAGATCTACATATCAGTGGCACCAGACCATGGATTTCAATGTGGCGGGGTGTGTTTTTAAAGAACCTGATTAGAGCCAGATGCTCTAACAGGCTTCAAAAAAGGGACACCTTGGAGCGCAGAGCATTGCAGAGGAATACATACATGCATGCACACACATACTAAGGCCAATTTAGACAATATGTAATTACAGATATATGGTCTCCAGCAGCCTTAATTATTCTCTGCAAATTAGTTGGCAGCAGCAGCCTGAATGTACAAGAGGGATTTCTACAGTTCTTTAAGCTATTCTAAAATACAAATCCAGCTTTATATGTGACGTAAACACCAGAAACATCTTCCCAGTATACTGTCGCCTTTTAACATTTTGTATTGCTTCATATAATCAACAAAGAAACCTTTTCTGGAGGTCCCAGTAATATTTTTTAACTGAAAAGTGTCATTTTCTCCTAAACACTGGTCATGTATTGCAATCTCAACCCATCGGTGTTAGCAATAGCTGTCACTGACGTAATCCTTTCCCTTCGCCATCTTCAAGTGAACAATGATGTTATATTGTGCATCTGTATCAGCCAAGCAAAGCTGTGCATGATTGAATAACCACCCTAATTATACCAGGGTGATAATGTCTATTTTTCACTTGCATTTGGTGTGTCCATCTAATTGAAAGTTGAGCACATTAGTCGAGCTCTGAATAAATAGGCCATTCCTGCTGTCTCTCATCAATAATGTACTGTTCTATTACCAAGGAACCTAATAGAGTGTAACAAATTCTAGCTAAACTAATATAAGCTTCACACCAGACTACAAAGTACAGAAAATATCCATTGCCTCAAACAAACAAGAATCCTTTAAAATGTGAGAGTTTCATATTCTGCACAATAAAGTACGGTAATTATTCAGGTAATGTTATTATCATTTGCTTATTTATTTACACAATGTTTGCATTGGCCTTTTGACATCCAATAGAAGTCAATATGTTATAATCTAACGGTACGCACAGATACATGGCTTTGCACCTCTTTAAACATTATTGCTTCAAATCAAAGTGCTAATAAAAAAGATCCCTGCAAAAAAAAAAATGAATATTTACCTCTGCTGCTGATCACACTGCTAAATGCCACTGATTTCATAAGCTGACACTTCCAGGAGTGTCAACTTCTTGGTGACTTACTGTGCTTAGTGCTTCCTCCGATGGACCCTTTGGTCATTACTGTATCCTATAAAGATGCAACTATGCAGCGGCAAAGGGATGGACGACCATGCATGGTTTTAATCTCGGCCGGTTCAGCAGGAATTGATGGGCAGGCTGATCAACTTGGGTACAAGATAGTGGCTGCTATATCAGCCCCCCGCCTGGAGCAGACAATTGCTCGGCAGGAGGGATTCCCCTGTCAGCACTGTCTGTGTTGATAGGGGGATCGTGCAATTTTTTTTTCCTGCAGGAAAGAAATTTTCACCATGAATGGCCTGCCTTAGTATTTACTTTTTTTTCAGAAACATCTTACATCTTTTAATGGCTTTTAGATTTTATTGAAAAGTCACTTTAATTAGACTCTGGAAATTCAGGACAAAGCAAGAAAGTCTCTTTAATCCCACCCCCTCCCCATTTATACTCGCCTTCGCAGTGCTCTTCCATCCACCCTCCTCTATCACAGCCACCACACAGTGTCCTCTGTAAGCTCTGTGTCAGAGCTCACATATGATTATTGTCACCCCCTTAGTTCCAGTGTTAGGGCCTAGCTGTTGGCCACTTGGGTATGAGAACAGAGAAGATATCACATGCTCCCCCATCCTGGAGGCTCTGGCTATTTTGTGGTGGCTGCAATTTAATATGCACAGTTACACTGTTCATCTCATTAAACGTAAAGGCACAAACATTTACTACAGCATAGGCATGTGCACAGGGTGTGCCAGGTGTGCCTGCACATTATCATTATGCTCTGTGTGCCGGCAGGGAGATGGGAAAGATCTCCCTCTCACCGGCTCTTCCATAAGAGAAGTGCTTCGGTGCTTTTTTTTTCTGTATATATATATATATATATGTATATGTGTATATATATATACAGTATATATATATATATATATATATATATATATATATATATATATATATAGTGGCTTGCGAAAGTATTCGGCCCCCTTGAACTTTTCAACCTTTTGCCACATTTCAGGCTTCAAACATAAAGATATAAAATTTTTATTTTTTGTGAAGAATCACCAACAAGTGGGACACAATTGTGAAGTGGAACGAAATCTTTTGGATTTTTGAAACTTTTTTAACTAATAAAAAAATGAAAAGTGGGGCGTGCAAAATTATTCGGCCCCCTTGCGTTAATACTTTGTAGAGCCACCTTTTGCTGCGATTACAGCTGCAATTCGCTTGGGGTATGTCTCTATCAGTTTTGCACAGCGAGATGTATATATTGTGCAGATGCGACCCCAGGTCACAGCTGCATATGAGCAGTGTATGCCTGTTTTTGGTAGGCTGGCTAATTGCACACATGTGTGCTGGCTTCATAATCATCCCAGGAATAGAGGTCAGTGCTCAGACTTGGAGACAGTTCCACCCAGCAGACAGGAAGTCTGGCCTGGGAGGTCGGGAGGGTCCCAAAAGGAGACCGCTCCAGGAAAAAGAGACAGGAGGTCTCGGCAGGAACACCATCCAAATTTCAACGTGTATGTATCCCTCTCTGTTCAACAGGAGCCAGTTGTTGGACCAGCTTCTGTCGAATGGTCCCGCTTTAAAACTAGCATTCGATCAGCGCATGCTGCCAATGGCTGCAGTGCAGATCTGTGTATTCTGATGGACAGGAATCCTTGCTTGCAGAATAAAATAGCGCAGTGGGGGAGATTCCTGCATCCATATCACTTGTGATGTGACCTTACCCAACTTTAGGCTCCATTCACACCAAAACATTTTTCATGCTTTTTTCTTTTTGCAGAAACGCAGGACATTATTTGTTACATGGGTTCCTATGGGACATGTTAATATGAATGCATTTTTGTGGCTTTGCATTTTTGGAAAGAGTCAGTTATTTTTTAAAAGCAAAATGCTGCTTTTTTGGTTCAAAAGACTTCAATGGAAAAGCTGCAGAAAAGCATGTAGTGCATTTTTACAGCAATTTTGCCACAATTTGTGTTTTGCATTTTTAAATCTGGCCAACAACAAATTTGCCTAAAGAAAAAAAAAATCATAAAACAATGTAAAATGCAAAAGTCGTGTTAAAAAACACAGTGCAAAGTACAGCAAAAACACTGCAGAAACACTCAAAAGCAACATGCATAGATGTGAATCAAGCCGTACCCTACCCAGCTTTAGCCTTTAAAAGAGCAGTATTAAATCCAAAACCAAAAATGTAATATATTGCAGCTTACCAATCATTAGTTGTGGCTGCGTTATGCCCTGTACACACGGTCAGATTTTCCGACGGAAAATGTGTGATAGGACCTTGTTGTCGGAAATTCAGACCGGGTGTGGGCTCCATCACACATTTTCCATAGGAATTACTGAAACACAAAGTTTGAGAGCTTGCTATAAAATTTTCTGACAACAAAATCTGTTGTCAGAAATTCCAATCGTGTGTGCACAAATCCAACGCACAAAGTGCCACACATGCTCAGAATAAATTAAGAGACGAAAGATAGAAAGCTATTGGCTACTGCCCCGTTTATAGTCCCAATGTACGTGTTTTACGCCACCGCTTTTAGAACGATCGGATTTTCCGACAACTTTGTCGGAATGTCCGATCAATGTTCGACCGTGTGTACAGGGCATTCGTGTTTTTGGCTTTTTTTTACCTCTTGTATTAGAGTGCCCCCACTCTGGATGAAGGAGCACAGGGATAACTTGGGACAGCACCCTTGTCAGTCTGGGGGTAGAGGACTGTTAGATGGACTAGCAGATTTATGTACACTAACAAACTGAAGCCATACTTCAGCTCACACTGCAGTAACATAAGCAGTTACAGCAACATTTTTTTCCCTTTGGGATAAAGGTTTTACATGAATAAATAAGGAAAGCTTGTTCTATTGAAAAACAACAAACTTAGTGGCTGGATCACCAAATGAAAATAAAGGAAAGAAAACCTAAAAAAGAAAATTAACACAGCCATTACATGTAACAATTGCTAAGCTGCAAAATAATAAATGTTTGCTTTTGGGTCTAATGCCGCTTTAATGAAAAAAAAAACGAAATAAAATGTTACCGTGTTTTAACGGAAACAAAAAAACTGAGCACAAAATATATACAGTATATTATATATAATAATATATATTATATATAATAATATATATTATAATATACTGTATATATAGTCATGTATAAACATGTATAAAAGTTAATATTATCCATAGAAATTGTCAACTTCTTTTAACATATTTTAACAGACAAGTAATAGATCTTTATTCAAAAAGCACCTACAGATAAATGTGATATACTTGACCAATTTACATTCAGATTTACCACATGGAAAATAAGTGCCTCCACATTTACCACCACTTCAAATCCATACATTTTTATTTTGGCATTCTAGATTACATGTCAATTCTTAGAACATTTTAAGGAAGTATGCAACTGCCTTATGGTAGTACAGTTGCTTAGTGGTTGGCACTCCTGCCTTGCAGCACTGGTGTCCTCATTTTGCACCCAAATGAGGAGAGTGCCTCGATGGAGTTTGACTGTTCTGTGATTGTTTGGATTTTCTCTGCGTACTCCAGTTTCCTCCCACACTCTAAATACATGCTGGTAGATTAATTGGCTACTGTCTAAATTGACCCATGCATGTAAAAAGGGACCCTAGATTGTAAGCTACTTGAGGACAGAGACTGATATAAATGGACAATATGTAAATTGTTGGCACTTTAAAAATACCATCAATAATAAACTTGTTTTTTAAACCTCAGATATTTAGGATTTGGTGAAGTATGTGGTTTCATCATACCAAGATAAAAATAGCTCTCTAAGGCACTCAGAAAGAGAGTTGTGGATGCTATGAGTCTAGCAGTGGATTTAATAAGATCACCAAATTAATAAATGAGATTGTACTAATTTAACCTTAATAGGAGGTATGTCAGGAGAATGCCTTTGCTATTCAAAAGCAAAATTAGAGCAAGACTACAGTTTGCCATTGAGCCTACAGTATAGGGAAAGACCAGGTCTTCTCAAACAATGTGCTGTAGACTGTTGGATCAAGGATAGAATTTGTTTGGCCGCTGCAACAGTAGACGTGTGTAGAGCAAGACTGCAGTTTGCCATTGAGCCTACAGTATAGGGAAAGACCAGGCCTTCTCAAATAATGTGCTGTAGACTGATGGATCAAGGATAGAATTTGTTTGGCCGCTGCAACAGTAGACATGTGTGGCACAAACCAAAAATAGAATTTCAAGAGAATAGTCTCATACCAACTGTGAAGCATGGTGGTGGAAATGTTATAGTTTGCGGTAGCTTAGCTGCTTTAGCGCCTGCGCAGCTTGCAGTAATTTAATTTAACTATAAATTCTACCAAATTGTGATTCCCTTTGTCCTAAAGTTTACATTTAACTAGAAGTGGGTGTTTCACCACAGTAATGATCTGACAAGGCTGGATTTACATCTGTGGGTTGCAGATGTCAATATGACCATTCTTTGGAATCATTTGCATTGCTTAGCTTGACCTATTACTGCTTAAAAAAATGTGTTTACTGTTTTATTGCAAGTTGATGATCTTACTTTGTGGTGAGTTTGCTGTAGGTTGCTAAATTCAAAAAGGGGTTTTCTTAGAAGTAAGCTTCTCAGGGTCAGGGACTAACAGAGCTATTTAAAGTGATTGTAAAGGCTTTTTTTTTTTAAATAACAGACATGTTGCAATCTTGGAACACCCAATAAGAAAATATTATGCGACCGGTCTAAACTATGTGGCATGTTATGTTCACCAGTGCCAGGAGCCTGGCGGACAAAATGGGTGAACTAGAGATACTGTTGTATGAGGAGGATTTGGATTTTGTGGGAATTTCAGAGACCTGGTTCAACAGCTCTCATGATTGGCTGGCAACCATTCAAGGGTATACCCTTTATCACAGGGATAGAGAGGGTAAAAAAGGGGGAGGGGTATGTCTATATATCAAGAATAATGTACAAGTGAATGTGAGAGATGACATCATTAAGGGAGCTAGGGAAGAGGTGGAATCCTTATGGGTAGAGCTCCAAGGGGATGAAGCTAAGGGGAAAATAATACTGGGAGTATGCTATAGGCCCCCTAACCTGAGGGAGGAGGGGGAGATGGACCTCCTATCACAATTTGGATTAGCAGCAAGGCTGGGAAGTGTTATCATAATGGGGGATTTTAATTATCCAGACATAGACTGGGCGGAGGGAATCATTCATCATCATTTGTCTAAGACTCGCCAGTTCCTAAATGTCTTGCAGGATAATTTCATGGGTCAGATGGTAGACGCACCATCTAGAAATAAAGCGTTACTAGATTTACTGATTACCAACAATACAGACCTGATCACAGATGTGGAAATACGAGGCAATTTAGGAAACAGCAATCACAGGTCAATTGGCTTCAGTATAAATCACACAAATAGGAAACATAAGGTAAATACAAAGACACTGAATTTCAAAAGAGCCAACTTCCCTAAACTAAGAACCTTGCTAGAAGGCATAAATTGGGATAAAATCTTAGGAACAAAGAACACGGAGGAGAGATGGGTTTGTTTTAAGAGCATATTAAATAAGGGCATTAGCAAGTGCATCCCATTGGGTAATACATTTAAAAGAGTGAACAAAAGTCCTGGATGTCTTAATTCCAATTTAAAAATGCATATAAAAGCAAAAGAGAAGGCCTTCAAAAAATACGAGGTTGAGGGATCATCATCAGCATTCAGACTTTAGAATGCAACAAGAAATGTAAGGATGCAATTAGGGCAGCTAAGATAGAACACGAAAGACACATAGCAGAGGAGAGCAAAAAAAAATCCCAAGAAATTCTTTAAGTATGTAAACAGAAAAAAGGGAGGACAGACCATATTGGCCCCATAAAGAATGAGGAAGGACATCTGGTTACAAAGAATGGGGACATGGCGAAGGTATTGAATTTATTCTTCTCTTCACGAGAGAATCAGAGGGCTTCAGTAACCAAAACTGCTGTGTTTATCCACATCACAGGAAGCACCCTCATGGCTAACAGAGAACAGAATTAGAATTATACTTGGGAAACTTAATATTAATAAATCACCAGGACCGGGTGGCTTGCACCCGAGGGTACTTAGGGAACTCAGTCAAGTAATTGCCAGACCATTGTTCCTAATTTTTACTGACAGTCTACTGACTGGAATGGTACCAACGGATTGGAGAAAAGCCAATGTAGCACCAATATTTAAAAAGGGCCTAAAATACATCCCTGGGAATTACAGACCAGTTAGCCTATCATCAATAGTATGCAAGCTCTTGGAGGGGATGATAAGTGACTATATACAAGATTTTAGAAATGAAAACGGTATTAGCAGTAATCAGCATGGTTTCATGAAGAATCGTTCTTGTCAAACCAATCTATTAACCTTCTATGAGGAGGTAAGTTGCCATCTAGATAAAAGAAGGCTCCTAGACGTTTTTTGCAAAAGCATTTGACACAGTTCTCCATAAACGTTTACTGTACAAAATAAGGTCCATTGGTATGGGCCATAGGGTGAGTACATGGATTGAAAACTGGCTACAAGGGCGAGTTCAGAGGGTGGTGATAAATGTGGAATATTCGGAATGGTCAGGGGTGGGTAGTGGGGTCCCACAGGGTTGTGTGCTGGGACCAATCCTATTTAATTTGTTCATAAACGACCTGGAGGATGGAGTTCAATCTCTATATTTGCAGACAATACTAAGCTAAGCAGGGCAATTACTTCTCTGCAGCATGCAGAAACATTGCAAGAAGATCTGAACAAATTAATGGGGTGGGCAACTACATGGCACATGAGGTTTAATGTAGAAAAATGTAAAATACTGCATTTGGGTGGCAAAAATATGAATGCAATCTATACACTAGGGGGAGAACCTCTGGGGGAATATAGGATGGAAAAGGATCTGGGGTCCTAGTAGATGATGACAATGGCATGCAAAGCTGGTGCTAACAAAGCAAACAGAATATTGGCATGCATTAAAAAAGGATTAACTCCAGGGATAAAGCGATAATTCTCCCACTCTACAAGACTCTGGTCTGGCCGCACCGGAGTATGCTGTCCAGTTCTGGGCACCAGTCCTTAGGAAGAATGTACTGGAAATGGAGCGAGTACAAAGAAGGGAAAGAAATCTAATAAAGGCTCTGGAGGATATTAGTTATGAATAGGGATGAGCCGAACACCCCCCTGTTCGGTTTGCACCAGAACATGCGAACAGAAAAAAAGTTTGTTTGAACACGCGAACACCGTTAAAGTCTATGGGACACGAACATGAATAATCAAAAGTGCTAATTTTAAAGGCTAATATGCAAGTTATTGTCATAAAAAGTGCCCCAGGGGACATGGATCAATGCAAAAAAAGTTTTAAAAACGGCCATTTTTTCAGGAGCAGTGATTTTAATAATGCTTAAAGTCAAACAATAAAAGTGTAATATCCCTTTAAATTTCATACCTGGGGGGTGTCTGTAGTATGCCTGTAAAGGGGCGCATGTTTCCCGTGTTTAGAACAGTCTGACAGCAAAATGACATTTCGAAGGAAAAAACCCAAATGACGTGGGAGTCCCCCTAAATTCCATACTAGGCCCTTCAGGTACACTTTTATGACAATAACTTGCATATAAGCCTTTAAAATTAGCACTTTTAATTATTCATGTTCGTGTCCCATAGACTTTAACGGTGTTTGCGTGCTCGAGCGAACTTTTTTCCTGTTCGCATGTTCTGGTGCGAACCGAACAGGGGGGTGTTCGGCCAGCTCATCCCTACTGGTGACCCCACAATAGGGATAAAACTTTTTCGCAGAAGGGAGTTTAACACGACACGTGGCCACTCATTACAATTAGAAGAAAAGAGATTTAACCTTAAACTACGTAAAGGGTTCTTTACTGTAAGAGCGGCAAGGATGTGGAATTCCCTTCCACAGGCGGTAGTCTCAGCAGGGGGCATTGATAGTTTCAAAAAAATTTTAAATAAGCACCTGAATGACCACAACATACAAGGATATACAATGTAATACTGACATATAATTACACACATAGGTTGCATTTGGTGGACTTGTGTCTTTTTTTTTAACCTCATCCACTATTTAACTATGTTATACTTACCTCCTCTGTGCAGTTGATTTTGCACAGAGCAGCCTGGATCCTCCTCTTCTCCGTTCCCTCTTTTCTGCTCCTAGTCCCTCCCTCCTTTGAGTTCCCCTCAGCTAGCAGCTTGCTACAGGGGTTACCCAAGCCAAGTCAGAGCTCCATGTATCCATTCAGACATGGAGCCCCAGCCTGCCCACCCCCCCTCTCCCCCGATTGGCTGACTGACTTTGATTGACAGCCGAGCCAGTAGCGCCGATCCTCTGTCTCAGCCAATCACCAGGAGTGTACTGGATGGCTGAGGGGATCGTGTACATCGCTGGAGAGAGAAGGAGCTCAGGTAGGTAATTGGGGGGTGCTGGGGAGGCTGATACACACAGAAGGTTTTTTATCTTAATGCATAGAATGCATTAAAGGGGTTGTAAAGGTGAGTGTCCTTTCACCTTAATGCATCCTATGTATTATGGTGCAAAAACACCTGTCAGTGACCGGCCCCCAGCCCCCCTGTTTTACTTACCTGAACCCTCAAACTTGTCCCACGGGAATGCGTCATCTCTCTGCCTGGGGTTCTCGGCTGTTGAATGGATAGATTGATATCAGCGCAGCCATTGGCTCCCGCTGCTGGCAATCAAATCCAATGACTCGGCCGCCAGGGGGCGGGACCGAGTCCTGCATTCGGCGTCTATGGACGCCGAATGCTGGACTCGAGAGCGCGCCCGCAAGGTAACCCCCGGGAGATCGCTTCTCCCAGGGGGTTATCTGAAGCAGGGAGGAGCCGAGAGAGCCACAGAGGTACCCCAGAAGACGAGGATTGGGGCCACTCTGTGCAAAATGAGCTGCACAGTGGTGGTAAGTATGATATGTTTGTTATTTAAAAAAAATATATATATAAATAACTTTAGTGTCACTTTAAGATAAAAAACCTTTTGCCTTTACAACTCCTTTAACATCAGTGTCACATATCCCAATAAAATAAACATGTCAAAAGTAAATATAATTCTGTAAAGTTATTATGTAGGTTAAATAACAAGGTTTATTTAGCATAAGTGACATTCTTTCTATTTTTAGTAATAATATATTCCATTATAATTTGATATATTTTACATTTTTATGACTTTTTATATAAAATTGTGATGATCCTTTTTAATAAACTAATAAAAATGTTAAATTCTTTAGATTCTGGTCTATTGTAAAATAATATTTCTGCACTTATGTTTTTCCCCTTGGTTTTTAAAGCACATTTATTTTTATATCACATTTTTGGGCATCAGACAATTACACTGTTTCCAGACAGTTCATCATTACTACATTTTTATGCCAGAAAACAGTTCATGTTTATCTAGCTCATCATGCTGATTTCTTTCTCTCTCTCACAAATAGTTTGATTTAATCATTATCAAGGACTTGAAATTGGCCTCATATTTAATAGGCATATGTGTAGCTGGTGGGAAGATACAAGTCTCAAGAACTGTTATCATTTAGCTGAACGACAAAGTTTTATTACATACCATAATGTCTTGTTACATAATTTATTTTAACTGCCATATGTTTGTTTGACTATACCACAGTGTGCAAACCCAATATAATTTGTGGTTTTTAACTGTAGCTTGATCCCTAGATAATTTAGGCTGGGGAGAAGAAGTGTTAGGTTTTATTTTTACCTTTGACTCCACTAGGTACATTTCCCCTACCTTCCTGTTTGGTCACCAAAACTGAAAATAAGGGAAATCTTTCCAACAGGATACAGAAATCAATGATTACATTTGGGAAAGGGTTAAAGTGATTGTAAAGGCTTGTTTTAAAAAAACAAAAAATAAATAAACAAACATGTTATAATTTTGGGTTTGCACAGAGCAGCCCAGATCCTCCTCCTCTTGGTTCCCTATTTGCTGCTCCTGGTCCCTCCCTCCTATCAAGTGCCCCCTCAGTCAGCAGCTTCCTATGGGGGCACTGGAGCCGAGTCATAGCTCTGTGTTTCCATGCAGACACTGAACCCCTCTCTCCCTTGATTAGCTGGCTGACGTTGTATGACAGCTGCGGGAGCCAATGGCGCCACTACTGTGTCTCAGCCAATCAGGAGGAGTGTCCGGAATGGCTTAGACATTTGTGGACATCGTTGGATAGAGGTGAGGCTCAGGTAAGTAATTAGAGGGCTGCTGGGGTGGCTGCTACACACAAAAGGTTTTTTATCTTAACCACTTCAGCCCCGAAAGGATTTACCCCCTTCCTGACCAGAGCACTTTTTGCGATTCGGTACTGCGTCACTTTAACTGACAATTGCGCGGTCGTGCGACGTGGCTCCGAAACAAAATTTCCCACAAATAGAGCTTTCTTTTGGTGGTATTTGATCATCTCTGCAATTTTTATTTTTTGTACCATAGTACCAACAAAATAAGAGCGACAATTTAAAAAAAACGCATTATTTTTTACATTTTGCTATAATAATTATCCCCAAAAAATATATAAAAAAACATTTTTTTTCCTCAGTTTAGGCCGATCCGTATTCTTCTACATATTTTTGGTAAAAAAAATCGCAATAAGCGTTTATTGATTTGTTTGCAGAAAAGTTATAGCGCTTACAAAATAGGGGATAGTTTTATGACATTTTGATTAATATTTTTTTTTTTACTAGTAGGCAGCGATCAGCAATTTTTATTGTGACTGCGACGCAATGGTGGACATGTCGGACATTTTTGACACATTTTTGGGACCATTGTCATTTATACAGCAATCAGTGCTATAAAAATGCATTGATTCCTGTATAAATGACACTGGCAGTGAAGGGGTTAACCACTAGGGGGCGGGGAGGGGTTAAGTGTGTCCTAGGGGAGTGATTTCTAACTGTCAGGGGGATGGGCTGGTGTGTGACATCACTGATCTCTGCTCTGATGACAGGGAGCAGAGATCGAGTGACACTTGTCACCAGGGCCGTCTTTAATTTTGATTGGGCCCTGGGCAAACATTTTCTTGGGGCCCCCCTCCATTCTGAGACATACAAAAAATAGCAGGTAGACTCAAAATCAGTTTACTGCAGCAGATCACGCAGCGATTGCAATTGTTTGCCAGAGGTTACAGCCTATCATTACTGCTCAATGGCTGGTTTCTAGAGGTTACAACACATAATTTCTGCTTGCTGATTGGTTGCTAGAGGTTAATGTACATTATTAGCGCTCACTAATTGGTTGCTAGGGGTTACAGCACATCTTTAGCACTTACTGATTGGTTGCTAGAGATTAACGCAGATCACTACTGTTTGCTGATTGGTTGCTAGAGGTTCATGCACATCATTACCTCTCACTGAGCAGTTGAGCAATCCCAAATAATTGAGCAAGTAAAGGGGCACATTAATACACATACTACAGGAGACACTCAGAGACTGTGTACATACTGCAGGAGACAATCAGAAACTGCGGACATACTGCAGGAGACAATCAGAGACTGCGGAAATACTGCAGAAGACACTCAGAGACTGCGGACATACTGCAGGAGACACTCAGAGACTGCGGACATACTGCAGGAGACACTCAGAGACTGCAGACATACTGCAGGAGATTACCAGAGACTGCGGACATACTGCAGGAGATTACCAGAGACTGTGGACATACTGCAGGAGATTACCAGAGACTGCGGACATACTGCAGGAGACACTCAGAGACTGCGGACATACTGCAGGAGACAATCAGAGACTGCTGACATACTGCAGGAGACAATCAGAGACTGCTGACATACTGCAGAAGACAATCAGAGACTGCAGACATACTGCAGGAGATTACCAGAGACTGTGGACATACTGCAGGAGACAATCAGAGACTGCGGACATACTGCAGGAGATTACCAGAGACTGCGGACATACTGCAGGAGACAATCAGAGACTGCAGACATACTGCAGGAGACAATCAGAGACTGCGTACATACTGCAGGAGACAATCAGAGACTGCGGACATACTGCAGGAGACAATCAGAGACTGCGTACATACTGCAGGAGATTACCAGAGACTGCGGACATACTGCAGGAGACACTCAGAGACTGCGGACATACTGCAGGAGACACTCAGAGACTGCGGACATACTGCAGGAGACAATCAGAGACTGCGGACATACTGCAGGAGACAATCAGAGACTGCGGACATACTGCAGGAGATTATCAGAGACTGCAGACATACTGCAGGAGACAATCAGAGACTGCGGACATACTGCAGGAGACAATCAGAGACTGCGGACATACTGCAGGAGACAATCAGAGACTGCGGACATACTGCAGGAGATTACTAGAGACTGCGGACATACTGCAGGAGACAATCAGAGACTGCGGACATACTGCAGGAGACAATCAGAGACTGCGTACATACTGCAGGAGACAATCAGAGGCTGCGGACATACTGCAGGAGACAATCAGAGGCTGCGGACATACTGCAGGAGACAATCAGAGACTGCGGACATACTGCAGGAGACAATCAGAGACTGAGGACATACTGCAGGAGACAATCAGAGACTGCGGACATACTGCAGGAGACAATCAGAGACTGCGGACATACTGCAGGAGACAATCAGAGACTGCAGACATTATACAGGGGATGGTCAGAGAACTTTCAGCAATGCACAGCTTTACAGTTAAATAACACAGCTCAGGGTTTAAACTGTCAGGCATTCTATGGTTGTAAGGACATACCTGGCCAGCCAAACTCACTACATACATTCAGGTGTGTGGGCGGGGCTTCCACTCTCTGCTCTCACTAAAGCAGCTGGGAGCTCAACTGATGCTTTGTTGGGGGGCCCACATCACTTGTGAATTGTCGCCCCGATGACAGCTTTGCAGAGCGCACAGAGGACATGGGAGGATGTATTCCGCGCTAGCCAGCTGAGAGGGGCGGGGCCGGGAGCTCCACTGACCCACGTGCAGCCTGTGTACTGGGAATAGAGCGCCTGTAGTGAGAGCCAGTGATCGCAGTGGGAGTGTCATTGGAGCTCCAGGCCCCGCCCCCGGAGCTCTGTATTCACCAGCCAGTATAGAGGGGGCGGGGCCGGAAGCTCCACTGACACTCCCACTCCGATCACTGGCTCTCACTACAGAAGCTCTTTTCCGAGTACACAGGCCGCACGTAGGCGGGGTCAGAGTGTCAGTGGAGCTCCCGGCCCCGCCCCCTCTCAGCTGGCTAGCGAGGAATACATCCTCCCGTGTCCTCTGTGCGCTCTGGAAAGCTGTGATCGGGGCCACAAGTCACGGCTAGCGCGGGCCCCCCAACAAAGATTGGGCCCAGGGCAAGTGCCCCGTTTGCCCTGCGCTAAAGACGGCCCTGCTTGTCACTAGGCAGAACAGGGAGATGCTGTTTACAACTGCATCTCCCCGTTCGTCCTCTCCATGAGGCGATCGCGGGTATGCCCGCGGTGATCAAGTCCGCGGGACCCGCGACCCGACTCACGGAGATTGCGGCAGGCGTGCGCGCGCGCGCACACGGCGGCAAATTCAAAGTAATGTACGGGTACATTTTTTTAAATTAAATCCTTTTTATTAAATTTTTAAGTTTGTACAAAAAAATACCATATCACACAATACAAATAATAATCTCGCGATCCACCAAACAATAATTCCTCAGCTTAAAATTAATATAACCATCTTGACTTTAGTTACCCTTATCAATACTGAACCCTCCCCCCTCCCGTATAACCCTACAACCCACCCACACCCCACTCAATCCAGGATACTAGGTAAACCCTTAATTAAAACATAGTGCACCTTTGTTAATCTAACCTTAATTTTGAGTTAGATCTTTCTTCAACTAATCCCACTTTCTTACATAACCAACCACATATTACCTGAGAACATTGTTTGAAGCACTTCCTGGCCTATTACTCATCCTTGAAGCCATAACTTCCATATTTCCACATACTTCTTGTAGCTTCCCCTTCTAATGTAAATTGACCTTTCTGTTCTCACCAAGGCATCCATTGTTCTAACCCATTCCTCCGGGGTAGGGGGCACCGGTGACAACCAGGATTGCGCTATTAGCTTCCTTGCCTGGTATAAACATCTTGTCAATGCTATAACTGCATATCCACTCCCAATGTTCTGTTTAACTAAACCCAGCACACAGATCTTAGCCTCAGGTTCCAATCTAATCCCAAACCTACGTTCAATAGACATGTGCACAGCCAAAAAATTCGTTCATATTCGTTTTCGTTTCATTCGTTTATTTTTTTTTTCGTTTTTCAGGTCATTCGTTACGATCGCGATTCGTAAATTCGTTCATTCGTAAATTCGTAAATGCGTTCGTTCGTAAATTCGAACATTCGTACATTCGTACATTTTTACATTTGTTCATTTGTAAATTCGTACATTCGGAAATTCGTAAAATTGTACATTTGTAAATTAGAAAATTTGGAAATTTGTAAATTCGAAGTTTGGAAATCCAAAAACCCGAAAATTTAAAAATCTGAAATAGTAACTAACTATTAAATTATAGGTATTGTAATTTCCTTTCAAATTTGATTGTCAGTGAACGTAACAAATACGAATTTATCCGAAGTTACGAATTATCCAAAACGAATGCTGCATCTAAACAGATGGAACGGAACAAATTAATAATAAATAATAATAATAAAACGTTGTTATTATTATTATTGTTTATTATTATTAATTCATTACGTTCCATTCCGTTTTTTCAGATCATTCATAACTTTGGATAAATTTGTATGTGTTATGTTCACTAACAGCCAAATTTGAAAGGAAATTACAATACCTATAATTTAAAAGTTACTAGTAATTACTAATAGTTAAGTTATTATTAGTTAACTATTATTTCAGATTTCCGAATTTTCGAATTTACAAATTTACGAATTCACTAATTTACTAATGTACGAATGTACGAATGTACATTCGTAAATTGCGAATGTACGAATGTACGAATGCCCGAATTTACGAATGTCCAATTTTATCGAATTTACGAATATTTGGAAAAAATTCGTTAAACAAGTTTTCGTTAATTCGGATATTCCCGAATTAACGAATTTGTCGAAATTCGTTAAAAAACGAATTCAGAGCGAAACGAATTGCACATGCCTAACGTTCAATAATGTTTAGAATCTCGGACCAGTATCTAGTTAATTTCGGGCATCTCCACATCATTTGGATAAGGTCACCCGTCTCCAGACATCTAGGACACTTATCATCCGGTATACGGCCGAACTTAAATAACTTCTTGGGGGTATAATAAGCTCTGTGCACCAGCAAGAGGTGCGAGGCCCGCTGCGACGGAGAGACTGACACCAACATCAGTTGCCCATAGATCGCTGATATTAAACCCTTGAAGCATTTTGTCCTTACTACTTTATTAAGAAGCGGTGCCTTACACCAGACCAGTGCCTTGGTTCTGGGTTGTTTATCTAGGGCGTGCCGAATCTGAAGATAACAATAAAATTTCCTTTGGGATTCCAAACTCCCGACCCAAGTCGGTAAAGGACTTCAAAGTATTACCCTTGAATAACTGGGCCAATCTATCAATACCATGCCTTTCCCACCACCTGTTCTTCTCTATGGATTGTAACTCCTGTATCTGTCTATTATACCATATAGGTGAAAACTCAATAATGCCCTTGTATCCCATCTCCACCTTGACTAGTTGCCAAATTTTTGTGACCAACTTGTATGTAGGAAGCGCACATTGGAGAGAGCCAGCCTCCAGTGCCTCTACCAAAGTTTTGTATGGGTTGCCTGACAACATAAGTTTTACACTGGTATTCACTTCTCCAGTGTGCTCACAACCTCCTAGATGCTGTAGTTGGGCAGCCAAAAAATACTTATATGGGTGAGGAACCGCCAGTCCCCCCTCCCTATTAGGACGTTGCAGAGTTTGCAGGCTAATCCTGGCCTGGCCCTTCTTCCATATTAATTCCTGGAAAAGAGAGTTTATTTTAATAAACCAATCTCTTCCAATCCAGACCGGAGAGTTATGGAGTATATACATTAATTGTGGCATCCAGATCATTTTGGCCAGGTTAGCCCGGCCTGCTACGGATAGGGGGAGTCGACATCAAATATCACTCTTCCTTTTGAATTTCTCCAGCAGTGGGAGTAAGTTATCTCTAATATAATGGTATGGGTTGTTAGATAGAACTATGCCCAAGTACCTAAACTTCGCCATTATTTTAAGACATGGGACACCCTGAGCCGTGCCATTCTGCCGACGTGAATGTACAGGAGCCGGTCGGGAACCGGTTAATGCATAGAATGCATAAAATGCATTAAGATAAAAAACCTTCTGCTTTTAAAACTCCTTTAAATGTCTTCCAAATACTAATTGATATATGACAACACCAAATCATTCCTTTATCTATAATAAACCTTAGAAACACTTTACAACAAACACCATGCTAGATGTTAATGTTGGTGTTTATTGCACCTAATGATGTGGTATAATGATATTATGTTTATGATCCGGATAATGTCCGACCAAGCTTTCTCTGGTGAGTTTATTTATTTATTGTTTTTGTCTGCATAAGTTTAATTTTGGGGAAAATATTAGGTTCTATATCATGCAGTATTTTGGTATGTGGTTTATATAAGTAAAATGGAACTAAACCTTTTTTTATCCTTTACAGCAAAGGAAGCAGCCATTGTAGTTTTGTTTGATCTTCAGTTACCATGGTGCTGCAAATGTAACCAGTTATTACGACAGGCATTTGAGATCATGACAGTTCTGTTGAGAGCTTAAGTATCTGTGACAGTTATCATTCACAAAATGCCTTGAAAGTATCTGTTTTGGAAAACCATTAAATTGATGGGTTTAGTTCCACTTTCACAATATATTATAATTTTTCAGCTTGCATATTTACGTGGTACAGCCTTTTGTGCAAGCAGATCATTTTGTGTTAATACACCCCAATTCCAAAAGAAGATGGGACAGGGCAACAAAAAGCTGGCAAAGTAAAGTAAGTGGTACTAACTAGGAAGAGCTGGAATAACATTTTGCAACTAATTAGGTTAATTTAGGGACAGGTCAGTAATGTAATTGGGTATAAAAGAGCATCTTAGAGAGTTAGAATGTCCAAAAAGTAAGGGTGGGAAGAGGTTCATCAATCTATGAAAAGCTGCAACTTATTTGAGAATAATGTCACTTAATGTAAAATTACAAAGACTTTAAATATATTATCATCTACAGTAAATAATATCATCAAAAAATTCCAAGAATCTGTAGAAATTTCTTTGCTCAAGGGACAAGACTGAAACACAATTTTAAATGCCTGTGATCTTCGGGCCCTCACGCAGCACTACATTAAAAACTTGATTCTGCAATGGACATCATTGCATGGGTTCAGGAATACTTCTAAAAGTATATCACTGTCTGTGAATACAATTTTCCAGCTCTATCATGCAAAAAAGAAGCCATATCTGACCATGATCCAAAAATACCACCATCTTCCCTGGGCCAAAGCTCAATTAAAATGGTCTGCAAAGTGGAAAATGTTCCTATAGTCAGAAAAATCAAAACTTGACATTCTTTTTTGTCAATTATGGATGCTGCATCCTCTGGACTAAATAGGAGAGGGACCTTCCGGCTTGTTATCAGTCGCTCATACCAACAGTCAGACATGGTGGTGGTAGCGTGATGCTCTGGGGATGCTTTGCAGCTTCAGGACCTGGACGACTTACCATAATTGATGGAACCATGAATTCTGAGCTTTACCAGAAAATCCTAAAGGAGAATGTCCGGCCATCAGTTTGTGACCTCAAGCTCAAGTGCACTTGGGTTATGCAGCAGGACAATGATCCAAAACACAACAGCAAGTCCACCTCCAAATGGTTCAAACAAAGCAAAATTTAGGTTTTGGGGTGGCTTAGTCAAAGTCCAGACTTAAATCCAATTGAGATGCTGTATCATGACCATACACAGGCCATTCATGCTGGAAAAACCTCCAATGTGGCTGAATTAAAACAATTCTGCAAAGAAGTTTGGGTCAAAATTGCTCCACTGCAATGTGAAAGACTTATTGCCAGTTATCACAAATGCTTGATTGCAGTTGTTGCTGCCAAGGGTGGCACAACCAGTTATTAGGTTTAGGGGGCAATTACTTTTTCACATAAAGCCAGGCAGGTTTGGACAGCCTTTTTGCCTTAATAAATGAAACCATCATTTAAGAATTGCATTTTGTATTTACTCGGGTTATCTTTGTATAATAATACAATTTGTTTGATGATCTGAGTCATTTAAGTGTGACAAATATGCAAAAAATAAATAAAAATCAGAAAGGGGGCAAATACTTTTTCGCGGCATTGTATTTGTTGCATCTTAAAGGAGAAGTATGGGTTTGGCTTTTTTCCCATAATCATACTTACCTAGCTGGATGCAGCATCGGTCTGATGCTGAATCTGTCCCCCGGCACCTCTACACTGAGACATGAGCCATCGAACATGACTGATGGCTCAGTTCTCTCGGCTCCCCAAGAGGAGAGCTGCTGACTGTCAATCAGCAGCTCTCCTGCTCTGCTCCTCCATGCGGACTGGAGCGTTGAGCTGTAGAAGGGCATAGAGCGGCTGTCTCAGCCTCCTAGCGGCTCACTGAAAGGCTGAGACAGTCATCAGTCCAGGCACCTGGCGGATCCAGACTTCCGAAGTTGGGATGACGCGGTGCCTATACTGATCTTGGTGACGTCAGCAGAGAGCAGACTTCAGATTGCTCTCTGCTGAAAATGGGTCACATCCTTAGGAGAAGCCCAGCCAAACGAGCCCAGGCTGGACTTCTCCTTTAAAATGAAAGATACGACAAACAAGACCCAGACTGTTGAGCAGTTAGAATCCTATATCAGACAGCAATGGGACAATTTTCCTCTCAGAAAACTCCAGCAACTGGTCTCCTTAGTTCCCCGACATTTAGATTGTTAAAAGAAGAGGGGATGACATAATAAACATGGTCCTGTCCCAACTTTGTTGAGACGTGCCATCTATTTCAAAGTTACCTTATTTTTATCTTAAAAATGTACATTTTCTCAGTTTAAACATTTGATATGCATTCTATTTTCTATTGTGAACAAAATATCGGTTTATGAGATTTGCAAATCATTGCAATCTGTTTGTAGATTTTACAGTCTTGCAACTTTTTTAATTGAGGTTGTATATAAAATTTGGTTGTCCTGGCATGTACATGAATTGGTGCTGCTCCTAATATGTTTGTCTGATTTATATTGCTGTCTGTGCCCCAACTAGATGATCCCTCTTCGCTTCTTGCATGGTCATTGGGACAGGAAGTGAGAAAAAATGTACCCAAAAGGGATGCAATAAAGACTTGACAGAGGTTATTACCTTTCCTCGCTGTACACACAATTTAAAAAACATGTTTTGGCTGTAGCTAGGATTCAAATAAATATCATTTTATGGAGAAAAACATTATTGGGGTCCTAATAGCACATTAATAGTTGGGATCCCATAAAGTGTTACAATTATACACATGGCAAATCGTAGACTTACTGTAGCACCTCTGGATTAGCAGAAACACAGCACTTATCTAAATAATATACTGTAATAATGAGCCTAATGATGCCATTGAGAGAAACAAAGGCTACTTTGTAAGTGGTAACTTTTCTGTGGCACAAGGTAATAAAAATGTAATGCAGTGCAACTATATGGCTCCGTAAAAACGTTGCACACAGAGGCTACAGCTCTTCAGTGTAGGGGCCCTGTTAATTTAGCATGTTTAAAATGATTATATAAAGCATGTCTTTTTCATCTTTAGTGGTTTTTGACAGTCAACTTCAATACATATCAGTGTGCACTTAAGATAGTATTGTTCCTGTATGAAATGTGAATGCTAAATAGCTAACTGATGTAAAATAGCCCTTAAACATTCTGCTGGTTAGAAATATCACATTTGATAGAGAATTTCATACGTTTGTTAGTAAATTATATGCATTTCGTGTATAAACTGTTGAGTCTTTAAGCTCATTGTTGGCATACTACCAAATTCTGTGAGCTTACAATAGGTTTCTTCATTTTACTTTGGGGGTGCATCAATGAGGCGTATGCACATATTCTTTAGAAAATCAGGCTTACTGTCTTGGCCAGTTATTATTTCAGCCATAGTAATTTTACACTTTTTTTCTGCCATGCACATTTGTTAAAAAATATATGATAAGAATGGGGATCAGAGTGTTTCCAGTTCATTCTCAGTTATGTTTGTTTACTGTATTCTAAGACTACAAAGGCCATTTGTTTTACTGCTATTTGAGGCATGTTTTTTGCCTTTTCTGAACATTTAAAATGTTACTAAACTCAGAACTCACCCATGTTCCCCATGACTAATATGGGGGGGGGAAACAAACACATTGGGGGCGTGGCCTGATCGGAATCCAGGCTGAGGTTGCCACTCCATTCATTGCAGTAGGACACCATAGATGTGCGACTTCCAGGGGTTACCATTCCTTTCTTAAAGTGTTACCAAATCTAGGACTCTGCATTCACTGTATCTGGTCTCCCACAATACACAGAACATGGAAATGCAATTATTTTAGTAAATACCTTTTCTTATCAGCAGTATATAGCAGTCTTGTAACCTATATCAGTGTCCAGCCAAGTACTAGTTAAAGCTTTTGGGGGGAGTTTTCATTCTCCACTGATATGAGGATGCAGGACCTCTGACCTTCTGCCTGGACAGTACTGATTGGCCCTGTGCTGATCACATGTACCCTCCCAAGAAAAAAAAAAACTCTCTAGCAATACACACCAAACCGAGCATGTGCAGAATGCTCCCAATGTTCTGTCCTATCAGGAGATGGATTGGGGACTGTAAAATAAGGGGGTGATCAGAGAAGACAGGATCAATCAGCCTTTTTTACACAATGCGGATGATCGACCCCTTAGGTTCCACAGTGAGTATACTGTAGCAAGCATGCTTTGCTGCATATACAGACCTATTTTCTTGTTGTGGGTTTTTACCCCCTTCCTGACCAGAGCACTTTTTACAATTTGGCACTCTGCATCGCTTTAACTGACAATTGCGTGGTCGTTCAACGATGTACCCAAACAAAATTTGTGACTTTTCCCCCCACAAATAGAGCTTTCTTTTGGTGGTATTTGATCACCTCTGCTGTTTTTATTTTTTCTGCTATAAACAAAAAAAGAACGGCGATTTTGAAAAAAAAAAAGCTATATTTTTTACTTTTTGCTATAATAAATATCCCCAAAAGTTTTTTTTAAAAACTAATTTATTCATCAGTTTAGGCCAATATATATTCTTCTACATATTTTTGGTTTAAAAAAATCGCAGTAAGCGTATATTGATTGGTTTGCGTCTGCGGGACCATTGGCATTTATACAGCGATCAGTGTTATAAAAATGCACTGATTACTGTGAAAATGTCACTGGCATGGAAAGGGTTAACACTAGGGGTGAAATGTGTGTTCCCTCAGCATGTTCAAACTGTGTAGGGGTGGGAGTGACTAGGAGAGGAGCCATATAGTTTTCCTACTTAGAAGGAAGAAACTATATGGCCTCTCTCCTCTGACAGCACAGGGATTTGTGTATTTACACACACAAATCCCCGTGCTGGCGCTCATTCAAGTGATAGGGATCTTGCCCGCCAGCCACGTGCATCGGGTCCCCTGCACGCACGTGCTCTCTGGTGGCCAGAATTAGGTAGGACGTAGCCGTACGGGATTTCACCCAGGAGTGCCATTGTGCTGCAGTATATCTGCGTGACACGGTTGGCAAGTGGTTAAGGGCTTTTGCAGGTATAAACAGTACATATTTGCTCTGTGTTTTTTATTTTATTTTTTTGATAAATACAGAGCACACATTCACAATTGAGCAGCCTTAATACTGATTAGCATAATAATATTAGGCTTCATGCACACAGTCATACAGTGGTGCTACAGTGTGCACTTTCCCAGGACACACAGCCTTTGCATTCAGAAGCTCATTCAGATGATACCTGTTGTAGATTTTTGTGCACCAGGGGTTGCGTATTGCACCCACATGAACCTATGCTTTGAACACAGACATTATGCATTTAGAGCATACATCTATGTGTGTACAGGTGCTTCACATAATTCCTGGTGCATTCAGTCGCATCTTCTAATTCATCCCAATGAACAGCTGTATGCGGCAACTGCGTGTCCCAAGAAAACGATTGCACAAGCTTTGCTTGCAGATTGATCTCTGTATGGCCCTGTGCATTAGACCTTTGTGCTAGTTAAAGTGGTTGTAAACCCACATGGAAAAAAAAAGACCTGCAAGACAAAGGCATAATGAGCTAATGACCACAACGTACAGGGATATACAATGTAATACTGACATATAATCACACACATAGGTTGGACTTGATGGACTTGTGTCTTTTTTCAACCTCACCTATGTAACTATGTAACTATGTAATACTCACCTGAGATCGAAGCCCCCGCTGCGGTGCCCGTACACAGCACTGTCTGGCAACATTTCTCCCCGGAGTTACTTCCGGGTATAGCGGCTCCGGCGATGTGAATGGCCGGAGCCGCAATGATGTCACTCTCGCGCATGCGCTTGGGGCCTGCTGACAACAGCACACTCACTGAAGCAAACAGCACATATGTGCTATTGCTTCAGTGCACATGTGCCGATGATGTCGGCACATGCAGATATAGGGGATAGCTCCTAAACCGTGCAGGTTTAGGAGATATCCCGGTTAGCTACAGGTAAGCCTTAATATGGGCTTACCTGTAGCAAAAAAGTAGATTTTAAGGGTTTACAAGCACTTTAAAGAGACTCTGTTACTTTTCCATTCAGGAATAAGTGAGATTGGGTCTGATTTACGAAAAGGGTTGAAAATCTTCACTCAAAATCATTAGATTAACTGTTGTCCTTGTAGGGTGACAGTGTTCAGGCAATTGGTCAATCATGACCAAACACTGCATCCTGGTAAAACGTCACCTGGTCCCACATATCCAGAAGTGTGATCCAGAGTATTGTGGCTATATCTACAACAAAGTGGTGGGGGAATGTGGCAAAGGTGATTATGGGAGTGGGCCAACAGAAAACTCTGTTATCCTAAAACTGGTACATGCAGGCACCACAATAGACTCATACAGTATCTCATAAAAGTGAGTACACCCCTCGCATTTTTTTGAATATTTTATTATATCTTTTCAGGTGACAACACTTAAGAAATGACACTTTGCTACAATGTAAAGTAGTGAGTGTACTGCTTGTATAATAGTGAAACATTTCTGTCCTCTCAAAATAACTTAACACACAGCCATTAATGTCAAAACTGCTGGCCACAAAAGTGAGTACACCCCTAAGTGAAAATGTCCAAATTGGGCCCAAAATGTCCATTTTTTGTGTGGCCACCATCATTTTCCAGCACTGCCTTAACCCCCTTGGGCATGGAGTTCCCTGGAGCTTCATAGGTTGCCACTGGAGTCTTCTTCCACTCCTTTATGATGACATCATGGAGCTGGTGGATGTTAGAGACTGTGCGCTTCTCCACCTTCCATGTGAGGATGCCCCACAGATGCTTAATAGGGTTTAGATCTGGAGAAATGCTTGGCCAGTCTATCACCTTTACCCTCAGCTTCCTTAGCAAGGCAGTGGTCACCTTGGAGGTGTTTGGAGTCGTTATCATGTTGGAATACTGCCCTGTTGCCCCATCTCCGAAGGGAGGGGATCATGCTCTGCTTCAGTATGTCACAGTGCACGTTGGCATTCATGGATCCCTCAATGAACTGTAGCTCCCTAGTGCCGGCAGCACTCATGCAGTCCCAGACCATGACACTATGCTTGACTGTAGGCAAGACACAGTTGTCTTTGTACTCCTCACCTGGTTGCCGCGACACACGCTTGACACCATTTGAACCAAATAAGTTTATCTTGGTCTCATCAGACCACAGGACATGGTTCCAGTAATCCATGTCCTTAGTCTGCTTGTCTTCAGTGAACTGTTTGCGGGCTTTTTTGTGCATCATCTTTAGAAGAGGCTTCCTTCTGGGACCAATTTGATGCAGTGTGCAGCGTATGGTCTAAGCACTGACAGGCTGATCCCCCCCACCCCTTCAACCTCTGCAGCAATGCTGGCAGCACTCATACGTCTATTTCCCAAAGACAACCTCTGAATATGATGCTGAGCACGTGCACTCAACTTCTTTGGTTGACCCTGGTGAGGCCTGTTGTGAGTGGAAATTGTCCTGTTAAACCGCTGTATGGTCTTGGCCATTGTGCTGCAGCTCAGTTTCAGGGTCTTGGCCATCTACTTATAGCCTAGGCCATCTTTATCTAGAGCAAAAATTATTTTTTTCAGATCCTCAGAGAGTTCTTTGAGATGAGGTGCCATGTTGAACTTCCAGTGACTAGTATGATAGAAAGTGAGCGATAACACCAAATTTAACACACCTGCTCCCCATTCACAACTGAGACCTTGTAACACTAACGAGTCACATGACACTGGAGGGAAAATGGCTAATTGGCCAGTTCAGACATTAATGGCTGCGTGTTGAGTTATTTTGAGGGGACAGCACATTTACACTGTTATACAAGCTGTACACTCACTACTTTACATTGTAGCAAAGTGTAATTTCTTCAGTGTTGTCACATGAAAAGATATAATAAAATATTTACAAAAATTTAAAGGGGTGTACTCACTTTTGTGAGATATTCTGTATAATACATATAATGTTACAGTCTGATTGCTGCGGGGATATTGAGGTGCAACATGTAAGGTCAGTTGTCTATACACACCTATAATTTCCATAAACTGAAACAAGAACCCATATTTAAAAATTCCATGGATCATCAACAAATATGGATTGTCCTAATAGCCTTTCTTTAGTAGATTATTCCAAGCATGCAATGCATTCTTTCCTCTGGGAGCCAACTTTCTGTATTCAAAAACACAATAAATAATTAAAATATCAACCTTATAGTTCTTAAGAAAGTATGAAAAATCAATTAAAAATCCAAGAATGATATTTTCAAATGAATGTTCAATGCATGCAAATTTAAATAAAGGTTACTGTTCGCATCAGCTTGTTCAATTTTCTATCAAACAAACTTTGAAGGAAGACGAAGGTTAAAACGTTTGTGACCTCCAGTCATTATCTGACTTAATAAAAAAAGGAAAGATTATTTTTTCCCTGGAAATGTTTTACCACTGACTCCCAGGACAATTTCATGTCATAACAAGCTCTTATCAGCAGTAATGATTATGTTTTTATAGGCCAGTACTGAAATAGCTGGAGCAGTGACTTTCTTAATTGGAAGCATGTCCAATGGTTAACCAATTTAGTTTGTCTAAGGCCTCTTTGTCAGATGTGTATGGAAGTAACTGTTTCTGCTTTACATTGCACATGTCCTATTTACGAAGCTGATACAGTAAATGAGATTAGTACCCTTTTTAAGCTTGCTTTCAATAAATTTGTTGTAATAACTTATTTTGAAGATAGTCTCAACACTAGACTGTGTTAATTAGTAACATCTCCATGCTCCTTAGCCTTGTATGACACCAGGAATCTTCCTATTGAAATAAACAAGCTAGCTAGTCAAAACAACTTTATTCAGTGTGTATATAATAGAACAGTGTTTCTCAACCTTTTTTCAGTTAAGGCACCCTTTAAAACTATAGACAATCTCAAAGCACCCTCTTAAATTATGGACAGTCTTGAGGCACCCCATTCTAAAATGTAAAAACATATTTTAATATTTTTACATAATGCATCAACGTCCACACATAGGACACCCAACTTTAGAGGTGATTTATTCTTCTAAAGCAAATGCACTTTTGCACACTGGTACTGACTAGCATTCATATGTTTATCTTCTCCCTCAATTTCCCCCCATCAGTCAGCTAATGTGGTACCAGCGCTGAGGGAGAGAGGCAGAGGAGGGTCAAACAAGGATGCCGTGGAGGCAACAGACATCCTTTTTATCAACTGATGACATCATTGGTTGTTAGGATGCCAGTGTCTAGAAGGTCATAATGATGCATAATGAAAACCCATGGCTTTGTGAAACTAAAAGGCAGGCTTAATCCACCTGCTGGCTGTTTTACAATTGTTGATCAATTTTTAGGCATTGTGCCAAGGCACTCCTGAAAAAAACTCAAAGCACCCCAGGGTGCCTGGGCACTCTGGTTGAAAAGAAGCTGAAATAGAAAGTAAAATGTTCAATACATAACTTAAAAGAGAAGTATAGATTTGGGGTTTTTCCTCTTATACTTACCTAGGTGGATGCAGCATTGGTCCGGTGCTGCATCTGTGCCCCAGCGGATCTACACTGAGCACCACGTGATCGAACATCGCTGATGGCTTGGTTCTCACGGCTCCCGGAGCAGAGGGCTACTGACTGTCAATCAGCAGCTCTCCTCTCTGCTCCCCCACGCTCACTGGAATGCTGAGCTGTGGAGGGGCAGGGAGCGGCAATCTCAGGCTCTCAGTGGCTTGCTGAGAGCCTGAGATGGGTATCAGTCCAGGCACCTGATGGATTCAGACTTCCATTGTCTGGATGATGCGGTGCCTGGACTGATATCTGTGACATCAGCAGAGACCAGACTGAAGTAACAGGTCACAGAAGTGCAAAACAAATTGCACTCCTGTGACCCATAGGAGAAGCCCAGCCAAACAAGCTTAAGCTGGACTTCTCCTTTAAGGAAGTTTGCTAGCTAAAATCTGATGTACAGTCACAGCCAAATATATTGTCCAGCCCCCCTCCTTTTCCCGAGGAATTTCAATGTGCTGCAAAATAACTGACAGGCATAAATACCATCCACCAAATCTTAATTCTATAGTCCATTGAGCAAACACGTTCTTTTTATTGTGTAACTTCACATATTTTTTTTCATGCTAAAACAAGTTAAAATAGCATGGACATACTTATTGGTACCTTTGGAAGTTAAATTAAATGATTACATTTTTGTGAAATTCTGACACCTGAGCCTACTGTAGGGAACAGTCACCATAACTACACTGTAAGTATAACATGCAGGAACACTAAGATGCTGATGAACTAAAGCTGCATACCAATGAATTACCCACATCCTCCCAGGTTAAAGTGCATCTATGCCAGGACTATGTACAATAATGAAAATTGTACTTACTATTAACTAAGAATTTTAAAACAAACCATCCTTGACCCCTTGCTTATACTGTGAAATGATTCATCCTCAAAGATTTTTGAAAATCACAAGAGAGATTTTAAGGGCCCATTCAATCCAAGGAAGTGAATCCAAGCATGTCTCCAAAATGACCTGATGACTGACTCATTACACACTAGTATTGAGGGTGTTTAACCAATTAACCTCTGGAAGATTTAACCCCTTCATGACCAGGCCATTTTTTGCGATACGGTACTGCGTTACTTTAACTGACAATTGCAAGGTCGTGTACCCAAATAAAATTGAAGTCTTTTTTTTCCCCAACAAATAGGGCTTTCTTTTGGTGGTGTTTGATCACCTCTGCATTTTGTAATTTCTTCCCCAGTTTAGGCCAATATGTGTTCTGCTACATATTTTTGGCAAAAAAAATCCCAATAAGCATATATTAATTGGTTTGCGCAAAAGTTATAGTGTTTACAATCTACTTGATATATTTATTGATTTTTTTTTATTTTTTAAATAAATAATTTTTTAAAAATTATTTTATTGATCACTGGCAGTGATCAGTGACTTATAGCGGGACTTTGATATTGTGGTAGACAAATTGGACACTAACTGACACTTTTAACACTTTTTGGGGACCAGTGACACTAATACAGTGATCAGTGCTAAAAATATGAACGGTCTCTGTACTAATGACACTGGCTAGGAAGGGGTTAACATCAGGAGCGATCAAAGGGATAACTATTTGCCTAGCCAGTGCTTGTGTACTGTGGGGAGGTACATTTACTAGGGGAAGGCAGTGATCCATGTTCTTACTTTGCAGGAAAACAGGATTAATCCCTACTGAAAGAACAGCGATCTGCCTTGTTTACATAGTGATTGGTGGGTGCCGGTGGACTACAAGTCAGTGGTACCCACAGATCAGCTCATGGTGGGAGTGGGTCACTGGTGGCACGCAAGCACACTTCAGACCCGGAAGTGAAGTATCACATACTAGGTATGTGATCCTGCGCAGCAGAGCCGCCTTGCTGCCATATATGTAAGTTATACGGTTGACAAGTGGTTAAACATGGAGCTTGGTGACAGTGCATTAGTTACAGCACATACAGGTCATACACAAAGGGAGGAGGGGGGTAAATGGTTGGTAAACGGGATAATATACAGGTTACATACAATGGGAGGATGGAAATGATTAAGATGTGCAAACTCACTCGCAACTTGTAACGGCTTATGGGCCAGCTGGAGCTCTGAAATCTCTTGTTGAAAGACTTCAATCTCTTTCTTTTTAGACGTGATGATGATATCCATCAGAGCTTTCGAGCAAGAGGACAGTGTGTCCATCCATTGGACTTTAAGGGACTAATTGAACAGCTCAAACGTGGGAAACTTTTTCACCCTCAATCCCCGTGGTATCTGTTTAGTTAATAAATACCCGGCGAGAGAGCTTGAAGAGTAATCATACTGAGCCTGTTGCATTATCCATTTTGTTATTAAATGTGTCCCAAGCATTGGTCCCCAGTGGGTTATCCCCAAATAACTGAAAGGTGCGGCTGCTGTCCTGAGGTACAGTGTTATCCATCATTCCGAAATATTGGAGTGGCAACAAGTCCTGATGTATAAAAGACTAGTGCTCATCGAGCTAGTGATGTTGTGAGATACTGGAACAAAGTTAAAATAACTCACTGTTCCAGGTGAGACAAATGAGCCTGATGGAGTCTTCTAACAAGTATCAAAATAAGAAGTAATGGCTGCACATCAAGAAGTTGCAAATGCCATTTATTAAAAACCACCAAACTCACACCATAGGACACCAACAGACAATCTTGGTAGATGCGTTTTACACAATAACATTGTGCTTAATAATTACAAAGACAAATGCAACTGATAAATCTTATATAGATCCACCTCCTTTCATCACAGGTGTTCAAGGGGATGGTAATCAGTGGCAGATAACTATCTTAATCAACCATCATATTAAGGTATACAGTATCTCACAAAAGTGAGTACACTCCCCACATTTTTGTAAATATTTTTAATAAATCTTTTCACGTGGCAACACTGAAGAAATTACACTTTGCTAAAATGTAAAGTAGTGAGTGTACAGCTTGTATAACAGTGTAAATTTTCTGTCCCCTCAAAATAACTCAGCACACAGCCATCAATGTATAAACCACTGGCAACAAAAGTGAGTATACCCTTAAGTGAAAATGTTCAAATTGGGCCCAAAGTGTCAATATTTTGTGTGACCACCATTATTTTCCAGCACTGCCTTAACCCTCTTGGGCATGGAGTTCACCAGAGCTTCACAGGTTGCCACTGGAGTCCTCTTCCACTCCTCCATGATGACATCACAGAGCTGGTGGATGTTAGAGACCTTGTGCTCCTCCACGTTCCATTTGAGGATGCCCCACAGATGCTAAATAGTGTTCAGGTCTGGAGACATGCTTGGCCAGTCCATTACCTTTACCCTCAGCTTCTATAGCAAGGTGGTGGTCGTCTTGGAGGTGTGTTTGGGGTCATTGGTGTCATGTTGGAATACTGCCCTGCGGCCCAGTCTCTGAAGGAAGGGGACCATGCTCTGCTTCAGTATGTCACAGTACATGTTGGCATTCATTGTTCCCTCAATGATCTGTAGTTCCCCAGTGTCGGCAGCACTCATGCAGCCCCAGACCATGACAGCCCCACCACCATGCTTGACTGTAGGCAAGACCCACTTGTCTTTGTACTCCTCACCTTGTTGCTGCCACACACGCTTGATACCATCTGAACCAAATAAGTTTATCTTGGTCACATCAGACCACAGGACATGCTTCCAGTAATTCATGGCTGACCTCCACCCATTCAACCTCTTCAGCAATGCTGGCAGCACTCATACGTCTATTTCCCAAAGACAAACCCTGGATATGATGCTGAGCACGTGCACTAAACTTCTTTGGTCGACCATGGCGAGGCCTGCTCTGAGTGGAACCTGTACTGTTAAACCGCTGTATGGTCTTGGCCATCGTGCTGCAGCTCAGTTTCAGGGTCTTGGCAATCTTCTTGTAGCCTAGGCCATCTTTATGTAGAGCAACAATTCTTTTTTTCAGATCCTCAGAGTTCTTTGCCATGAGGTGCCATGTTGAACTTCCAGTGACCAGTATGAGAGAGTGAGAGCAATAACACCAAATTTAACACACCTGCTCCCCATTCATACCTGAGACCTTTCAACACTAACAAGTTACATGACACTGGGGAGGGAAAATGGCTAATTGGGCCCAATTTGGACATTTTCACTTAGGGGTGTACTCACTTTTGTTGCCAGCGTTTTAGACATTAATGGCTGTGTGTTGAGTTATTTTGAGGGGACAGCAAATTTACACTGTTATACAAGCTGTACACTCACTGTTTTACATTGTAGGAAAGTGTAATTTCTTCAGTGTTGTCATATGAAAAGATATAATAAAATGTTTACAAAAATGTAAGGGGTGTATTCTATTTTGTGAGATACTGTATATATAGATAAGTACACAGTCACAGCAGACAACTCCTCCAATATGCACTATCCATGGAGCTAGTGACAACTTCACTCATACAAAGATTAGGAGCAATCACATAAGTGAGAGCCACTGCCGTGGATGGACTATAATAAATGGATGGAGTGGAGGACCAAATAGATGGCATCCCATAAGTGACAGATAGAGGTATTACCAGGACTCATTCATAAAAGTGACTCACGTCCCACTCAAAGTTGAGTCCCTGGGGAATTTGAGTTTAAAGATGGAATATCTAGAATACCTCGTCTCCAGCAACTGGAAGACATCACCCCCTCTCTTGGGAGCCCTGATCTTATCAATAACCTGAACTTGCATGGCTGATCCATCTTCACCATAACACATGTTAAAATGTTTTGCCACTTTTGTGGATAAATTCTTCTTCATAATGTATATGTTCTTGGAAGTGGTCCTGGAGGTGCCTCATTGTCCTACCAACATATTAGACCTGACATATAGCGCATGTAATCACGTATATTACAGTAAATTGTCTGCTTGCGTATTAAACTGTCTGCATGTGTATGTAATCTGCTTCAAGAGCACGTTTACCAATCCCTGAGTGATGGATACTCAGTGTTTTGTACATTAACACCTCAATGACCTGTCTCCAACATAAAAGATACCTTAGCACTCAGCCCCAGCTCAGGTGCCTTAAACCCTTAGAGCCTTTTTCTCTGCACATAAGTGATGCCCAGTTCTTTGCCCAGTTGTATTGTCTCCTTGGTGCTCAGTCATTAGAGCATGTAAAACCCCCACCACCTAATACCAAGCTCATGTAGGGTAAATCTCGGTACTCAGTACCTAATGTATGTTCTTTAACCTTTTATCATTTATTCTTCCACTTATGTCATCTGTTTATGTGCACTATTCCCTCAGCTGGCAGTAAATGCACATTTTCTCCTTACCAGCAAGTCCCCAGTATATGTATAATAACCCGTCCATGTCCAGTGCATGTACACTAACCCCTCAGCACCTAGTTTCTAGTACATATGTGATAATCTCTCATTAATTCAGTACACTATGTGTAACTGAGAAATAAAAAACCTGATATAACAACCGTCTCCAAAATTAGTGAATAGATCTACACACCTCACCGTACATATCAAAATAAAAAAACGTATTATATCAAATAAAGTGAAAAAAAAATACATGTAAAACACATACAAGACATTTACAATGTTAAAAGCCATGACCACCTCTATAGTTGTATAAATCAGACCATAGAATAACCTAAGTATGTATGGATACTCTATAATTTCACAAGGCTCCTATGAGAGAAATGGTATAATCAAGATTGACACCATAGTTAAAAGGCATTGTTTCTTGCAAGAAGGACGGGTTATGAAGCATCCTGAATATGTAATGGAGAAGAACCAAGTCCCAGGTTTCAAATGCACATGCAAGATTAACACAGAGGGACAACCCAAGGGGATGAAGGTATTTAGCTCAGTGTTGGAGATAGCTTACAGTGGTCCAGAGGAGGTTCAGATGTGAGGAACAAGGTTAAATATCAAGAGGTACATAAATCCACATATTCAGCTGTGAAAAATACTTTGTAACCTGGACTCCCTCACTCGCACTGTATTGTTGGTCCAAAGTCTGTGTAACAACATAAAGCTGCCAGGAATGATCTTATGGGGTCCCTTTGATTTTGCAATCCAAAATATACATGCTAGTGCAAAGTCACTGTTCCAATGAGTGTTCTAAAGTCACTGTTCCAAAGTGCAAAAGTACATATCAGATCCTTATGATGCTTCGTCGTTCTCAAGGTGCTTTTTAATCGCAGGGTTTGCCATGCCTTTGATCCTCAGGATTTGGCTGTTGGGGTCACAACATAACAGGTGGTCAAATGGATCGCCTGACCGGTTTCACTCTGGACAATGCACACTACGTCCACACCACAGTATATCACATGCCCACCAACTGTATTGGTGCATGCGTGTTGGCATCATTATATCCTACATTAGACAACGCCATCCGGCAATGCGCACAATGACTCGGGCACTGCGGACCATTTCACAGCAAGTGAAAAAAGATCATTGCCTTTAAATGTCTACATGAGGGAGTCGAATACTAAAAGTAGATCTGCATAAAACAGCAATCCCAGAGACGACAAAAGGCAGCAGAACTGATTCAAGTATCCTAATGTCAAATATTTACAAGAAAGAGTTTTCTATTATTTTCAAAAATGAAAAGCCTTAATATGTACAATGAGCTGTGGAAAAAAATAAAAATAAATAAGCTCTCCAAAGATCACAGTCATTTGAGGAGGGGACAAAACTCAAACTATGGTTTAATCCAGGGGCCTTTGTGGCCTCAAGCTCCCAAATGCACCGGGCCTCACATTGGAGGACCCGCTGGTCAAAATTGCCCCCCCCCCCTTTTATCCTGTGGGATCACTTCAAGAACCCAACACTTTAAACAGCAGGGGGTCCCTATCGTGTTGTAAGCATACCTGTCTGGCAAGTGGGACTTTTAGATGGTAAGTCTCAATCTCGTAGATGTGTTCCTGAAAACGTTTACGGATGGGTCTAATCGTCTTACCCACATAAAATGAATTGCATGAGCAGACGACTATGTATAGTACCTACATAGTGACACAATTGGCCTTTTGTCTACATTTTAGAAGCCTCCCTGTGGGTAGTTGTAGGGTGTCACCCTCCAGCATGTAGGGTAAAGACTCGCAGCTTCCACATTGAGTCATGTCTGTATGTATGGAATACTGAGGGGGTTTCCAAGAAACACCACTATGGACCAAGAGATCGTTAAGTGAATGTGCCCTTCTGTGTACCAATTTTGGGTCTCGGGAAATAAATTTGTAAACCACAGTGTCCTCCCTCAGGAGGTGCCAGTGTTCTGAACAGATATCCCTTATCTTGTTGACCTTTTGTGTGTACTGTATACTCAATCTTATAGGACTCGGTTCCGTTTCTTGTCCCTCTTTACATTTAAAAATGAGAGAGTCGCTGTCACTGTCATTTGCTCGGTTGTAGGCTTTAGTAAGCCAGTTTTTGTTATAACCTCTCGAGTGGAACCTCTCCCTCAAAACTTGAGCTTCCTGTTCGAAATCCTGATTCTTCTGCAATTACGGCAGACCCTAAGATACTGACTGACTAGTTTAATCAATGTTTTGGGATGAAAGCTCTCCACATGTAATAAGTTATTAGCTGCGGTGGATTTCCTAAACAGTTTAGTTTGAATACGTCTGACTTTGTCCAATGACACTGTCAAATCTAAGAAGGTAACGCTTTCTCTGTGGAAATCACATGTAAAGCTTAGATTGTAAGGATTATCGCCTAGTGTCCTGACAAATGATTGCACTTTCACCCCAGTGCCCAACCACAGCATGAGGACGTCGTCGATGTACCTGTACCAAGATAATATATTGGACAGGCACACTGATGACCCCCCCATCAAAGAGCCCGCTCTCCTAATCACCCAAATAATTATTGGCATATGCCGTGGCACATTTGGTACCCATAGCCGTGCCTGGGGCCTGAAGATAGCACTTTCTATCAAACTGGAATTTGTTATTTTTAAGCAAGAATTCCAATAATTCCACAATTAGTCTATTGTGATCTCTCTTGTCCAATGATCTGCTGTCTAGGATTTTATTGATAGCTCGCAACCCCCTGTCGTGGGGTATAGAGGAATATAAAGCCTCTATATCCAGCGTCACAAGAAGTGTACCTTCTGGTAGTGTCATATCATGCTGTAAAGTGAGTAAATGAGAGGTGTCCTTAACTTAAGAAAATTGACTACACACAAATGGTTGCATAATTTTGTCTATGTACTCACTAAACCGCTCAATGAGTGAGCCCACTCCAGGATGGTCACCCATGGACTTGTGGACCTTCGGCAGAAGATAAAAAATTGGCACTTTTGGAAAGTCTACCTTTAGGAATTCAACAATGTCTTTATAAATTAAATAATTGACAGGGCATGATCAAGGATCGCAAACCGTTTTTACTGATCTTTTTCCTGGTTGATGTTGGGGATGGGAGTATACCATTATCTATTATTGAGTATTCATAGACACATTCTCAAATATTTCCCTCGATCCATCAAGACTATGCCCCCCCTTCTCAGTAGCTTTGATAATCAGATCTGTATTTGAGTGCAATGCTTGTAATGCAGATCTTTCATCCTGTGGTAATTTGTCCTGTGGGAATTGCTCCCATCTTAATCCCTGATATCATTTGTGATCGCTTGTACAAAGCTGGCCACTCCTGCAACTGCAGGTGAGGGGGGGACTCTTGATCTATTGTAGAGTCCTACGTCCTTTAGCTTGGTTACTTTCACAGAACTAGTCTTAATTCTGTCAGTGTCACCAAAAGTTTCTAGGGCTAAGTCAAGCATAAGTTCAGCAGGATCTTCCTCAATGTCTTTTGACTGTTCTAAATGTCCTTCTTCCCAGAGATCTATCAAATCCATGAGAGTACAGTACTCACGCCTTTTTCCTATTGTGTAACGCCCGGAAGATCAGTTTTCGTGCAAAAAGATAAATATCCTTGACTGTATCAAACAGCTATCCCTTTATTGTTGGACAAAAAGTAAGGCCCCTTGTTAAGAGAGTGACCTGGATGTCTACTAATTCATATGTTGAGAGATTAAGAACTTTTAATTGAAGTCCTGTCCCCCCCGAAGTCATAAACCTGTCCATCCTAACCTTATTTGTCACTGGAGTGTTGAATGAGCGTGCATTGTGGGGGGCTATGGGAGTGGATTAGGGAGTCGGAGGGTTGTGTACATCTATCATTGGGGTTTATTGGGGGAGTCCACCGACTGTGCCTCCTCCTTCGGCGCCTATGGGTTCCCCCACCCGTTTTTTGAAGCACATGCTTCCTTCACTAAACCACCTCTATCCATGTCATCTTCTGACTGAGATGTATAATTATTTTCCAAATCTTCCAAAGCTTTTATCTTTCTTTTCTGTGAATTACTATCCTCATCCTTATTGGATCTACCCTGTCATCTCCCTCTTCCTCTACCCCTACGCTGCAGTAGTCCTCATCCACCGTTGCGTGTGGGTTCAGATTCGGAATGACTATTCTCATCGTTCATGTTGGAATTTCTTCAAAAACTACCCTGTTTGTTAATGTTTTGGGTAAGGTTCCATTTATAGGCCCTTACTCGTAGTGTATGTAAATCTATCCCGCTTCAGTTTTTTACTCTTATTATCCACTATTTCCTTATTGATTTTTTCAATAGCAAGGCATATGTCCTTCTCCTTCTGCGTACATGTTGGCCTCTGTCTAAAGGGAGTGGGAAGATACAGGGTTCTTGAATGTCTTTGTTGATTTGGAGAAGAAGTTGTTGTTCATAAAAATCAACCAATAGGACAATCATATTTCTTGTACACTGTTGTAAATTAGTCTCCCATTTCATTTTGAAATCATAATTGGTCTTTCTATTTTTTGGAAATATCTAAACTCTCAATCTCCTCGAATAGATACTTTCCTGAATATACTTGCCAAAAAATACATACAGTGGGGACGGAAAGTATTCAGACCCCCCTACATTTTTCACTCTTTGTTATATTGCAGCCATTTGCTAAATTCATTTAAGTTCATTTTTTTCCTCATTAATGTACACACAGCCCCCCATATTGACAGAAAAACACAGAATTGTTGACAATTTTTCAGATTTATTAAAAAAGAAAAACTGAAATATCACATGGTCCTAAGTATTCAGACCCTTTGCTGTGACACACATATATTTAACTCAGGTGCTATCCATTTCTTCTGATCATCCTTTAGATGGTTCTACACCTTCATTTGAGTCCAGCTTTGATTATACTGATTGGACTGGATTAGGAAAGCCACACACCTGTCTATATAAGACCTTACAGCTCACTTTGCATGTCAGAGCAAATGAGAATCATGACGTCAAAGGAACTGCCTGAAGAGCTCAGAGACAGAATTGTGGCAAGGCACAGATCTGGCCAAGGTTACAAAAAAATTTCTGCTGCACTTAAGGTTCCTAAGAGCACATTGGCCTCCATAATCCTTAAAAGGAAGACGTTTGGGACGACCAGAACCCTTCCTAGAGCTGGCCGTCCGGCCAAACTGAGCTATCGGGGGAGAAGAGCCTTGGTGAGAGAGGTAAAGAATAACCCAAAGATCACTGTGGCTGAGCTCCAGAGATGCAATCAGGAGATGGGAGAAAGTTGTAGAAAGTCAACCATCACTGCAGCCCTCCACCAGTCGGGGCTTTATGGCAAAGTGGCCCAACGGAAGCCTCTCCTCAGTGCAAGACACATGAAAACCCGCATAGAGTTTGCTAAAAAAACACCTGAAGGACTCCAAGATGGTGAGAAGTAAGATTCTCTGGTCTGATGAGACCAAGATAGAACTTTTTTGCCTTTATTCTAAGTGGTATGTGTGGAGAAAACCAGGCACTGCTCATCACCTGTCCAATACAGTCCCAACAGTGAAGCATGGTGGTGGCAGCATGACGACTGGTTGCAATCGAGGGAAAGATGAATGTGGCCAAATACAGGGATATCCTGGACGAAAACCTTCTCCAGAGTGCTCAGGACCTCAGACTGGGCCGAAGGTTTACCTTCCAACAAGACAATGACCCTAAGCACACAGCTAAAATAACGAAGGAGTGGCTTCACAACAACTCCATGACTGTTCTTAAAATGCACAGCCAGAGCCCTGACTTAAACCCAATTGAGCATCTCTGGAGAGACCTAAAAATGGCTGTCCACCAACGTTCACCACCCAACCTGACAGAACTGGAGAGGATCTGCAAGGAGGAATGGCAGAGGATCCCCAAATCCAGGTGTGAAAAACTTGTTGCATCTTTCCCAAAAAGACTCATGGCTGTATTAGATCAAAAGGGTGCTTCTACAAAATACTGAGCAAAGGGTCTGAATACTTAGGACCATGTGATATTTCAGTTTTTCTTTTTTAATAAATCTGCAAAAATGTCAACAATTCTGTGTTTTTCTGTCAATATGGGGTGCTGTGTGTACATTGAGGAAAAAAAATGAACGTAAATGATTTTAGCAAATGGCTGCAATATAACAAAGAGTGAAAAATTTAAGGGGGTCTGAATACTTTCCGTCCCCACTGTATTCCACCAAATCTGTATACCAATTTTGGGTCTCTGGAAAAAAATATTTGTTAACCGCAGTATCCTCCCTCATTTTTCTATGGTCTGATTTATACAACTATAGAGGTGGTCATGGCTTTTAACATTGTATATGTCTTGTATATGTGTTTTACATGTAGTTTTTTTCACTTTATTTGATATAATACATTTTTCTATTTTGATATGTACGGTAGACCTATTCACTAATTTTGGAGACAGTTGATCTATATCAGGTTTTTTTATTTCTGAGTTACACATATATGATTTTTGCTGAGAGCTCCCGCCCCAATCCTCTTTCCTCTTTCCACCCTGTTGTGAGGATATTAGTATTTTACATTTATACTGGGCATTACCTTGAGGGTTCTTTATTTATTTTTTTATTTTTTTTAATTCAGTACACTACACAAAATATCAGTCTCGTCTTAACTGATTCTGTTCCAGTGGGAATGTCAGCTCCACTGTAATATTTCTTTTTTAAACAATCCATAGTAACAAAGCCCTGTCCCATGTCCCTAGCACTACCTTCACTGTTCATGGACTTCATGACACAGTCCCTGCTAGTAACCTGATTACATTTTGGTGTCACTTTTTCAACCTTCCACTGTTTCAACTGCTGCACTCTCCTGCTTCAGTTTCCAATGTACCACCTTCACAGTCAACAGCGCTGCTGACACAATCCCAGGCACCTAAACTGTATAAGAAAATCCCCAAAAAACCTACTTAAATTTTAGCAGGCCCATTACCTTTGACAAAGCTTTATATACTGTACTCCTCCTCTATAAAACACTGTGTGAAGAGCTTGGCTAACATGCTGCTACTCCTATTATGCTCTATAATTATTCAGTTTTCTAGATGGCTACATTATAGGGCACATGTATTTACCCTTGTCATTCACCTATATGGTTATGACCATATATTTTAGTGATTATGTTGGTAATCCTGTAAAGATCAGTAACCGCAATTTGTAGGTTAAAAGAAATTGTTTTCCCACTGTCACACTATGTACTTTTCTCCTGCACATATTGCTTTCTGTTATATCTTTCGATTTCTGTACTGCATATATTTCCAATTGTCATACCATCAACACTTCGTACCTGCACCTATGTCCCACTGTCATACCCTCAACATCTCATTCCTGTGCATAATGCCTGCAGTCACAGCTTCCATATTCCTCTCCTGCACATACTGCCCACTGTCATATGTCTTGACTCCTATATTGCATATACTGCCCATTGTCATACCCCCCACACTTCATTCCTGCGCATACTGCCCTCTGTCACACCTCTTCTCTCCTCTACTGTATATACACTGTATATACTGCCCATTTTAATACCTTCTGCACTCCTGTCCTGCACATACTGCCCACTGTCTTACCCTCCACATCTCACGCTGCATATTCCACCCACAGTCATACCAGCAGTTCTCATGTTCTTCTCCTTTACCCTCTTCACTCATCTTCTGCACTTACCCCCCCCCCCCATAATACCCTCTGCACCTCTCTCCTGCACATACTGTATGCTGCTATACACTGTGCACTCTTCTTCTACACATATTGCCCCCTGGCATACACTCTGCACTCCTCTTCTGCATTTATTGCTTACCTGTAACACAGTTCACTTCCTAATTCTGTACATAGTGCCTGCTATCATACCCTCCACTCTACTCTCCTGCAGGCACTGTCTGCTGTCATACCTTCTGCACTGCTACACCTGCTGCCCCCATTTTGTGTTCTGTACTTCTCTCCTGTACATACTCCTGGCTGTCTTACCCTCCACACAACTCCTGCATATTTTGCCCTCTGTCATACTCTCCACACACCTCTCCTGCACATTCTGCTATTTTTATACCCTCCTCACTTCTCACCCTCTGCATCCCCTACCTATACATATTGCCTGATGTCATACCCTACACACTTCTGTCTTGCACAAGCTGTCCACTGTCTTACCCTCTGCACTCTTCTCCTGCACATGCAGTATTTTTCCCATAATAACTTCTGTACTCTTATATTGCACATAATTACCCTCATAATACCCCTTGTACTTTTCTCCTGCATATAGTGTTTGCTGACATGCACTTCACACTCTCCTCCTGCACCCTGATGTAGCACTACCCCCATGAGGGCCGCTAGTTGAATCGGTTCCCCACTGGATGCCAGACCCTGCAAGTCCTCTGCCACCTCTGACACCCTGGGTTCAGACATTTTTTCAATGACAAAGATAATGAAAGACACTGTTAGGTACCTGGTAGGTGAGCCTGACTGTAGGAGAAGACCCCTCATACAACGCTGGTTCAGGAGCCACTGGAGTGGGGACAGTGGTCTCCTGAGCACAGTGGGGTAGGAGTGCCTGTTGGAGTGAAGTCTCTGATGAGAGGTAGAGATCCCTCCTGGGATAGCCGGACTGCAGGTGAGAGGAGACTGGAACAGAAGCAGGCTGACACACTGGATGGTGGAACTTGCAGGTGAGAGGATACTGGAACAGCAGCAGACTGATACACTGGAAGTGAGGAAGTCACTAGGCTGAAGCTGATGGTGCAACAGCAAACAGGTAGGCAGGCACAAGCAGAGTCAAACAGTCCGGGTTGGCAGGTAACTGGCACACAGGTAATAACAGCAGGCAAAGGCAGGGTCGGTGAGCAGGCAGAGGTCGGCAACGGTAGCAGATTCAGACAGCAGAAGAGTCAGGCAGGCCGGGTCGGGATTGGAGCAGGTCGGATGGTCAAACAAGCCGGGTCAATCAGGTAACAAGCAATCAGGATTCAGGTTTCAGGCAGAGTCACAGAGCTGAGACGAAGCAGCACTGTTCCCCTGGAACAGGGGAACTTTTATGTGCTGGTTGGCGCCAAACCGGCGCTAACGCGAGCGCGCGCGCCCGTGCTCGTGCACGCTCCCGCGCCGTGCTCCCGCGCGTGCCCGAGCGCCGCGCCGACGCACGGCAACAGTGGCAGCTTGGCGCTGTGTCTGAACAGGGACGCGCCGGCTCCTAGACGCCTGCAAGCGCCCTGATCTGGTGCTGGTGGATCCCTGACATTGCCCCCCCCCCAAGGGGCAGCCTCCGGATGCCCAACAACCTCTTCTTCTCAGGGTGAGTAGAAAAATAGGTGCGTACTAAACGCCTAGCATGCACATTACTGTCCGGTTCCCACGAGTTACTTTCTGGGCCATAACCTTTCCATTTGATTAAAAATTGGTTTTGCCCTTGCCTTCTTCTACAATCAAGGATAGCCTCAACCTCAAATTCCTCGCTGCCATTAACTACCACAGGTTCAGGAGGTCTTGACCCTCTATCAGGAAAGGGATCAGGTATAGCAGGTTTGAGCAGAGATACATGGAAAACCGGATGAATTCTCAATGAATCAGGTAAAGTCAGTTCATAAGACACTTCATTGATCTTCCTTCTAACTGGAAAGGGTCCCATAAATCTGGGTGCCAACTTCTTAGAAGGACATGCTAACTTGATATTAATGGTAGAAAGCCATACCTGATCACCGATTTGTAAGTTCAGCTCCCCCCTTCTTTTTCGGTCGAAGATCTTCTTACCATCTGCCTGGGCCTTGGACACTGTTTCCTGCAACAACCGGCTGTTGTGACTGAGGAACTCCATTGTATTTTGTACTGCTGGAACCAAAGACTCTGAAAGGAAATCAGGTAAAAAGGTTAGGTGAAAGCCGTAATTGGCGAAAAAAGGGGATTGACCGGTGGCAGAATGTTTGGCATTATTGTAAGCAAATTCTGCTAAGGGTAGTAGGGATACCCAATCGTCTTGTGTGAATGATGTGAAGCATCTGATGTATTGTTCCAGGGTCTGATTAGTCCTTTCTGTCTGACCGTTCGTTTGAGGATGATAGGCCGAGGACAAGGCCAATTCAATCTTTAGGGTTTCACACAGGGATCTCCAGAAACGTGAAGTGAATTGAACCCCTCTATCAGAAACTATGTTTACAGGTACTCCGTGGAGTCTGATGATTTCCTTGATAAATATGCGGGCAGTCTCGGTGGCGGACGGGGTTCCCTTTAAAGGTAGGAAATGAGCCATTTTGGTTAGACGATCCACAACTACAAAGATAACTGAGCATCCTTCGGAACATGGAAGTTCCACAATAAAGTCCATAGAAATCATTTTCCATGGTCTGTCGGGTACAGGCAATGGTTTCAATAGGCCCCAAGCTCGATTCCTGGATGACTTATTCTGGATGCAGATGGGACAGGAACTAACATACTTTTCACAAAAGTCCTTCAGGTTGGGCCACCAGAAAGTACGCTGCACTAGTTCCAGGGTCTTGCGGACTCCGAAGTGGCCTGCCAAAGGATGGTCGTGGAGAAGTGTTAAAACCTTGACCCGGACGTCTTCAGGAACAAAAATTTGGCTTCCCTTCCAGAACAAGCCATCTCTACTTACTAAAGAAATTCCCGTTGGTCTGGCTGTTTCAGAGGATGCTTCCTTAATCAGGGAAAGTAAATCTGTTTGCAGCAGTAAAAAACTGTTTGCAGGTAAGATGGTGTCAGGAGTAGATAAGTCCTTGGGGTTGTCATGCATACGTGATAATGCATCCGGTTTAACATTTTTAGAGCCTGGACGGTATGTGATATGGAAGGAGAAACGTGAAAAAAACAGAGCCCAGCGGGCTTGACGAGGCCTCAGTCGTTTGGCAGATCGCAGGTACTCTAGATTTTTATGGTCAGTATAGATTAGTACTGGATGCATAACCCCCTCCAACAGGTACCTCCATTCTTCTAGAGCAGTTTTAATAGCAAGAAGCTCTCGGTCACCGACGTCATAATTCTTCTCCGCAGGGGAGAGTTTACGGGAAAAAAACCCTACAGGATGCATTATCTCCTTGCTACCTTTGCGCTGTGAAAGAATCGCACCTACCGCAATCTCAGAGGCATCAACCTCTAAAATAAACGGTAAGGATGGTTCCGGGTGGCTGAGGATAGGTGCTGAAGTGAACAGTCTCTTGAGATTCTCGAAAGCGTCTTGGGCAAGTTGGTTCCAGGAGAAACGGATATTTTGTTTGGTTAACTGTGTGATAGGTGCAATTATGGCTGAGAACCCTTTGATGAACTTTCTGTAGAAGTTCGCAAACCCCACAAACCGCTGAACACCCTTCTTGTCCAAGGGGACCGGCCAGTCCAGAACAGCGGAAACCTTTTGTGGGTCCATCTTGATGCCTGTTGCAGAGATGATTAACCCCAGGAATTGGATGCTCTGTTGTTCAAACTCACATTTCTCCGCTTTTGCGTACAGACTGTGTAAGCGGAGACGACCCAACACCCTGCGGACATGTTCCTGATGCAATTCACGGGATTCTGAAAAAATCAATATATCGTCCAAGTATGCAATTACAAAAACATCTAGAAAGTCCCTGAGGACGTCGTTAATCAGGTGTTGGAAGGTTGCAGGGGCGTTGCAAAGTCCAAAGGGCATGACCAGGTATTCATAATGCCCGAATCGGGTTCGGAATGCTGTCTTCCACTCATGTCCAGCCCGGATACGGATTAAATTATAAGCCCCTCTCAGGTCAAGTTTGGTGAAAATGACGGCAGTCCTTAATTTTTGGAAAAGTTCAGGTATCAAAGGTAAAGGATACCGGTTTTTGACCGTGATCTTGTTTAGTTCACGATAGTCGATGCACGGCCGGAGAGACTTGTCCTTTTTGGTGACGAAGAATATTCCGGCGCCAGCTGGAGAGGTAGAATGGCGTATAAAACCTTTGGCCAGGTTCTCATCTATATATGTCTTTAACACTTCCTGTTCTTTCTCAGACAATGGGAAAATGCGTCCAAATGGTATTTCGGATCCTGGCAGTAGTTCGATGGGACAATCGTATGGGCGATGAGGTGGAAGAGAGTCTGCCCCTTTTTTACTAAAAACATCAAGGAATTCATGATATTGTTTGGGTATGACCTGGCAAAGTTTCTGGTCGGTGTCTAAACAAAGTAGGGTGGAAGAGGAATCCGAATCCTTCTTAAAACAATGTTCAAGACAGTAAGAGGATGAGAATTTCACTTCTCCAGATGTCCACTGAATGTAAGGGTTGTGGGCCTGCAGCCAAGGGATACCCAGGATGATGGGAAACATGGGAGAGGAGATGACATCAAGAACCAGCAGTTCCTTGTGTTGGGAGGAAGTAGAAGCAGGCAGAGGCAGGGTTTCCTGGGTTACTTGTCCCGATCTGATGCGGGATCCATCCGCTAGAAATACGGCAAGTCCATGGGTCTTGGCTCGTAATGGAATGTTGTGTTGGCTGGTAAAGTTTGAATCAATAAAGCAACTGCATGCTCCGGAATCAATGATGGCGTTGGTCGTTATAGTCCCTTCTTGCAGCTGTAAAGACAGAGGAATGGCAATGTGGGTAGAGTTCGCAGATAGGGCAGAGAGACTGGTAAACACAACAGACGGGCACTTACTTAACTTGACAGGGCAGTTCAGTACATAGTGTCCAGTCCCACCGCAGTAGAGGCACAGATTGAGCTGTCGGCGTCGGGCCCGTTCTTCAGGCGATAATGCAGGTCGCATCAGGCCCAATTGCATTGGTTCCGCGGAGTCAGATGAGACATTAGCTGAATTAGGACTGGGTGAAGGTGCATAGCGGGTTGCTGGAAGTGGTGCTCTGGTTGTCATCCAAATCGGACGGGATTGAAGAGCAGATCGTTCAGATCGACGTTCCCGGATACGTCGGTCGATTTGGATAGTCAAGTTAATCAAGGCCTCCAGAGTGTTTGGTACACCCACTCGGGCAAGTTCATCTTTTAAACCCTCAGATAGGCCCAAGCGGAACTGGTGACGCAGGGCCGCGTCATTCCACTGAGTGTCCGCACTCCAACGTCTAAAGTCCATGATATAGTCTTCCGCAGGTCTGCGGCCTTGCTGGAGTGTGAACAGAGCAGATTCAGCTGTGGCAGTCTGTTGGGGGTCTTCATATATCTGTGCCATGGCTTCAAAGAAGGAAGATAAGGACTGGGTCAATGCTGAGTCCCCCTCAAGTAGACGATGGGCCCAGGTCTGGGGTTCCCCTTGTAGGAGGGAGATCACGAATCCCACTTTAGTGGCCTCCAGTGAGAAAGTTCGGGGCTGTAATGCGAAAAAGAGCTTGCATGCGTTGCGAAAGGCCCGGAACTTGGCCCGGTCTCCAGAGAATCTATCAGGAGTGGGTACCTTTGGTTCAGGTGGGAGCATTACTACGGAAGGACCCGGAACCGACTGTGCCGGGGTTGCAGCTGAGGAGGCGGCCAAGGGGTTAGGCCCTGCAAGGTGCTGGACTTGTCCCTCCAATCTGTTGTAGTTGTCCTGGAGGGATTGTACGGCTTGGGTAAGAGCCGCAAGGTGAGTGCATATCTCCTTCAATGGAGAGGAATCTCCTGCAGGCTCAGTCATGGCTGCTTCGTACTGTTAGGTACCTGGTAGGTGAGCCTGACTGTAGGAGAAGACCTCTCATACAACGCTGGTTCAGGAGCCACTGGAGTGGGGACAGTGGTCTCCTGAGCGCAGTGGGGTAGGAGTGCCTGTTGGAGTGAAGTCTCTGATGAGAGGTAGAGATCCCTCCTGGGATAGCCGGACTGCAGGTGAGAGGAGACTGGAACAGAAGCAGGCTGACACACTGGATGGTGGAACTTGCAGGTGAGAGGATACTGGAACAGCAGCAGACTGATACACTGGAAGTGAGGAAGTCACTAGGCTGAAGCTGATGGTGCAACAGCAAACAGGTAGGCAGGCACAAGCAGAGTCAAACAGTCCAGGTTGGCAGGTAACTGGCACACAGGTAATAACAGCAGGCAAAGGCAGGGTCGGTGAGCAGGCAGAGGTCGGCAACGGTAGCAGATTCAGACAGCAGAAGAGTCAGGCAGGCCGGGTCGGGATTGGAGCAGGTCGGATTGTCAAACAAGCCGGGTCAATCAGGTAACAAGCAATCAGGATTCAGGTTTCAGGCAGAGTCACAGAGCTGAGACGAAGCAGCACTGTTCCCCTGGAACAGGGGAACTTTTATGTGCTGGTTGGCGCCAAACCGGCGCTAACGCGAGCGCGCGCGCGCCCGTGCTCGTGCACGCTCCCGCGCCGTGCTCCCGCGCGTGCCCGAGCCCCGCGCCGACGCACGGCAACAGTGGCAGCTTGGCGCTGTTTCTGAACAGGGACGCGCCGGCTCCTAGACGCCTGCAAGCGCCCTGATCTGGTGCTGGTGGATCCCTGACAGACACACTCAAATCTGATAAACCAATTAAGCTTTGTTTACTGAAGTCCTAAAGGCAATAAGGGTAAATGTCATGAACTTGTATCATGCAACAGTATCTTAGAAGAGCACCTCTGAAGGTAGGGGCAATAATGGCAACAAACAATTTCTGATGGCAGAAAAAAAGGAACAAATAGATACAGTCAAACCCCTGCTTTGAAATAGGAAACCAATGCGAACAGGCCAGAGAAGGGCAGGGGAATGACCTTTGACAGTGTCAGACCACTCCCTCCTGTATAAACAATTTAACTTGCAAACTTTAACCTGCTCTTTTAAGGAGTAGAGTCCTAGGTAAACAAGGCCTTTTTGGCACGGAAATGTAAATCTCTTGCAGAGAGGAGGGAGGTGAGATGTAGTTCCTTTAAAGAAGTGGAGTCCTTAGGTCTTCAACTAGCACTTTATTTGTTTTAAGTTAGAGGTTGTTCTGTGCACAGATTAATTCAAAGCAGCTCAAACTGGTGTATTTTAGCAAGCACCGTGTGAAGAGTATACCTGGGTTATTCTGACACAAGATGAACGCTGTAACTGCTGGGCTAGGTGTAAAATGACACAAAGTGTTTCAGATGTAGGCAGTGATAGAAGCAATGCTCTCTGCTTGCAGTGTCTATCAGGAGAAGATGGGCAAGTGCCCTCTCATCGATCCCTGGGACTAGTGGTGTTAGCAACAAGATGTAGATCTTTACAGTGACTCCTCCAGGGTCCTGGCTCAGGGGATGGCATCTGACCTTGCATTGCACCGCGCCGTGACCCAGCTGGATCTAATGTGTGTGTTGAGCAGGAGTGGCCTCCAGGCTGCCGCTGATCAACCAGATGATGCTGGCACTGGATGCCCCTCGAACACACAGGGGATGACTCTTCCTTGCACAGGCCGCAATCTGGCCACAGCACCCTCAGACACAGAGTCCTTGCTTGCAGATCCAGGCCGGGGTCCCAAGAGAGTGATCTAGGCCGAGCACAGCCTTTTTATAAGCTCTCCCAGCAGTCTGTTCTTCTCTCCCAGCCGTCTGGTAGTTCAAGACAGTCTAGCTAGACTAGCTAGACTGCAGGAACCAAGATGCTTTGCTTTGCATTTGGAGCTCAGTCACTCCATATTCAGGAAGTGACAGCGCAGAGTCCAGGCTAAACACTAGGAGGAAAACAGCTCCACAACAGTAAGGCTGCAGAATGTCTCCTGACTGCAGGTAAAGATAGCCAGCTCCTAGCTACACTGACATACTCTTTGCACTCCTCTCCTGCACACATTGCCCACCCATCATACAATCTACTGTCCACTTCTGTACATACTGCCCCTGTCACACCCTCTGCACTACTCTCTTGCACATACTGTCTGCTGTCATATTATTTGCATTCCTGCGTCACATACTACCCTCTGTGTAACCCTCAACAATTCACTCTTGTACATACTGCCGCCTATTGTACCCTCCACACTTCTTTCCTTAGCATATTGCTCTCTGTCATACCCTATGACTCCTCTCCTGCAAATAATGCCCTCTTCTATACCCTATGTTCTCCTCTCCTCAACATACTTCCCCCAGTTATACTCTCCACACTCTTCTCCTGTACATACTACTCTCTGTCATACCCTCTGCTCTCCTCTGCTGTACAACTTACCTGATAGCATACCCTCCACACTCCTCTCCTGTATTTACTGCCCGCTGTCATACTCTTTAGATTCCTCTTCTGCACATACTACTGATGTTATACCCTCTGTATACCTCTCCAGCACATACTACCTGCTGTCAAACCTTGCACACTTCTCTCCCGCACATACTGCCATACCCTCCACACTCCTATCCTATATATACTGCCCATGGTCATGCCCTCTACACTTTTCTCCTGCACATACTATCTGCTGGCATACCCTCCATACACACCTCTCCTGCACATACTGCCTGATATTATACCCTGCACACTCCGCTTCTGTACACACTGTAATAGAAATATTGATATTAACATTATTGTGGACTTTTGATAGGGGTCAGTTTTAAAGTAATTCTAGGGACTGGACAATATGAGTACAGACAATTTAACTAGCCCTGGAGTTGTGTGTGGGGGTTGGTTTTTCTCCCATCAAAAGGCTCAATTGAAGTGATGGGGGAAGGAAGGCAGCTGGGGCTGTCTGTCTTGTTATGGCAGGTGATGACCTCAGTTGACCAAAATTAAGTGTACTCTCTTTTCATTGACCCCCCCCCACCCTTGAGTGAATGTGGCAATGTCTTAGGATATGTGAGGGGGGGGTGTTTCTACCTGGAATGGGAGGTGGGCTTTGGAAGTGTATATATTAGAACATAGACGACTGGCCTCTCTCTCTTAGCTCTGTGTGGCTTCCTGAAAGCATGGTATCGTAAGGTCTGTCTGTGTATTGTATCCTCATTACTGTGTGTTGTTTTATGTAACTTCTTCTGTCCTAATTTTTTCCTAATATACTTTTAGCTTTTGTATGTCCATTGTAGCAATATTCTGTTTGTATTACTTACTTGGTATTTTCGAAAACATCTTTGTTTTTAAGGTTTTGCCATCTACCTTATAGTAGGTAATATATGAATTAATACAAGTTTCATTTATGTACAATTGTAAGTTTATATAAATTTGATTGTTATTCTTTTCGCATAGTTAGCATTCATTTTAATTCTATCCATAATAGCTGCAACCGCATTGGCTGATTCTTATATAGACAAAAGGTTTTGATCACTTATTTTATGTATCATTAATCATTTAAGTGAGCTACGAACATTGCCATAACAGATGGTGCCTCCTTGTATGAGGGAGTTTAATGTTTGGGTGAATGTTATTTCTTGTATGGAAGACAGAGCTGGTCTATACCAGTGGCGGCTGGTGCCAAAAAAATTTGGGGGGGCACAAACAAACCCCTCCAGGTCTGCACTCAGCTCGTGTAAGTATTAGGGGTGTGCTGGGGAGGCTCCTACACACAGAAGGTTTTTTATTCTGATGCATAGAATGCATTAAGATAAAAAAACTTTTGCCTTTACAACTCCTTTAAGGGCTCATGAACACTTCATCTCAAAGAAGCAGCTCCCACAGGCTTTTTTAGGAGTTTACAGGAATATGCTCTTATGCCGTGTACAGACGAGCGGAATGCCCGTCAGAAAAAGTCCGATGGGAGCTTTTCATCTTATATTCCGACCGTGTGTATGCCCCATCAGACTTTTTCCGTCAAAAATTCAGACGGACTTAGATAGAGAACATGTTCTAAATTTTTCCAACGGAAATAATTACTATCAGGAATAATAGGAATATCGTCTGTATGCTGTTCCGACGTACCAAAAACAATGCATGCTCTGAAGAAAGTACGAGACGGAATCTATTGGCTACTGGCTATTGAACTTCCTTTTTCCTGTCCGGACGTTACCTCATTCTGGACGGTCGGACTTTGGTGTGAACGTGTGTATGTAAGACAGCTTCAGCCCAATTCTGTCGGAACTCCGTCGGAAAAACCTTCAGAGTTTATTCCGACGGCTAAACCGATCGTGTATACAGGGCATTCGTTTCGGTTCACACTGGGGCAACTTTGGGGCAACTTGTCAGATGACTTAGTTGCTTGACAAGTCACGCTTCATTCAGTGCAATGGAACCATTTTAATCGGATTGACTCAAGTCACTTCAACTTAGAAAAAGGTTCCTGTACTACTCGGGGGTGACTTTGGAGCGGCTTGCATGTAGTACCGATTCCCCCTGCAGAGCAGCCAGAGTGAGAAAGCCAGCAGCACTGAAGGGGGATCCACATGAGTCACAAGGCAGGTTTTTTTTAACAGCAAGATCCTTATTACATGTGAATGCAGCATACCCGATTGGCTTCTATCCAGTTTGAGTGGTGCTTTAAAAGGACTTACAAGAGGCTCATACCAAGTCAAATGCAAGTGTCTATACTATTTGCATTTCTTGTTAGATTTAATGAAAAAAAAGTTTTTCTTTGCATCAGCTTTAAGCTGTTGTATATTAATGCACTAAAAAAAAGTATTGTACAATACCTTGAGTGTAATAATAACACCTATTGCTCAGAAAATCCATAATTATATGAAAGCATGGGGTAAATGACTAAACTGGCAGCACTTTCAGGATGTGTGGACACTTTTGCCAGCTCTGTGGACACAGATTAAATCCAATCATTCTTATACAACACATTGTACTAGTGTCTGGGGAACCCACAACACCCAGGGGTGAAACTAGCACAAGCTTGGTTACAATGAGCTTCACAGCATCAGGATCAAGCAGGAGTTTAGAGAAAGCATTTGATGCATTGATAGGCTAGTGAATGTTTAACAAGCCCTTGTCAACAAACTTTCAGTGCCCGTACAGTTATGGTTGATAACACCGTGTTGCATTGAGACAACCTATTCATTTTGTGCACAAATAAAAAAAACCCTGTGCTGAGTGTAATTCCGCGTACACACGAGCGGACTTTCCGGCATACTTGGTCCGACGTTCTTCATGCCGGACTTTCTGGCGGACTACCCCTGGACTTTTTGAACGGACGGACTTGCCTACACACGACTGGACTTTCCGGCAGGCTGGGTCCGCCCGTCTTTCGCCGGAGTTACGGTGGACTTTCAGAATAAACGGACTTGCCCACACACGGACAAGTCCGTTCATTTTGAACGTGACTCAGGTACGACGGGACTAGAAAAGGAAGTCAATCTCGCCGCTTTTATCGTGGGGCATCCCAGGCCCTTAGGTCTGGCATGGATCTTAAGGGGAACCCCCTACGCCAAAAAATCGGCGTGGGGTCTCCCCAAAATCCATATCAGACCCCGATCCGAGCCCGCAGCCCGACCGGTCAGGAAGGGGGGTGGGGATGAGCGAGCGCCCCCCCCTCCTGAACCGTACCAGGCCGCATGCCCTTAACATGGGGGGGTGGGTGCTTTGGGGGAGGGGGGTGTTGATGAGGACAAGGGCCTCTTCCCGACAACCCTGGCCGTTGGTTGTCGGGGTCTGCGGGCAGGGGGCTTATCGGAATCCGGGAGCCCCCTATAATAAGAGGGCCCCCAGATCCCGGCCCTCCACCCTATGTGAATGAGTATGGGGTACATGGTACCCCTACCCATTCACCTAGGGAAAAAGTGTCAATAATAAAACACACTACACAGGTTTTTGAAGTAATTTATTAGACAGCTCTGGGGTCTTCTTCCGGTTTCGGGGGTCCCTCCAGTTCCTCTTCTCCCGGCGTCCAGTTTGTTCTTCTCCGCTCTCTCTGTCCTCTTCTCCCGGTGTTCCAGTTCTTCAGCCGGCTCCTTCGCTGTCTTCATGCCGCTCTCTTGTCAGCGGAGGTCCCGACTTCTGGTCTTGGGCTTCTGGGCTTCTTCTCTTCTTCCCATGTTGACACGACGGTCTCTCCGGCTGGAATGGTCTCTGAGAGCTCCGATGTGACATATATAGGCGGAGACCCCGCCCCCTTTTGTCGTCACAGTCCCTGGGCATGCTGGGACTGTGACGGCATAAGGGGACATAGTCACCATACCCGGTTACCTCGCCTCCTAAAATGTCACAGTCCCAGCATGCCCAAGGACTGTGAAGGCATAAGGGGGCGGGGTCTCTGCCTATATAAGTCACATCGGAGCTCTCAAAGACCATTCCAGCTGGAGAGACCATCGTGTCAACATGGGAAGAAGAGAAGAAGCCCAGAAACCCAAGGCCAGAAGTCCGGACCTCCGCTGGCAAGGTATGCCGGAAAGTCCGACCGTGTGTACGCGTGTGTACGCGGCATAAAAATACCAAATAGCAGCACACTACAATGTGAGGATATTTAAATGGAAATACATATACACTTATTACTTCTAGTGTTATAGCATCAAAGATGCCAAATACACAAAAGCAAACGTGAATTCATCAAAATGTAAAACAGTGTGCCAATAAATGCTTGTAAATAACCAAGTCCTGAGCTTTCTTCAATTATTCCTCTGTGAGAATATACAGGTCAGCATGGGTGCACCACTGCAAACTTCAACTTGTGTGATATTTCACAACCCCAGTGCTCCACTGACTCTTATGCCCCGTACACGCGGTCAGATTTTCCGAAGGACAATGTCCGATCGGAGCGTGTTGTCGGAAATTCCGACCGTGTGTGGGCTCCATCGGACATTTTCCATCGGATTTTCCGACACACAAAGTTGGACAGCAGGAGATAAAATTTTCCGACAACAAAATCCGATCGCGTCAATTCCGACCGTGTGTGGCCTGTTCCGACGCACAAAGTGCCACGCATGCTCAGAAGAAATTCCGACACGGGACTGCTCGTTCTGGTAAACTTAGTGTTCGCAATGGATACAGCACTTTCGTCACGCTGCAATGTTCAAAATGGTTTAATACAGCGCACTCTCTTCTTCTTTATAATGTGACAAGAATTAAGTAGTTTTGATGCTCATATTCACACACACTTCTCAGAAACTTCTTTCGTTACTATTTATCGGGATTCCCTCAATATATTTTGATTTCTCACATCTGACAACATATTTTTTTTTTTTTTTTACTTTAATGTAGATTCTTTTTTTGTGTTTCTCTTTTTTAATTTTGTTTTTTGGTGATTTTGATTAGTACTCCCGAAAATGTTTGTGTGTTTTTTGTGACAAGTTCCCACAACACCATTGATATGTTGTTCTATTTAATCTGTAGGAGATTGTTTGGTGTTGTTGTCCCTTGTTAATTTCACATTGTACTTTAGAAATGTACCTGAATACTCACCAACAAACTGTCCTTTTTGGATGAAAACACACACAGGAGAGTAGAATTTACCTAAAAACATTTTATTAAGGGGTCACAACTATAAACAATGAGGGAGGCAACGCTGGAGAAAGTGCAGAAGTGGGCAAAGCCTTGGACCCCCAGGGCAGACATCAATTATTTAAAAGCAAAATTGGTGGCCTGAGGAGTCCTTATCTAAGGGAGGGCAGTCTGGTCCAGAAGTCCCAGAGATCCGGAAAGCAGCAGATGACATCTATGTCCCCAGGCTGTGGTCATACGAGAGACTGCAGCTTTTGTCAGACCAGACTGAACCCAGGGTCATCACTCTTTGGTCTTCCTTCCACGCTTCCTTCCAGCCTTTGGCTGTGGTGGTGGAGTTTTGGCAGCAGGAGGAGGAGGAGGATCGTCGATCTCAATGACATCCGTCTTGTGTGTCAGTTCCCCACTCTCCCCCTTACGTAGGACTTTATAAATCAGGTCCTCAGAGATCTTGCGTTGGCCCTCCTGCATGCTCTGCAATTTGGTGGCAGCCATGCAGGCAAAGGCCTCTTCAGGACTGGGGAAGGCTCTGAGGGACGCCGAAGCCTCCTGGATCAGCCTGTATGCTGAATCCTGCACAGGACTGGGAGTCATCTTCCTGGCTCGTTTATGTGGCAGGCGGAGGGGAGGAACCTGAGACTCAGTCAGGCTGCGACTTGTCCCAGGCTTCTCTTGGCTGCCACTTAGCCCCGCCTCCTCCTGGCTGCCACTAATCCCCGCCTCCTCCTGGCTGACACTAATCCCCGCCTCCTCCTGACTGCCACATTCCACAGCCTCCTCCTGGCTGAGATCTTCCTGTGTATGAAAAAGGGACATAGTTTTAGTATTGTTTTCATCAATCAGACACAATTTTCACCTCCTGACTGCTGCAAATTGAATGTTAACAAATATAACTGACTATCATTCTGAGCTCAGCATTTTGTATTCTTGACCCAAATTTGGGTGCCCACTACTGTCTATTGATATGTAAAACACTTTTTTTAAACAGCAATTAATGATCAATAATAACATCTAGTAAACATCATTTATTTATTGCCCAGAAATCTGTAGAGGAATGCTATACCTGACTCCAGCTGGGCTCCTCCATTTCTTCCTGGCTGGAAGGCCCAGGTTGGACATCGGAAGCCTCAGCTGGTATGGAAAGAAGTGTGGAAGGAAGAGTGGAGAGAGATTCCCTGACTTCAGTGTGGTCTGACAGAAATCGCAGTCTCTCATAGTACCACAGCCTGGGGACATAAACGTCATCTGCTGCAGCTCCGGACCTCTGGGAATCTGTGACCTTCTTGCGCTCCCTCAGATATGTGCTCCTCAGGCCACCAATTTTTGCTTTTAAATAGGGGATGGTTGCTGTGGGGACCACCGGCTTCACCAACTCCAGCAGTTTCTCCAGCGCTGCCTGCCTCTTCTGTTTATGGTTATAGTGGGGGTGTCTCACCTGCCACGGAAAGGGCAGCTCCCTGTACTTGTCAATGAACAGGGGCAGGAAATTGTGGTCGTTGAACCCATCCATTTTCTCTGCAAGACACAACACAAGACAAACCCTAATGTCAGGCCAAACTCCCCTAATCTTGTTACAATATAGGCTTCCATTTCGAAGCAGTATAGGCCCAAGTTTAGATCCTACCTTCGTTAGCACGATCGGCGTCTCCGATGCTCCTTCCTCCGCTCACAGATCGTACGTAAGACGCGCGCGTTACGATTTATACACACTGCGCATGCGTATAACTCCGCCCGCCCCTGACGTTCTTTCTATTGTATTCCCCGCCCCTTTTCGTTCGGCGCAGTGGAGGAAGAGCACATGGCGGATAGACAGCAGGATCGTGCTAATTACAGCAAAGAGGAGGAGGAGGAGGAGGAAAGGCCGGAGCCTGAAACGTCCTGATCCAGAAGGAGATTAAAGGACTCAAATATGTCCTTTTGGGGAGATGTTGGAGATGGTGGACATCCTGAAGAAGGCCGACTATGATGGAAAGTATGGGCCTTACCCCAACCCCAATATACGAAAGGCCAAGATCATGGCGAAAGTGGTCAGGAGTCTGCACCGGAAATTCGGGGTACGACAATCGAAAGATCAGCTCAGGAAGCGGTGGTCGGACCTCAAATTATGAGAACATGAGCAGTACAGAAAGATCCGGAGAGTGCTGCAAAAAAGTAAGTATTTGTGCTGTGTTCCTATTCTTTTTGTGTTTATTACGTTCGTGCTGCTCCATGTGCTTTTAGGAACTGTTGTACAGTTTAAAATGTCAACTTTCATGTTCATGGGCACATTATTCGTTCGGATCACACACTTTTATTTCGGACGATAAAATACCATTATTTAGGCCATATGCATTTGGCCACCATTTTGACGCCCTATACTTGTCTTCAAAGAATTGGGTTGTGTAGATGGCTTTGTTAATAGAATGAAATGCAAACTAGATTCTGTGTAAGGAGAGGACACTCAGCAGCTGTTTTCACATCTGGACACTGGAGCACTAGTGTGGGGCCCCAGAACACCATTTTTATTAGGGGGGCCACACAGGTGCTCCAGTGTATACTATAGGGGGGGCTACATCTGTGAAGCTTGTACCAAACAGGTAAAGTATTGCAGCTTGACAAAAGACACTAAAAAAGCTACATGTTGGAACTCAAAATAACTAAAATAGATCATTGTACCCCACTTCCAAGCAATGTTTCATCTTTATAGTTCTGACATTAAATATCTGTGTGCTAATTATACCATTTTTGTTTTACATAGGGGAGAAAAGACTCGGAGGACACCCCTCATCCGAGGAGACCAGAGCCCCCCCCCCTCTGGAAGAAGGGGAAATCCCCCCAACACAAGCTGAGCAGGAGGATGAAGATGTGGTGGAACTAGTCATCACAACAGGTGAGTGTCTGCGACCACAGGCTCAGATAAGAGATGGATGGCGGCATTTTTTTTAGACCTAATTTATTTTGGGGTTCCTCTCTTTTTAGGTGATCGTGATGTTGTGGATGAAGATCCTTTCACATCCGAAAGTGCTCAGATCCTGATTGGGGAGATCATGGGGTGTAATTTACAATTGGAAAACATCAAGCAAAACATCAATGATGTTATTCCAAAATATAAAAACATCATTGATATTTTGGGGCGAGTTTAAAACCCCTCCAAATTACATAGTTACATAGTTACATAGTAGGTGAGGTTGAAAAAAGACACAAGTCCATCAAGTCCAACCTATGTGTGTGATTATGTGTCAGTATTACATTACATATCCCTGTATATTGCGGTCATTCAGGTGATTATCTAATAGTTTCTTGAAGCTATCAATGCTCCCCGCTGAGATCACCGCCTGTGGAAGGGAATTCCACATCCTTGCCGCTCTTACAGTAAAGAACCCTCTACGTAGTTTAAGGTTAAACCTCTTTTCTTCTAATTGTAATGAGTGGCCACGAGTCTTATTAAACTCTCTTCTGCGAAAAAGTTTTATCCCTATTGTGGGGTCACCAGTACAGTATTTGTAAATTGAAATCATATCCCCTCTCAAGCGTCTCTTCTCCAGAGAGAATAAGTTCAGTGCTCGCAACCTTTCCTCATAACTAAGATCCTCCAGACCCTTTATTAGCTTTGTTGCCCTTCTTTGTACTCGCTCCATTTCCAGTACGTCCCTCCTGAGGACTGGTGCCCAGAACTGGACAGCATACTCCAGGTGCGGGCGGACCAGAGTCTTGTAGAGCGGGAGAATAATCGTTTTATCTCTGCAGTTGATCCCCCTTTTAATGCATGCCAATATTCTGTTTGCTTTATTAGCAGCAGCTTGGCATTGCATGCCATTGCTGAGCCTATCATCCACTAGGACCCCCAGGTCCTTTTCCATCCTAGATTCCCCCAGAGGTTCTCCCCCCAGTGTATAGATTGCATTCATATTTTTGACACCCAAATGCATTATTTTACATTTTTCTACATTGAACCTCATTTGCCATGTAGTCGCCCACCACATTAATATGTTCAGGTCTTTTTGCAAGATTTCCACATCCTGCGGAGAAGTTATTGCCCTGCTTAGCTTAGTATCGTCTGCAAATACAGAGATGGAACTGTTTATCCCATCCTCCAGGTCGTTTATGAACAAATTAAATAGGATTGGTCCCAGCACAGAACCCTGGGGGACCCCACTACCCACCCCTGACCATTCTGAGTACTCCCCATTTATCACCACCCTCTGAACACGCCCTTGTAGCCAGTTTTCAATCCATGTACTCACCCTATGGTCCATGCCAACGCACCTTATTTTGTACAGTAAACGTTTATGGGGAACTGTGTCAAATGCTTTTGCAAAATCCAGATACACCACGTCTTCTTTCGTCACGTCACTTTCTTCTTTTGTGTGCTACAATGTGCGAAATGTTTTTGTGATTTTTCCTAAAGCCAAATTTGGAGGATGCACACAGTGTGTCAACATGTGCTTTCTGCCATCATGGGAGATCAATGAGCGCGTTTTGGGGGTGCAACCCCTTCCTCAATAATAAAGTAGCGGTGAGGAAGGGCTTTCTCCCCCAAAACACATCCCTTGATCCCCCCTAATGGCAGATAGCACATGTTGACATTGGGAAATTGGTGTGCATCTTCCAAATTTGGCTTTTCCAGGGGTGATTTCCCCCCATCTGAACGCAATATCAAACACAGTTCCTAAATACTCATGTCTGATATTGCCTTCCAGTTCTACCAAATGTGAACTTTGTAAGATCAAGATTTGTGTCTTTCTTGTTGGTTTTACACAGGCCTGTATTCTATAAAATGCACATTTTCATGTTGGATAATGACACCACAAAAATTGGTATACAACAAACATGTTGGTTTGTCAGAAAAACCTTTGGTAAATGCACATGTGATTGTGCAGGTATTAAAAAGATTGTTCATCAAGAATGTGTGGATTATTGTCTCAATGCTACAACACTTTTGGGGTGATGTAATTGTTGTTTTATGAGAAAATGGGGGTAATTTCCCCAAGGGCAAATCCACTTTGCACTACAAGTGCAGTTTCAGTGCAGTTGCAAGTGCACTTGTAGTGAAAAGTGTCTTTGCATTTAGTAAATAACAGCCAACAGTGCTTTGTATAAGGTTACACAATCACAACATTTTCTGGACTCCACACATTTCTGTCAGGGTCAGCTCAAACAAACACAAGCAGTAAATGTCCACAAAGAAGAGCCTGGGGGGAGATGCCTGTTGAGAACTTGAGGTCCTGCAGGCTTCTCCCTGTGGCCAAATACTGCAGGATAGCGACCAACCTCTGCTCCGCACGGGGTCCGTCATCCGGAGAAAGTTCCTGAAATCATCAGGATTATTCTCACGGATCTCACAGAGCAAAGGCATATGACAGAACTGGTCACGCTGAAGCAACCGATTCTTGGTCCATGAACTCCTCCCTACCCTATTCATGGACTGGACTTGTGTCAAGGTCAGGACCCCAACACCAAGCCCCCACACAGCACGAACTCTACGAGGAGTACGCATACGAAACATGGCTAGAAAACGGTCGGCTGCTCAGAACGAAGTAACAGAACGCACTGAAGAACAGCAAGGCCTGTGAAGAGCGACCTGAAAAACAGCAACGAGCAGGCAAGATCACACAGAAAACTCTGATACGAACTAACTGCACGCACTGAAGAGCAGATACAAACCCACAAGCACAAACTGAATGGCAGAAAACGATCTGAAAGCCACAAGTCTGAAAAAGCGCGAATCGTCTCTCACCAAACTTTTACTAACACGAGATTAGCAAAAGGAGCCCAAAGGGTGCCGCGCTTGGTTCTGAACCGGCCTTTTCTAGTCTCGTCGTAAGTGGTGTACGTGACCGCGTGGTTGTCGATCGGAAATTCCGACAACTTTGTGCAACCGTGTGTAGGCAAAACAAGTTTGAGCCAACATCCGTCGGAAAAAATCTTAGGATTTTGTTGTCGGAATGTCCGAACAAAGTCCGACCGTGTGTACGGGGCATTACTGTGGAATGGAAGATCTCAATTTAAGATCAACAATTGCCTGGCTGTTACACAGCTATGGTGTTTCCTAACCTAAGTGCACCTAGCAAATGTGAGAGGAAAGGACCTCAGCACAATGCAAACAATAGGGATGAGCTTCGAGTTCGAGTCGAACTCATGTTCTACTCGAACATTGGCTGTTCGCAAGTTCGCCGAACAGCGAACAATTTGGGGTGTTCGCGGCAAATTCGAATGCCGCGGAACACCCTTTAAAAGTCTATGGGAGAAATCAAAAGTGCTAATTTTAAAGGCTTATATGCAAGTTATTGTCATAAAAAGTGTTTGGGGACCCGGGTCCTGCCCCAGGGGACATGGATCAATGCAAAAAAAAGTTTTAAAAACGGACGTTTTTTCAGGAGCAGTGATTTTATTAATGCTTAAAGTCAAACAATAAAAGTGTAATATCCCTTTAAATTTCGTACCTGGGGGGTGTCTATAGTATGCCTGTAAAGGGGCGCATGTTTCCCGTGTTTAGAACAGTCTGACAGCAAAATGACATTTGGAAGGAAAAAACTCATTTAAAACTACCCGCGGCTATTGCATTGCCGACTATACACATAGAAGTTCATTGATAAAAACGGCATGGGAATTCCCCACAGGGGAACCCCGAACCAAAATTTAAAAAAAAAAATGATGTGGGGGTCCCCCTAAATTCCATACAAGGCCCTTCAGGTCTGGTATGGATATTAAGGGGAACCCCAGCCAAAATTTTAAAAAAAAATTGACGTGGGGTTCCCCCTAAATTCCATACCAGACCCTTCAGGTCTGGTATGGATTTTAAGGGGAACCCCGCGCCAAAAAAAAAAAAAAAAAACGGCGTGGGGTCCCCCTAAAAATCCATACCAGACCCTTATCCGAGCACGCAACCTGGCAGGCCGCAGGAAAAGAGGGGGGGACGAGAGTGCGGCCCCCCCCCCCTCCTGAACCGTACCAGGCCACATGCCCTCAACATTGGGAGGGTGCTTTGGGGTAGCCCCCCAAAACACCTTGTCCCCATGTTGATGAGGACAAGGGCCTCATCCTCACAACCGTGGCCGGTGGTTGTGAGGGTCTGCGGGCGGGGGGCTTATCGGAATCTGGAAGCCCCCTTTAACAAGGGGACCCCCAGATCCCGGCCCCCCCCCTGTGTGAAATGGTATGGGGGTACTTACCCCTACCATTTCACTAAAAAACTGTCAAAAATCTTAAAAATGACAAGAGACAGTTTTTGACAATTCCTTTATTTAAATGCTTCTTCTTTCTTCTTTCTTCCTTCATCTTCTTCTTCTTCTGGTTCTTCTGGCTCTTCTGGTTCTTCCTCCGGCGTTCTCGTCCAGCATCTTCTCCGCGGCGTCTTCTATCTTCTTCTCCTCGGGCCGCTCCGCACCCATGGCATGAGGGGGGAGGCTCCCGCTCTTCTCTTCATCTTCTTCTCTTCTTCTTCTTCTTCTTCATCTTCTTCTTCTTCTTCCTTCTTCTCTTCTTCTCTTCTTCCTGTCTTCTCCGGGCCGCTCCGCAGCCATGCTGTGGCATGGAGGGAGGCTCCCGCTGTGTGACGGCGTCTCTTCGTCTGACGGTTCTTAAATAACGGGGGGCGGGGCCATCCGGTGACCCCGCCCCCCTCTGACGCACGGTGACTTGAGGGACTTCCCTGTGACGTCACGGGGAATGCCACAGGGAAGTCCCGTCATGTCACCGTGCGTCAGAGGGGGGCGGGGTCACCGGGTGGCCCCGCCCCCCGTTATTTAAGAACCGTCAGACGAAGAGACGCCGTCACACAGCGGGAGCCTCCCTCCATGCCACAGCATGGATTGCGGAGCGGCCCGGAGAAGACAGGAAGAAGAGAAGAAGAGAAGAAGGAAGAAGAAGAAGAAGAAGAAGAAGATGAAGAAGAAGATGAAGAAGAGAAGAAGATGAAGAGAAGAGCGGGAGCCTCCCCCCTCATGGCATGGGTGCGGAGCGGCCCGAGGAGAAGAAGATAGAAGACGCCGCGGAGAAGATGCTGGACGAGAACGCCGGAGGAAGAACCAGAAGAGCCAGAAGAACCAGAAGAAGAAGAAGATGAAGGAAGAAAGAAGAAGCATTTAAATAAAGGAATTGTCAAAAACTGTCTCTTGTCATTTTTAACATTTTTGACAGTTTTTTAGTGAAATGGTAGGGGTAAGTACCCCCTTACCATTTCACACAGGGGGGGGGCCGGGATCTGGGGGTCCCCTTGTTAAAGGGGGCTTCCAGATTCCGATAAGCCCCCCGCCCGCAGACCCTCACAACCACCGGCCACGGTTGTGAGGATGAGGCCCTTGTCCTCATCAACATGGGGACAAGGTGTTTTGGGGGGCTACCCCAAAGCACCCTCCCAATGTTGAGGGCATGTGGCCTGGTACGGTTCAGGAGGGGGGGGGGCCGCACTCTCGTCCCCCCCTCTTTTCCTGCGGCCTGCCAGGTTGCGTGCTCGGATAAGGGTCTGGTATGGATTTTTAGGGGGACCCCACGCCGTTTTTTTTTTTTTTTTTGGCGCGGGGTTCCCCTTAAAATCCATACCAGACCTGAAGGGTCTGGTATGGAATTTAGGGGGAACCCCACGTCAATTTTTTTTTTAAATTTTGGCTGGGGCTCCCCTTAATATCCATACCAGACCTGAAGGGCCTTGTATGGAATTTAGGGGGACTCCCACATCATTTTTTTTTTTTTTTTTTGGTTCGGGGTTCCCCTGTGGGGAATTCCCATGCCGTTTTTATCAATGAACTTCTATGTGTATTGTCGGCAATGCAATAGCCGCGGTAGTTTTAAATGTGTTTTTTCCTTCAAAATGTCACTTTGCTGTCAGACTGTTCTAAACACGGGAAACATGCGCCCTTTTACAGGCATACTATAGACACCCCCCAGGTATGAAATTTAAAGGGATATTACACTTTTATTGTTTGACTTTAAGCATTATTAAAATCACTGCTCCTGAAAAAACGGCCGTTTTTAAAACTTTTTTTTGCATTGATTCATGTCCCCTGGGGGAGGACCCGGGTCCCCAAACACTTTTTATGACAATAACTTGCATATTAGCCTTTAAAATTAGCACTTTTGATTATTCATGTTCGTGTCCCATAGACTTTAACGGCGTTCGCGTGTTCGAACGAATTTTTTTCCTGTTCGCATGTTCTGGTGCGAACCGAACAGGGGGGTGTTCGGCTCATCCCTAGCAAACAATATCTGGTAGACCATTCAGGCTACACAGCCTTTGACAGACATCAGCACCAATCCCTTCCACTCACCCTCTGCAGCACAAGCTCTACTCCATGCAATCCTCGGAGCAAACACCGGAGGTTATAATTCACACAGAGCACAGTGTAAAGGGAGGAAGTGAAACAATCAGAGAATGTCTTCCTCACTCTTTCATCTTGCTGACAAGACAGACCGAACACTCCTGACCACATGCAGGGGGGAAGGGGAGGAGAGACATTATCAGGACCCAGAAAAGGCAGAAACTCTGCAGCTGTCCTTGCTGCTCCAGAGTTGGAACAGCTTACAAGTATGTAATAGCACCAACCTCACATACCCCGGGAAAACAAACTCCTCTGCAGTCTCCAGACACACACTGCCATCCACCAACAACTATTTATAAAGACACCCAGCTCTTCTAAACACAGAGCTAGTACTGTATAGAGCAGAGGAAAGGAGAAGTGTCCCAGTGTCACTTAACATGAATGAACCCCCGCACTAGGAGGTCCGGCACTTACTTGTTTGGGCTGCTGTGGTGTGCTCTCTTCTGGAGTTCGGGGATTACCAGCAAAACAATCTTTTGCAAACTGCAAATAGGCAGCGCTCGGCCGTGCATTCTATCTATGGACTGGCAGCGTCACTTCCAGTTTGTCGGCTCTGAGGGAAAGCACCGCCCATGTCTTACGGTGGTGTCAATCAAAAAAGGACTTCAACAAGAATGAAGGAAGTGTTCAGGTGCATTGCAATGTGCCGCAATAGAGCAAAAAAACAGGCAAATGAAGCATCTCGTCTGCAATCAGGTGATTGCATTGACGTCATGCTTACCATAGTGCACTGTGTCCGGTGCCCGAACACAATGCACTTAAAGGACCTTTTTTTTCAAATGTTTTACTTTTTAAAGGAACATTTTTATTTCAAAATTTTTTTGTGACTAACTTTGGGGAGGCGGCACCACTGGTCTATACAGTCCTAACTCCAGAAACGCTAAGCGTTTTTTATGTTTTTTTGTTTGTCTCCCGTCTGAATACCCAGACTAACAAACTTCTCAGAACTTTCCTTTTTACCGTTTGTCTATACCAGGGATCTCAAACTGGTGGCCCTCCAGCTGTTGCGGAACTACACATCCCATCATGCCTCTGCCTTTGGGAGTCATGCTTGTAACTGTCAGCCTTGCAATGCCTCATGGGACTTGTAGTTTTGCAACAGCTGGAGGGCTGCCAGTTTGAGACCCCTGGTCTCTACTAATACAAAAGTTTGGTAGACCTGTGAATACTGGATATATATATATATATATATATATATATATATATATATATATATATATATATATATATATAAATTAATCATATTGCAAATAAGTGTGCCTCAGTTAATTGCTTTCTATACTCCAAGCATGCATATATTTTCTTGATTATCCAAGTTTGCTCTAATCATTCTTGAGATAACAAAAGTAGTAGCCCTACTTTGAGCCATTTTTAAGAATACTTTGGAAAAGTCCATGGGGGGGATTGAACTAAAGAGTTTGGGAAAATCTCCAGGTTTTTTGAAGGACTAATAGTCAAGAACAGGGAAAATATTTTTGTGACAAATAATGAAAAGAAGCAACGGTGACAGGAGCGGTACCTGTCAACCCAATCACTGAACAGAGAGTAGCTACCTCTGAGAAACCAACTAATAAAAGGTTAAGAAATCAGGTCAGGGTCCAAGCGTCCCTAAGAATGGGTAAAAGAATCACTTCAAAGAGGGTGTCTGAGTGTGGTAAACCCTACCAACTGACCCCAAGGGAAGAAATGTTAGATAAATATGGGCCCTGGGTGGTAAAATACATTCGTGATTGGGAAAGCTGGACTGGGAAGAGGTTTTCTAAGAAAGGTACATTTAAGCTGAAAGTATGGGAGGATCTGTACCTTGTACATCAGGAAAAGATGATTCGGCCATAAGAAAAAGATGCTTGGAGTATAAGGATGCTGGAGTCAGCGAATAGGGCGAGGGAAATTAATTTTTTTACTATGTGATTTAAGGAGAAATCATTCCAAACAATGCGTGAATGTAAGGATATGCAGAAACAAAGTTGGGATGATCAGGGAGACAAGGAGCAATTGTCAGGACTTGGGCCTTATGCAGTTGCCCAGTCCTTGTCAGCAAAGTGCTCAAGGAATGACATGAATTGTCACCTTTCAGTGGCTGACAAAAAGGGAGAGCCATAACATAACAAGTCTGATACCCCAGTAAAATGTGAATTACAGGGGGATTGTGAGGTACAGGAAGAGGAACGCAGAGCAGCGGGACATGGAGAGAAAATGGCCATGCATTAAGGCATTAAGGGAGGAAAGTCTCCAGGCAGAAGGAATACTTTCTGTCCCACTGATGGGAAAGGATGTGAAATTAAATTTCAGTAGCTGTAGTAAGCGCACGGGAAAAACGCAGCTAATCTTTGCGGCCAGGTGGTTAGCGAAACAGTATGAACATTTGAAAGTGCAAAACACATCCCTTAAAGAAGCGCTAGAAATAACCAAAGGTAACATCAGTACTTTAGAAGCTTCTATGTCAAATTATGAGGCTATCCACCAGCAATTAGTACTAGAAAACCAAAGATTACAGGAGGATGTTCATCAGTTGGGAAAAAGACTGAAGGATGCATAGAGTGAAGTGAAACCATTATCTGTCAGCTGCCAGGAACCGTTTGCTCAGTTCTCAGATAGAGTGAATAACAAAGCAACGGATTTGGGCCTGAATTCAGGGGGACATCCTCCACACCTAAGGTATGTACCAACAAGAATAAATCCCTGGAAGGTAAGAGTTCCTTAAACATTGTCCCTATATCTTGTAAACAGCCAGCTACTAATCCAGTTGTAGCCATCCAACTTGAAACCATCGAACATTCTCAATCGTCTAAAAAAAAGCCGTTTGTTAAGAGATGCTGTACCACTTTACATGAGATAAAATGTCACTTATGGGAGGCCAGGAGGCGGAGCCTAGCGGAGCAGACATGCATTGTTAGAGCTCCACACCGCTGAGGAGAGAAGAGAAGGACAAAGCGGAGCCTGCAGGCTCAAAAGGTATCCATTTGAACCTTTTTGCCCCAGGGAACAAACTGTGAAAGTTTGGGCAGGAAATATGGTACTGGGAGGAAACTGTGGCAGAAATAAAAATCACCTCACAAAGAGCTCACAGGCACTCACTGCAGCTGAAGCAGCTCCAGTCACCTCATAATATACAGCATCAGGGCGCTCTCACAGACAGAAAATGTCACAGCAAGACTCTCCATTTGAGTCAGATACAGAACAAATCCTCTCACAAACTTCTCCACAAGCCTCCTCAGTATCCCCAGTAATATTATTACAATTTGAAAAGATGCTTCATAAGGCTTTAAAACAAACCTCAGACCAAATAACAAAAAGCCTAACCAAAGAAATAAGAGAGCTGGGAAACCGCACTGCAGCCTTAGAAATAAAAATGGATGAAATTGAAATTACAACCCAAGAAAATATAACAGAATTGGAACAATTAAAAAAAGAGAATTTAATACTTCAAACTAAGCTCGAAGATTACGAAAATAGAGCCAGACGTTCAAACTTGCGCATAAGGGGAATACCTGAAACTGTGACAGACCTGCAATCTACTATTACTGCTCTATTACAAGAACTAAAGCCAGATATCCCTATTGAACGTTTAGAACTGGACAGAGTACACCGAGCCCTCACAGCCAAAAAGAAAGATGGACCCCCACGTGATATAATCACAAAATTTCATTATTACAGAATGAAAGAACAAATATTAATTGCTGCAAGAGAAAAAAAGGAACTTAATTTTCAAGGACACAATTATCACATTTTTGCTGACCTATCCCAACTTACTATTACTAAAAGACGATCCATGAAACCCCAACTAATGGAACTGCAACGCCACAACATTATGTATCAATGGGGCTTCCCCTTTTCAGTCAGATTTAACTACCAAGGTACAATTTACAGAAGCAGATCAGCAGATGAACTACAACAAACCCTTTTAAAATTAAATCTGACAGAACCCACAAGCAGCAACTCTCCCACACGCAGAAGAATGGCATCATCTTCACCTTCAAGCAGCACCCAGAAAATTTCAGAACAAAATGGGAATCATCATTCTCACAAAAGAGGCCGTTATGCCACATCATCCATGGACCAAGAAGATTCAATGGACTGACATCCTATTTCCTGATATCTCTTCATTTATTATACTAAGAGATGGTTCTCTATAAAAAACCTGTATTTATAACTGAATGTACGGCATTCTGATAGTCACACACTGTGTGGGATCATGTTACATTCCAGTTATATTTCTTATTACCTCTGATTCATATAGCCTTAGAATATATAAGTGAAATAAGGAAATTCTTGTTCAATTATATATTATCAGGTAATAACAATAGATTTATTACTTTTTAGGACAAATATGTTCAATAATCCAGAAGTAATGGAAGCTTTTTCTTTCTTTTCTTAAAACAAATATATTATTACCTAACTAGTTCCTAGAATTATGTTTTTGTTTATTCTAATCTGAAGCAATACAACCTCAATTTTATGAGTTAACATATCTAAACAGTTACATATGAATAAAATATGTAATTGTTTACTCTAAAAGGGTTAAAATCCCAAAATAATTCAAACTATCTTCATCAATACCAAAGTTATTAACAGTACCTTTCTAACTGAATTATTTAGCCTAGGGCAAGACTAACCATATACAACCACCCTGGAATAAATAATTTCAACAAAAACCATATTCTGCACTCCAATTAATGAATCATCATTTTGATGTCTTTTGACATAGCACTTCTCTCCTGTAAGCAGGAGATCCGTGTACCCCCATTAGCCCTCCTCATTCTCCCAACCATATTATGTGGGAGTGTGACGAAGGCACTTATTCCCCTGAGAGAGATATTTATTCTCTTTCACGGGTAAATTGTGATTACTTGCAAAAAATAATTTATACAATGTATCATCTAATCTCATATGTTTTTTGTTTACTCTTTACTCCAGAATTCACTGGTTTCTTTTCTATCTATTCATCTCTTCAGTCCACACAGGTTGATCTGCGCAGTCAGCTCTGCATAACAAAAAGTAAGTCAAAACTATTTGATCTATTGCCATGGCACCACTGAATATACTTTCCCTGAATGTTCAGGGAATAAATGTCCCTCAAAAAAGGACCAAAGCCTTCCGTACTTTCCATAACAAGAAGGCTCACATAGTATGCCTCCAAGAAACACACTTCACCAAAGATTCTACTCCAAAATATATTTCTCCTTTTTATCAACAAATTTACACAGCTTCTGCCTGTACCAAGCAAAGGGGAACTCTAATTGCATTTCACCGATCCACACCATTCACCTTATCATCAAAAATTAAAGACCCAGAAGGTAGATACCTGATACTCATGGGTTATATAATGGATACAGCAATCACGGTGATTTCCTACTACGCTCCTAACAAACAACCTACACCATTCCTCTCACATATATTACAAGTGATTAATACACACAAAATAGGAACAGTGATAATGTGTGGGGATTCGAACCAGGTCCTCCTCCCATTTCTAGATAAATCACCTTTTACACCATCCAAAATAACCTCTAGATTACATTTTTCTCAACTTCTTTCCAAATACAATCTGGTAGATTCATGGAGAGAAAGTAACCCAATGAAAAAGAAATTCACTTATTTCTCGCACCCTCATCAAACCTTCACCACGATAGATCATATTTTTCTAACAATAGGAATGATACCAGAAATTATTGCATCAGATATAATTCCGATTCCGTGGTCTGACCATAATGCAGTATACACTACTATAGCCATACCAAAAGCGCATGACCCAACGTGGTACTTACCGGATAGGGATGAGCTTCGAGTTCGAGTCGAACTCATGTTCTACTCGAACATTGGCTGTTCGCAAGTTCGCCGAACAGCGAACAATTTGGGGTGTTCGCGGCAAATTCGAATGCCGCGGAACACCCTTTAAAAGTCTATGGGAGAAATCAAAAGTGCTAATTTTAAAGGCTTATATGCAAGTTATTGTCATAAAAAGTGTTTGGGGACCCGGGTCCTGCCCCAGGGGACATGAATCAATGCAAAAAAAAGTTTTAAAAACGGACGTTTTTTCAGGAGCAGTGATTTTATTAATGCTTAAAGTCAAACAATAAAAGTGTAATATCCCTTTAAATTTCGTAGCTGGGTGGTGTCTATAGTATGCCTGTAAAGGGGCGCATGTTTCCTGTGTTTAGAACAGTCTGACAGCAAAATGACATTTGGAAGGAAAAAACTCATTTAAAACTACCCGCGGCTATTGCATTGCCGACAATACACATAGAAGTTCATTGTTAAAAACGGCATGGGAATTCCCCACAGGGCAACCCCGAACCAAAATAAAAAAAAAAAATGATGTGGGGGTCCCCCTAAATTCCATACAAGGCCCTTCAGGTCTGGTATGGATATTAAGGGGAACCCCAGCCAAAATTTTAAAAAAAAATTGACGTGGGGTTCCCCCTAAATTCCATACCAGACCCTTCAGGTCTGGTATGGATTTTAAGGGGAACCCCGCGCCAAAAAAAAAAAAAAAAACGGCGTGGGGTCCCCCTAAAAATCCATACCAGACCCTTATCCGAGCACGCAACCTGGCAGGCCGCAGGAAAAGAGGGGGGGACGAGAGTGCGGCCCCCCTCCCCCTCCTGAACCGTACCAGGCCACATGCCCTCAACATTGGGAGGGTGCTTTGGGTTAGCCCCCCAAAACACCTTGTCCCCATGTTGATAAGACAAGGGCCTCATCCCCACAACCCTGGCCGGTGGTTGTGGGGGTCTGCGGGCGGGGGGCTTATCGGAATCTGGAAGCCCCCTTTAACAAGGGGACCCCCAGATCCCGGCCCCCCCCCTGTGTGAAATGGTAAGGGGGTACTTACCCCTACCATTTCACTAAAAAACTGTCAAAAATGTTAAAAATGACAAGAGACAGTTTTTGACAATTCCTTTATTTAAATGCTTCTTCTTTCTTCCTTCATCTTCTTCTTCTTCTGGTTCTTCTGGCTCTTCTGGTTCTTCCTCCGGCGTTCTCGTCCAGCATCTCCTCCGCGGCGTCTTCTATCTTCTTCTCCTCGGGCCGCTCCGCACCCATGGCATGAGGGGGGAGGCTCCCGCTCTTCTCTTCATCTTCTTCTTCATCTTCATCTTCTTCTTCATCTTCTTCTTCTTCTTCTTCTCTTCTTCATCTCTTCTTCCTTCTTCATTTCTTCTCCGGGCCGCTCCGCAGCCATGCTGGCATGGTGGGAGGCTCCTGCTGTGTGACGGTGTCTCTTCGTCTGACGGTTCTTAAATAACGGGGGGCGGGGCCATCCGGTGACCCCGCCCCCCTCTGACGCACGGTGACTTGACGGGACTTCCCTGTGACGTCACGGGGAATGCCACGGGGAAGTCCCGTCATGTCCCGTGCGTCAGAGGGGGGCGGGGTCACCGGGTGGCCCCGCCCCCCGTTATTTAAGAACCGTCAGACGAAGAGACGCCGTCACACAGCGGGAGCCTCCCACCATGCCAGCATGGCTGCGGAGCGGCCCGGAGAAGAAATGAAGAAGGAAGAAGAGATGAAGAAGAGAAGAAGAAGAAGAAGAAGATGAAGAAGAAGATGAAGATGAAGAAGAAGATGAAGAGAAGAGCGGGAGCCTCCCCCCTCATGCCATGGGTGCGGAGCGGCCCGAAGAGAAGAAGATAGAAGACGCCGCGGAGGAGATGCTGGACGAGAACGCCGGAGGAAGAACCAGAAGAGCCAGAAGAACCAGAAGAAGAAGAAGATGAAGGAAGAAAGAAGAAGCATTTAAATAAAGGAATTGTCAAAAACTGTCTCTTGTCATTTTTAACATTTTTGACAGTTTTTTAGTGAAATGGTAGGGGTAAGTACCCCCTTACCATTTCACACAGGGGGGGGCCGGGATCTGGGGGTCCCCTTGTTAAAGGGGGCTTCCAGATTCCGATAAGCCCCCCACCCGCAGACCCCCACAACCACCGGCCAGGGTTGTGGGGATGAGGCCCTTGTCTTCATCAACATGGGGACAAGGTGTTTTGGTGGGGCTACCCCAAAGCACCCTCCCAATGTTGAGGGCATGTGGCCTGGTACGGTTCAGGAGGGGGGGGGCCGCACTCTAGTCCCCCCCTCTTTTCCTGCGGCCTGCCAGGTTGCGTGCTCGGATAAGGGTCTGGTATGGATTTATAGGGGGACCCCACGCCGTTTTTTTTTTTTTTTTGGCGCGGGGTTCCCCTTAAAATCCATACCAGACCTGAAGGGTCTGGTATGGAATTTAGGGGGAACCCCACGTCAATTTTTTTTTAAAATTTTGGCTGGGGTTCCCCTTAATATCCATACCAGACCTGAAGGGCCTTGTATGGAATTTAGGGGGACTCCCACATCATTTTTTTTTTTTAATTTTGGTTCGGGGTTGCCCTGTGGGGAATTCCCATGCCGTTTTTATCAATGAACTTCTATGTGTATTGTCGGCAATGCAATAGCCGCGGTAGTTTTAAATGAGTTTTTTCCTTCAAAATGTCATTTTGCTGTCAGACTGTTCTAAACACGGGAAACATGCGCCCCTTTACAGGCATACTATAGACACCCCCCAGGTATGAAATTTAAAGGGATATTACACTTTTATTGTTTGACTTTAAGCATTATTAAAATCACTGCTCCTGAAAAAACGGCCGTTTTTAAAACTTTTTTTTGCATTGATCCATGTCCCCTGGGGCAGGACCCAGGTCCCCAAACACTTTTATTGACAATAACTTGCATATTAGCCTTTAAAATTAGCACTTTTGATTATTCATGTTCGTGTCCCATAGACTTTAACGGTGTTCGCGTGTTCGAACAAATTTTTTTCCTGTTCGCATGTTCTGGTGCGAACCGAACAGGGGGGTGTTCGGCTCATCCCTATTACCGGACATAATGCTCAAACACCCACTACATCAGATGGCCATTGAACAAGCTTTAAAGGAATACATATCAATTAATAATACAACAGACATCTCCCCAATAACACTGTGGGAAGCTCATAAGACTGTCTTGCGTGGTACAATACAAAGACAAATGGCACTATTTAAACGGGAACGCAAAAATCTAGCAAAAAAACTAGAACTCAATTTTAATGCAGCCTACATATCATTTCAAGATAATCCATCCCAGAGTACAAAATCTCATCTGGAAAAATCTAGATTGGAATACGATCTATTTCTCACTGAGTCAGTTGATAAATCCCTCAAACGCTCCAAACACAATTTCTACATAAATACAAACAAACCAGGTACATATTTGGCTCGGGCATTAAATTCAACTAACAAATCTTTCAAACCAATACGTTTGAAATTATCAAAAAATGTTTACACTTGTAATCCAGTTAAAATAGTCCATAAATTTCACTCACATCTCGCAACTTTATACAAGACAAACAATGAATTTAATCCTACAGAGGCTGAATCCTTCTTCTCAAAAATAACCTTACCTGAGTTATCTCAGAATCAAAAAAGCAGTTTGGATGAGCCTATAACTATAGATGAAGTTGCTAACGCCATAAAAGACCTAAAACTTAACAAAAGACCAGGCCCAGACGGCTACTCGGCTTTATACTATAAAACATTCTCAGAAATACTCTCTCCCATTCTCACTGAAACTTTTAACAAACTTCTAGATGGACATTCTTTTCGGCAAGAAACACTAATGGCAATTGTTTGTATGATCCCAAAACCCCTTTCTGATGATACTTCCTGTGTGAATTATCGGCCTATCTCTCTGTTAAACCTCAATATTAAATTATTAGCAAAAATAATAGCAAAACGCCTCAATAGCATTATAGGAAAATTAATACATAGAGATCAAGTAGGCTTCATGCCAAATAGACAGGCAGGCGATAATATACGCAGGGCAGTGTTATTGGCACATATTGCTAAAAAACGGAAAATCCCTTTATGTTTTCTATCTCTCGATATTAAGAGGGCATTTGACACAGTATCCTGGCAATATATACAATATTCATTACAAAAATGGGGTTTTGGACCCCACTTTTTAACATGGATCAAAGCATTATATAATAAACCCAAAGCCTATATAAAATATGCTGGATACAAATCTGAAGCCTTTAATATCGAAAGAGGTACCCGACAGGGTTGCCCATTATCTCCCTTATTATTTGCCCTTATACTCGAACCCATGGCCCAATACATCAGAACAAACCAAACTATAATTGGCATTGAAGTAGGAGGTATTACACACAAATTATGTATATTTGCAGACGATATATTACTTTTTCTATCATCACCACAGGTCTCTGGTCCTAACTTAATACCAGCTCTTGATGGATTTGCAGCCCTATCCGGCCTTATGATTAATCCTAAGAAATGCCTAGTGCTTAATATTTCACTCACAAACATGGAATTGATCCCGGCTAGGGCTGCACTCCCATTCACATGGGCAGAAAAATCAATCCCATATCTTGGAATTCATTTAACAGCATCTCATTCTGACTTATTCTCAACCAATTATCCTCCTGTATTAAGACAGATCACAAATCTAAAAAAACAATGGTCACAACTTCCTTTATCCTGGATAGGGAAGATTAATGCAATCAAAATGACTATTCTACCCAAATTGCTTTATCTATTCAGAGTCCTCCCTATTCCAATTCCTTCCTATTTTTTGAGAATAGTACAAAAAAGAGCAACTTTGTTTATATGGGGCTCTTCTAAACCACGTATACCTATACACACACTACATCTTCCCAAAAATAAAGGAGGCCTGGGATACCCTAATTTTACTAACTACTACAGAGCAGCACATTTGGCCAGTCTGTCCAAATACCATGCAAAACAGGAAATCCCATTATGGGTATTTATAGAGGCTTCAGAAAATGACCTACTATTAATATCAAATTTATTATGGCTTGATCCTAAAGACCGCTTTAAGATTTATAATCCCATAACTAAACACTTCTTATCTCTCTGGGATAAACTAAAAACCAAATATCAGTTACGATCTCCACACAATCCTCTCCTTTCTTTTATAAGAAATCCGGCCTTTTATCCGGCATGGATCTACCCAAATTCTTTTAAAGCTTGGACAACATCAGGCATTCAGACAATAAATGACTTCATAGCATCTAAATCATTCCTTTCATTCCCATCGCTTAGAGAAAAATATGATCTACCAAACTCTGAGATATTTAGATATCTCCAAATCAAAAATTTCTATACACCATTCCTAAAGGGGGATACACCTTTATCCCAATTATCCATTTTTGAATCAATCTGTACAAAAGATCCATTTGCTAAAGGTACAATTTCATCACTTTATAATCAATTATATGGAGTAGCAAATCTTAATAGACCCTCTTACGTTCAGAGGTGGGAGGAGGACCTGGGACGAACTTTAGAAGACACGGACTGGTCTAACATATGGCTCACATCTAAGTCATCTTCACCCAACATCTTAGCACTGGAGACAAATTATAAAGTCCTAACTCGCTGGTACCTTGTACCCGCTAGAGTGGCAAAATATTCACCTAATACCTCAGCTCTTTGTTTTCGAGGATGCCCAGAAATAGGCACATATTTACACATATGGTGGACGTGCCCAGTAATCCAAACCTTCTGGAAGGAAGTCTTCGTGATTGCATCTAAAATATTTAAAAAAATAATACAACCAGATCCATATTTAACTTTACTTAATCTAAAACCGGAATGGTTAACACTCTCTCAATTCAAACTTATGATCCAACTAATAACGGCTGCAAAATAAACAGTGGCCAAGGCATGGAAATCTCCTACATTGGTACTAGCAGAAACAATTCACAGAATGAATAATACAATGTCCCATGCTAAGATGGTAGCCATCGATCAAAATCAAATTCCAAAATTTGAAAAACTTTGGCATCCTTGGATAAAACAACAGTTCCTGTCAAACTTCAATGACTCTGTCCTGTTGCCATGGTAACAGATTAAATGACTTACAGAGACACCCATTCTAAGGCTTCAAAGAGAACTAAAAAGAATAATAAACTGACGAGCGGGACAACCTTGTGGACCATACCTCTACCTTTCAACCCTTTTTCTTCTTTCTCTTTCCTTTTCTCCACCTTACGATTAAAGCTCATTATCAGAATTTATTTGACCTATATACACTCTACTTGTAAACAATATGTATAGTAGGTATAAATCATTTAAATACCTACAAAAGTAACTAAGGAAATGATATATATCTTTAATTTAGGTTTACGTGAACCCAATGTTTAATATTTGAAATTTCATGATATTCACCTATATAAACCCTACTGTAAAACAATGAGCTTACTTTATAGATCCTTGTAAACTTACTTTATGTATCTTTATAACATTGTATACTCAATAAACTTCTTTTGACAAGGAAAATGTCACTTATGTGGGGTATTTGGTCACATATCTAAATTCTGTCTATCCAGTCCCATTGAAAAAGTCGGAAAACATAATCCATATAAAGATGTGATGCAGGTGTACTCTGCACGCTTCACCACGTGGCCTAGGTGTAAGAAGTATGGAGCACCTAGATCATGGGTCCCATTTCAAAATCCTAAGAATGCGTCCATACAGGCTGAGAAGAGGCTAATGAAATGGAATGTTCCAGTCACCAGCTATAGTGCATGTGTATGAAGTTTTCTCCCTCAATAAACTTCTCCAGGAACTCACATCAGATGCAAGGCTTTCAGTATATCGATCAGCAGTGCTCAGTGAAGGAAATAAGTGACGCCCGCAGTAACATTTAAAAACAAATTTATTGTAGTAACTTACAGTTTAGATTCAAGAATGCATGCATCAAAAAGAACAGTCGGCTGCAGCGATCAGCGTGCTGGTGTCAACCTGCCTGACATGTTTCATCGCAAGCAGATGTATTCAGAGGCGTGGTTTTACTGACCCCCGCACGCCATATATATAGAAAGACCAATTGCGTTTGATTGGGGAGAGAATTATCTCCCAAAGAATAGCAGCTGAGTATAATACACTGTCATCCAGTGCGATATGCTATGCGAATGTGCACACGGAGAACACATCTCATTGGCCATCTGGTGGCGTCTGGCTTGGGGGTGATGACCTGCACGTCACTCCGCACACCCAGAGACCTCAGCGGGCCGCTGCCATTACGGCGCATGTGCCCCTAAACAAGGCGTTCTATTGGCTTGCGAGGACGACAACAGCCGACACAAGTGACGTCAGCTGCGTCGTCACATGGAGCCAGAGAAATGAAACGCCGAGATGCAGACGTACTATACATCCGCGTTCCAACGTGGAGAAACAGGAAGTCTCTATAGCCCAGGTCAGCGGCAATGGAGCGCATTGTGGTCCAACATCCCGGAACAAGGGCTAAAAAAGAGACTTAGCACCAAAAATGAAAATTAACCCTAAAGTAAAAATAGCAGGAAGGCTGCTAGATTAATACAACATATTAAAAAACCTTATATAACTGAGAGAACCAAAGCATAATAAAATGCCTATAGGGAAGCTATGGAGGAAAACATCCCAAGGTAAACAATAGGCAATTACCGTATATACTCGAGTATAAGTCGAATTTTTCAGCCCTTTTTTTTGGGCTGAAAGTTTCCCTTTGACTTATACTCGAGTCCGCGCCATCTGTCTGCATGATCAGCGTGTCATGCAGGCAGACGGCGGCCGGCGTGTGATGATAATGCACGGAGGCTATTCCAGCTTTCAAAAGCCACGCCTCCTGCTCTTCTGTGATAGGCTGAACAGCTGTCAGTGTACAGCCTATCACGGACATTCTCTCATCCTCGTCCGTGGTATGAGAATGAGAGAATGTCCGTGATAGGCAGTCAGCGGTCAGCCTATCACAGACGAGGAGGAGGCACGGCTTTTGAACTGTGGAATGGCCGCCGAACAGTATCATCACACGGCCGCTGTCTGAGGATGGAGATCGCCACAGGGAGGAAGGAGATCGCCACAGGAAGGCTACACAGGACACAGGTAGGCTGCACATGCACACATGACACACATACACACAGGACACACATGCACACAGGACACACATGTACAGGACACACATGTACAGGACACACATGTACAGGGTACAGGTAGGCTGCACAGGACACAGGGAGGCATGCAGCTGCAGATGGACATTATTGACCCTCTGCATTTCTCACCCTCGTCTTATACTCGGGTCAATACGTTTTTCCCAGTTTTTTGTGGTAAATTAGGGGTCTCGACTTATACTCGGGACGACTTATACTCGAGTATATACGGTACACAATATGCAGCATAAATGATATAAATTATTAAAATTGGAATATAGATAAAAACCAATAATAAATATATAAAAAAAATCAATTCTGAGATGTGATACATATAAAATATAATTGAAAGAGACACGATCAGAAACTCAAAATAAGGCAGGTATAGTTATAACCCAATGTTTGTTGGGTATTGAATGCAGATGGATGTAAAGTTAGCTGTTATTTATAAAACTATACTGCAGACCGCATGTACAAGTTAACAGGTATACCACATTTTTTGATGTCATAAAGGTGTCTATATTATAAACCCTTGCGGTGGTGTGGGACTTGAACTGACTAATTTTTCTATTTTTATTGCTAATGACATGGCATACTTTGCATTTACGACAAGGAAAAACCTTTTGATTTTTGAAAAAATGATACCCTGTTTGGTGCATCCAGAACATTAGGAGCAACCTGCAGCTTCAGGGGTAGTACCCCTCTAAAGATCACCTGTGGGTGCTCAGGTAGGACAGGTCCTAAAACTTTATAGTTTTTTTAAAACAGCCCAATGTTTTTTCATAATATTTTTTATTTCATAGTGTTGTCGTGAATAGGTGGTAATTAGAGAAAATTCATGAATGTTATTATTATTTACGGTTTTGTCCCTTCCTTTCAACATGATAGTTCTATCCATAGTGGAAACCTCTTCATTGGCTTTGTCTAGGTCTACATTTGAATACCCTTTTTCCAAAAATTTTGTTTTAAGGTCAGAGGCCTGCACCAAAATGTCTTCCTTTAAAGTACAGTTACTCCTCAGACGGGCGAACTAACTTTTAGGCACAGATTTCATCCATGACAGATGATGGCAACTTCCTTGTCCAATATACCCGTTTCGGTCGGTTTCCTTGAAAAAGGTGGTAATCTTAAACCTATCATTTGTAATCTGTATATTTAAGTCCAGAAAGTGGATGGCAGCTCTACTCATCTCGAATTGTAAACTTATGCCCAAGGTATTCAGATTTAATTGCTGCATGAAGTTGGTCAACGATGCCTCATCACCATCCCATAGGAGGAGGATGTCGTCTATATATCTGCCCCAAAACACCAACTCTGGTCTTCTGTCAGAATAGACGACATCCTTCTCCCATTTGGCCATGAACAAATTAGCCATGCTTGGCGCAAATTTTGCGCCCATGACAACCCCTCTGTTCTGGAGGTAAAAAATATCCCCTAAACCAGAGGTACCGTATATACTCGAGTATAAGTCATCCCGAGTATAAGTCGAGACCCCCAATTTACCACAAAAAACTGGGAAAAACTTATTGACCCGAGTATAAGTCGAGGGTGAGAAATGCAGAGGGTCAATAATGTCCATCTGCAGCTGCCTGCCTCCCTGTGTCCTGTGCAGCCTACCTGTACCCTGTACATGTGTGTCCTGTACATGTGTGTGTGTCCTGTACATGTGTGTCCTGTACATGTGTGTCCTGTATATGTGTGTCCTGTACATGTGTGTCCTGTACATGTGTGTCCTGTGTGCATGTGTGTCCTGTGTGCATGTGTGTCCTGTGTGTATGTGTGTCATGTGTGTCCTGTGTGTATGTGTGTCATGTGTGTCCTGTGTGTCATGTGTGTCCTGTGTGCATGGGTGCATGTGTGTCCTGTGTGCATGTGCAGCCTACCTGTGTCCTGTGTAGCCTTCCTGTGGCGATCTCCATCCTCAGACAGCGGCCGTGTGATGATACTGTTCGGCGGCCATTCCACAGTTCAAAAGCCGCGCCTCCTTCTCGTCTGTGATAGGCTGACCGCTGACTGCCTATCACGGACATTCTCTCATTCTCATACCACGGACGAGGATGAGAGAATGTCCGTGATAGGCTGTACACTGACAGCTGTTCAGCCTATCACAGAAGAGCAGGAGGCGCGGCTTTTGAAAGCTGGAATAGCCTCCGTGCATTATCAGCACACGCCGGCCACTGTCTGCCTGCATGACACGCTGATCATGCAGACAGACGGCGCGGACTCGAGTATAAGTCGAAGGGAAACTTTCAGCCCAAAAAAAAGGGCTGAAAAATTCGACTTATACTCGAGTATATACGGTAATTATGTGACATGGCGGACCTAAGTAGAAGTAGTATAAACTCTCTCTGTGATGCAGCCAAGTGGTCATCTTTTGTTAGAAAAAGGTCTACAGCCTCTAGGCCATCAGAGAGCAATATAATAGTATAAAGCAAAGTTACATCTGCAGTTGCCATAATATAGCTATCTTTCCACTCCATGGCTTCTAGAATCTGCAAGACCTGAGATGAGTCTTTCAGGAAGGAAGGGGTCTGAGATACCAACGGTTGTAAAAACTCATTGATATATTTCCCAATGCAAGAAGTTACAGAGTCTAACCCGCTGATGATAGGCCTACCCGGTGGTTTATCTGGATTTTTATGAACTTTTGGTAAAAAGTAGATAATCGGAATCCGGGGGGCCATCGGAACTAAGTATGTTCTCTCTTTCTCTCCTCAACATAGGCTGCCTTGTCTAAAATCACAATTCCCCCCCTTTATCCGCCGGACGGATAACGATGTCTTTCCTGTCATTCAGAGTTTCCCTTCCAGAATTTTCAGTTATTCTGATCTTTTTTTGTTTTAAGTTTATCTAAGTCCTTCAGGACAAGGTCTTTGAAAACCAAAATAGACGGAGGAAGGAAACCAGGGGGATTGAAAAGAGAAGCATTTGAAAGGCCAGAATATCTAACTTTATTGGTGGTATTAACCACTCTTGCTGCAGGTTGTGACAAAAAATGTCTCTTAATATTAATTTTTCTAATATATTTTTGCACATCCATAAAGGCTCCAAATTTGCTCAAAGGTTTTTCAGGGGCATATTTCAGTCCATGATTTAATACAAATTTTTCATTTTCAGTAAAGACTACCTTGCTAAGATTAAAAATCCCAGCTACTTTTATAATCTCCTTCTTTTTCGTTCCGTGTCTCCTCCCCCTCTGGTCCCTCTTTTTGTTCGCCATCCCTTTTGTTCTTTTGAGATCCCTTCGGAAAAAAGAGGAACATGGTCCAGAAGGTGAAGGGCCATTAAGAGGGTATTGTCGTCTCCTCTGTGGATAGAGACCAGGACTATCCCAACCAGATCGTTCCCGGGTTCTATATCCATCCCTTGGAGTCCGCTGTGACGGATGTTCCATAATATATCTATTGTCATAATTATCATAATAATTGTCATGATCCCTAGCCAAAGGTTCATAGTAATTATTAATCAGGATTCCACTAGAAATGTTTTTTGGTGGGTAATTGTGTTGAGCATATTCACCCCTTTCAACATGGGTTTTACTCTGTGGGCGACTAAATTTAAGTGATTTTTTGAGTGCTACCTTTTTCCAACCCTCCACAGATTTGTTCCCACGTCCACCACCCATTTGGTGAGACATATTAACAACACCAGATCTGGAACTAATTGGCTGTCTGGGCACTTCCTCAGCCCCTCCATTAGCCAAGGCCGCCCTTCTGACCTGCCATTTGAAAACTTGGTTAGTTTTGTAGTCATCCTGATCTCTGATATATTTCTTCTTCCTTTTTATTTTCTGATCTAAGTCCTCATTTACCAACACTCTTTTAAGGTTATCAGACTTGTTTTTATACTCGTCTAGTTCCTTATAGGGTGTTAGCTTAATCTTAACCTCAGTGATATCTTCCTCCAATTTATTAAGTTTTCTTCTTTTTCTACCTGTTAAAAAACGTAGGAGGTCTAATCCTACATTGTTAAAGTATTTATACCATCCCACAATATCAGTTTCATCTTCCTGGGGTGTAATTTCAAACCTAAGGCTCCTGGGAACCATTTGGTCTTCCAGATACTTTTCTAAGAAGGCAACATCCCAGTTTCCATGTATCTCTGCAATCATGAGGTTCTTTAATTTCATAAAGAGACCTCCTAGATCATTGTTCTGTTGGTCCTCAACATTATTAAAAACATCCTTGAGATCTATACAGCGAGAGCTTCTGAACTCAAAGATGTCCATAGTTATCTATTTATCAATAACAAAAGAGAAAAGAAAAAAGAGAAGCAGCAAATAAATCAATCAAAATACAAGTATAAAATAATGTCAATATCTGTGCTATTCTATACGAATCAATAAGTAAAAGCAGCCAGCATAGTTTGTTGATAACCAAACACAAAAGTCCAAAGTTTAAAAAACGCGGCACTAAAAATGACAACTAATAGTAAGTCCAAAGTAGAAGAGAGGAATATTCCAATCACCAGCTATAGTGCATGTGTATGAAAGCACTCGGCACCACGTGGTAAAGTGATCTGCTTACCAGAAGGCTGGAAATATTATGCATGCGGTAATGCCCCCTGGCTCATCCTGCATATCCGGCTTTATAATTCTCCTTCATAGACTAAAACAGCGATGTCCAGATAATATTCTCCCTCAATAAACTTCTCCAGAAACTCACATCAGATGCAAGGCTTTCAGTATATCGATCAACAGTGCTCAATGAAGGAAATAAGTGACCAATAGTGAAGCCCGCAGTAACATTTAAAAACAAATTTATTGTAGTAACTTACAGTTTAGATTCAAGAATGCATGCATCAAAAAGAACAGTCGGCTGCAGCGATCAGCGTGCTGGTGTCAACCTGCCTGTGTCCCTTTGCAGAGATTTACCTTCACTTCCTGTCCCATAGCCAAACAGGAAGTCAGAGGCAATCCCAGAAAATTAAGGGAATTCCTTGGGGACCCCCAGGTCACCCGAACTAGTGGTAGAAAGCCATACCTGGTCGCCAATCTGTAAGTTCAGCTCCCCTCTTCTTTTTCGGTCGAAGATTCTCTTACTATCTGCCTGAGCCTTGGACACTGCTTCCTGCAACAACTGGTTGTTGTGACTGAGGAAATCCACTGTACTCTGTACTGCCGGAACTGAAGACTCTGAAAGGAAATCGGGTAGAAAGGTTAGATGAAAGCCATAATTGGCGAAAAAAGGGGATTGACCGGTGGCAGAATGTTTGGCGTTATTGTAAGCAAATTCTGCTAAGGGTAGCAGGGATACCCAATTGTCCTGTGTGAAAGATGTAAAGCATCTGATGTATTGTTCAAGGGTCTGATTGGTCCTTTCTGTCTGCCCGTTAGTTTAAGGATGATAGGCCGAGGACAGGGCCAATTCAATTTTTAGGATTTCACACAGGGCTCTCCAGAAACATGAGGTGAATTGTACCCCTCTATCGGAAACTATATTTACAGGAACTCCATGAAGTCTGATGATCTCCTTGACAAATATACGAGCAGTTTCAATGGCAGACGGGGTTCCCCTTAAAGGCAGAAAATGAGCCATCTTGGTTAAACGGTCCACCACCACAAAGATGGCTGAACACCCCTCAGAACATGGAAGCTCTACAATAAAATCCATAGAAATCATTTTCCACGGTCTATCGGGTACAGGTAAAGGTTTTAACAGGCCCCAAGATCGATTCCTGGATGTCTTATTCTGGGTACAGATAGGGCAGGAGATGACATATTTTTCACAAAAGTCTTTCAGATTGGGCCACCAGAATGTACGCTGCACTAGTTCCAGGGTTTTGCAAACTCCAAAGTGGCCCGCCAGTGGATGATCGTGAAGAAGCGTCAAAACCCTGACCCGAACATCTTCATGGACAAAATTTTGGCTTCCTTTCCAGAACAGACCATCTCTGTTTACCAGAGTAATCCCTGTAGGCCTGAGGATGCTTCCTTAATCTGGGAGAGTAAATCTGTTTGTAGGAGTAAGAAATTGTTTGCAGGTAAGATGGTGTCAGGTGTAGATAAGTCCTTAGGGTTGTCATGCATTCGTGATAGTGCATCCGGTTTAATATTTTTTGATCCTGACTGATAAGTAATATGAAAGGAGAAACGTGAGAAAAACAGAGCCCAGCGGGCTTGTCGAGGCTTTAGCCATTTAGCAGATCATAAATATTCCAGGTTTTTATGGTCAGTGTAAATTAGTACTGAATGCATAGCCCCCTCCAACAGGTACCTCCACTCCTCCAGTGCAGTCTTAATAGCGAGAAGCTCTCGGTCACCAACATCATAATTTTTCTCTGTAGGAGAGAGTTTTTGGGAGAAGAACCCTACAGGATGCATTACATCTTTGCTACCTTTACGTTGCGAAAGTATCGCACCTACCGCTATCTCAGAGGCATCAACCTCTAAAATAAATGGTAAAGATGGTTCAGGATGACTGAGGATTGGTGCTGAGGTAAACAATCTTTTGAGGTTTTCGAAAGCATCTTGGGCTAGTTGATTCCAGGAAATACGGGTATTTTGTTTGGTCAACTGCGTGATGGGTGCAATTATGGCTGAGAACCCCCTGATGAACTTCCTGTAAAAGTTTGCAAACCCAACAAACCGCTGAATTCCCTTCTTGTCCAGGGGTACCTGCCAGTCCAGAACAGCGGAAACCTTCTGCGGGTCCATCTTGATGCCAGTTGAAGAGATTATTAACCCCAGAAATTGAATGCTCTGTTGCACGAACTCGCATTTTTCCACTTTTGCATAAAGTCTGTGTAGACGACCCAACATTCTGCAGACATGTTCTCGATTCAGCTCAAGAGATTCTGAAAAAATCAAGATATCGTCCAAGTATGCGATCACAAACACATCTAGAAAGTCCCTGAGAACATCGTTAAACAGGTGTTGGAAGGTCGCAGGGGCGTTGCAGAGTCCGAAGGGCATAACTAAGTATTCATAATGCCCGAATCAGGTTCGGAACGCTGTTTTCCACTCGTGCCCGGCCCGGATACGGATCAAATTATATGCCCCTCTTAGGTCAAGTTTAGTAAAAATGACGGCAGTCCTTAATTTCTGGAATAGTTCAGGTATCAAGGGTAGGGGATACCGATTCTTGACCATGATTTTGTTCAGTTCTCGGTAGTCTATACATGGGCGGAGAGACTTGTCCTTCTTGGTGACAAAAAATATCCTGGCACCAGCTGGGGAGGTGGAGTGGCTTATGAAGCCCTTGGCCAGGTTTTCATCTATATACGTCTTTAGTACTTCTTGTTCCTTTTCTGATAAAGGAAAAATGCGTCCGAATGGAATTTCGGATCCTGGCAGCAACTCGATGGGGCAGTCATAGGGGCGATGAGCTGGAAGAGAGTCTGCCCCCTTCTTACTGAAAACATCAATGTATTCATGGTATTGTTTAGGTATGGCCTGGCAAAGTTTCTGGTCGGTGTCCAGACAAAGCAGAGTGGCTGGAGGATCCGGGTCTTTCTTTAAACAGTGTTCTTGACAGTAAGATGACAGGAATTTTACTTCTCCAGATGTCCAGTGAATGTGTGGATTGTGGGCCTGCAGCCAAGGAATGCCCAGGATAATGGGAAACATAGGATAGGTGATGGCATCAAGAACCAGCAGTTCCTTATGTTGGGAGGAAGTGGTAGCAAACAAAGGCAGGGTTTCCTGAGTTACTTGTCCTGATCTGATGCCGGAACCATCAGCTAGGAATACAGAGAGTCCATGGGCTTTAGTCTGTAACGGGATGTTATGCTGGCTGGCAAAAGTTGAATCAATAAAGCAGCTGCTAGCTCCGGAGTCAATGATGGCGTTGACCGGTATTGTCCTTTCTTGGAGCTGTAATGAGAGAGGAAGGGCAAGGTGGGTAGAATTCGCAGACAGAGCAGAGAGACTGGTAAACACAGGAGATGGGCACTTACTTATTTTGACTGGACAGTTAAGGACATAGTGCCCAGTTCCACCGCAATAGAAGCACAGATTAAGTTGCCGACGTCGAGCACGTTCTTCAGACGACAAGGCAGGTCGCATCAGTCCTAATTGAATAGGTTCCGAAGTGTCAGGCGTGGCATTAACTGGATTCATACTAGGTGGGGGTAAGTAGCGTGCTGCAGGAACCGGTGCTCGTGCTGTCATCCAGGCTGGGCGGGATTGTAGAGCAGAGCGTTCAGATCGACGTTCCCGGAGACATCGGTCAATTTGAATGGTCAAGGAAATCAAGGCCTCAAGAGTATTTGGTATACCTACTCGAGCGAGTTCGTCTTTTAGTCCTTCAGATAGGCCCATGCGGAACTGGTGACGCAGGGCCGCATCGTTCCACTGAGTGTCCGCGCTCCAATGCCTGAAATCAGTGACATAGTCCTCAGCTGGTCTGTGGCCTTGCTGGCGCGCGAACAGAGCTGATTCAGCTGTGGCAGTCTGTTGAGGGACCTTGTATAGTTGTGCTATGGCTTCAAAAAAAGATGACAAAGATTGGGTTAGGGCTGAGTCCCCTTCAAGTAATCGATGAGCCCAGGTCTGAGGTTCCCCTTGTAGGAGGGAAATCGCGAACCCCACCTTGGTGACTTCCAGCGAGAAGGTTCGGGGCTGTAGTGCAAAAAAGAGCTGGCAGGCGTTGCGAAAGGCCCAAAACTTAGCCCGGTCGCCCTGCAAGGTTCTGAACTTGTCCTTCCAATCTGTTGTAGTTATCCTGAAGGGATTGCACAGCTTGAGTGAGGGCCGCAAGGTGAGTGCATATTTCCTTCATCGGAGAGGTGTCTCCTGCAGACTCAGTCATGGCTGCTTCGTACTGTGAGGTACCTGGTAGTAGAGCCTGACTTGTAGGAGAAGACCTCTCATACAACGCTGGTTCAGGAGCCACTGGAGTGGGAACAGTGGTCTCCTGAGCGCAGTGGGGTAGGAGTGCCTGTTGGAGTATAGTCTCTGATGCTGAGGTAGAGCTCCCTCCAGGGATGGCTGGACTGCAGGTAAGGTGGTGACTGGAAGCAGCAGGCTCACACACTGGAGGTGAGAGATCACAGGAGCTGGAGGTGCAACAGCAAGAGCAAGCAGCAGGCACAAGCAGGGTCAGACAGTCCGGGTCGGCAGGTAGATAAGACAGGCAATCACGGCAGGCAGAGGCAGAGTCGGTGGACAAGCAGAGGTTGGCAACGGTATCAGATAGAAGCAGCAGAGTAGTCAGGCAGGCCGGGTCGAGTTGGAGCAGGACGGATGGTCAGACAAGCCGGGTCAAATCAGGTAGCAGAAAATCAGATGCAGGTTTAAACAGGAATCACAGAGCTGAGATGAAGCAGCAATGCACCCATGGAACAGGGGAACTTTTATGCACTCTTTGGCACCAAAACGTCGCTAACGCGAACGCGCGCACACATGCCGCGCGCCCGAGTGCCGCGCTGGTGCACGGAAACAGTAGCAGTTTGTTGCCGTGTTTGCACAGGGGCGCGCCGGCGCATAGGCGCATGCAAGCACCCAGGTCTGGCGCTGGTAGATCCCTGACACCTCTGGTTTTAGGGTATTTTTACCTCCAAAACAGAGGGGTTGCCATGGGCGCAAAACTTGCGCCAAGCTTATCTAATTTTTTTTTTTTTTTTAGACACCTTTATTACATGTACATCAAAAAATGTGGTATACCTGTTAACGTGTCCATGCGGTCTGCAGTATGTAGGCTGCACTATGAGAGCAATGAACGCGCGGGTTAAGGAACATCTAACAAACATCAGAAAAGGGTTCCCTAAACATACTGTGTCACGTCACTATTTGGAGCACCATAATAAGAATCCAGCTGGAACAACCATTAATGCTATTGATCGATTTACACCCCACTGGAGAGGTAGCTTCACCAAGAGGGAGATCTTGCGGTTGGAGACCCGCTGGGTATATAACTTGAAGTGTTATACCCCCTTTGGGTTGAATGTGGAGTGGGATGTTAATAGTTTTATAAATAACAGCTAACTTTACATCCATCTGCATTTAATACCCAACAAACTTTGGGTTATAACTATACCTGCCTTACTTTGAGTTTCTGATCGTGTCCCTTTCAATTATGTATTATATGTATCACATCTCAGAATTGATTTTTTATATATTTATTATTGGTTTTTATCTATATTCCAATTTTAACAATTTATATCATTTATGCTGCATATTGCTTAATTGCCTATTGTTTACCTTGGGATGTTTTCCTCCATAGCTTCCCTATAGGCATTTTATTATGCTTTGGTTCTCTCAGTTATATAAGGTTTTTTAATATGTTGTATTAATCTAGCAGCCTTCCTGCTATTTTTACTTCAGGGTTAATTCTCATTTTTGGTGCTAAGTCTCTTTTTTAGCCCTTGTTCTAGGATGTTGGACCGCAATGCGCTCCATTGCCGCTGACCTGGGCTATAGAGACTTCCTGTTTTTTCGCTTTGGAACGCAAATGTATAGTACGTCTGCGTCCCAGCATTGCATTTCCCTGGCTCGATGTGACGACGCAGCTGACGTCACTTGCGTGGCTTGTTGTCGTCCTCGCAAGCCAATAGAACGGCTTGTTTAGGGGAACATGCGCCGTAATGGCAGCGGCCGGGGTCTCTGGGTGTGTGGAGTGACGTGCAGGTCATCACCCCCACGTCAGACGCCACCAGATGTCCAATGAGATGTGTTCTCCGGGTGCGCATGCGCATAGCATATCACACTGGATGACGGTGTATTATACTCAGCTGCTATTCTTTGGGAGATAATTCTCTCCCCAATCAAACGCATTTGGTCTTTCTATATATATGGTGTGCGGGCTCCGTAAAACCACGCCTCTGAAGACATCCGTTTGCGATGAAACATGTCAGGCAGGTTGACACCAGCACGCTGATCACTGCAGTTGATTGTTCTTTTTGATGCATGCATTCTTGAATCTAAACTGTAAGTTACTATTGGTCACTTATTTCCTTCATTGAGCACTGCTGATCGATATACTGAAAGTCTTGCATCTGATGTCAGTTCCCGGAGAAGTTTATTGAGGGAGAATATTATCTGGACATTGCTGTTTTAGCCTATAAGGGAGAATTATAAAGCCGGATATGCAGGATGAACCTGGGGTCATTACCACATGCATAATATTTCCAGCCTTCTGGTAAGCAGATCACTTTACCACGTGGTGCCGAGCAGTGCTGGGACAAGGCCATTTTGTGCCCAGGGCGAAGATGGCAAACTGCACCCCCCCCCCCCGTTTTTAAGAAAGAATTAATGTTGTTTCAAAACAAGAATATACTTAAAACAATACAAATTCAATTAAGTTTAATGCAATAGAAACAGACTCACACATTTTAATTATATGTATTTTTATTGGAGGCACTTTGAAATAATAATGCAAAAAATGTGCTTGTAGAAAGGCCTGTTAACTATTTTTTCTGTCAAGGCCCATGTGAACATACTAAAGTTTTCAGTTTTGCATTATTTTGTGTGAGGTAGTGCCCCAATACCAAATATTCACATAAATAGGAAAAATGCAAAATCAAAAAATATCACAAACTTCTCAACCAACATACATGGCCTTCAGCAAAAAAGAACCCTCAATACAAAATATTAACATATAAATGTGCAAAATCAAGGGATTACACTATTTTTCACTGAAACATATAACATTCAACTGTAGTCTTTCCTAAAGGTACTGGCTGGAAAGGGGTTAACATCTAGGGGGAATCAAGGGGTTAATTGTATCTAACAATGTGTAATGTAAGCTGCTTTTTACTACTGACTGATTTGTTTATTTTCCCTACTTTACACAGAAAAGAAAAAAAAGTGATTGTTCCCTCTGTACAGAGCGCTGTGTTGATTGTTAACACAGCGCTCTGGGCTGTGATTAGACACAGCCGATCAGCAGCTCCCAGCCACAAATACCAGACTCTCGCTGTGTACAATTACAGGGGAGTAGGTGGGAGAAACCCGAAACAGGCAGCGACATGTGGGTATGTCCTGGTGCCTGTAGCTGCCACCTGCAGTGGGTTAGCAAGTGGTTAATTAGCAATGGTATTGGTAATATGCCCCAGGAAGGGGGTTAATGCACTGTCACTGATGTATTAGTGGCCAGTGGCAGTTAATTAACCCCCTTGTGCTGCATTAGTGGTACCAGTGTCCGTGTTAATTAACCCACTGGTGCCACTAATGCAGCACAAAGGGGTTAATTAACTGCCACTGGCCACTAATACATCAGTGACAGTGCATTAACCCCCTTCCTGGGGCATATTACCAATACCATTGCTAATTAATTAATAAATTTGCTTACTTGAGTGATGATGTCCTCCTTGATCACATTCCCATTTTAATAGCTCTGGCAGGTGGCAGCACTCCATGCTCGTTTTCCATCCCGCCTCCCGGCCAGCCTCTCTGTGAAGTCCCGCCGGCCAGGACTAGGAATCGCCTGTTGGGCGCAGCGGCGACTAGGAACAATATATAGGGGGGGGTACATAAGATGCCACAGTCAAAACTTGGGGTGCACTAATAATTTTTACCAGTAAATCATACCACCAAAAATAAACTAAATAAGTGTGTGTGTATATATATATATGTATATATATATATATATATATATATATATATATATATATATATATATATATATATACATACACACCCACACACATACATATACATATATATACATATACACAAAAGTTGAGAGTAATGTGGTATTTTTATTGTCTTATTGTGGAACCACACCAGCAATGTTAGAACTCATTAACACAAGTGGTGAGGGGGGCTGTTAAACCTTGCAGTTGAGCCAAGTTTTTACCCTCACCCCCAACTGCTACTCCCGTTAGCTGCATAAAGGCAGTGGCTGTGGGTGTCTAATGCCTTCTAAAGAGTGATCTGCATGTGGAGTGCTCGAGTGCTCTTTAGAAAGCAAAATGAGTATGAATGAGCCCTAAAGCTTTAAGATGAAGCAGAGGTACAGAACACACATACCTTGCATTCTTTTCTCCCAGGTAGAGATCTAATGTAAGAAACAGGATTTCTGCTAGTTTAAAGGAATGCAAGTCTGTGTTCTGCCCCTCTGATGAAGATCTTTCACAGCCCGGTGTCAGGATGAAAATGAACAGACTGTAAGAGCATGTCTTCCTCGGATCCTGTTCCCCTTTCTCTCTGCTGCCTGCACTAAACAACCAACCTACCATGCTGCTGCCCCTCTCCCTATCACTATCCATGCTGCTGCTTTCTATTCCTGAAGCAAAGGAAAAAAAAACTCACTGTGACTCAGAGGAGCAGAGGGGTTATTTAGCCACTTCCTCCTCCTCTGGAACTGCTGCTTAAAGTTGTTCAAATCTGGCGGCAGGGGAAAGGGGAGGGGCTGGAGTAGCATGATTGGATAAGAATTGCCATGTGACTGCACAGATCATCCTGCATCTCCTTGTTGTGAGTTTTAGCTTTCTGAGAATACAAACAGGGGCGGGCTGGAGGTCGGGAACACTGCTCGCTGGCTTCAGGAGCCGGGTCTGCTGCAGTCATTATGACAAGCAGGAGACCCGGTCTGCACTTCAGTTGGGGGAACAGATGGGCGGCCTGGCTGTGCGAGCGATACTCGCATTAACAGTGGAGTCACTGAGGAGAGGGAGGGGGGGGGGGAAATCACTGCAGGAGATGACAGGTGTTCTCCCACTTGTAAGAAGTGAGGGGCGGGACTGGTCTCAGGCTTGTGCCAAGTGCAGGAGCGCAATCGGCACATGCTGTTGTTATTTATGTAGCGCAGCCAGTATACCAGCACTTCTACTGCGCCCCCATTGCTCCAGTAAATGGTCCCGCCCAGGGCATCCGCCCCTTCCGCCCACCCCTTGTACCGGCCCTGGGGCCGAGTGCTTTCATACACATGCAGTATAGCTGGTGTCTGGAATATTCCTCTCTTCTACTTTGGACTTACTATTAGTTGTCATTTTTAGGGCCGCATTTTTTAGACTTTGGACTTTTGTGTTTGGTTATCAACAAACTATGCTGGCTGCTTTTACTTATTGATTCGTATAGAATAGCGCAGATATTGACATTATTTTATAATGAAATGGAATGGATCACTAAAAGAATTTCAACCTTACAAAACAGATGTTATTGGTTTAAGAAGAAGTACAGGTTATTATAGAAAACATGCTGATATGTGTGATGTCTAGAGTTTGTCTTTAACCTAGCTAATTGTGTGAGTGTGTAATATGGAATATATGTTGTGTCATCTAACTCTGAGGTCTGTTGTCTCAACTGCTGAGAACCCACCCAAATGCCCCCCCCTCTTCTTTCTGACCAGGTCCGTGAGAGTGTAAAGCAAACTGTATTGACATCCAAATTACCTGAGCCAAGATAAATATCTGTAATAGTGAACTGAAATGTGTATTTACTAAAATGTGTTTGTTTTCCAGAGAGACAGTTCTGGAGAGGTTCTCTGTAGTGAGGTATTATGATTTGTAGATAAATGGTCCTGCTAAAAGGTTTATTACGAGTTGCTAAGTTTTTTTCTCACCATGGTGAATACATTTTTGGTATACCATAATACAAAAATCCACGTGGTAGTAATTAAAGGGGTTGTAAAGGCTCATGTTTTTTCACCTTAATGCATCCTATGCATTAAGGTGAAAAAACACCTTGCAGTCACCGGCTCCCTAGCCCCCCTGTTTTACTTACCTGAGCCCCGAGTTTCCGTCGGCACATCCCCCCCATCCCTCTCTCCACGGGTTCCTGGCTCTTGATTGGATAGATTGATAGCAGCACAGCCATTGGCTCCTGCTGCTGTCAATCAAATCCAATGACGCAGGCGCCGGGGAGCGGGGCCAAGTCCTGCATTCGGCCTCTATGGATGCCGAATGTTGAACTCGGGAGCACGCCCGCAAGGTAATCCCCTCGGGAGAGCGCTTCTTCAAGGGGGTTATTTAATGTGGCGAGGAGCCACAAGAGCCGCCGAGGGACCCCAGAAATGGATGTTCGGGCCACTTTGTGCAAAACGAGCTGCATAGTGGAGGTAAGTATGACATGTTTGTTATTTAAAAAAAAAAATAAAAAACAATCCTTTAGTATCACTGGATATATTGGGGTGGGGAGTTCCAAAGGTTCTGGAGCAGTCCTGCAGTTGAGATTGGGAGGAGGTAACAAGGGAGCTGTAAATCAGGATGTCTTTGGAGGAGCGGAGTGGAGGATTTGGGTGATATCTCAAGATTGAAAGAGGTTAATCCAAATTTCTCAAACTAAGGTTTCTTAATGGGAAAAGTTTATTCAGGTACAGTCCTAGGGCCACAGCTTTAGTAAATAACACCCTGTTGCTGCCCTGATGTGGATAACTATTGAGAGACCGATATAGAGGATTGTGCGCATTTAAAAGAGGACCCTAGAACTATATTTTTCGTTTTAATGGTTTTGGGGAAAAGCCTCTATAAAAAAAAATGAGTAATAAAGTGCAGTCAGGTTTGACTAAATTCTAAAAGTTTTTTTGCAACAGTTGTTTTATTCTCTCCTTTTTAATATTTTTTTCGTACCTGACTTTTAGTGACAGTGATCCTGTTCACTTTTTGATCACTAATAGGGATGAGCCCAACACCCTCCTGTTTGATTCGCAGCAGAACATGCAAACAGGCAAAAAATTGGCAGAACACATGAACACCGTTAAAGTCTATGGGACACGAACATGAATAATCAAAAGTGCTAATTTTTAAAGGCTTATATGCAAGTTATCGTCATAAAAAGTATACTCCGGGTCCTGCCGCAGGGGACATGTATCAATGCAAAAATGTTTTTTAAAAACGGCCGTTTTTTCAGGACCAGTCTGGTATGGATTTTGGGGGGGCCCTACACCATTTTTTTTTTAATTTTGGCACAGGGTTCCCCTTAAAATCCATACTAGACCTGAAGGGTCTGGTATTGATTTTGGGGGGGACCCATACGCTATATTTTTTTAATATTTGGCACAGGGTTCCCCTTAATTTCCATATCAGACCCGAGGGGCCTGATATGGATTTTAGGGGGACCCCCATGCAATTTTTTTTTATTTTGGTTCAGGGTTCCCCTTAATATTCATACCAGACCCAAAGGGCCTGGTAATGGACTGAGGAGGGATCCCATGCTCTTTTTTTCAATTAGTTTTATCTATATTGCTGAGACCCGACAATTCAATACATCCGTGACCAGTTTTAAATGACAATTTTTCCTTTAGAAATGTCATTTTGCTGTGGTACTTTTCTAAACACGAGAAAAATGCGTCACTTTACAGGCATACCATAGACACACCCCCCCCCCCCGGCACAATATTTAAAGGAATATTTCATTTTTATTGTTTCACTTTAAGCATTAAAAAAATCACTGCTCCCGAAAAAACATCCGTTTAAAAAAAAAAAATTTGCATTGATACATGTCCCCTGGGACAGGACCCAGGTCCTCAAACACTTTTTATGACTTGCATATAAGCCTTTAAAATTAGCATTATTTTTCATGTTAGTATCCCATAGCCTTTAACGGTGTTCCAGCAGCTTTCAAATTTGCCGCGAACAACGTATATTGTTCGCTGTTCGGCGAACAGGCGAACACCCGACTCGAACATCGGGCTCATCCCTAGTCACTAATATGGGAGAGGAGTTATCTATTTTTTTTTTTGGTTGTTCCTCTTTATTTTTTTTGCTAAGTTGCTGCTGCAACAGATGCAATGTATTATTTTTCAAGGCAGTTTATAATAATTTTTCAGGACAGTTATATATTGTTTGTTTGTTTATATGAATACAGATTCAATGCTCTTTGACATAATGTGAAATGTGTGTGATAAACGGTCAGGGTTGAAGCAGCATTAAACCTGTGTGTTTTTTTTAATTTTTTTTTGCTTATTTTTTTTTTATCTTTTCTACTTTCTTTGTTTCAAATTCGTATCTTTAATTACATTAAGGGATGTTACCAGTCCATTAGCTCATAATTTTCTTCTATATCATTAAAAGTAAATGTATTCATCTTCTGAACTTTTGTTTGAATATCAGAGATCAGCTGTGAAGTGTAAGGCTTTACCGTTCCTGCCTGACTCCATTTTTAAGAGTCCAGTGGGTCCTATATATAATGGTTTACAAGTACCATATTTCACAACCATTGCCCTGGACATCCAGGTCTTATGTCTTCTACGTCTCCCAGTCTGTCCACTGCTTTAACCAAAGCCCCATGAGCAGGTGTGGTGAACCCAGGGACCTGGCACTAGCAAACAGTATTGACTATCCCTACCTTCAAGGGCCATGGTTTATACTGGCTGTTGCTCTGACTCTGTACCCTGTGGGGATCCCACTTTACTCGTCCACATTACACCCCTTATAAGTATTTAGTCTTGATGGCCAAACTGCTGTTCCTGTCTGGAATTCCTCCAATAACTGTACACTGACGTTCTCCTTTTCCTTTTTTTTTGTATTCATGCACGACTGTCTGGAGGCCCACCCTACCAGCACCTGAAGAAGCAACAACAACCAAGTCATATCTGGAGACAAAGGTGTCACGACTAGACTGCCCTTAATTTTCCTTCACCATGCTGAACAGTGCCTTCTCGTGGTCCGATCCAAACTTTGCAAACATCACACAGCTTTCCCAAGTTATGGGAATAAAGATGACAGGATCCCGCCATCGATGTTGGAGTCCTGCTCTTCTAAGGCAGAGGGGTGAAGAAACATCGCAGCACAGGCACTCATGGTCCAGATGTAAAGTCTCAGAGGCACCACTTCTTTGATCGCTCAGTCACAAGTCTATCTTGATGGGCTCAACAGAGCAGATTACACCAAGTTTCGTTGTGTTCAAGAAAGGAAGAGGAGGCCACAGTGGTGGTGGTTAGGGCCTTCTGGGCTGTCGTGGGTGGGTGCATGATCATTGAGGGAGGGCATAAGTTCAAGAATGAACTTCAGGGTGAAATGTGATGGAAATATTGATATTAACATTATTGTGGACTTTTGATAGGGGTCAGTTTTAAAGTAATTCCAGGGACTGTAAAATCTGAGTACAGACAATTTAACTAGTCTTGGAGTTATGTGTGGGGGTTGGTTTTTCTTCCATCAAAAGGCTCAATTGAAGTGATGGGGGAGGGAAGGCAGCTGGGGCTGTCTGTCTTATTATGGCAGGTGATGACCTCAGTTGACCAAAATTAAGTGTACTCTCTATTTATTACCCCCCACCCTTGAGTGAATGTGGCAATGTCTTAGGATATGTGAGGGGGGTGTTTCTACCTGGAAGGGGAGGTGGGCTTTGGAAGTGTATATACAGTGGGGATGGAAAGTATTCAGACCCCCTTACATTTTTCACTCTTTGTTATATTGCAGTCATTTGCTAAATTTAGGTTCATTTTTTTCCTCATTAATGTACACACAGCACCCCATATTGACAGAAAAACACAGAATTGTTGACATTTTTGCAGATTTATTAAAAAAGAAAAACTGAAATATCACATGGTCCTAAGTATTCAGACCCTTTGCTGTGACACTCATATATTTAACTCAGGTGCTGTCCATTTGTTCTATCATCCTTGAGATGGTTCTACACCATCGTTTGAGTCCAGCTGTGTTTGATTATACTGATTGGACTTGATTAGGAAAGCCACACACCTGTCTATATAAGACCTTACAGCTCACCGTGCATGTCAGAGCAAATGAGAATCATGAGGTCAAAGGAACCGCCTGAAGAGCTCAGAGACAGAATTGTGGCAAGGCACAGATCTGGCCAAGGTTACAAAAATATTTCTGCTGCACTTAAAGTTCCTAAGAGCACAGTGGCCTCCATAACCCTTAAATGGAAGATGTTTGGGACGACCAGAACCCTTCCTAGAGCTGGCTGTCCGGCCAAACTGAGCTATCGGGGGAGAAGAGCCTTGGTGAGAGAGGTGAAGAAGAACCCAAAGATCACTGTGGCTGAGCTCCAGAGATGCAGTTGGGAGATGGGAGAGAGTTGTAGAAAGTCAACCATCACTGCAGCCCTCCACCAGTCGGGGCTTTATGACAGAGTGGCCCAACGGAAGCCTCTCCTCAGTGCAAAACACATGAAAGCCCACATGGAGTTTGCTAAAAAACACCTAAAGGACTCCAAGATGGTAAGAAATAAGATTCTCTGGTCTGATGAGACCAAGATATAACTTTTTGGCCTTAATTCTAAGCGGTATGTGTGGAGAAAACTAGGCACTGCTCATCACCTGTCCAATACAGTCCCAACAGTGAAGCATGGTGGTGGCAGCATCATGCTGTGGGGCTGTTTTTCAGCTGTAGGGACAGGACGACTGGTTGCAATCGAGGGAAAGATGAATGCGGCTAAGTACAGGGATATCCTGGACGAAAACCTTCTCCAGAGTGCTCAGGACCTCAGGCTGGGCCGAAGGTTTACCTTCCCACAAGACAATGACCCTAACCACACAGCTAAAATAACAAAGGAGTGGCTTCACAACAACTCTGCGACTGTTCTTGAATGGCCCAGCCAGAGCCCTGACTTAAACCCAATTGAGCATCTCTGGAGAGACCTAAAAATGGCTGTCCACCAACGTTTACCATCCAACCTGACAGAACTGGAGAGGATCTGCAAGGAGGAATAGCAGAGGATCCCCAAATCCAGGTGTGAAAAACTTGTTGCATCTTTCCCAAAAAGACTCATGGCTGTATAGGATCAAAAGGGTGTTTCTACTAAATACTGAGCAAAGGGTCTGAATACTTAGGACCATGTGATATTTCAGTTTTTCTTTTTTAATAAATATGCAAAAATGTCAACAATTCTGTGTTTTTCTGTCAATATGGGGTGATGTGTATCCATTAATGAGGAAAAAAATTAACTTAAATGGTTTTAGCAAATGGCTGCAATATAACAAAGAGTGAAAAATTAAAGGGGGTCTGAATACTTTCTGTCCCCACTGTATTAGAACATAAACAACTGGCCTCTCTCTCCTAGCTCTGTGTGGCTCACTGAAAGCATGGTAACATAAGATCTGTCTGTGTATTGTATCAATACTCTGTGTTGTTTTATGTAACTTCTTCTGTCCTACAATTTTTCCTAATATACTGATAGCTTTTGTATGTCCATTGTAGCAATATTCTGCTTGTATTACTTACTTGGTATCTTTGGAAACATCTTTGTTTTTAAGGTTTTGCAATCTACCTTATAGTTGGTAATATCTGATTAATACAAGTTTCTTTTCTGTACAATAGTAAGTTTAAATAAATTTGATTGTTCTTATTTTTGCACAGTTATCATTTGTTTTAATTCTGTCTGTAATAGCTGCAACCGCATTGCTTGATTCTTATATAGACAAAAGGTTTTGATCACTTATTTTATGTATCATTAATCATTTAAGTGAGGTACGAACATTGCCATAACAACACTCAATGCTGCCATACCCTCTCTACTATTCTCCTGCATATACTGCCTTTTATTGTACCCTTTCTACTATTCTCCTGCATATACTGCCTTTTGTTGTATCCTCCGCAATCCTCTCCTGCATATACTGCCCTTTGTTATACACTCCACAATCCTCTGCTGCATATACTGCCTGCTAAGAGACTTCATTAGCTTTGCTTGTTTCCCAGGCTGGAATGGGCACACTTTTGCAAGCAATAATGATAACATGCGCAGCATATTGCATAAACAGAAAGCAACCAATGAAAGCTTATCTAGAATAGATAACGCATGTGTATGAGTTGAAGCTGCACACCCTGATTCATTTAATTGAATGGAAGATCCCTGGATAAATCCCCACCCTCCACCCTCGATAAAGGCAAGAACCCCCACCTTCACACATCCTACAAGGAGTCACCCCTTGAGGGGACTGGGGGGAAAAGAGGGGGCCCAAATCGGGGGGTGGGGGGAAACCAGCGGCACCTTAAATTTTTCTGCATTCCCAAATTTAAAAAAAGTTTTTTTAGTTACAGTGAGTACCGGGAATGATTGCACAGGGGGAGGGGATAAGTGCTGTGGCTGCAGATGTCAATACCCCATTCAAATTGCACATATATACCATCCAACCTCCAGCTGATCCATCTGAGATCCCTGCATGGTTGTTCAAAACACAGACATACTGACAAGTGTGCTGTGGCAGCTGATGTCAATTACCCCATCCGGGATCATCATCTGGGATCGCCGAGATTAGAGGTGTTTTTAAAAGAACAGCAATTTATCCAAACGTGGCATGACGTTTTCTCGTCAAGAAGTGGTGAATATGCATATTTAACTTCAATGTATGAAATGATTAAACAGAATAATTGACCGATTTATACATAGCATAATTTAAAATGTTTTCTTTTTCACATAGAAGAAATTCCCCTGAAGAAGACCCATACAGGTCGAAACGCGTAGGGATGGCATGTGAAACTCTGCAAAAGTTCTTATGGCTTTCTAAACATGTATTGAGTTTATATGTGGTTTTCACATTGACAAGATGTTTTTATATGTAAGGACCTGAATTGCTTTTTACAACTCCCATGTAATCATGCCCTTCACCCCCCTGTTTTGATACCATGATACAAATAAAGAACTATTGATTTTTAAGCATATCATTGTCATTTTGATTGTAATACCTACTTTGCTGCTAAAAAACCCTTTGAGGGATCTTCCATTCAATGAAAGCTTATCTTTCTTCAGTTTAGAACAATCATAGCTATGAAAGATGTCTACTGGTTGGCTCCTATGTGTTACCAAACTGTACACCTTACTTCCATTAGCCTCCTATTTTTTCCATATTGCAGTGTGTTGAGGTGTACTGTGCAGAATAACTTGGAAATATTTGATATTGCAATGATTACACAGGAAATCTCCTATGAAGCTTAGGAATTAACATTTTTTTTGTACTACATTGTTTTCTTTAGTCAGCTGAATGGTCAATAACAGTAAGACTAATTCACTAATACTGTGGTATAAGAGCCCCAAATGTACAATCGTATATAGCCAGCTTACAAAAAGAAATCTAAAACCAGAATTTATAGCTACGTTTGCCTCATTGTTCATGTCATTACTACAGGTCTTGCACTATTATCGCTAATATTTCTAATAACATTTGAAACCATTTAAAGCAATGAAATTTGAGTCGCTTGTTTGGTAAATAATCCTAAAAATGTGATTATAATTTTCTTTCAAATTGTTATTAAACCTTATGCAATATTAAAAGCATTAACTGTGTAATGTAAATCAATTGCTCAAAGTAACTCTATTTAAAGGTTGTAAAATTTTGTTGATATTAGACTAGTGTTAATAGAAATAATGTTGATTGCTGGAAAATTGTCTTTAATGGTACACTATGTTTACTGCTGAAATTCATATCGCACTTGAAGAGTAAATACCACTAGTCAAAGTTTGAAAGCTGTCTCTTGTAAAGCAGGAACTCTTTACTTCAACCCTTTTACTGCTAGGACTATTTTTTGCACATATGTTTAACCACTTCAGCCCCAGAAGGTTTCACCCCCTTCATGACCAAGCCATTTTTTGCAATAGGGCACTGCGTTGCTTTAACTGACAAGTACGCGATCATGCGATGCTGTACCCAAACAAAATGTATCTCCTTTCTTTCCCATGAATAGAGCTTTCTTTTCGTGGTATTTTATCACCTTTGCAATTTTTATTTTTTGCGCTATGAACGAAAAAAGATCATCAATTTAAAGATAAAAACAATATTTTTTACTTTCTGCTATAAAACATATTCAATAGAAAAAATGTAAATAAAATGATTTCTTCGTTAATTTAGGCCAATAAGTATTCTGCTACATGTTTTTGGTAAAGATAAAATCCCAATAAGTGTATACTGATTGGTTTACACAAAAGTTATCGTGTATACAACTATGGTATATTTTTATGGCATTTTTATTTTTACTAGTGATGGCGGTGATCAGCAATTTTTAGCAGGAATTGGACATTGCAGTAGACAAATTGGACAATAAGTGACACTTTTTGGGGACCAGTGACACTAAAACAATAATACAGTGATCAGTGCTAAAAAAATGCACTCTCACTGTACTAATGACACTGACAGGGAAGGGGTTAACAACCGGGGCAATCAAAGGGTTAACTGTGCTCCTAGGGAGTGATTTCTAACTGTGTGGGAGATGGCTTAACTGGAGGAAAACAGAGATCCGTATTCCTGCTTAGCAGAAACACAAGATCTCCATTTCCCTCTCTGACAGAACGGCGGTCTGCCTTGTTTACATAGGCAGACCGCCGTTCTGCCTCTCCTGTCAACGATTGGCAGGTCCCGACAGACGCGATGTCTAATCACAGTGGGAGCGGGTGGCCAGTGGCGCCCCAGACCCGGAAGAAGAGACATGTTGTTTCGCGCAACCGGGCCGCCTTGCCACAGTAAATGTGCGGTGGACAGTCCGGAAGCGGTTAAAATAAAAAATTTTAGGTCTGAAAATTTTCTAAAACCCCTAATCATTGTATATTTTATTAAAACAGAGATTCTAGTAAAATAGTGGTAGTTCCAATTTTTTATGTCATGTGATATTTGTGCAATGTTTTTTAAGAGCAAATTTTCAGTAAAAAATACATTTAATGTGATTGTAGTCACTTTTTTTTTTTCTATAAAAATAACAAACATATTATACTTACTTGTCCTGTTGCAGTGGATTTGCACAGAGCAGCCCAGATCCTGCTCTTCTTGGATCCCTTCTGTGATCCTGGACCCTCCCTCCTGTTGAGTGCCCCCCACAGCAAGCAGCTTGCTATGGGTCACCCAAGCTGAGCTGCAGCTCCATGTATCCATTCAGACATGGAGCTGCGGTTTGGCCCTGCACCCTCTCTCCCCTGATTGGTAAACTGACTGTGATTGACAGAGGCGCGAGCTATTGATGTCGCTGCTGTGTCTCAGCCAATCAGGAGGGAGAGTTACGGATGGCTGAGGGCGACTGCTGCACACAGAAGGCTTTTTATCTTAATGCATAGAATGCATTAAGATAAAAAAACCTTCTGACTTTATAACCCCTTTAAGTTCATTTTAGGGCACACAAACACAATATATTACCCACACAATATTAGTGCAACATGATGTTTAGATACTAAACATGTCAAGCTTTAAAATTGTACTTGTCTGTAAAATGACAGTGCATTTTGGAACCCTATGTTTTCCATAGGCAACACTTTGAAATCCCTAAGGCTGGGTTCACACATATGCGGCCGTGGTTTCAGTGCGGCAGTCCGCGTTTCCCAGAAACGCACAGGAACTTTTTGAAACCGCACCGCGGCCGCCTCGCGTGTGTGAACTGGCTGTATTGAAAGCTGTTCACATTAACATGTTATGTGAATTGGATGCAGTTAAAAACGCATCCAATTTGCATACATGGGAACTGAGCCTCATGCCGCGTACACACGGGTGGACTTTTCGGCCGGACTGGTCCGACGGACTTTCCGACAGACTTTCAACAGACTTTTGACGGACTTCCGATGGACTTTTGAACGAACAGACTTGCCTACACACGATCACACCAAAGTCTGACGGATTCGTACGTGATGACGTACCACTGGACTAAAATAAGGAAGTTGATAGCCGGTAGCCAATAGCTGCTCTAGCGTGGGTTTTTGTCTGTCGGACTAGCATACAGATGAGCAGATTTTTCGACCAGACTCGAGTCCGTAGGACAAATTTAAAGCATGTTCCAAATCTAAAGTCTGTCAGATTTTTGACCGAAAAAGTCCGCTGCAGGTCCGATGGAGCCCACACACGGTCGGATTGTCCACTGGATTCGGTCCGTCGGACCAGTCCGGTCGAAAAGTCCGCCCGTGTATACACGGCATTATAGGTCAGCAGTTTAGAGTTAACAGTGAATGATGGCCCTATAATTATTGATTTCACTCCAACATGTGCAACTATATGTAATATGTGTAGCACAAGCACGTTTTTAAGCACTTACGGACCGCCCGCTGTTGTTATACGTTGGCTGTTTGAAGAGGGTTATCGTTGTTATGGTAGCAGCTAGCTACTGGTATCCCCTTCTTCAGAGGGCGCTCCTCTTTCAGATAAAAGTGGTCTCTGCGGCGGATTCACTGCAAGATCACTTTTATCTGTAGCGGGATGGAGATGAGTGAGGGGAAAATGGTCCCCACCCGTCTCCATACTATTGCAAGGCCCATAGCTCTTAAAGCAACATTTTTTTTTTTTTAAATGACATTTATTTATTTTTTTATTGCATTTTAGTGTAAATATGAGATCTTTTTGACCCCAGATCTCATATTTAAGAGGTCCTGTCATGCTTTTTTTCTATTACAAGGAATGTTTACATTCCTCGTAATAGGAATAAAAGTGACACTTTTTAAAAAAAAAAAAAAGAACAGTGTAAAAATTAAAAATAAAAGGTAAAAAAAGAAAAAATAATAATTTTTTTTAAACGCGCCCTGTCCCGCTGAGCTTGTGTGCAGAAGCGAATGCATATGTGAGTAGCACCCCCCTATATGAAAACAGTGTTCAAACCACACATGTGAGGTATCGCCGCTATTGTTAGAGCGAGAGCAATAATTCTAGCCCTAGAGCTCCTCTGTAATTCAAAACATGCAACCTGTAGAATTTTTTAAACTTTGAAGCGTGACATGTTGGGTATCAATTTACTCAGCATAACACTATCTTCCACAATTTAAAAAAAATTGGGTTGGGGGGCGTGGCAGGACGTCATACAGGGAGGACGTGTGTATGCTCCGTCCAGGCATCTCCCATCCATTGCCATCCCTGCCTTATTTCTCTTGGGAAAAAGCCCATCCATTGCTGGGAACGACCCCAACCCTCTCCGCTGCAGATCCGGCTGGATCTTGCCTGAAATCCGGCAAATCTGAGCTTCCTTAGGCCTCCTGCCTGTCCTGGACTGTCAGCTACTGCCGCCATATTGAGGCCTGCGGCCTGTCCGCAAGCCTGACGCTCGCCTACACCACGGACCGGGGGACGAACATATCCTTTACTGGGAACTTCCCGACCAGGACATCCGAACTACCACCGAGAGGAGGCAGATACCCGCAGCGTGAAAGAGAGCCGAGCGGGATCCTATCCCCCCCATCCCGGATCCCCCCACGGCCTGCCGCCACTCCTGGGCTTATCCACCGGCCATCCTGGACTCTGTGAGTATAAGGGCTGTCGCCCGAGCCTTCTTCCGCTGCTGCTCTGCAGTATCTGACCACCTTAGTCACTGTTTCTGAGGCCCTAGAGACCCGGTCCGGGCACGTGAGAGAACCCCCCCGGCCGGCCTCAGCCTTCAGGACAGACCGCAGCTTCGGCCTAGTCCTGGAAGTCGGTGGCCATCTTGGTACTCCAAGTACCCCACAACCTATTCCCTGCAGTTTAATCAACTACTGATCGCTTGTAGACACCAAATCCTTCCATATACCTGCAAATCTCACAGCTGTCACCTCAGCACTCCCTGATCCTTAATGTGACCACCTCCAGACCGGCGTGCAGGGAAGCAGACATGTAAGAGGAGTCCTTTGATCCCCGTCTCTTTAAGAGATGCTCCTACAAAGCTAACAGTTCCCTATTAATCGCAGGAGCGATATCATAACAAGACATCAGACCCTTCCTAACACTGCATGGGGAAGATTGGCTTCCAGAAGGCAATATATAGAGGTTTTATCCCACCGCCAACGTCGCAGAACCCTAATACCATGGAGCGCTTCTTATATAAACAAAGATCCCCGATCTCCAGTGAACAACCGAGATCCTCGGACACGGCTGACCCACATACTCTGCCGGAAGGCATGACCCAAGATGACAACAGATCTCAATCCTCCCTACACTCTCTTCCACCCAATCACCCCGTGGATGTAGTGACAGTAGCTGTCCTAGACACAAAGTTGAACTCATTACTACACGAATTAACCCGCAGCATCGCTAAAGAAGTGAGCAAAATAGCACATGAGTTACGGGGTGAAATCGACCAACTAGGTGAACGCACCAACACATTGGAGAACAAATTCGATGAACTGACTCAATATGTACATGTTCTCGAAGAGGACAACTCCAACCTGAAACATACAGTCTCCCTACTTCAACTTCAACAGGAAGACCTGGAAAACCGTGAAAGACGCCAGAATCTGAGGATTAGGGGAATCCCTGAGACGGTGAACGACAAGGAAATTCGTCCCTACCTTTTAGGCCTATTCGCCACTTTAGCCCCACATATTCCGGACATATATTGGCGTATGGACAGGGCGCATAGATCTCTGGCCCCAAAACCTCCTCCTACTGCCAACCCCAGAGATATTATTGACCGCTTCCACTTCTACGAGAGCAAAGAAGCCCTCACACTTGCAACGCGTAACAAGTCACGTATTGACTATAAACAACACAAAATCCAGATATTCAACGATCTCTCTCCAATCACTTTGGCCAAAAGGCGCAGTTTCCGTCCTGTTACTACCAACTACAAAACCATCAAGTTCCATACCGCTGGGGATTCCCCTTCCGTCTAACCGTTTCCAAAGATGGTGTTCAACATTCCCTGAGAGACCTTTACGAAAGTGAAGCCTTTATCCGCTACCTAGGTCTTCCCCCCCTGCCTGAGGAAGATTCTATACCCCAAGCTCCGAACCCCAAACCACTTACCACACCAGCAAAAATTTGGACCCCAGTCCAACGAAGATCCCAGAAGAACTTCTCTACCCCACAACGAGCCAATCGTCACAGATATCCAACCTGATGTGACTTATTATTTTTTATTTTCTTTTTTCTCAATTTTTTTGCCCTTTTTTCCATGGCCAGATAATATTTACCATGGATATCCTAGTGACCTCACAGTGATCGGGTCACTTTGTTGAGAGGTCACACCTCTTACCGATGTCTCTGTTAGATGCCTTCTTGGGGTTTTTTTTTTCCCCCCCTTTAACTTTTTTTCTTTTCTTATATACACTTCTCTGTCATATACCAGCTTGTCTTAAGATTTATCTACATGTTCATAATAACATGCCAAACACCTTTGCTCCTCCTGTCTGTTTGTTCCATTTTTGGTTTTACAAAAAACAGAGACGAGGATCTCCCCACCTCCCCCACTCCTCCATTAATCCCTGCAGGCTAACATGCCCCCCCTCATGACCCAAGGCTTCTGCCTGGGCAGCCTGAAATTTTTTCTCAGGCTTTTCAAAAATTATTTTCTCTTTTTTCTTTTTTTTAACATTTTTCATCTTCTTATGCAATTTAGTTCCTATTTTTTTTACCTCCTTTGGAGTTTTCATATGCAGGTCTTTTTTCTTTTTTTCTCTTTTTGACCTATATATGTTTTTTCAGTGTTGTACTTACATTAATATAACAATTGTAAGAAATGTTTGTTTTCAAATGTTCCTTTTTAAGGATGCTCAGTTATATGCTCTCAGTCTTTATACTGCATTAGCCCTTTTTTGTTTAACCAAATATGGCCCTCAAAGTTTATTCTTGTAATGTTAAAGAATTAAATTCCATAGGAAAAGGGTGGCAGGCCTTAAAAGAGTTTAAATCATCCAAAGCAGAGGTGATTATGGTTCAGGAAACCCATTTTAAGCCCAGTGGCTCCTTTAAGTTTGCTTCTAGACACTTTCCCGTAGCATATACTGCCTCTGACCCCTCTGGAAAAGCAGGAGTGGCAATTCTTATTAAAAGCACAAGCCCAATAAAAATACTCTCCTCCTACCTAGATCCTCACGGTAGGTTCATATTCCTGAAGTGTAGTCACTTATCTACCTCTTTTTCCTTGATTAACATTTATGCACCAAATGTAGGACAGATCGGTTTCCTTGAAAAAGTTTTTGAGAAACTACAACCCTTCTCCCAGCCTTTCATGATCATGGGAGGCGACTTCAATGTGTGCATGTCCCCGACCAGGGACAGGAAAACTCTATTCCAAACCACCTCACAATCTTCCTCTAAGAAATTATCAACATCCTTTTGCAAACTAGTTAGATCCCATAATCTATTTGATTCTTGGAGGATAAAACACCCGACCCAAAAACACTATACTTTTTATTCTCATCCCCACAAGTCTTATTCTAGACTAGATTACTTCCTTATTACAGGCCCTCTACTGCCCTATGTAGTATCTTCTGAAATAAATCCTATTACCTGGTCGGATCATGCACCTATTGAACTCAATGTATTATTGGCGAAGTCTTTTACTAAAACCTGCCACTGGCGCCTCAATGAATCCTTGCTTAAAAACCCTTTATCTCAAACCCAACTACAGCAGAAACTAACTGAGTTTTTCCAGCTTAATAATGGCTCTGTCCCGGAGATTTCCACCCTGTGGGAGGCCCATAAAGCCTTTTTTAGGGGTGAATGCATAGCTATAGGCTCACGCCTAAAGAAAGATTCTGTACAACTTAAAAAGGATCTTATTACCCAATTACAGACAGAGGAAAGAACTCTGTTGGCCTCCCCCACAGTGGAAAAATTGAGAAATGTCATCTCAATCCGAGATCGGATTAAGTCTTTCGATATGAATCAAATTTCCAAATCCATGTTGTGAGCTATGCAAAAATTTTACGATTATGCAAACAAACCACATAGGATGCTAGTGAACAAATTAAAACCACGGCCCTTTCTATCTATACCCGATCACTTGATACAATCTGATGGCACCCCACATACTGTCCGAAAGCTATGTCAAAGGTCTTTGGTGATTTTTATAAGTGGCTTTATAACCGTTTAGGTCCTGATTCACACCCTCAATTCTCACAATCAGAGTTTGATAAATTTATAAATTCCCTCCCGCTACCAAAGATCTCTGCTGACCATCTATCCTCCCTTAACTCTCCGATTACTGGGGAGGAAATAGGAGAGGGGATTAAAAATCTTCCAACCCACAAATCTCTGGGCCCTGACGGTCTCCCTTACATCTATTATAAAACCTTTACACATATTTAAACCCCCTATCTACAATCCCTATTCTCCTCCTTTTTTAAGGGATCCATCCCGCATTCACAATTCTTACATGCCAATATAACGGTAATCCCTAAGCCAGGTAAGGATCCTGCATTACCCGACAACTACCGCCCAATTGCTTTATTAAACTCAGACTACAAAATTTTCACTAAGATATTAGCCAATAGATTATCCCCACTATTAACGTTCCTGATCCACAGAGACCAGGTAGGATTTGTACCCTCGAGACATGCTGGAGATAATACAAGAAGAACCATAGATCTGATAGACCTAATAACTAGAACTAAACGTCCCACCATAGTCTTGAGCTTAGATGCTCAAAAAGCTTTCGATCGATTAAGTTGGCCCTTCATGTTCGCAGTCTTAACCCGATTTGGATTCTCAGGCCCCTTTATACGAGCCCTACATACCCTATACTCCCTCCCTACGTCTCAAGTCCAGCTGTCCTCCTATATTTCGCAACGATTTACTCTCAGTAATGGTACGAGACAAGGCTGCCCTTTGTCGCCCCTATTATTTATATTACGTCTAGAACCTTTAGCAGCAGCTATTAGATCCCATCCTAATATCAGAGGAATCCCACTACGACATCAGGACTACAAACTCTCTCTTTTCGCAGACGACATTCTGCTAACCATCACACACCCCGAAATTTCATTACCCTCCTTACACGAAACCCTCTCCACATTTGGGTCCTTATCAGGATTTTGTATTAATCAGATTAAAACAGAAGCTCTCCCTATCAATATACCCTCAGATATACTCAGCTCCTTACAAAACAGATTTAAATACAGATGGTGCCAGACTTCACTAAAATATTTAGGAATTCATCTTACCCCTTCATACCACTCTCTTTATCAAGCCAATTTCCCTCCTATGTTCACAGAAATTGCTAAACTCCTACAACATTGGTCTTCCATCCCAATTTCCCTTCTTGGTAGGATTAACGTTCTCAAAATGTCGGTTTTGCCCAAATTATTGTACCTTTTTGAAACACTTCCAGTCCCAGTTCCTATGTCGCAGTTGAAAAATCTCCAGAGAAAGTGCCTTAACTTTGTTTGGAACAATGCATCCCATAGAATTGCTCAATCGGTAGTCTTTTCTCCTAGAGCTAAAGGTGGATTAGCCTCCCCCGACTTTATTAAATATTTCTATGCCTCTCATCTTAGAGTATTGACAACATGGACCTCAAGGAAGGCTTCAAATAGATGGGCCGAAATTGAAATGGGGATTACTGTCCCTGTACATCCATGCTATCTATTATGGCCTTCCTCTAAGAAATTCATACCCCAACTACGGTCTCTGTGTCTCTCCCCGATGCTTTTTACGCTATCAATCTGGAAAAGGTGTAGAGACAAATTTCATCTCTCCTTACCTTGCTCCCCTCTCCAGAATTTCCTTTTTAACCCAGAAATTCCGGACGGATTATCATACCTGCGAACAATTTCGTGGACACACGCGGGGATGTTTCAGCTGCGACATTTAGTTCACCCAGTAACACATAAGCTTTTACCTTTCTCAGTCCTTAAAGAAAAACACGTCCTACCGAAATCTACAGAATACTTCTCCCTACAAATTAAACATTTTTTCCAATCCTGCTTCCCCTCCTTATCCTTAGAAAATCCCACTGCTTTTGAATTATTGTGTACAAATGGCCCATACGAACCAAACCTAATCTCATCCATATATAAAATACTCCAGACAACACCCCCTTTAAATGACTCCATACATAGATACATGACAAAATGGTCCAAAATGCTAAACAGATTCATTTTATTAATAGATTGGGGTAAAATCTGGGAGTCGGCTTTTAAAGTTTCCAGATGTGTGGCACAAAAGGAGATCGCTATTAAGATAATATTTCTTTGGTACAAAACTCCTGAGTTGCTACATGCCCAAAATGCGTCTGATTTGTGCTAGAGATGTGGACAGTCCGTAGGTACGCACCTTCACATTTTCTGGGACTGTCATGTCTTAGGTACATATTGGATTGAGATACAAAATCTATTGCAATCACTTTTTACCACATCTATTCCATTAAAACCCATACATTTCCTGTTAGGTCTACCTTTCCCGGGTATCCCTAAACCACTACAGAGATTAGGGTCTTTTGTACTTTTGGCAGCAAAAAGAGCCATCCCTAGACTTTGGCTCTCTACCAGCGCTCCCACTTTACACCACGTCCTCTCCATTATTACAGATATGCGTAAAATGGAACATTTAACAGCAAAAATTGAAGGTAAAATTCCCCAATTTGAAAAAATTTGGAAACCTTAGGATGATTCAAAATTTTGTTCTGAACCTTCCATTTCTGCTCCTTTTTTATTCCAACTTACATGTTCTCTTGAGCGTCCTTGTGTTTTGAACATGAAATTGAGATAGAAGCATAGATACTGTATGGAATTATTTCTCTCTTAATATATGACCCAATTCGGGAAGAAGCTGACTTCTATCTATACAGATATCCTCACCATGCTTCTTTACAATGTTTGCACTAATTTTATTTTGATTGTTTCTATGTAAATTGTCATGACTTTGCCTTATACCTTTTGTTATGCTGATTTATATTTGTTGAAAAATTTATTGAAAAAAAAAAAAAAAAAAAATTGGGTTAACCTTACTGATTTCTTATTTTTTAATTCAAAAAAGTGAATTTTTTCCAAAAAAAGTGTGCTGCGCAAATACGGTGTAACAAAAAACGACCACCATTTTATTCTCTAGGGTGTTAGAAAAAAAAATATATATATAATTTCTATCAAAAAATAATGATTTTAACAACAAGTGAACAACAAGTTTGAAAAATAGGCCCGGTCTTAAAGTGGTTAATGCAGCCTCCCCCCTGTTTATTTGTGCATTTTTTGAGGGGAGTTTAAGTATTTGGATGTAACTTTATTTAAAAAAAAATTCACAGAACTTTATTTATATCACGTAAGGGAACCAAAAGTGGTGATATGTCTTTTTGATAGGTTCCCTATAATGAGACATCATCTATTAGACCCCATTGTCTCATCTGCCCTCCTTCTAGGCTAATGGAGCACAATTTGCAGCCATGGAAAATGACACCTTAAACCAGAAATTACATTATACACATTGATTCCAGGTACTTTGCAGCTAGGGAAGATCAGTGAATGGACATTAACTGGTCTCTCTCCTCTTCACCTGGTGACACCCACCATGTCCTGAGCCGGCAAGTGGGACAGTGGAACTCCGCAAGCATGGCTAGGGGTGCTGCACAGAGTGTGCACACTTCCAGGGATCATTAAATGTGCTTGGGAAGCTGTACAGCTGCCCACTCTCTTTCATCAGAAAACTGACACCAACATACAGTATGACATACATTGGTGGCAGGAAAAGGGTTAAAGTTGAAGTGTAGTGTATGCATGCATTACCTTCCCTTGTTTAGCATTCTGATTCATGGTTATTTCTACATGAATAACCTGAAAAAGACTTTTAAAGTGTTACCTATGACAAAGGTAAGGTACTCTAATTTTTTGCTATTTCATGGGAGAATACAGTTTTGAATCTTGACATGTTTGGTATCTATGTCCTTGACACAACCTCATCTTTTATATTATGCCAAAAATGGCTGTTATATTATGCTTGTGTGCACTAAAATGGATTTTAGTGTATTTTTTCATAAAATATGAGTTTAATAAACAAATGTGCATACCGTGTGACATGTAAAATTGCAACTGCCCTCATTTTATTATCCAGGTGCCACAAACAGTGAGGAGAAACCCAGGAGGGGCAAAGTCAGGAAATTGTTGCCACATGTAGTGGCCAGATAAGCGCATGCACTGCCTACTGTATGTTTTCCGCCTACGCCCCACAGAGCCTTGTCATTGCTCTGTGCCGTCGGCCCTATGCTAAGACTACACTTCCCATCAGTCACCTCGGCAGAAAGGCAGTAGAGATTAATATGGGAAGTTCCTGCACTGTCTGTGCTCAGTAAAATATATAGAATCATAAAAAATAGTCTACAATCTCTACCATATAATCAACAATGTCTGCTATAACAAATGACAAAGCATAACAATAAAAGTTTATATAGTGCTGTGATTCTTTAATATCGCAATGATTTCTTTGCCATCCGTACAGAACTATGGCAAAATGGCAAAGGTGATGAAAGTGCTGTGCTCCCCTTCCTCTAGTTCCCTCACTCACCAGCTATCCATGTAAAGATCGCCTGTACTGGTGAAATATAACTTTCATAGATGTGTCTTTATACTCTTTCACACGTCCCCAATAGTTAGACGTAGTCATAGGATAAGCAATAGAGCATACATGGCGTGATAACATTTATAAAAGTTTTATTATAAAATAATATCCATTCACATGTTGGTCTTTCATGACAAGCATATAAAACACCATGTAATCCATGGTTTGCGTTCCAAAATCCAAGAAACGTTGTCAACGGAAGTCTCCGTATTTAATGCATTAGGTACGGAGACATCCCGGTGACATAATTTCTTGGATTGCACAGCGTTTTATATTCTTGTCATTAATGACCAACATGTGAGTGGATATTATTTTATAATAAAGCCTTTTTAAACAATATCAGGCCATGTATGCTCTATTTCTTATCCTATGAGTACGTCTAACTATTGGGGACATGTGGAAGAGGATAAAGACACATCTATGAAAGATATATTTCATCAGTACAGGCGATCTTTACATGGATAGTTGGTGAGTGAGGACACAAGAGGAAGGAGAGCACAACACTTTCATCACCTTTGCCATATATTTCTGCATGGATTGCACTTTTGAAATAACTTTTTCTGCACGGATGGCACTTTAAAAGAATCATTGCGATATTGTAGAGTCACATCACTATATAAACTTTTATTGTTATGCTTTTTCATTCGTTATAGCAGACATTGTTGATTATATGGTAGATACTGTAGATTATTTTTTATGATTCTATGTATTTTACTGAGCACAGACAGCGCAGGAACTTCCCATACTAATTCTTAAAGGAGTACACACCTTTTTCTTGCAGCAGTCAAAACTTAATTTAATTTAAATTCCTTTGAGCACACCACAGCGCGGGGACACTTATACTATACAGTATAATGTCCCCACAGCTGATATATAAGGCTGTTGTTCCAGTCACTTGCCAGCTTGAGAAAGGAGCAATGAAGCTTGACTACGGACTACCGCGCATGCTCTGAAACGCGTTGCGTCATTTCCTCCCGTTGTTCAACTTCCGACAGGCGATGCGTGCTACGCTGTGCTCCAACACTTGCAGACTTCCATCCAGTCCTCCCACTCCGGCCCCATGGATCCGACTGTTGTCACAGTCTCTGTTGATGGCTCCCTGAGAGCGCAAGCCCCGGACCATCTCCACCAGCACTGTGGAAGCACCGTTTATCATGAGAAGCACCGTTTATCATGATGTGCCTGTACACTTCCTACCTCATGTGACTGGATACTTGTTGTTTTTAAATGAACTGGTTTTGAGATATTACACTTAGAGGCACCTGTCCCTTCTCTCCTTTATTTTATTCTCCAGGGACTCTGCTTTTATCAAATATATATATCATAATGTTTGGAGGTTCTAAGTATTTTTCTAGCAAAAAAAAAAATGCTGATTTTAACATGTATGTAAAAAATGTCCAAAAATTGCTAAGAGCGTGAAAAAGTTAAACAGATCAATTCAAGCTGCAGTGATTCAGCAATCCAAAGTTAACATCTATTTGTTGTAGAGGGACCCAGACTGGTGTGCATCTTTGAGCAAATTGATTGAATTATCCCTTTTTGTCATATATTTAATTGGTGCTTTTAGTCAGGCAGCGGTAATGACGGATTTTCAAAGTTTTAGACTTGTTTTTGAGCTGTGGTGTACATTCATAAGGCAGGTGAGCTACTCCTGTATTGGACTGTGCTTGTCAGTTTTGCTGAATGCAGTTCATTCAAAGATCACAGTCCTATTAAGATACCATGTACTGTACTCGAAGCACAGACAAGAGCAATTGAACACATTGGGTGCACAAATCATTGCATTCAATAAACCTATAAGTATCGAATGGGAAGTTGGGGGGAGGTTGTTCTGGGTGCAATGTCCACTAGCAAAATTATATTTATTTTTTCACTCACGTTTATAGCATCAATATATACTTAATAAGCTTTTGACATCAGTGTAAACAATTTACTGTTATTACCACAGTGGGGAGGAGATTCAGGTTCAGGTCTGATGTGGGTCAGAGAACCCGCTGAACTAATGTAGCAGTTCACCAATTCAAATTCCTGGCTGCTGCAATATAAACAGACAGACAGACAGGACAGTTGGCACTGACTAAATATGACCATATTTGGTCAATGATGTCAACCTGATCCCTGGTGGTGTTCTTACAATACCACACAGCTAGAGATCTGTCATTTAGCAACAGGATTGTGTAAAGATCTTCAGGCAACAGTCATCTTGATTGATATGAACGCCATGATTGATGATGGATTTACATCACTGGATGGTGTCTATAACATGTACAGTATGTATTGGGGGCATTAATAAAGTTTTGGTGTGTCTGTTTCAATTAAAAAGCTTTTTTGTGTTTATTTCCTTTAAGCTCTTTGTAGTAATGGGTTAGGGGTGGTAATGTTTTTCTGGGTGGTGTTGCCCCCTTATTATAAAGCGGGTCTGCAGATTCTAGTAAAAGCTCCCTCCCATTACTTTCACACTATTTTTGGGTAATTAGGGGTGGGGAAGAGGTCCTTGCCCCTCAGAAATTTGACAATTGGCCACCCAGACTGCATACCTAGATAAGTGTCTGTTTTTTTTATATAGTAAGAGGAACCTCAGACCATAATTTGGACAGTACACATTTATTAATAAGAAACAATCAATATGCATTCAAACAATAGTTCACGTAATGATAATAAATATCTTTAATGCAACATATACCTTTATTATATCGGTACCCAAAATTGGAATCAAGAATCTGGGGACATACATCCCCCCAGGGATATCATATGCTGCCTCGTAGATTATAAGCTGAAAGAAGAAATATTAAAGCACGCAAGAAGCAAACAACAGCTATCACATGAAGGAACGCATATCCAAATCTTCCAAGATTTATCAGGCATCACTCTACAGCACCGCAGGGATTTAAAACCACTCCTAGAAGTCCTCCGTGCGAACGGAATACAATACAGGTGGAAGTTTCCCTTCTGTTTATCGGCTACCCACCTAGGCTGTACAGCCCTGCTTAAAGTACCTGAGGATCTGCGCCCATTCTGCGATAGCCTGGGCATCCCCCTAGTGGAGGTGCCTAATTGGTACGCAGACTACCGCCATTCCACTGCACGTAAGCATACACCCCCTGCAGAATGGTTGGAAGCACAGAACACTCGATTTCGCAGGATAAGGTCTCCTTCAGGCACCAGACCGCACACCAGGGTGCAACACTCGGATATAACTCGAGGGACTCCCCACGAGCTCGGAGAGATTACTGAATGCCTGTCCGGAACCCTGACCGCAGTTATGTATTCACAAGTTCCTTTTCTGAATGTTTTCAAATGTTCCTGATACCACACTACCGTTGACAAGACTGAACCTCAAATATTCCTCAATCTGTAGGGGACCAACCATGACACTACTACCATGGTTAGAAGTACTTTACAACTGCGTCACTGACTGCTGCTCTTGACTCTCTCCCTTTGCAGCTTTTATTTACCTACAAATACAGAACTGTCAGCTTTTGTACCGAATGCACTGGACTCCCTCATTCGTACCTCCTCCAGCGACATGGATGATGTTGCAATATATACCCTCATCATACAGCAGTGTTATCATTTCTTTGCTGCACAACAAACCTCTGCTCCACAAAAACACTACTTGTCCCACTGGGTGATCCTAAAACTGCATGTGATCTCCACAAATTTTTTTTTTCTTTTTTCTTTTTTTCGCGCACAATTGCCTGGATGAACTCTGAGTAATGTATAATAGCAATATATTATAGAAATTATACTATCATACCGCTACCAAAGATAAGTACATAATACACTCAGGGGCGATAACTACGGGATATATCAAATCTATACACTAGATTTCATAGCTAAGAGGTATTTCTGACAATATCAGCTTAATAACCAATAACGAGCCTATCCACCAAACACACCCACAGTTGCAGGGCAAATACAATATCACAGACCCCACCTCCCGCCTTACAGGGATTACTAGTGCTCTCTACTTGGATGAATCATCCCACACTTAAAGTTCCCACGTCCCTCCTTCATCTTACAACCGTCGCTTGCCCATTCTCATATTGTCCCTGAGTCACAAAGAATGGCAACAGACGAGTCTCAATCTATATGTACACCCTCGTATATTTACTTCACCTTAGACTTACCCATGATATGATCTCAAGCGATCAGTAAGGGCTCGACTTGCTTATTATTGTAGCTGTAGCGTCCAGAGATACGCTAGCTTGACTGCACACACTAATGGCACTCAAGCTACGCCCATTAGTTATCCAACATACCCTCTACCTAATGTATCATACGGGCCGGGGGCCATCTCAATACTATAACCTGATTTCCCAACTTATACAAGGAAAAATGACACAGGTGATAATGACGAAAGAGGCAGGGGTAAAAGCTATGTAAAATTGCTTTAGCACATAGCTTATCCTGGACTGTACAACCGTGGCTACGATTAACTACAGGTTCTTTAGTTCACACTGTTTAAATGTTTTATCCTTATACAAATGATGAATATGTTTAATGGTACATGTTTGTTATGCTACTGTTACTTCAATCTCACTTAGCCTCACCACCGTATCTTACTACAACTCCTGAAACTAATTAACTGACTTTGGTCCTTTATCCGGACTATACTTAATATAGAACTCTCCTACACACATATAAAACATGATAATAAACCCCTACCACCCTACTTACCATAAAGGACTCGAGCCTATCACCCCAACTACAAGGACAGCGAAGCTTACATGGGACACTTAATATATTTCCTGTGACACCTACAGAAAATTTAACTGGCTAAATATGTAATATTATATATATTTGCTTGACCACCTTTATTGGTACCCCTACCAACCTGCAACCTCCTCCTATTAACTTCAATGGATGGTAACGGCAGACCATCTGACTAGTTGTAGAGAGGTCTCTTCACTGTTAGGTCCTTACCAACCCCCACTCAGTGCAGTACATTGGTGCTGGCCTACGCCAAGGCTGGAACTCACTAATAGCTCACTGTACCTATCTAACCTCTACAGGCGTAGAACAGGTTAGTTCAATACATCTCCCCCTCCCCACTCTCACTAACCCCTTTCACTGTATGGATACGTAACCAATATTTGACATCACTTGAAGGTAATCTCCACTACTGCCCTCTCCGCCTCCAATAACCGCTCATACTTATTATGGCGCAAATCGATACCCCAGATCCGACCGGCTCTCCTAGGAAACCGCCCTGCTCACAAATTAAACTATGTTCAATGAATATGCGGGGGTTGAACACCCCCGAGAAAAGATCCCAATTACTCTACATGCTACAGAAGAACAAAACTCAAATAGCGTTCATTCAAAAAACCTATTTCCGTTCGGACAATGTCCCCAAACTATACAATTATCATTTCCCCACCGTTTATCACGCCTCCAATGACGCTTCCAAAACAAGGGAGTTGCCATACTGATATAAAAAAACTGTCCCCTGCAAATTTCAGGCATCAAACAGGATGTTCACGGACGACACATATTCCTTAAAGGAACACTATACAATAAACCCATTACTCTTGCCACCCGCCTAACCCAATATTTCTCAGAAAATACCTCAGAGGACTCGTCGCCAGCTACTGTCTGGGCAGCACATAAGTGCGTAATTAGAGGAGAATTCATTTCCTATGCTGCCACTAGAGCCAAACTAAAATGAAAACGTATTGCCGCCCTATCTGCAAAAATACACTCCCTGGAAAAGACCCACAAATTATCCTTAGCTACTAAATCTCTCACAGAACTCTTAGAAGCAAGAGAGGAACTCAGTGGTGCTGTCAGGGCGGGCGGCAGACGTGATGTGCGGCTGACGTCAGCACGGGGGAGGAGCCTTGCGCCGGCTCCAGGAAGCGATGAGACGGGACGCTGACAGGCTGCGGCGAGGTCTCGTGGAGTGAGAGACCACGAGCGGCCGGTCTAGGTCTGCGAGCCCGGTTATCCTGCCTGCCCTGTTCCCCCCTACCTCCTCAATCGGATGCAGCACTCCCGGAGTGACCGTTCGCCACGGACCCACAGCCCTGGAGGCGGCCCGCCGGTACTTCCACTCTGAAGTGCCCCTTCTGTAGCAGCGTACTACTGACAGGACATTCCCTCTAAAGGACCTGACCAAGGAGAAGTTGCAGCTTCCTGGACGAGACATCCAGGTAGGAGACGCCTCATAGAGGCTTACCATCAACGATTCCATCTAATGACTTTGTTGCCTGGTCATGTCTCAGACTTTCCTATTGTCGGAATAACATGCGGCCACTAGAGGGGGTCTGGAGATAGTATTTGTTCAGGGGGCTTGAGTTACCCGGTAAGACTTTTTTAAAAGGGTCTGAAGTGTGGAGTGGTTCTGGCTTCTCCCCTCCCCTAAGGTTTAATCAAACTGAGCTGGACCCCCCTGCTGGAAGCGATAACATCTGCCCTCCCTGCCCTCCTTGCCCCCTTCTGGTGTAAGTAAATGTGTAAACACTGTCAGCATCTGGATAAAAGGGGTCAAGCTCTCTAACCCTGGGCACTATACACAGGCTATAGCCGGATTTGACAAGCAGCGCTGATTCCAGCAACCCTCCCCATTGATGCTGTGTCTGAAAGGCGGTATAAAGAAGGTCATCCACTTCTGTAGACACACAGGGGCATAATCAACCCCCCTGGGGCTTGCAGGGGGGCATGGGGTATCTCACTGAAAAACAAAGAGAGGTGGCTCTGTGAGTCTGTACTCAGTTAAACCAAAAAAGAAAACTAAGGAAAACATGAAAGGCCGGTCATCGAGACAAGTGGAAACCAATAACCCAAGAGAGAGTCTAAATACCAGCTCTATTCAAAAATACTTAAAAGAAGCAGGCGTAAAGAGCCCTGGAATGGAGGGGAAACACCCAGGCACAAAGAAAAAGGACCAACAGAAACAAAAGGGGGGACAGGGAGATAGGCCCCATGAGGAGCCGGACCCGGAGGGGACACCAGCCTATACTGTAGCAGAAGAACAGAGAATCATGGCCCAAGTACCAAGCAAAACAGATATGAGTGAAATGTTTACTAAACTGGAAAGGAAACTGGAGAGCATTATAAAAGAGGAGATCTTAAACGTCCGCTCTGATATGGGGCATCTTCTCCGCCGGGTTGAAGAGGCGGAGGAGGCCTCCAGTAAACAAGCTAAGGACTTAGCAGTCTTAAAAGAACAAGTCAAGAAGGTGCAGAGCGAAAATCGTGCTTTGGCGTTTAGACTCGAGGAACAGGAGAACCAGAGCCGTCGTCAAAATTTACGCATTCGATCAATCCCGGAACAACAGAACGAGGATCTGGGTGAGAAGATGAGGAAAATTTTCAATCCCTTACTGGGTAGGCGGGAAGACGAGGTGTTGAGGATCGACAGGGTCCATAGAATAAGGAAGCCCCCTCACATTAAGCAAGACATCCCAAGAGACGTTATAATTAAATTTCACCAATATGAGGACAAAGAAAAAATCTGGAAAAAATTAAAAGGGGTGCCACCTCTCAAATTTGAAAACAAGGACCTGCAAATCTTCATCGACCTCTCAGCAGGGACTTTAGAGAGGAGAAGACAGATGAGACCAGTCCTCGATCTACTCAGGAAGGCCAATTTAAAGTACAGCTGGGGGTTCCCAACATCCCTGATTGTCATCAAAGAGGGAAGATCCTTTAGAATGAGATACATGGAAGAAATGCAGGACTTTTGCAGCAATCTGGGCATCCCGGTCCCGGTTTTGGAATAGATGCTGGGGATGGGCGGGGGGGTGGGGTGTGGTGGAGGCGAGGGAGGAGGGGGGGTCTCCCCCCCTTTTTTTTTTTTTTTTTTTTTCTCCCTCCCCCCCCTTTTCCTTCCTCCTCCCTCCCCTCCCCTGCTCCGCCGCCCTTCTCTTCACATTGGAGGGGAGGCCGACCCCAGGACATGAGGACTTTGGTACAATGGACTCAAGTTATTAACAATCGATATGTAGTTGGTAGGAAAAGGGAGGCAATAGGATCCCTCCTATGGAAAGTAATCAGTATTTTATTTAGGGTGGAGGATTGTGGGGTGGTGGGGAGTATACTTGGGGGTGGGGCGTCTTGAGTCTATTCTCATGAACAGGTCCTGGACGCCGGCGCAGGAGCCCAGCCCCTACGGAAGAGGCACCGCCGTGTGGTATGTGTGTACTTCCATACGGGCGGGCTTCAGGCGAAGTGGGCGCCACAGGGGGGAGGGAGGGAGATGGGAGCCAGGTGGTGTGGGGTGGCGGTGAGGCAGGGTGGGGGGGGTGGTTGGGCAGGGGGAGGGAGGGAGGGAGGGGGGGGGTGGGGGGGATGATGGGTTCTCAGTGGGGGGGATAGGAGAGGGGAAGATAGAGGCGGGTTGTGTTCAAGGGGAGCAGAGTACAGAGGCTAGAATGACTACCTTTTAAGAGATGCCCGATATTAAATTGATATCCTATAATGTAAAAGGGTTGAACTCTCCCAGGAAGAGACATAAAATATTAAGGGAACTGGATCATCTGGGAGGTGATATAGTTTTCCTGCAGGAGACACACCTGACCCTCAACACCAGGGTCAGGTTGTTCTCCCCCAGGTTCCCACAATGGTTCTACGGGGATTCCCCCGATAAGGGGTCTAAAGGGGTAGCTATAGGGCTGTCTAAAGCAGCGAACTTCTCAGTACGGGACAGATTAATAGACCCTGAAGGTCGTTTTTTATTCTTGAAAGGTTCTATTGGCACTAGAAAGATCACGCTGGCCAACGTGTACTGCCCGAACAGGAGTCCCACTGTTTTCCTGGGACAGATGTTAGAGAAATTGATGGGATTCGGAGAGGGGGAGATGGTCCTGGCTGGGGATATGAATTTTTGTCTAGACCCGGCCCAAGACAGTACGTCCCGTGCCCAGGGGATCAAGAGGGCGTCATTAAGAGCAATCAAGCGGAAATTATACCACTGCCAATTAATAGATGTGTGGAGAATACAACATGTTAAAGAGAGGGACTACACCTTCCATTCCCCTGTGCACAGGACCTACTCTAGGCTGGATTATATTTTTGTTGATCATAGCTTGTTCGAAGCGGTGGTTGATACTAGTATTGAAACAACAACTCTTTCAGATCATTCGCCTGTCACGATGAGGCTGAAGCTCCCTGAGTTAGGGAGACGTCCCTTCTCGTGGAAGCTGAATGAAAGCCTACTTAAGGACCCGGAAGTAATAGACCGGATCCAGAGTGAGTTAAATCAGTTTTTCATATTGAACGACACGGGCGAGGTTTCCCCCTCTATTCTTTGGGAGGCGCACAAAGCCTACATACGGGGGATTTTTATATCTATAGGAGCAGGCCAAAAAAAAAAAGGAGGGAAAAAAGGGAAAAACTGATAGCGGACCTGTTCCAATTAGAACAATTACACAAGAGGTCCAGGGGACAGGACCCGGACTGCTACCGGGCGATGGTTGCTGGGAGAGAGGAGCTGAGGGACATGATGGAGCAGGAGGCAAAGAGAGCCATAAATTTAATGGCCAAGGAGAGGTATCTTTGGGCCAATAAGTCTAGTAAATACCTGGCGAGGCTAATCAGGAAAAAAAGAGGGCGGAATTACATAGAGAAAATAAACGGTGCAGGTGGTAAAGAGCTTGTATCAAGTGAAGATATGGCTAACGAGTTTAGAAAATTCTATGCCGACCTGTATTCAATTAGACATGAGGAAGGGGAGGTCAGCGCACGGTCAGCCAGGAGAAGAGAATTCCTAAAAGAGGCAGGTCTAGGAGTATTGTCTGGAGAAGATAGAGATCTCCTGGACAATCCCATAGAGGAGGAGGAAATTCTGGCAGCATTAAGAGATACCCCGAAGGGTAAAAGTCCGGGCCCGGATGGCTTCTCTTCCATCTATCTATTAAAAATGAAACACATTCTGGTCCCCAGGCTCTGCAAATATTGGAACGAACTGGGCACCAGAGCCGAGATGGAGCGAGAGGCCCTGCGCGCCACGATAACTTTAATATTAAAAGAGGGGAAGGATACTAAGCTGTGCTCGAGCTACCGGCCTATATCTCTGCTTAACGCGGATGTAAAACTATACGCTAAGGTCCTGGCTAATAGACTAAAGCGACTCATGGCGGGCCTGGTACATCCGGATCAGTCTGGCTTTGTCCCGGGGAGACAGTGCAGAGACAATGGGGTTCGGGCGGTGTTATTGTCGGAGTACTGTAGACGTAGGGGACCCCCAGTTCTATTCCTGTCGATAGACGCCGAAAAGGCTTTCGACAGGGTAGACTGGGGGTTCCTGATGGACACATTAGAGGTAATGGGTATCGGGCCCAGGTTTATCTCTTGGGTTAAGGTCCTATACAGCAGACCAACGGCAGTTGCAAGGGTAAACGGGGCAGTATCCAAAACTTTTGAAATGAAAAACGGAACAAGGCAGGGGTGCCCTCTCTCCCCTCTCCTGTTCGTTTTGTCCCTTGAGCCCCTCCTGGCCACCATCCGGAGCAGTCCCGATTGCAAGGGGGTTCGGGTGGGATCAGAGGAGCACAAACTGGCAGCATTTGCCGATGATATACTCTTTTTTGTCTCGGCTCCCAGAGTAACCCTCCCCAATATATGGCGAATTCTTAGGCTATATGGAGAAGCCTCCAATTTTAAAATCAACCCTGGCAAATCTGAAATCCTAAACATTAGTCTCACGAAGCAGGAGGAAGCTCATCTGACCTCCGTGTTTCCCTTCCCCTGGAGAAGGGAGATTAACTATTTAGGTATTAAGATAGCCAACTCTATTAAAAAGCTGTTCCAAAGTAATTACATCCCACTATTAGATGAAATCAGGCACGAGGCTGGGAGATTGAGGTCGAGACCGCTCTCCTGGTTTGGTCGCGTGAATGCGGTTAAAATGATGATCGCTCCAAAGATTCTATATAAATTTCAACTGTTACCGATCCCTCTACCAAGGTATTTCCTGGGGGCTCTAAGGAAATTAATCATCCAGGCTGTCTGGGGTGGCAATAAACCTCGCATTTCTTACGCAATACTGAGTAGAAGTAAAAAAAAAGGCGGAATAGCTGCACCAGATTTCAATAGGTACTATATTGCTGTAGTGCTTTCACGGGTTATAGAATGGAGTAAGAAAGAGACTGATAAGCGGTGGGTGAATATTGAATTTTCTTTAAGTAATAATAATTTGGCACATTCACTATGGAACCCCCCAAAATTTAGGACATTCAGCACTGATATTTCTTTATTAACACAAAACACTTTTAAATTATGGGACAAAATTCATACCCAGCACAAATGGTCGCACAATTCACCTTTAATATATATGAAGAATAATTTATTTTTTGAACCAGGAATGAGAACAGTGGGTGGGGAGTGGTTAAAAGACGATGCTCTTCAATTGAAAAATTTTATTAGTAGGGGGAAAATACGCACTTTCACGGAATTGAATCGAGAGGTAGAACTTTGGGTGATAGACTGGTGGAGGTATTTACAGCTCTCCCATTTTATAAGTAAATTACCAAAGCCCCTCAGGAGTATAGAAGAGCTTAGACCTCTTGAGAAACTCTGTGCGACGGAGAACCCGGGAGGTGTTATAGGCCAAATTTACAGAGTACTAGGGGAGGCACAAGAGGATAAGACGCCTCATTATATTATAAGGTGGGAGCAGGAATTGGGGTCACTATGTAATAGCAACACTTTGGGTAAAATCTTGAATCTGGTACAGCATGCAGCATTAGATATTAGGAGAACGGAAATCCACTACAAAGTATTATCAAGATGGTATGCCACCCCGGACAGAGTAAGTAGGATGGATGGGTCAAAGGGGAATTCCTGCTGGAGAGGATGCCAGACTAAAGGCACAATGGCCCATATCTGGTGGGAATGCCCTATTATAAAGGTTTTTTGGAAAAAAATTATATCTCTGTCAAAAGAACTCACGGGGAGGGAAATTGAGGAGGACCCTTGGGTCTGTCTCTTTCACGGTACCCAAGATACAGTTAAGAGCTACAAAACCTCCCTGACCCCGATAATACTAGATTCAGCCAAGAGACAGATTGCGCTAAACTGGCTGAACCCTTTAAGTCCCAAAACGCGAGATTGGCTATTCGATCTCAACGAAATTTATAACATAGAAAGCCTGGATCGAGGGGGAGTGGAACCGGATGAGGATCAGGAATATAGGGGGAAATGGGCAGGTTGGCTTAAATTTAAAAAAACTTGGACCTATTTAAGGGAGATAATATAAAAAGGGCTTAAAGCGAATAACTCGATAACGGAGGTAGGGCAGGCAAGACTTTACTCGCCTTTGAAATACACCCCGCAGGGGAGGGCGGTGGGTTTGGAGGGGGGGATTGGGAGGGGGGTTAAGTATAGGGGACGAGGGGCATGTCTGTGAAGTTGTCAGGTTTATTACCTGAATATATTGATGATCTGTTGTTTTTCTTATTTTTTCTGTGAGGCACGCCTCCGTAGAGGAATGTTTTGTATTGAAAAATGATAAATAAAGAATTAAAAAAAAAAAAAAAAAAAAAAAGAGAGGAACTCAGTGAAGAACTGGGCAGAACACTGAAACGTAAATACATTTTAACACAGAAATTGTTCTATGAATTTGGCAATAAGTTGGGGAAAATGCTAGCCAGAGCAATACAACTCAAAAAGGCAAGGAACACCATACACAAAATTACAGATCCAAATGGCAACACCTTTGTATCCCCTGAGGATATTTCTACTCAATTTGTACAATACTTCTCCAAACTTTATAATCTACCCCCCACGAACACGGCCCTACTTCGGACAGACAAAAGGCCATTAGGGACTTCCTTTCACAATATTGCCCGGCTACTCTCACCCCAGAGGACACGATGGGATTAGACAGTCCTATTAGTGTTGAGGAAACTACCCTCGCCCTGAACCGTAAGTTATTACAAAACTTTTCATGAAACACTTACCCCATATTTCACTAAAACGTTTAATTCACTATGTTCTTCCCCACAAACACACAGAGAACTATTAGAAGCCCATATCACGTTAATACCGAAACCGGGCAAAGATGAGAAGATAGTTTCTAACTATAGGCCCATATCCCTCCTCAACGTAGATCTAAAACTATACGCCAAAATACTTGCCAACCGCATACTTCCTCTCCTCCCTAAACTGATTTCCCTTGATCAGGTGGTATTTATTCCTGGCAGAGAAGCCAGGGATAATACCCTAAAAGCAATTAACATCCATCATTGGCTAGCAACATCCTCTAAACCGGGGTTCTTCCTATCTCTTGATGCGGAGAAGCTGTTCGACAGAGTGGCCTGGGACTACATATTCGCAACACTGCAGACCATGGGGTTTCCTGCTTACTTTATTCAACTGATTGCCATGCTATATACAGTACATACCCCTCAGCTAGGGTGAGGGTCAACGGGCGCCTGTCGAATGCCTTCTCCATCTCAAATGGCACGCGTCAAGGGTGCCCTCTATCGCCTCTCATATTTGTACTTACCCTAGAACCCATTCTATGCAAACTTATGGCTAATCCCAATATACAAGCCATAGATATCGGTAACAAAAACTACAAAGTAGCGGCCTATGCAGACAACATCCTCCTCTTCCTCTCGGACCCCTTAATCTCCTTACCCAATCTGCTTCAAGACTTTACCCTTTTCCATAAACTCTCTAATTTGCAAATTAATTTCACAAAATCCAAAGCACTTAACATTTCCCTCCCACCGACGGTAGTAAATCAATGCAAGAACAATTTTCCTTTCAGCTGGGAACCCCAAACCCTCACTTACTTGGGTATCCATATCCCATCTAACCTAACAGATTTATACAACAAGAACTATCTGACAATTCTAAGAACTGTTCAAAAGGATCTTCACAAATGGACCTCGGCCAATTCTCCTGGTTTGGAAGAATTGCCATTCTAAAGATGAATATCTTACCCCGGATATTATACATCTTACAAACACTACCAATTAAACTTCCTACATCATTTTTTGTGGCTTATAACAGAATATGCAGGAACTTCATTTGGGCCTCCAAATCCCCCAGATTGAGCTGGGACCGCATGACTCTCCCCAAACTGAAAGGTGGACTAAGCCTCCCAGACATCCATAAATACTATTCAGCATGCCATCTAACCAGAATAGTTGACTGGCACGTCCATAAACAATCTACAGATTGGATTACTGTTGAAGATTCTTTTGCACAGATACCTCTCACCCACTTGCCATGGATTGACGCTAAGTCAATACCTAAAGAACAATCGACACACCCACTAACAGGTCCCACTCTTCATATATTCAGAACAATATCCCAAACACTCAAATGGAATCCCTCGCCAGGTCCGATGACACCTATTAATGATAACCCACCTGGCTTATTGATCCTTCACCCAACTCCCGAAAACGCCCCACAATCACCTAAAGCCTATCAATTTTTTCACAATGATAACATTCTTCCATTTAATGCTCTATCATCACACCTTCCAGAATACAACATTCCTTTCTACAAATTTCTGCAAATTAGACACTTTCTGAATAGCGCCGGACCTATCACACAATGGTATAGGGACCTAACTCCTTTTGAGACTCTGCTCCAGTACAGAACCTCAGAGACATCTTATCTCTGCGGTATACTCACTTCTCTTTAGTACCTACGATCCTAAATCCAATCCAATCAACCAGAGATGGGAACACGAACTCCAGATAGACCTACCTCCAGAAGACTGGGAACGAATTTATAAACATATTCATAAAGGCTCCATCAACATCTCGGCATAAGAAAATAATTATAAAATATACTCAAGATGGTACCGTACACCTGACAAAATTGACTTATATCATTCATCAGTTTCACCGATGTGCTGGAGATGTAATTCTGAACTGGGTTCCCTAATCCATATCTGGTGGGATTGCACGCATATAAAACCATTCTGGGATAAATTCCATAAGGCAATATCTGACATTACGATGTATTTATTAGATTTCACGCCAGCTCAATATTTATTACATCACACATCGATTCCTCATTCTGCCTACAAAAAATCCCTCGTGCTCCATTTAATAAATGCTGCCAAACAATGCATACCCATATACTGGAAGAACACACATACACCTACACTAGCAGACTGGTTTTAATGGATAGAGAAGATCTCAGAGATGGAAGACTTAATACACCAAGCTAAAGAAAACCCGACGAAATACTGCATGACATGGGCCTGCTGGCTTCACTTCAAAGACTCCCTGAGATACCAGGAACTTTTCATCACATCCTAACCACACCCCACAATACTGAGTTTACAAAGCACTATTTACACTAACATGTAATTGGTACAGGTAACTTTTCCACCTTACTTACCCACTCACTCGACTACACGCGCTATTCTCGACCCCCCCCTTTTATCTACATCCTGCAGAACAATTACCTGATTACCTACTGGTTGATAACACAGGGTTACTATCCGACAATTACCTAATCCTCACCTTTGAAACCTAATCCTAGACTTCCCGTCATTGTATCCCCCCCCTTCCCTCCTCTTTTTAATTTAACATGAAATTACAACGCCTTGATAGAGGTGGAATATATACATTTTGATATACAGCTTGGAGGACAAGAATATATCGCGGAGTAGATCATCAGTATTGACTCATCATAAGATGACGTAACGGCCACTTCCCTCACACAGCATGATCTCATTAGGGGTGCTTGGGCCATGGATATGCTCTTTTAGATCTACATACTCCAAACACATAGACCCTCCAAAAGTCAATTAATTATAGGATTTTTCAAAATGTTCAGATTCGCTTATGTATACCTTACAACCATTTAATATACTACATGCATTTAATGAATACTAAATGCACTAATGAGCTACCATTGAGTGATGATTGGCTGTTGATTTTGAAATACTCTATCTTGAAAATTGTATGACTTCATGTTCCGATTGTATCAGTTTCTTTTCTGTTATGGTATACTGTTATGCCGCGTACACACGGTTGGACTTTTTGTCTACAAAAGTCCAACGGACGCCGACAGACTAAAGCTGGCTGACAATCCGATCGTGTGTGGGCTTCCCCGGACTTTCAGCTGACTTTTCCAGCCTCAAATCTGACGGACTTTAGATTTGAAACATGCTTCAAATCTTTACGTCGTAACTACGCCGGACCCAGAAATCCGCTCGTCTGTGTGCTAGTCCGATGGACAAAAACCCACGCTAGGGCAGCTATTGGCTACTGGCTATCAACTTCCTTATTTTAGTCTGGTGTACGTCATCACGTACGAATCTGTCGGACTTTTGTGTGATCGTATGTAGGCAAGTCCATTCATAAGAAAGTCTGCCACAAGTCTGCCGCAAGTCCGCCAAAAGTCCGTCGAAAGTCTGTCGGACAGGCTGTCGGACTTTTGTAGACGAAAAGTCCGACCGTGTGTACGCGGCATTACTATTTGGTCTAAGACAATAAAAATTATTTGAAACTAAAAATGAGATTTTCCTTTGCTTAATGTTCAAACGTGAAAATATCCCACCAAGTTTTAACTTGTTTCTCCAAAAGATTTTCCCAATTCTTTAAAGCACAGGGCAGGACGGGGCTTACCATTTGGGCACAGCGTGGAAGAGGTAACACACAAGCTTAGAGCTTTTCCCTTCCTCCCTCCCTATAAGAAGCTGTATGGATGTGTATTGTGTTTTTTATGTGTGTTTTCTGTTGTTTCAGGTACTGGTGGCAGGGGTCTCTGGTTCCTGAAGGTCGGAATGGTGATGGTATATATATATATATATATATATATATATATATATATATATATATATATACATATATATATATATATATATATATATATATATATATATATATATAAAATACATTGTGTGGTACGGGTTGGGACCAATCTTGGTATGGGTACCTTCCCTATCCGGTAACATGGAGTATCGGTCATCGAGCTGAAGGTGCAAGAGGGTGGTAAGCATATGTCACTGAGCTGTATCGATCGCGGCTAGGGGCCAGAATGCTGTGGTGGTGGTGGTGGTCAGCTGATCAGATAGTGGTACCTTCTTTCAGAAACCTCAAACGTAGCAGTAAAATGTTTTTGGTTATCAATATGTGTTTTATATATATTTATTTTATATATATTTATATTAAAATAAAAAAGTTATTTTTATACAATTTTGTTGTTTGGAATTAATAAAGGGGCCATTGTTGGCCATTTAATCCAGACAGTGTTACGTGTTCCATTGGTAAATTAGGTTTAAGTAAGGGGGGTTTGTAAATGGGGTTATGGGTCAGGGCAGCTAACATATCAGCCTTACACCAGTCATGTAGTATTGTATATAGAATTGTATATACTATTGCCATATATATCCTTTCTGTGTCTGAGAATGTGATCCTGCTTACAGGGCTCTGGGAACAGGGACCTGGGAAAACTATGGGGTTTATTTACTAAAACTGGAGAGTGCAAAATCTGGTGCAGATGTGCATGGTAGCCAGTCACCTTCTAACTTCAGCTTGTTCAATTAAGCTTTATCAAAAAAATGAAAGCTGAGGTTTCTATGCAGAGCTGCAGCAAATTTTACAAGCTCCAGTTTTGGTAAATTAACCCTTATGTCTCCTTCTGGGGTATGCTTGGTATGATGCTGCTTTTGCTTTCATTATCCCATCACAGGCTGGGGTGGGCTCAGGACAACCCTTGGCTCAGAGGAAGAGGGTTGAATGATGTTGAACATTAGAGTACACCTAGCGGCAGAAAAAAAGCACTGCGGGTAAAGTAAAAGCTTTATTTTTATTTGAAACATTACCAGTATATTTATTTTTATCTTGCTATTTTTGGCTGGAGTCACTGACTCACAACATACATGCAGAATAGCAAAGTCATAGTGAGATACTCAATTAAAAGGACTAGCATGACAGCAAGGCAGCTAGCATTTATAGAAGAAAAGGTCTAAATTGATACCCACAATGTTTCTCATTCCACACATTACCTTTAACAAGAATATAGAATGTTATATAACTCCTTAAATGATGATTTCACAAGCTTTCAAATAATAAATGTGAGGGCTCTAATAAACTATACAGGGTGTTAAAAAGATTAATTAGTAAGTAAAATAGATTGCAGCTCTAAAGAAGAAAAAAACTTTTAAAGCACATAAATGATAATATAAACATGTCTGCTTAGTTTGGTGTAATTCCAATGATCATAGAAATATTAGTTACATTAATTGTGCATCATTAAGTTTGTTATATGAATAGCACTGCCTTGAGGTTACAAATCAATGATCAAATGCATAAACATCAAGTGCTAGTCACAGTCATGCATATTCATGTATTGCACATTTACTGTGGATGTTTTCCTTTCTTCTTTTTTTAGGGGCACTTTAAAAAGCACAACAATCTGGATACATTTGACCTGTATAAATTTGCTTGCATTTGCCAACTTTTTACCATATATACCCTGTGTATTTTTAGAAATGAAATATTTTCTAATACAGAGCTAATGCAAATAAAGTGTTCAGAATGTTCAGTACATTGCAGGGGAGGATTGAAAACCTTTGTCTCCGGGTTAAACACAACTAACTATTCCCTTTGTGGGATTAAGACCATGCAAAGCGTATCACATTGTCACAATGATCATTGAACATGGTGAAAAGTAGATGTTCCTAAAGGACGTGGTTTATTGCGACACACCTTTTCACATCTTCCAGCATCAGCTTCCTTTGCGGTTCTTAGAATTTGGTTGACATCTTAAAGCCACATAGAAAGTTAAAGTGGTTGTAAAGGCAAGAGTTTTTGTATCTTAATGCATTCTATGCATTAAGATACAAAACCTTCTGTGTGCAGACGCCCCCTTGAGCCCCAACCCCCTAATATTTACCTGAGCCCCATCTCTATCCAGCGATGTTGCAGGTGAGACTCTGTCGTCCGGGACTCTCTGTCTGGATTGGCTGAGACACAGCAGCGGCACCATTGGTTCCTGCTGCTGTCAATCAAAGTTATTTAGGCAATACCAATAATGTACTTCCTAACAGTGTTCCAAGCAGCCTTTTGTAAATATGTTTTTAAGACTTCGAGTAGGGAGACCTGGTTCCTGCTGCTGTCAATCAAAGTTATTTAGCCAATGAGGAGAGAGAGGGGGAGAGGCCAAACCGGGGATCTGTGTCTGAATGAACACATGGAGCTGCTTGCTCTGGGGGCACTCGACAGGATGTAGGGGCCAGGAGTGCTCGCGAGGGACCTGAGAACAGGAGGCTCTGGGCTACTCTTTGCAAAACTACTGCACAGAGCAGGTAAGTATAACATGTTTGGTATTTTTCAATAAATAAAAAAAAAACAAGACGTTACAATCACTTTAATAGGAAGTTAATGCTGGAAGACCTCCCTGGGGTAAATGCTCAGCTTGTAGGTCTAAATGGAGACCTGGAATCTATACAGTACCCATGATATGTCACTGTGGGTCTCGCTCTGTTTGATGTCTGAATGTGGAAGTGTCTTCACTCAGGTCTATCAAGCCAACATATATTTCTAGTAGAGATTTTTTTGGGGTTCAGGTCAAAAATAGGTTTGAGGTTAACCCAATTTATTGCATTGTGAGAAAAAAACTGAATTAATGTGGCTGTTCAGTACTATTGTAACCAATAATGTACTTCCTGGTCTTAGAACAGTGGTCAGGTAACTTAGAAGGGCCAATACCATTTTTTACTTACGGCAGTGTTCCCAACAGTGTTCCAAGCAGCCTTTTGTAAATATGTTTTTAAGACTTTGAGTAGGGAGAGCTGACTGTGTGTGGTTCGGGAGAGAAAGTTGTGCTAAACAGTGCTATACACAGATGCTGTATTTTGCTGCAGTTTACAGGGAAAGATAGTTGCGGCTATGCAGTGTTATACACAGTGTATACACATTGCTGTGTTGTGTTGCATTACTGTAAATTGCAGTTCATATTAGTGTGTACGTCTTTTTTTTTTTTTTTGAAAATAAAGTTTATTGAATTAATGAGAAAATACATCAAGCAGGAGAAAGAAAAAAGAGCAAAACGCTCATCGTATACATGCGATTGTCCAGAATGCCAACATCAAGTTTTCAATTGCCTTAATCTTAAAACATAAAGAAATACGTTGCTATGGGCACAGGAATTCTCGGCACCAGAGCCCCTTCTGGGAACTAACTGCTCTGGTGAACTGGGAATCTCCGAGCCCACCTCGCTACCAAATGTGGTAAAATGTTTAGGGTATAGATACTTAACCATAATAAAAAAAAAAAAAAAGGAAACTAAAAGGGGGTTTGTATCTATATGACAATTGAATACCATGTTAATAACATATTTATACGATCATTAATTAAACAAAGAAGCGAACTGGTGGGTCGAACTCTCAGGGCAGAATGAACCTTAGCCGGTTGGTCCGGACTGAAACATATTACGCTTAGAAATTAGGAGGAAACAACGTTTGAGAATCTGCCCCGAGAGCCTCCCTGAGGCTAATAACCTAATTAATAGAGAATACCGAGAGCCTGAGGAGACAGTATTGAAAATGGAAAAAGCTAAAGAGTGAGAAGGGGAAAGAAAGAAGGTAAGAGGGACAGAAGGGGTAAGGGGGGGCAAAAGGAGTAGCTAATCGTAAGGAGTGAGGGGAAGGAAGTACACAGGAGACCACCAGAAGAGGGAGATCGAAAGCCTTCCAAGGAGGAACCACTCTTATGAGCTATCGATCACACATACAGTGGGTGCCCGACGAGGGTTGCCCAAGGTTCCCAAATAATCTTGAATTTGTCTAGGGTTTCTAGAATAGTATTGGATATTTTATCTTGCAACATAATCCAAGTAATTTTTTGTTTGGCTAACCGAATGGACACTTTCGGTGACTTCCAGGACCGGGTGATGGTCATTTTGGCACCCACCAGAATAAACTGGATCAGCTTCTGGGTATGTTTGGATATTTTAGGGATGGGGCCATTAAGCAAAGCAATAGTTGGATCTTGTTTCAGTGTACAACCACATGTTCTGCGGATAAGGGAGAAGATCTTGTTCCAATACATTCTGATTTTAGGGCATTCCCATAGTTTGTGTAAAAGAGTGCCCACATGATTGCAACCTCTGAAACAAAGAGGTGACGTTTGCGGGTAGAATTTGGCCAGTCGTGAAGGTACCAGATACCAGCGTGTAAGAATTTTCAGCCCTGCTTCATTTATTGAAGTGTTAACCATACCTTTGAAGGAGCGGGCAAAGTTAGAGTGCCACGTATCCAGATCCCAGCTGAAGTCAAGGTCCCGCTCCCAGCTCGTCATGTATGCTGCTTTCTCTGTGGGTTCCGCTAGGGATGAATAAATGAGAGAGATACCTCCTCTAGTGTCTGAGGCCGAAGCGCACCATTGTTCATAGGGCGTTACTGAAAGATGGTTCTCACTACTCTTCCATAACCGATTCAAGAAAGTTGAAAAAACCTACATTTTTCGGCTAAGGGCAGTTCAAGTTTAGAAGTACAGTATGCTAAAGTGAGGGGACCATTAGAGTTGAAGAATTGACCAATTCTATAGAGGCCCTTATCTAGCCACCATTTGAAGGCTCAGATATCTAAGCCAGGGGGGAAGTTATGATTCCTGAAGATATGTGCCAGAGGGTGCCAAGTAGAAATGAGGGGTTTAAGCTTATGAAGGGAGTCACAAAGTTTCATTGAGTGAGATAATGTTGGGGCTAGTATAGGGGGACGTTTTTTGGGGATATTCCAAAGCAGAAAATCTAAAGTGAAACCAGGGACCGCCTCTCGCTCCATGTTCACCCAGTCTGGTTTGGATCCCTTCATATAAATAGTTGAAAATTGGCTCAGCTGCGCTGCCTGATAATACCACCATAGATTAGGTACCCCTAGGCCTCCCTTCTTTCTAGGTCTAAAAAGCACCTCTTTAGAGAACCTGTGACCTTTTTTATCCCAAATAAAGCATATTATGGCAGATTGTAGGCGTTGAATGTGCGATTTGGGGACTGGGATGGGTAAGGAACGAAAAAGATATAAAATCCTAGGTAGAAGTGTCATTTTTGACCGCGTTCACTTTGCCTAACCACGAGAGCTTATAAAGCGACCACTGAGTCAGATCGTCAGTGAGCTTTTTGAACATGGGAAGAAAGTTATGTTTAAACATTAGGTCAATACTGGACGTATGGTTGTTGCCGAGATAAGGGAGGGAGATGGAATTCCACGAGAATGGAAATTTACTCCTTAGAGTGTTAACAATGTCTTGAAAAATGGAAACATTGAGAGCGACTGATTTGGAGACATTAACCTTAAGTCCGGAAGCTAGTTCAAAGTCATGTAAAAGTTGAATTTTGTTGGGGGTGGAGATTAGGGGGGATGTGATGAACAGGAGAACATCATCCGCAAATAAAGCGCATTTGTGAGTACATTGCCCGCAACGGACTCCATGGATGTCCGGGTGTTGTCTTATCGTGATGGCTAAGGATTCAATAGCCATCGCGAAAAGAAGGGGGGAAAGGGAACATCCCTGCCTCGTTCCCTTTTGTATAGGAAATGTATCTGATAGGTGTCCTTGTATTCTAACCTGTGCCTTAGGTTGATGGTAGAGAGCTCCCAAGACATTAATAAAGTTTGGGCCAAAACCCCATTTACGTAGAATTGTGAAAAGGTAGGGCCAAGCCACTGTGTCAAACGCTTTTTGGAGATCAATGGAGAGGAGGAGGCCCCCCCGAGGGGGTCCCCCATCCCACCCAGATCTCATTAAGGAAACTGCATTTATTGCTCTCCGTATCTGGTCTGGACCCTGTCTCCCCGGTATGAACCCTACTTTGTCCTTATGTATGTAGGTACCTATAAAAGAAGCGAGTCTGTTGGATAATATTTTCGTCATAATTTTTAAATCATTATTAATTAATGAAATAGGTCTGTAGTTGCTAACTTCACTGGGGTCTTTACCTGGTTTGGGTATGACTGAAATAAAAGCCAAATTGGCATCAGGATCCAGAGGGGATGATTTGCTTAAGGAGTTGAAGAGGCGAACCAGATACGGAGAAAGGGTATCTGTAAAGGTTTTGTAGTAGTGGTTTTAAAATCCATCCGGGCCTGGGGCAGAGTCTTTTCTAAGATCTTTAATGACTGCTCGGATCTCGGATTCTTGAAATGGGGATTCTAAGATGGAGCGATGAGATTCAGAGATTTTGGGTAGTGGGATTTTCTCTAGAAATGCATCTAATTTCTGTTGAGAAATTGGGCAATCGTCGGAGAATAGGTTAGCATAAAATGATTGGAATGTTTTTAGGATTTTACTGGGGTTTTGGGTGGGTAACCCGGACTGGGTTTTTATTTTGGGTAGGGCAAAAGACCTATGTTTCGGGGTTAGTTTGGCCGCTAACTGGGGGCCAAATTTGTTCGTGCGCAAATAGAAACTGCCGCTAAGCCAATGGAGGTGCTTTTCTGCAGTGGAGGTCAAGGCTGAGTTAAGGGACAGTCTGATAGTATCAAAATTAGAGAGAGTGGTGGGATTAGGGTTCTGTTTATGAGACATACTGAGATCTTTGAATTCTTTCTCTAGCTTCAGGATATCTATTTGCCGTTCTCGTTTTAATTTGGCTGCAAATTGAATCAGTTTCCCTCTAATTACCGCTTTGTGGGCGTTCCAAAGAGTACTAGGAGAGATATCCTCAGTGTCATTAATCAGGAAATACTCTTTAATATCCTTTTCTAATATGGTACGGTGGACAGGATTAGATAAGATTTTTTCATTTAGACGCCAAAGGCGAGAGCCAATGGGGGACAATGAGTTGGATAATCTTAAGGTTACCAGGGAGTGATCGGACCACGGAACATCTTGGATAGAGGCATGATTAGCATTGTGTATATCAGAGTTTGACATAAATATATGGTCAATTCTAGCATATGTCTTGTGGGGGGCTGAGTAGTGTGTATAGTCCCTTGTTGAGGGGTTGAGTTCCCTCCATGTATCAATGAGGCCCACTGAGTGAAAGAGTCTGGCAATCTGGAGGCTCTGTTTGGGGTTTTTTTTTAAGGTGAGGGATCCCCTGAGCTGCTTTATTTAGGATCTGATCAAATGGGATGTTGGAGTCCCCACCCATAATCACCCTACCCTCAAAGTGGGGTGAGAGAGTTGCCAGTAAGGAGGAGAAAAATTTAGCTTGGCCTTTGTTAGGAGCGTAATATGAGATGATAGTGTAGAGCTTACCTTCAATCGATCCTTTGACTAATATATATCTCCCATCATTATCTTTAATGGTTAAAGCGTGTGAAAAAGGTGTCTGTTTAGAGATTAGGATGGCAACCCCTCTTTTTTTTCTCGCCAGCATTTGCAAGGAAAAAAGTGGGGTATTTGTTGTATAGAAAAGAAGGCAAATAATTTGAGGGGAAATGGGTTTCTTGGAGGAGAACAATATCTAGTCCTCTTGAATTATAGCTTTGAAAAGCTTTACGTCTTTTGACGGGTGAGTTGAGCCCTTGGGTGTTATGAGAGGCAATCTTGAGTGCCCTCTGTAAAGGAGGTGGGTCAACCATAGTCACAGGAGGAATAACACTTTGGTGCGAACCTACCCGGTTCCTAGATGAAGCAGCTCTGAGTCTGGGAGGGAGATCTCGCCGTCGCAGCGGAGGATTCTGGATAATGACGGTCTCCTGTGCACATTCCTGAAATAAAGAAAAGGAGAAAGGGGAAAAAGAAGAAAAGAGGGGAATGAGAAGAGAATAAGAGAAGAAAGGAAGAATAATTAATTAAAAAATCTAATAAATTCAAAAAAGTCCAGGCGTAAGAGCCTAGTAAACCGAGGAACTGGACTAAAGAGTTCAGTTCAAGTCTGAGACCCGAAAACAAAGGATCTCAGAAAAACAAGAACAACCTCAGCCGAGGTTGTTTGTCTGATGTAACCAGTGGGAAGGTCTCCCCTGATCACAACAGAAGGAGTGGCAATGCTAGCCCAGCCGAGCCGCCGGGTGCCCATCTATAGGGGTGATATGGAACCTAAAAAGTATGAAAATCAGAATCTCTTAAATATATACCCAAATAAAAGAAAGAAAACAAAAATAAGGATTTGAACCTATCCTCTAAGAGATACATGAGCAAATCACTGCATTACATAAAAATGACGAAACGGGGCCTGCCGTAGGTATTATCCTACAAGTTATCGGGGAGGGGGAGGGAAGGTAGGAAGAGGGGAATGGAAGGGAAAGGGGGGGGATAGTGGGTTGGGGTATGAATCTATGCCCTGGTGTCCCCAGGATTCAGTATAACCTCTAGTGCGGTCCATCATGAAAACATGAGGAAATTTTCAGAAAATGTAAAAAGAAAAAGAAAAGAAAAAAAAAGTCAAACAACTCGGGTTCATCTCCTTTCATCTTCACTGAGAGGAGTTAAGTGGAGAGGGTTCAGGTAAGCGCGGCTATTATCACAGGTGGGTATGGAGGTTCGGATAGGGTGTACACATTGTACACAATTACCCCTCAGTCAGGGGTTAGAACCTGGAGGGGAAAAGATATCCACACAGTCCTTGCAGGGCCGAGCGAAGACAAAGTCATCTGGGAGGGATGGAGTCGCAGTGGCGCTTCGTTTGCTGTTTGTTCCAAATGGGAGTGATGGGGCTGCCTGGAGGGGGTCTCTTCGAGGAACTTGGCTTGGACGGATGATCCTGGGGGGAGGCTTCTTGAGAGATAAATCCTAGTCTCAGGAGTAGATGTTCACCCTCTTGGAATGAAGAGAATCCATATGATCTTTCTTTGTATTGAAACAGAATGCAGAAAGGGAAAGTCCATCGATATTTAATTGATTTCTGTGAGAGGATTTCGAGAAGAGGTTTCAAAGCTCTCCTTTTTAGAATTGTAGTTTTGGAAATGTCTGCAAAGACTTGAATCTTGTTTCCTTGGAAGGATAAGTTGTCCAGATTCTGAGATCTTTTCATGACTTCCTCTTTGGTTTCGTAATAGTGGGGTTTAACCACTATATCCCTCGGGAGCCCGTCCTGTCTGGGTGGTTGCAGCGCTCTATGGGCCCTGTCAATCTCTAGTTTGTGGTCAGAGATATCTGGGATAAGTTCTTTCATGAAAAGCTTCACTGTGTCATGAACATTAGTTACAGCCTCAGGGATACCTCGAATGCGGAAGTTACCTCTCCGATTACGATTTTCCAAATCGTCGATCTTCCCTAGCGCCATATCAAGTTGTTCCTGCATCAATTGAATGCAGTCAGTATTCTGGTTGGTGCGCGCAGCAGTATGATCTACTGCTTGTTCGATCAAATCAATGCGGGCCCCCAATTTCTGTAAGTCAGCCTTTATAGACGTGGTGATCTGCGCTGCATTCTGGGCCAGACCTGCAGCCAGCATATCTGAGAAACAATTCAGGAGTTGTGCCATGTCTGTCTGGTGGGGGGGGTTCAGGAGTGCAGCCTGCTATGTGGCAGGGGATGGGATGGGAGCGTGCATTGAGGGGATATGAAGCATATCAGATAGGGCTCTGTTAAATAGGGATTCTTTGCTGGTAGGGTTTACAGTCTTGGGAGAGATAGTACTCACAGAGGATCCCAGTGTGGGGGTGGCGAACTGATCATCTTCAGGGATGTCTGCAATGGAGTCTCCTTCTCCTGTGTCTCCCTGTGAGGAGGCCGCGGCCACCATCTTGGAAGTAGTGGGGGCGAGCAGGCCGAAGGTAAGTTGCCGACTAACCGCTGGTCTCTGTGAGCGGTTCTGCATAGATAAATGTGCCCACGATCCTCCTCTACCAGTGGGTACTTAGCAGGGACGGTTCCGCTAATGATGTCAGCATCTGGGGACCGCGGAAGGCTCGGCTGTGACGGAGCTCCCGTTCAGAGCGTCTTCCCGGAAGTCCCGCGCATGCGCACTTTAGTGTGTACTTCTTACTTTGTTTACAGTGCATGACCCCCATTTTAGGACCACCTTTTTGTGTGTATCAGCAACTACTGCAGTCACTATTTCAGTGCTGACCCCACTTGCAGTTTCTGATGTTTTATTGCCTTTTTTTTCTCTTTTATTTCACTTTTTATTTTTTAGCTTGGCAAAAAAAACAAAAAACAAATCATGTACAAAGGGCAATTGAAAACCTTTTCTAAACGATAAAAACTTGACAGCTGGAAATTGACAGTGAAAAATGGCCGTTTTACAGCTTTTACATACTGGGTTTATACAAGTTAAGCATTTGACGTTAGAAGCTTTTTTTTAAAGATAACCACAGGAGACCCTCTCAAATGCCCACAATGCATGAAAAACATGTAAATTATTAACTATTTCAGCCATTCTGTGAGAGAAGAGGAAGTAGTGTGCTTGTAGATAGCTGTCTTATTTTTTGTGTTTTCACTATGGATCCCATCATGAGCATGTGTGAGGAAATACTCCTGATACTCCTGATTTTTTAAAGCGCCCCCGTCCCCACGGCTCGCACAGCAATGAAAACACACACGTAAGTCGTGCCCGCAGATGTAAATGGTTTTCAAATCACACATTTGAGGTATCGCTGTGATAGCCAGAATGAGAGCAATAATTCTAGCACCAGACCTCCTCTGTAAATCTAACCTATTAAACGTTAATTTTTTTTAAAGTGTCGCCTATGGAGATTTTTAGGTACTGTAGTTTGTCGCCATTCCGCGAGTGTGGGCAATTTCAAAGCATGACATTTTATGCATCTAATTACTCGGCGTAACATCATCTTCACACTATATAAAAAAATTGGGCTAACTTTACAGTTTCCTTATTTTTTTAATTCATGAAAGTGTCTTTTCCCCAAAAATTGCGTTTGAAAGACTACGCAAATACAGTGTGACATAAATATTGCAACGATCGTCATTTAATTCTCTAGATTCTCTTCTAAAAATATATATAGGGATGAGCCGAACACCCCCCGGTTCGGTTCACACCAGAACCTGCGAACGGACCGAAAATTTGCAAGAACATTAGAACCCCATTGATGTCTATGGGACTCGTACGTTCAAAATCAAAATTGCTCATTTTAGAGGCTAATTTGCATGGTATTGTCCTAAAAAGAAAAGGGTTTGGGGACCCGGGTCCTGCCCCAGGGGACATGTATCAATGCAAAAAAAACTTTTAAAAACGGCCGTTTTTTCAGGAGTAGTGATTTTAATGATGCTTAAAGTAAAAAAAAAATAAAAGTGAAATATTCCTTTAAATATCGTACCTGGGGGGTGTCTATAGTAAGCCTGTAAAGTGGCGCGTGTTTCCCGTGCTTAGAACAGTCCCTGCAAGTCATTAAAACTGCTTGTGGCTTTAATGTAATGTCGGGTCCTGGCAATATGGATGAAAATAAGTGAGACAAACGGCATGGGTACCCTCCAGGCCATTACCAGGCCCTTTGGGTCCTGTATGGATATTAAGGGGAACCCGCACCCAAATTAAAAAAAGGAAAGGCGTGGGGCCCCCAGACCCTATATACTCTGAACAGCAGTATACAGGCGGTGCAAACAAGACAGGGACTGTAGGTTTGTTGTTAAGTAGAATCTGTTTGTAATTTTGAACTGGTACATTTTTAAAGTGTAGCTCCAGCCAAAAAATCTGTTTTTAAGCTTTTTGGAAAACATAGGGAAGGGTTATCACCCCTGTGACATTTGTTTTGCTGTCTGTGCTCCTCTTCAGAAGATTTCACCTCACTTTTTGTCCCAATGACAAATGTTTTTTGAAAATGTGGGGTTTTTAGTGAAACAAGGATTGGTGATAAAGCATCAGTGGAAAGGAGAAAAGTTTTCCCCATATTAACTCTTACAGGAGAGAATTTCCCTTCCAATGGGGTAGATTTCATCTCACTTCCTGTTGTCTCCTTCCGTTTGCAAATAGGAGTCATTTGTAAGTTGGATGTTTGAAAGTAGGGGCCTGCCCTATATACGCAGTAGAAATTTGGGCCTTAGGTGTTGTTGTGGCCTCAACACTGTAAGCCCTCACAGGGCCCTGCTGTGAAATATTAGATCAAGAATTGTAATTACATGCCCCTATTGAACAGGGCCAGAAAAATTGGGCCTTTGGTGATGGTGGTGGTGGTGCTGGTGCCACAACACTGTAAGTCCTCACAGTTACTCTTGGTGGGCACTGGAACGGGCTCTGCTGTGAAATATATCAAGAATTGTAATTACATGCCCCTGTTGAACAGGGGCTGAAAAATTGGGCCTTTGGTGGTGGTGGTGCTGGTGCCACAACACTGTAAGTCCTCACAGTTAATCCTGCTGGGCACAGAAACGGGCCCTGCTGTGAAATATTCAATCAAGAATTGTAATTACATGCCCCTGTTGAACAGGGCCAGAAAAATTGGGCCTTTGGTGGTGGTGGTGGTGCTGGTGGCACAACACTGTAAGTCCTCACAGTTCATCTTGGTGGGCGCAGAAACGGGCCCTGCTGTGAAATATTTGATCAAGAATTGTAATTACATGCCCCTGTTGAACAGGGGCTGAAAAATTGGGCCTTTGGTGGTGGTGGTGGTGCTGGTGCCACAACACTGTAAGTCCTCACATTTAATCTTGGTGGGCGCAGAAAAGGGCCCTGCTGTGAAATATTAGATCAAGAATTCTAATTACATGTCCCTGTTGAACAGGGGCTGAAAAATTGGGCCTTAGGCACTGGTGCTGGTGCCACAACACTGCAACCCTTCACAGATACTCTAGTTGGAGTGCAGGAACTAGCCCTGCTGCAAAAGAATTGCATGAAAAATTATAATTACACGCTCCTGTTAAACAGGGGCTGAAAAATTGGGCCTTAGGCACTGGTGCTGGTGCCACAACACTGCAACCCTTCACAGATACTCTAGTTGGAGCGCAGGAACTAGCCCTGCTGCAAAAGAATTGCATCAAAGATTGTAATTACACGCTCCTGTTAAACAGGGGTGGAAAAATTAGGCCTTAGGCACTGGTGCTGGTGCCACAACACTGCAAGCCCTCACAGATACTCTAGTTGGAACGCAGGAACGAGCCCTGCTGCAAAGTATTGCGTCAAAATTGTAATTACACGCCCCTGTTAAACAGGGGCTGAAAAATTGGGCCTTAGTCACTGGTGCTGGTGCCACAACACTGCAACCCCTCACAGATACTCTAGTTGGAGTGCAGGAAGTAGCCCTGCTGCAAAGAATTGCATCAAAAATTGTAATTACATGCCCCTGTTAAACAGGGGCTTAAAAATTGGGCCTTAGGCACTGGTGGCAGCGCCCAGAACCAAAAATGTTCTTACAAGCTATCAGCATGATCATTGAGGAGGAAGAGGATAATTACTCTGCATAACAGGATAGTCACTCAGCATCAGCATAGGCAGTCTTTGAAGGGATCTAACATTTCAAAAAAAAATATTCGGTTACATCAGCATCAGGTGCTTGGTAGCTGGTGGTGATCCAAGACTGATTCATTTTTATGAAGGTCAGTCGATCGACCGAGTCGGTGGACAGACGCACCCTGTGATCAGTTACAAAGCCTCCAGCAGCACTGAATGTGCGTTCCGAAAGAACGCTGGATGCAGGACAGGCCAGTAGCTCAATTGCATACTGTGCAAGCTCTGGTCAGTGATCCATCCTCAAGACCCAGTAACCCAGAGGATTTTCGGTGGGAAAGGTGTCCAAGTCAGATCTTGACCCTAGGTATTCCTGCACCATGTAAAACAGACGCTGGCGATGGTTGCTGGAACCGATCATACCTTGGGGCTGCGGACTAAAAAATTGTCTGAATGCATCGGTCAGACGGCCACCTTCTCCACCGCTCCTTCTTTGACTGACCAAAGCCTCAGCAACACGTTGTCCAGAAACAGGAGTTTGTAACCTCCCAGTCTCTGGGAACGCGTTGCACAGACCTTTCTGCAAGGCCTCCCAAAGATGTTTCATCCTCTGCTCCCTCTGCGACAGCAAGATAAGGTCCGCAACCTTACCCTTGTACCGTGGATCAAGGAGGGTTGCCAGCCAGTATTGGTCCTTCTCCTTGATACCACGAATACAAGGATCCTTACGCAGGCTTTGCAGGATCAGGGAGGCCATGCAGCATAGGTTTGCTGAGGCATTCTGTCCAGGGTCCTCTGGGTCACTAAGGACGACATGGTCCGCAGCCACCTCCTCCCAGCCACGTTCAAGTCCATGTGTTTCTTGGGACTGATCCCATAAAGACTGCTGCTGATGCTGAGTGCCATGCTCCACCTCCATACTGACACAATCCTCCTCCTCCTCCTCTTCCTGTGTGATCGTCGTGCACGCAGGAACACTGTCTGGATAAAGGGGGCCTTGAGAGCTAAGGAAGTCCTCCTCTTCCTGCCTCTGTTCTGCCTCAAGTGCCCTGTCCATTATTCCACGCAGCGTGTGCAGCCGCTGCAGCATGGCCAACGTTGAGTTCCACCTGGTGGGCATGTCACAGATTAGGCGGTTCTTGGGCAGGTTAAACTCCTTTTGAAGGTCTGCCAGCTGAGTACTAGCATTATATGACTGGCGGAAATGCACACAGACTTTCCTGGCCTGCCTCAGGACATCCTGTAAGCCCGGGTACCTGCCCAAGAACCGCTGCACCACCAAGTTAAGTACGTGAGTCAAACAGGGCACATGGGTCAGTTTTCCCTGTCGGAGGGTGGAGAGGAGGTTGGTGCCATTGTCGCAAACCACCATTCCTGCCTTAAGTTGGCAAGGTGTCAACTACCTCTGAACCTGCCCCTGCAAAGCTGACAGAACCTCTGCCCCAGTGTGGCTCCTGTCCCCCAAGCACACCAGCTCAAGCACCGCATGGCATCTTTTGGCCTGCGTACTTGCATAGCCCCTTGAACGCCTATGGAGCTCCGCTGGTTCCGAGGACAAAGCACAAGAAGAGGCCATGGAGGAAGAAGAAGAGGAGGGGGTGGAGGAGAGAGGTGTGTCACAATCATTAGTAGTGGCATTTTGGAGGCATGGTGGCGGAACAACCTCCAACACTACTGCACCTTGTCCTGCATCCTTCCCAGCTGCCAGCAGAGTGACCCAATGCGCTGTGAATCTTAGGTAACGTCCCTGTCCATGTCTGCTGGACCATGAGTCAGCTTTAATATGCACCTTACCGCTGACTGCCCTGTCCAGCAAGGCCGAGACATTGCCTTCCACATGCCGGTAGAGAGCCGAAATCGCCTTACATGAGAAAAAGTGGCATTTGGGTACCTGCCACTGAGGAACCGCACATTCCACAAACTCACGGAAGGGGGCAGAGTCTACCAACTGAAAAGGTAGCAGTTGAAGTGCTAGAAATTTTGCCAAGCTAGCATTCAACCGCTGGGCATGTGTATGGCTGGGAGCAAACTTCTTTCAGCGGTGCAGCAGCTGGGGCAGGGAAATTTGCCTGGTACAATCTGACATCGGTGTACCGAAAGCAGATTGCCCACAAGTACTTGGCTGTGACACACCTAATTCTACACCTTCATTCTTCTCAGTGCAGGTCTCAGAGAGGACTGAAGGTATAGTGGGGTTGGAGCTCTCAGCTGATGAGGAGCAAGGAGAGGTCCTCTTTGTTCTTTGGTGTAAGTCTTTTAGATATGCTTGCTAGCGAACTGCATGGCAGGTCAACATATGTCTGGTCAAGCATGTGGTGCCCAAGCGGGAGATGTTTTGGCCACGCGAGATACGCTTGAGACATATGTTGCAAATAGCAGCAGTGCGATCTGATGCACTTGTCTCAAAAAAGGCCCACACCAAAGAACTTTTGGAATAACGCGCAGAGACAGCAGCGCCCTGCACATGCGGAGCTTTGCGGTGTGATGCAGTCAGTGTGCTGTCCTTAGGCTGGCCCCTGGAGGGCATCCTGCCTCGTTGGTGATGTGCCTCCTCCTCCTCTCTCCTATCAGGCACCCACGTTGAGTCGGTGACCCCATCATCCCCTCCCTCCTCATCACTGGAGCAAACCTGGCAGTATGTTGCAGCAGGAGGAGCATGACTGCCAGATTGCTGTCCTTCTTTGGCACCCCCCCTGTCCGTGCTCATGTTACTGCCTTCATCTAGCTCAGTATCATCATCAGAGCCTTCTAAATGCTAGGCATCCTCCTGGAGCATGTACCCAACACTGTGGTCAAACAGTTCGAGGGACTCCTCAGGAGGACATGGTGGGGCTAGGGAAGGAGTCACTGATGCCATTGAGCCGAGGGAAGAGGCCGCGTTGGCAGCTGCTTTGCCAGACAAAGTACCCTGAGCATGGGTGAGAGAAGATGAGGGGGATGAGCACGGCGTGGTCATCCACTCGACCAAGTCTTCCGCATGTTGCGGCTCAACACGGCCAGCTGCCGAAAAAAAGGCCAAGCGGGTCCCACGGCCACGTGCTGATGAGGATTAGGGATGAGCCGAACACCGCCCTGTTCGGTTCGCACCAGAAGATGCAAACAGGAAAAAAGTTTGTTCGAACACACGAACACCGTTAAAGTCTATGGGACACAAACATGAATAATCAAAAGTGCTAATTTTAAAGGCTTATATGCAAGTTATTGTCATAAAAAGTGTTTGGGGACCTGGGTCCTGCCCCAGGGGACATGGATCAATGCAAAAAAACGTTTTTAAAACGGCTGTTTTTTCAGGAGCAGTGATTTTAATAATGCTTAAAGTCAAACAATAAAAGTGTAATATCCCTTTAAATTTCGTAGCTGGGGGGTGTCTATAGTATGCTTGTAAAGGGGCGCATGTTTCCCGTGTTTAGAACAGTCTGACAGCAAAATGACATTTGAAAGGAAAAAAGCCATTTAAAACTACTTGCGGCTATTGCATTGCCGGTCCAACAATACACATAGAAGTTCATTGATAAAAACGGCATGGGAATTCCCCACAGGGGAACCCCGAACCAAAATTTAAAAAAAAAAATGGCGTGGGGGTCCCCTTAAATTCCATACCAGGCCCTTCAGGTCTGGTATAGATATTAAGGGGAACCCCGGCCAAAATGAAAAAAAAAAAGACGTGGGGGTCCCCCTAAATTCCATACCAGGCCCTTCAGGTCTGGTATGGATTTTAAGGGGAACCCCGCGCCAAAAAAAAAAAAACGGCATGGGGTCCCCCCAAAAATCCATACCAGACCCTTATCCGAGCACGCAACCTGGCAGGCCGCAGGAAAAGAGGGGGGACGAGAGAGCGCCCCCCCTCCTGAACCGTACCAGGCCACATGCCCTCAACATCGGGAGGGTGCTTTGGGGTAGCCCCCAAAACATCTTGTCCCCATGATGATGAGGCCCCTGGCCGGTGGTTGTGGGGGTCTGCGGGCGGGGGGCTTATCGGAATCTGGAAGCCCCCTTTAACAAGGGGACCCCCAGATCCCGGCCCCCCCATGTGAAATGGTAAGGGGGTACTTACCCCTACCATTTCACTAAAAAACTGTCAAAATTGTTAAAAATGACAAGAGACAGTTTTTGACAATTCCTTTATTTACAGTAGGTGACCGCGATATTGTGTCAATCTCGCCGCACTTCTCGGCGAGATTTGACACCTACGAGCCCCGTCGCAGGAGTCAGCGCCGAGATGGCTCACTCATCGGGAAAGGAAAACTTTGTCTTCCTCCCGCGATGAGTGACAGGCAGCACTGACAGCTGTCTGGTATGAATCCTGAGGCGGGAACACCGCGCCACATTTTCAATGAGAAAACCGGCGTGGGTTCCCCCCTCGGAGGCATACCAGGCCCTTGGGTCTGGCATGGATTGTAAGGGGAACCCCCTATGCCGAAAAAATCGGCGTGGGGGTCCCCCCCAAATCCATACCAGACCCTTATCCGAGCACGCAGCCCGGCCGGCCAGGAAAGGGGGTGGGGACGAGCGAGCGCCCCCCCCCCTCCTGAGCCGTACCAGGCCGCATGCCCTCAACATGGGGGGGTGGGTGCCTTGGGGGAGGGGGGCGCCCTGCGGCCCCCCCACCCCAAAGCACCTTGTCCCCATGTTGATGAGGACAAGGGCCTCTTCCCGACAACCCTGGCCGTTGGTTGTCGGGGTCTGCGGGCGGGGGGCTTATCGGAATCCGGGAGTCCCCCTTAATAAGGGGGCCCCCAGATGCCGGCCCCCCACCCTGTGTGAATGAGTTTGGGGTACATGGTACCCCTACCCTTTCACCTAGGGGAAAGTGTCAATAGAAAAAAAAACACACTACACAGGTTTTAAGAGTCATTTATTAGTCAGCTCCGGGGGTCTTCTTCCGACTTCGGGGGTCTCCTTCCGACTTCTCCCGCTGTCCGGCCTCTTCTCCCGGGCCCCGCCGCTATCTTCTTCCAGCTCTATTGCCAGCGAGGGGCCCGGTGTGCTGCCGCTGTCTCGCCGCCGCTGTCCGGCCTCTTCTCCCGGTGTTCGGCCTCTTCTCCCGGGCCCCGCCGCTATCTTCTTCTAGCTCTATTGCTAGCGAGGGGCCCGGTCTGCTGTGCCGCTGTCTTGTCGCCGCTGTCTCGTCGCCGCTGTCTCGCCGCCGCTGTCTCTTCTTTTCTTCTTCCCCGATGTTGACACGACGCTCTCTCCGGCTCGAATGCTGTGTGCGAGCTGCGGAGCCATTTATATAGGCGGTAACCCCACCCCCTTACGACGTCATGGTCCCAGCATGCGCAGGGACTCTGGGGCCACGCCCCCTTATGACGCCAGAGTCCCTGCGCATGCTGGGACCATGACGTCGTAAGGGGGTGGGGTTACCGCCTATATAAATGGCTCCGCAGCTCGCACACAGCATTCGAGCCGGAGAGAGCGTCGTGTCAACATCGGGGAAGAAGAAAAGAAGAGACAGCGGCGGCGAGACAGCGGCGACGAGACAGCGGCGACAAGACAGCGGCACAGCAGACCGGGCCCCTCGCTAGCAATAGAGCTAGAAGAAGATAGCGGCGGGGCCCGGGAGAAGAGGCCGAACACCGGGAGAAGAGGCCGGACAGCGGCGGCGAGACAGCGGCAGCACACCGGGCCCCTCGCTGGCAATAGAGCTGGAAGAAGATAGCGGCGGGGCCCGGGAGAAGAGGCCGGACAGCGGGAGAAGTCGGAAGGAGACCCCCGAAGTCGGAAGAAGACCCCCGGAGCTGACTAATAAATGACTCTTAAAACCTGTGTAGTGTGTTTTTTTTTCTATTGACACTTTCCCCTAGGTGAAAGGGTAGGGGTACCATGTACCCCAAACTCATTCACACAGGGTGGGGGGCCGGCATCTGGGGGCCCCCTTATTAAGAGGGACTCCCGGATTCCGATAAGCCCCCCGCCCGCAGACCCCGACAACCAACGGCCAGGGTTGTCGGGAAGAGGCCCTTGTCCTCATCAACATGGGGACAAGGTGCTTTGGGGTGGGGGGGCCGCAGGGCGCCCCCCTCCCCCAAGGCACCCACCCCCCCATGTTGAGGGCATGCGGCCTGGTACGGCTCAGGAGGGGGGGGGGCGCTCGCTCGTCCCCACCCCCTTTCCTGGCCGGCCGGGCTGCGTGCTCGGATAAGGGTCTGGTATGGATTTGGGGGGGACCCCCACGCCGATTTTTTCGGCATAGGGGGTTCCCCTTACAATCCATGCCAGACCCAAGGGCCTGGTATGCCTCCGAGGGGGGAACCCACGCCGGTTTTCTCATTGAAAATGTGGCGCGGTGTTCCCGCCTCAGGATTCATACCAGACAGCTGTCAGCGCTGCCTGTCACTCATCGCGGGAGGAAGACAAAGTTTTCCTTTCCCGATGAGTGAGCCAGCGCGACATTCACAGTACCCTGTCGCCGAGAACCAGCGCGATGCTATCGCGCTGGAAACACAATCTCGCGGTCAGGTACTGTAAATGCTTCTTCTTTTTTCTTTTTTCTATCTTCCTTCATCTTCTTCTTCTGGTTCTTCTGGCTCTTCTGGTTCTTCCTCCGGCGTTATAGTCCAGCATCTCCTCCGCGGCGTCTTTTATCTTCTCCTCCTCGGGCCGCTCCGCACCTATGGCATGGGGGAGGCTCCCGCTCTTCTCTTCATAGTCTTCTTCATCTTCTTCTTTTCTTCTCTTCTTCTCTTCTTCATTTTCTTCTCCAGGTCGCTCCGCATCCATGCTGGCATGGAGGGAGGCTCCCGCTGTGTGACGGCATCTCCTCTTCTGACGGTTCTTAATAACGGGGGGCAGGGCCACCCGGTGACCCCACCCTCCTCTGACGCACGGTGACTTGACGGGACTTCCCTGTGACATCACGGGGAATGCCACAGGGAAGTCCCGTCCTGTCCCGTGCGTCAGAGATGAAGATGGGTCCCCAGATGAAGACACGTGACGTGTCGTAACGCGTAGAATTTGGCTGGAGCGGCACACAGCTGTCTACACAAGTGAGAGGGCGCTGAGAACGCCAGGCTTCTCATATGTTTTTACTCTGCCTATTTATATGCTTGTAAATGTAAGAGCATAGATTAAATAAATATCTCCCTTTACTTAAAAACAATAACACACTAGTGGAGCCTATCTTTTCTCTCCCTCTCCCTTCTCTTTGTCTCCCCCCCTCTCTCTCCCCCCTCTTCCTCCCCTGGGTCTGAGCTACACTAGAGCGGAGGAAATAAGGAGATAATAAGGAGAGCTGAGCAGCAAAAAGGAGAAGTTACCAGACAGTACCTCTACACTTCAAAAGGCATTTTACCAAAGCTTGATTTCTACTGTCTTAAGGTGAGAGTTCTGAGAGACTGAACTAGGAGGCACCACTATAGGAACGACCTATTTAACATATAAAGACACACACAGATCTTATTGGAAGGACTTTTCTACCTCTACAACAGCGCCACCTATTTATTAATCTATGAACTTTTTTTCAATTTCAAAAATGCTGTCATCATTGTTTTAAGACACATGAGTCTGGATGATGATGGCATTAATTGCAATTAATTCTCGATAATTTTTTATATATTTTATTCATCCTTTTGATGGGTTGCACTTTATTAATTATTCACAGTCGGAAATTACTAATTTCTATTTTTTAATTTGCTCACTATTAATTATTATTTATTTGTATCAATGTATTTATGGTATTGGAGCTAGCTGTCACTTTATGGTTGTTTCGTTATTTAACCATTCGCACGGATGCACTTTCAAACACAGCATTATCACTCCACTGTTAATCAGTAGTAATAGATTTATGTTTTAATATAGAGATTGTAGATCCTTATTAACACTATCACAGTCACTAATACCTTAATCACTTTTGCTCCTACCCCACCTTATACACATCACTCAAGAAATATTGCGCGAAATCTTCTATATTATCAATAAATGAACTTGTAGCTTTAGCTTAACACTGTTCAGAGGATGCACTACACTAACTTGTAGCTTTAGCTGAACACTGTGAGGAGGATGCACTACACTAACTTTTAGCTTTAGCTGAACACTGTAAGGAGGATGCACTACACTACTTGTAGCTTTAGCTGAACACTGTTCAGAGGTCACACTACACTAACTTGTAGCTTTAGCTGAACACTGTTCAGAGGACGCACTACACTAACTTGTAGCTTTAGCTGAACACTGTGAGGAGGTCACACTAAACTAACTTGTAGCTTTAGCTGAACACTGTTCAGTGGACGCACTACACTAACTTGTAGCTTTAGCTGAACACTGTGAGGAAGATGCACTACATTAACTTGTAGCTTTAGCTGAAAACTGTTCAGAGGTCACACTAAACTAACTTGTAGCTTTAGCTTAACACTGTTCAGAGGACGCACTACACTAACTTGTAGCTTTAGCTGAACACTGTGAGGAAGACGCACTACACTAACTTGTAGCTTTAGCTGAACACTGCGAGGAGGATGCACTACACTAACTTGTAGTTTTAGCTGAACACTGTGAGGAGGTCACACTAAACTAACTTGTAGCTTTAGCTGAACACTGTGAGGAGGACGCACTACACTAACTTGTAGCTTTAGCTGAACACTGTGAGGAGCACGCACTACAATAACTTGTAGCTTTAGCTGAACACTGTGCAGAGGTCACACTACACTAACTTGTAGCTTTAGCTTAACACTGTTCAGAGGACGCACTACACTAACTTGTAGTTTTAGCTGAAAACTGTGAGGAGGTTACACTAAACTAACTTGTAGCTTTAGCTGAACACTGTGAGGAGGATGCACTACACTAACTTGTAGCTTTAGCTGAACACTGTGCGCTACACTAACTTGTAGCTTTAGCTGAACACTGTTCAGAGGATGCACTAAACTAACTTGTAGCTTTAGCTGAACACTGTGAGGAGGTCACACTAAACTAACTTGTAGCTTTAGCTGAACACTGTTCAGAGGACGCACTACACTAACTTGTAGCTTTAGCTGAACACTGTGAGGAAGACGCACTACATTAACTTGTAGCTTTAGCTGAAAACTGTTCAGAGGTCACACTAAACTAACTTGTAGCTTTAGCTTAACACTGTTCAGAGGACGCACTACACTAACTTGTAGCTTTAGCTGAACACTGTGAGGAAGACGCACTACACTAACTTGTAGCTTTAGCTGAACACTGTGAGGAGGATGCACTACACTAACTTGTAGTTTTAGCTGAACACTGTGAGGAGGTCACACTAAACTAACTTGTAGCTTTAGCTGAACACTGTGAGGAGGACGCACTACACTAACTTGTAGCTTTAGCTGAACACTGTGAGGAGCACATACTACAATAACTTGTAGCTTTAGCTGAACACTGTGCAGAGGTCACACTACACTAACTTGTAGCTTTAGCTTAACACTGTTCAGAGGACGCACTACACTAACTTGTAGTTTTAGCTGAAAACTGTGAGGAGGTTACACTAAACTAACTTGTAGCTTTAGCTGAACACTGTGAGGAGGATGCACTACACTAACTTGTAGCTTTAGCTGAACACTGTGCGCTACACTAACTTGTAGCTTTAGCTGAACACTGTTCAGAGGATGCACTACACTAACTTGTAGTTTTAGCTGAAGACTGTGAGGTGGACGCACTACACTAACTTGTAGCTTTAGCTGAACACTGTGAGGAGGACGCACTACACTAACTTGTAGCTTTAGCTGAACACTGTGCAGAGGTCACACTAAACTAACTTGTAGCTTTAGCTGAACACTGTGAGGAGGACGCACTCCACTAACTGTAAATTTTCTAGCTGCCTGACTGTGGTACTAATAGGATCAAAAGAACATCAACAATTTTCTTCAGGTAGCTGTAAATACTGTAATAACACAAGCCTGCCTGTCAGTAGGAAGATAACAGGAATGGATCTAGCTAAACTGAATACAGTGTATATATATATATATATACACAACACCTGGGATGCATATATATACACAATACACTGTAAGTGCAGCTAACTGACTGACTGTCCTGCCTAATCTATCTAACTTAAATCAAATGACACTGTCTCTCTCTCTGTCTATCTCTCTGTCAAGCTGGCACACACTACACAGGGCCGCCGTGCAGGCGGCCTTATATAGTGTGGGGCGTTTTCTAAACCCCCTGAGCCATAATTGGCCAAAGCCACCCTGGCTTTGGCCAATTACAGCTCTCTCTACAGACAGCGCTGTGATTGGCCAAGCATGCGGGTCATAGTGCATGCTTGGCCAATCATCAGCCAGCAATGCACTGCGATGCCGCAGTGAATTATGGGCCGTGACGTGCCACACAAATTTGGTGCAAATAGCCCATATCGTTCGCAATTCAGCGAACGATCGAACAGCTGATGTTCGAGTCGAACATGGGTTCGACTCGAACACGAAGCTCATCCCTAAATATATATATAATGTTTGGGGATTCTAAGTAATTTTCTAGCAAAAAATACAGATTTTATCTTGTAAGTAACAAATGTTAGAAATAGGCTAATGCCACGTACACACGACCGGACTTTGCGGCAGAAAAGGTCCGCCATAACGAATCCGTCGGACATTCCGATCATGTGTGGGCTTCATCGGACTTTTTCTGTCGAAAAATCTGATGGTCCTTAGAAATAGAACATGTTTCAAATCTTTCCGATGGACTCGCCTGTATGCTAGTCCGACGGACCGATAACGACGCAAGGGCAGCTAATGGCTACTGGATATTGAACTTCCTTTTCTAGTCCGGTCTTATGTCATCACGTTCAGACTTTGGTGGGATTGTGTGTAGGCAAGTACTCCGTTGAAAAGTCATTTGGAGTTCAGTCCGACGAGAAGTCCGCTCGTGTGTACGCGGCATTAGGCATGAAAGGGATATATAGAAGAATACTGCGCTAACAGTCTCACAATGCTAAAAAACTGCTAGCACCACAAAAGGACAGAGAAGTTTGTGTTAAAAAAATCATATAGTACTTGTAGATAGTAGACCCTAGATCAATGATGGCGAACCTTGGCACTCCAGATGTTTTGGAACTACATTTCCCTTGATGCTCGTGCACTCTGCAGTCACTGCCCTAGATGATGTCTAAGTAGATGAAATGCGTCATTTTTCATGGTGGTGACCTATCTATGAATATCTATTGTTATTGCCAGCCATTACCAGTCATTACCATTGGAGTATTGTTTCTTTTCCTTGTCAAAAGAAGTTTATTGAGTATACAATGTTATAAAGATACATAAAGTAAGTTTACAAGGATCTATAAAGTAAGCTCATTGTTTTACAGTAGGGTTTATATAGGTAAATATCATGAAATTTCAAATATTAAACATTGGGTTCACGTAAACCTAAATTAAAGATATATATTATTTCCTTAGTTACTTTTGTAGGTATTTAAATGATTTATACCTACTATACATATTGTTTACAAGTAGAGTGTATATAGGTCAAATAAATTCTGATAATGAGCTTTAATCGTAAGGTGGAGAAAAGGAAAGAGAAAGAAGAAAAAGGGTTGAAAGGTAGAGGTATGGTCCACAAGGTTGTCCCGCTCGTCAGTTTATTATTCTTTTTAGTTCTCTTTGAAGCCTTAGAATGGGTGTCTCTGTAAGTCATTTAATCTGTTACCATGGCAACAGGACAGAGTCATTGAAATTTGACAGGAACTGTTATTTTATCCAAGGGTGCCAAAGTTTTTCAAATTTTGGAATTTGATTTTGATCGATGGCTACCATCTTAGCATGGGACATTGTATTATTCATTCTGTGAATTGTTTCTGCTAGTACCAATGTAGGAGATTTCCATGCCTTGGCCACTGTTTGTTTTGCAGCCGTTATTAGTTGGATCATAAGTTTGAATTGAGAGAGTGTTAACCATTCCGGTTTTAGATTAAGTAAAGTTAAATATGGATCTGGTTGTATTATCTTTTTAAATATTTTAGATGCAATCACGAAGACTTCCTTCCAGAAGGTTTGGATTACTGGGCACGTCCACCATATGTGTAAATATGTGCCTATTTCTGGGCATCCTCGAAAACAAAGAGCTGAGGTATTAGGTGAATATTTTGCCACTCTAGCGGGTACAAGGTACCAGCGAGTTAGGACTTTATAATTTGTCTCCAGTGCTAAGATGTTGGGTGAAGATGACTTAGATGTGAGCCATATGTTAGACCAGTCCGTGTCTTCTAAAGTTCGTCCCAGGTCCTCCTCCCACCTCTGAACGTAAGAGGGTCTATTAAGATTTGCTACTCCATATAATTGATTATAAAGTGATGAAATTGTACCTTTAGCAAATGGATCTTTTGTACAGATTGATTCAAAAATGGATAATTGGGATAATGGTGTATCCCCCTTTAGGAATGGTGTATAGAAATTTTTGATTTGGAGATATCTAAATATCTCAGAGTTTGGTAGATCATATTTTTCTCTAAGCGATGGGAATGAAAGGAATGATTTAGATGCTATGAAGTCATTTAGTGTCTGAATGCCTGATGTTGTCCAAGCTTTAAAAGAATTTGGGTAGATCCATGTCGGATAAAAGGCCGGATTTCTGATAAAAGAAAGGAGAGGATTGTGTGGAGATTGTAACTGATATTTGGTTTTTAGTTTATCCCAGAGAGATAAGAAGTGTTTAGTTATGGGATTATGAATTTTAAAGCGGTCTTTAGGATCAAGCCATAATATATTTGATATTAATAGAGGGTCATTTTCTGAAGCCTCTATAAATACCCATAGTGGGATTTCCTGTTTTGCATGGTATTTGGACAGACTGGCCAAATGTGCTGCTCTGTAGTAGTTAGTAAAATTAGGGTATCCCAGGCCTCCTTTATTTTTGGGAAGATGTAGTGTGTGTATAGGTATACGTGGTTTAGAAGAGCCCCATATAAACGAAGTTGCTCTTTTTTGTACTATTCTCAAAAAATAGGAAGGAATTGGAATAGGGAGGACTCTGAATAGATAAAGCAATTTGGGTAGAATAGTCATTTTGATTGCATTAATTTTCCCTATCCAGGATAAAGGAAGTTGCGACCATTGTTTTATTAGATTTGTGATCTGTCTTAATACAGGAGGATAATTGGTTGAGAATAAGTCAGAATGAGATGCTGTTAAATGAATTCCAAGATATGGGATTGATTTTTCTGCCCATGTGAATGGGAGTGCAGCCCTAGCCGGGATCAATTCCATGTTTGTGAGTGAAATATTAAACACTAGGCATTTCTTAGGATTAATCATAAGGCCGGATAGGGCTGCAAATCCATCAAGAGCTGGTATTAAGCTAGGACCGGAGACCTGTGGTGATGATAGAAAAAGTAATATATCGTCTGCAAATATACATAATTTGTGTGTAATACCTCCTACTTCAATGCCAGTTATAGTTTGGTTTGTTCTGATGTATTGGGCCATGGGTTCGAGTATAAGGGCAAATAATAAGGGAGATAATGGGCAACCCTGTCGGGTACCTCTTTCAATATTAAAGGCTTCAGATTTGTATCCAGCATATTTTATATAGGCTTTGGGTTTATTATATAATGCTTTGATCCATGTAAAAAAGTGGGGTCCAAAACCCCATTTTTGTAATGAATATTGCATATATTGCCAGGATACTGTGTCAAATGCCCTCTTAATATCGAGAGATAGAAAACATAAAGGGATTTTCCGTTTTTTAGCAATATGTGCCAATAACACTGCCCTGCGTATATTATCGCCTGCCTGTCTATTTGGCATGAAGCCTACTTGATCTCTATGTATTAATTTTCCTATAATGCTATTGAGGCGTTTTGCTATTATTTTTGCTAATAATTTAATATTGAGGTTTAACAGAGAGATAGGCCGATAATTCACACAGGAAGTATCATCAGAAAGGGGTTTTGGGATCATACAAACAATTGCCATTAGTGTTTCTTGCCGAAAAGAATGTCCATCTAGAAGTTTGTTAAAAGTTTCAGTGAGAATGGGAGAGAGTATTTCTGAGAATGTTTTATAGTATAAAGCCGAGTAGCCGTCTGGGCCTGGTCTTTTGTTAAGTTTTAGGTCTTTTATGGCGTTAGCAACTTCATCTATAGTTATAGGCTCATCCAAACTGCTTTTTTGATTCTGAGATAACTCAGGTAAGTTTATTTTTGAGAAGAAGGATTCAGCTTCTGTAGGAATAAATTCATTGTTTGTCTTGTATAAAGTTGCGAGATGTGAGTGAAATTTATGGACTATTTTAACTGGATTACAAGTGTAAACATTTTTTGATAATTTCAAACGTATTGGTTTAAAAGATTTGCTAGTTGAATTCAATGCCCGAGCCAAATATGTACCTGGTTTGTTTGTATTCATGTAGAAATTGTGTTTGGAGCGTTTGAGGGATTTATCAACTGACTCAGTGAGAAATAGATCGTATTCCAATCTAGATTTTTCCAGATGAGATTTTGTACTCTGAGATGGATTATCTTGAAATTATATGTAGGCTGCATTAAAATTGAGTTCTAGTTTTTTTGCTAGATTTTTGCGTTCCCGTTTAAATAGTGCCATTTGTCTTTGTATTGTACCACGCAAGACAGGCTTATGAGCTTCCCACAGTGTTATTGGGGAGATGTCTGTTGTATTATTAATTGATATGTATTCCTTTAAAGCTTGTTCAATGGCCATCTGATGTAGTGGGTGTTTGAGCATTATGTCCGGTAAGTACCACGTTGGGTCATGCGCTTTTGGTATGGCTGAGGCTATAGTAGTGTATACTGCATTATGGTCAGACCACGGAATCTGAATTATATCTGATGCAATAATTTCTAGTATCATTCCTATTGTTAGAAAAATATGATCTATTCTGGTGAAGGTTTGATGAGGGTGCGAGAAATAAGTGAATTTCTTTTTCATTGGGTTACTTTCTCTCCATGAATCTACCAGATTGTATTTGGAAAGAAGTTGAGAAAAAGGTAATCTAGAGGTTATTTTGGATGGTGTAAAAGGTGATTTATCTAGAAATGGGAGGAGGACCTGGTTTGAATCCCCACACATTATCACTGTTCCTATTTTGTGTGTATTAATCACTTGTAATATATGTGAGAGGAATGGTGTAGGTTGTTTGTTAGGAGCGTAGTAGGAAATCACCGTGATTGCTGTATCCATTATATAACCCATGAGTATCAGGTATCTACCTTCTGGGTCTTTAATTTCTGATGATAAGGTGAATGGTGTGGATCGGTGAAATGCAATTAGAGTTCCCCTTTGCTTGGTACAGGCAGAAGCCGTGTAAATTTGTTGATAAAAAGGAGAAATATATTTTGGAGTAGAATCTTTGGTGAAGTGTGTTTCTTGGAGGCATACTATGTGAGCCTTCTTGTTATGGAAAGTACGGAAGGCTTTGGTCCTTTTTTGAGGGACATTTATTCCCTGAACATTCAGGGAAAGTATATTCAGTGGTGCCATGGCAATAGATCAAATAGTTTTGACTTACTTTTTGTTATGCAGAGCTGACTGCGCAGATCAACCTGTGTGGACTGAAGAGATGAATAGATAGAAAAGAAACCAGTGAATTCTGGAGTAAAGAGTAAACAAAAAACATATGAGATTAAATGATACATTGTATAAATTATTTTTTGCAAGTAATCACAATTTACCCGTGAAAGAGAGTAAATATCTCTCTCAGGGGAATAAGTGCCTTCGTCACACTCCCACATAATATGATTGGGAGAATGAGGAGGGCTAATGGGGGTACACGGATCTTCCGCTTACAGGAGAGAAGTGCTATGTCAAAAGACATCAAAATGATGTTTCATTAATTGGAGTGCAGAATATAGTTTTTGTTGAAATTATTTATTCCAGGGTGGTTGTATATGGTTAGTCTTGCCCTAGGCTAAATAATTCAGTTAGAAAGGTACTGTTAATAACTTTGGTATTGATGAAGATAGTTTGAATTATTTTGGGATTTTAACCCTTTTAGAGTAAACAATTACATATTTTATTCATATGCAACTGTTTAGATATGTTAACTCATAAAATTGAGGTTGTATTGCTTCAGATTAGAATAAACAAAAACATAATTCTAGGAACTAGTTAGGTAATAATATATTTGTTTTAAGAAAAGAAAGAAAAAGCTTCCATTACTTCTGGATTATTGAACATATTTGTCCTAAAAAGTATTAAATCTATTGTTATTACCTGATAATATATAACTGAACAAGAATTTCCTTATTTCACTTATATATTCTAAGGCTATATGAATCAGAAGTAATAAGAAATATAACTGGAATGTAACATGATCCCACACAGTGTGTGACTATCAGAATGCAGTTACATTCAGTTATAAATATAGGTTTTTTAAAGAGAACCCTCTCTTAGTATAATAAATGAAGAGATATCAGGAATTAGGATGTCAGTCCATTGAATCTTCTTGGTCCATGGATGATGTGGCATAACGGCCTCTTTTGTGAGAATGATGATTCCCATTTTGTTCTGAAATTTTCTGGGTGCTGCCTGAAGGTGAAGATGACGCCATTCTTCTACGTGTGGGAGAGTTGCTGCTTGTGGATTCTGTCAGATTTAATTTTAAAAGGGTTTGTTGTAGTTCATCTGCTGATCTGCTTCTGTAAATTGTACCTTGGTAGTTAAATGTGACTGAAAAAGGGAAGCCCCATTGATACATAATGTTGTGGCGTTGCAGTTCCATTAGTTGGGGTTTCATGGATCGTCTTTTAGTAATAGTAAGTTGGGATAGGTCAGCAAAAATTTGATAATTGTGTCCTTGAAAATTAAGTTCCTTTTTTTCTCTTGCAGCAATTAGTATTTGTTCTTTCGTTCTGTAATAATGAAATTTTGTGATTATATCACGTGGGAGTCCATCTTTATTTTTGGCTGTGAGGGCTCTGTGTACTCTGTCCAGTTCTAAACGTTCAATAGGGATATCTGGCTTTAGTTCTTGTAATAGAGCAGTAATAGTAGATTGCAGGTCTGTCACAGTTTCAGGTATTCCCCTTATGCGCAAGTTTGAACGTCTGGCTCTATTTTCGTAATCTTCGAGCTTAGTTTGAAGTATTAAATTCTCTTTTTTTAATTGTTCCAATTCTGTTATATTTTCTTGGGTTGTAATTTCAATTTCATCCATTTTTATTTCTAAGGCTGCGGTGCGGTTTCCCAGCTCTCTTATTTCTTTGGTTAGGCTGTTTGTTATTTGGTCTGAGGTTTGTTTTAAAGCCTTATGAAGCATCTTTTCAAATTGTAATAATATTTCTGGGGATACTGAGGAGGCTTGTGGAGAAGTTTGTGAGAGGATTTGTTCTGTATCTGACTCAAATGGAGAGTCTTGCTGTGACATTTTCTGTCTGTGAGAGCGCCCTGATGCTGTATCTTGTGAGGTGACTGGAGCTGCTTCAGCTGCAGTGAGTGCCTGTGAGCTCTGTGTGAGGTGATTTTTATTTCTGCCACGGTTTCCTCCCAGTACCATATTTCCTGCCCAAACTTTCACAGTTTGTTCCCTGGGGCAAAAAGTCCAAATGGATACCTTTTGAGCCTGCAGGCTCCGCTTTGTCCTTCTATTCTCTCCTGAGCGGTGTGGAGCTCTAACAATGCATGTCTGCTCTGCTAGGCTCCGCCTCCTGCCCCCGGAGTATTGTTTCTTTTAATATCCGGACTTTTCTGCAACACTATTTTGGACTTTCTTTCTATACTTTTTTTTTGCTATTGTTGTTTATATAATGATCATTATTTGTGATATGGTTTTGAGCCCATGATGATATTGTGTTTATACAATATATTTTGTATTATCTTACTATCTGCACTTGAATTGCACGTGACACTTTATCATGTACCAAGAACATTTTTGGTCATCAGTTTTTTTCCATTATATAATTAAATTGATATTTTATTTTAGTATTTGTATGTAGATTGACATGAGTCACTTAGTTACACCATTGAAAGATCTACGAGGGTCCTTATTTGTGGGGTTCCCCATATGTCATTTTTGTCACTTTAACAGCATGTGGTGAAATTTTGTGTTTTTTCAACATATTTACATGTTCAAAAATTATCAGAAAATTTTTTCCATTTAAAAACGTTTATAAATGCAAACACACATAAACGGTTACACACGGTTACAAGCATTTGCCAGTTTAAATGCCGGTAAACTACTGTCCTGAATGTGATTTTTCTGCTTTCAAAAACATGCCTAGAACCTTAACTGCCTCTAAACTACTATAAACAACTGAGTGTACATGTGCACATAAGATAACAGAGTTCAGGGGCTGAAAAAAATGCCCAACTACTCCTAAACTTCAGTTTAGCAGCTGTAGTATACATGAGGCCTAAGCGTTTAATGTGTTAGGTTTTGTTTCCTATTGGCTCTGATTATCAGCTTATGCTACCTCTCTTGGACTGCCACTGTTACCAGCTCCTGCCAACTCTGTTGACATTCCACCATTAATAGCTCCCACAATCTCTGCTGGTCTGCCACCATACCCAGTTCCCCTGGTCTGTCCTACCCTATTCCAGTGTTCTGGCACTGTAATGCCCCGTACACACGGTCAGATTTTCCGATGGAAAATGTCTGATTGGAGCGTGTTGTCGGAAATTCCGACCGTGTGTGGGCTCCATCGGACATTTTCCATCGGATTTTCCAACACACAAAGTTGGAGAGCAGGAGATAAAATTTTCCGACAACAAAATCCGTTGTCGAAAATTCCGATCGTGTGTACACAAATCCGACGGACAAAGTGCCACGCATGCTCAGAATAAATAAAGAGATGAAAGCTATTGGCCACTGCCCCGTTTATAGTCCCGACGTACGTGTTTTACGTCACCATGTTCAGAACGATCGGATTTTCCGACAACTTTGTGTGACCGTGTGTATGCAAGACAAGTTTGAGCCAACATCCGTCGGAAAAAATCCTAGGGTTTTGTTGTCGGAATGTCCGAACAAAATCCGACCGTGTGTACGCCCTATAAAGGTGCCAAACACCAAATGGTTCTGCAGCTGGCCTTGGCTATAAAGTTTTTAATATTTTCTGCATGGTCAGTCATGCCTAGTGTCTTCTAACTTGTGGCATATTCCAGTGCTCCAGTACTTACAAATATTTGTGGCTGTCATCTTATGGAAATAATACACATAATGTTTATTTCAACATAAACATTACTTTGCCTCTTCCTCTTGCATTGCAACCTAATAAAGCTGTTTAAAAACAGTGTACCAACTGTTCAATAAGTGCCGGTTCACACCAGTGCGGCATCAAAGTCGTGCGACATTTAAGTGGACATCTCTGCACGACTTCATTTTTTCATTCTTTAACAGAAGTCAATGCAAGTCGTAATGAAGTCGCCCCAAAGTAGTGCAGGAAACTCTTTCTAAGTCGAAGCAATTTGAGTTATGCTGATTAGAACGGTTCTATTGCCGTTAATGGGGCACGACTTGTCTTGCAGCAGTGTGAACCGGCCCTTATTCTTGTTATTTTCTGTGAAATAATACACTCTAAGCCGCGTACACACGGTCGGACTTTTCGTCTACAAAAGTCCAACGGACGCTGACGGACTAAAGCTGGCTGGTAATCCGATCGTGTGTGGGCTTCTCCGGACTTTCAACGTACTTTTTTAGCCTCAAATCCGACGTACTTTAGATTTGAAACATGCTTCAAATCTTTACGTCGTAACTACGACGGACCCCGAAATCCGCTCGTCTGTGTGCTAGTCCGACGGACAAAAACCCACGCTAGGGCAGCTATTGGCTACTGGCTATGAACTTCCTTATTTTAGTCTGGTGTACGTCATCACGTACGAATCCATCGGACTTTTGTGTGGTCGTGTGTAGGCAAGTCCGTTCGTTAGAAAGTCTGCCACAAGTCCGCCGCAAGTCTGCCGAAAGTCCTCCGGAAGTCTGTTGGACAGGCTGTCAGACTTTTGTAGCTGAAAAGTCCGACCGTGTGTACGCGGCATAATGTTTATTTAATGATTAAAGCCTGCTTTGACTCTCCATTTTAAATTATGTTTTGCTTATTTCTAGTTGCAATTTTGTATGGTTATCACATGTGGATACAAGTGAGGTCTATAAGGTCGCGAAAAAGCAGGGACTCCGAAATGTGTCAACCTTACTACATTGACTACACAGACATCTTAACCAGTTGCCGACCGCCGCACGACGATGTACATCGACAGAGCGGCACGGGCAGGCAAAAGGGCTTACCTGTACGTCCTTGCCTGCCCGCGGGTGGGGGGTCCGATAGGACCCCCCCCCCGGTGCCAGCGGCGGTCGGATCGAGGTCAGGGTCGATCAAAGGTGAGGGGGAGGCCACTCATTTGTGGCCCCCCCTCGCGATCGCTCCTGGCCAATGACAAGCTTCCTCGGCTTCTGTGAATGTAAACAGAAGCGGAGGAAGTGATGTCATCTCTCCTCGAGCCGGTCTTTTCGTCCAGCGCCGAGGAGAGAAGACATCCAAGTAAGTGCACCAACACTACACATACAGTACAACACGCAGGCACACTTGTCACCCCCCTGTCACCACACCCAATCACCCCCTGATCACCCCCCTGTACCCCCTGTCACTCTGACACCAATAGCAGGTTTTTTTTTTCTGATTTATTGCATTGGTGTCAGTTTGTGACAGTTACAAGTGTTAGGGCAGTTAGGTTAGCCCCCTTTAGGTCTAGGGTACCCCCCTTTAGGTCCAGGGTACCCCCCTAACCCCCCTAATAAAGTTTTAACCCCGTGATCACCCCCCGTCGCCAGTGTCACTAAGTTTTTCTGATCGCTGTATTAGTGACACAGGTGACGCTAGTTAGGGAGGTAAGTATATAGGTTCGCTGTCAGTGTTTTATAGCGACAGGGACCCCCATATACTACCTACTAAAGGTTTTAACCCCTTGATTGCCCCCTAGTTAACCCTTTCACCAGCGATCACCATATAATTGTTACAGGTGACGCTGGTTAGTTGGTTTGTTTTTTGTAGTTTATTGTAGTTTATTACAGTTTTAGGGCACCCGCCGTTTATTACCCTATAAAGGTTTAACCCCCTAATTGCCCGGCGGTGATAGAAGTTAAGTTTTTAGGATCAGATAAGGTCTGCGTCGCCCCAGGCAGCGTCAGGTTAGCGCCAGTACCGCTAAAACCCACGCACGCAGCATACACCTCCCTTAGTGCTATAGTATCTGAACGGATCGATATCTGATCCGATCAGATCTATACTCCCCAGCAGTTTAGGGTCCCCCAAAAAAACGCAGTGTTAGCGGGATCAGCCCAGATACCTGCTAGCACCTGCGTTTTGCTCCTCGGCCCAACCCAGCCCAGCCCAGCCCACCCAAGTGCAGTATCGATCGATAACTGTCACAAAACACTAAGCACACATAACTGTAGCGTTCGCAGAGTCAGGCCTGATCCCTGCGACCGCTAACAGTTTTTTGGTAGCGCTTTGAATCAGTCGCTGACAGTCAGGAGCTTTTTTGCCTGTGAGTCTCACTAGTGTACCCCTAAATTTAGAACCCAAAATGGCAAATAGAAGGTACACTAGTGAAGAGGCCTACACGTTTCTGAGCATGACAGATAGTGAAGAGGAAGTCACTCATCTGTCAAGTTCAAGCTCAGAATACAAACCTGTAGAGGACAGCGGCTCCATGACAGATAGCTCTGATGACGGAGTTGTGGTCCCTGCTAGGGTCAGGCGTACCAGACCCCGATCTTCTTCTTCTGTCCTTGAAGTGCAAGAACCGCAGGGCTCTCGTAGGGAGCAGAGAGGTACTAGTGCCGCTACTCCTTCTGGTGAACTGGCAAGCACCAGCGGCCTAGTACACCCTGGTCGTACATCCAGCACTGCAGTATCACGTGGTGACGTGGCGAGTCCCATAAGTGCAGTTCAAGCTGGCGAGGTGGCAAGCACAACTAGTGTCCCGCTGCCACCAATAAGACAAAGACAGGCCCGTCGTGCCCATAGTGCCCTTCCTGCTGCATTCGCCAATCCGAATTGGGTACCCACCACTTCTGCAGCACCCGTACTTCCCCCTTTCACTGGCCAACCCGGAATTCAGGTGGAAACAGTTGACTTTATGCCACTGGATTTTTATTCACTGTTTTTCACAGAAGATCTCTATAGATCTATTGTGGACCAAAGCAATTTGTACGCTGGTCAACACATCGCCGCTAATCCCCAGTCCTCCCTTGCCAGAGATTGGAGACCAATTACGGTCTCCGAATTTAAGATCTTTCTGGGCCTTTCCCTCAACATGGGCATAACCAAAAAGAGTGAGTTGCGGTCATATTGGTCCACTGACCCAATTCACCATATGCCCGTGTTCTCTGCTTCAATGGCCAGGGCACGATACGAGCAGATTTTGCGGTTCATGCACTTCAACGACAATGAACTCTGTCGTCCTCGTGGAGACCCTGCATACGATCGGCTCTACAAAATTCAGCCCCTCGTAAACCACTTCAACCAACGTTTTGCAGACTTGTTTACCCCCCATCAAGTTGTCTGCGTTGATGAGTCCCTGATTAAGTTTTCTGGCCGCTTGTCCTTCAAACAGTACCTTCCCAGCAAGCGTGCCAGATACGGGGTCAAGATGTATAAGCTCTGTGACAGGGCCACAGGCTATACATGTAGATTTATGGTTTACGAGGGCAAAGATAGTCACGTAGAGCCGATAAACTGCCCTGACTACATAGGAAGCGCTGGCAAGATAGTGTGGGACTTGGTGTGACCCTTATTCGGAAAGGGGTACCACTTGTACGTGGACAATTATTATATGAGCGTGCCACTTTTTAGTCACTTGTTTGATCAGCAGATTGGAGCATGTGGCACCGTGCGACCTAATCGCCGGGGCTTTCCCCAGCGGCTTGTAGAGTCCCGTCTTAGGCTGGGGGAGAGAGCCTGCTTGAAGTATAATAATTTGCTCGCTATGAAGTGGAGGGATAAGAAGAATGTTTTCATTCTCACCTCCCTTCATGCAGACACGACGACCCAAATTACTACGGCGACTGGTGTTGTGGAGAAACCCCTCTGTGTCCACGAATACAACCTTAATATGGGAGGGGTGGACCTCAACGACCAGTTGTTGGTGCTGTACCTAATTGCCCGTAAGGCCAGACGCTGGTACAAAAAAGTGTCTGTTTATTTATTTCAATTGGCTTTGCTGAACGCTCATGTGCTATACAGAGCTTCAGGACGGACTGGATCCTTCCTTAAATTCCAGGAAGAGATCGTCAGAGCCCTTCTGTTTCCAGACGGTGCTCCACCTCACCTTCCCAATCCAAATGCAGTAGGCCGGCTGCATGAGAGGCATTTTCCTTATGTCCTCCAGAGTACCCCTACCCAACGAGCCCCCCAAAGAAAATGTCGTGTCTGCAGAAAGCGCGGATTTAGGCGTGACACCCGGTATTATTGTCCCTCCTGTCCTGGCAATCCTGGTCTTTGCATTGGTGAATGTTTTGAACGCTACCATACACTAGTTGAGTATTAGCGTAGGGTACAGCACTGCACAGACTAGGACACACTTCCACAGGGTCTCCCAAGATGCCATCGCATTTTGAGAGACCCAAACCTGGAACCGTTACAGTTTTAAAAGTTACAGTTATAAAAAAAAAAAAAGTAAAAAAAAAAAATACACAAAAAAAATATAAAATAAAAAAACCAAAAATAGTTGTCGTTTTATTGTTCTCTCTCTCTCTATTTTCTCTCTATTGTTCTGCTCTTTTTTACTGTATTCTATTCTGCATTGTTTTATTGTTATGTTTTATCATGTTTGCTTTTCAGGTATGTAATTTTTTTATAGTTTACTGTGTTTTAAACATTTTTTTGTTTTCAGGTACGCCATTCAGCTGCAGCGCGGATTTATTTATCTTGACAGCAACAGCGTTTGCTCCCACGATACATAAAGCCGTGACTCCATATATGCCGAAGCGTGGGGGCAGAAGTGGGTGGAGGAGCGATTTGCTCCTGCCTTTTGCGGGAGGATGCCCCCATGCTTCGGCATATATATATTTTAGGTAGGCACAGGTTGCGTTAAATGTTTTATTTTTTACTATGGTTTTTTTTTGTATTTGCTTTGCAGGTATGGTAAGTATTACTGTTATACTGTAATGTTACTTTGTTTTTTGTTAACCATAATTTGCTTAGCAGGTACGCCATTCAGTTGCAGCACAGATTTATTTATCTTGACAGCAACAGCGTTTGCTCCCACGATACATAAAGTCGTGACTCCAGCGCTGTCGGAGGTGATTTCACCACCACAGTTACATACTTCAGCATATATGCCGAAGCGTGGGGGCAGAAGTGGGTGGAGGAGCGATTTGCTCCTGCCTTTTGCGGGAGGATGCCCCCATGCTTCGGCATATATATATTTTAGGTAGGCACAGGTTGCGTTAAATGTTTTATTTTTTACTATGTTTTTTTTTTGTATTTGCTTTGCAGGTATGGTAAGTATTACTGCTATACTGTAATGTTACTTTGTTTTTTGTTAACCATCATTTGCTTAGCAGGTACGCCATTCAGTTGCAGCGCAGATTTATTTATCTTGACAGCAACAGCGTTTGCTCCCACGATACATAAAGCCGTGACTCCAGCGCTGTCGGAGGTGATTTCACCACCACAGTTACATACTTCAGCATATATGCGTGGGGGCAGTGGGTGGAGGAGCAATTTGGTGCATGTATGCCCATCATTAGAAGTGGGTGGATGAAGGGAGGTATTCTAATGGTGGGCATACCCACCGATCAATATCTTTTTTTCGTTCAGCCCACAGGCTGCATGAAAAAAAAGTTTACAATATATGCCCAACAAGGACCAGCAACATACTAGTATGTTGCTGGACTTTGAGTGGTTATACCAGAATGATGCCTGCAGGTTTAGGTATCATCTTGGTATCATTCTTTTCAGCCAGCGGTCGGCTTTCATGTAAAAGCAATCCTAGCGGCTAATTAGCCTCTAGACTGCTTTTACAAGCAGTGGGAGGAAATGCCCCCCCCCCACCGTCTTTCATGTTTTTCTCTGGCTCTCCTGTCCCAACAGGGAACCTGAGAATGCAGCCAGTGATTCGGCCAGCTGACCATAGAGCTGATCAGAGACCAGAATGGCTCCAAACATCTCTATGGCCTAAGAATCCGGAAGCTACGAGCATTTCATGACTTAGATTTCGCCGGATGTAAACAGCGCCATTGGGAAATTGGGAAAGCATTTTATCACACCGATCTTGGTGTGGTCAGATGCTTTGAGGGCAGAGGAGAGATCTAGGGTCTAATTGACCCCAATTTTTTCAAAAAAGATTACCTGTCACTACCTATTGCTATCATAGGGGATATTTACATTCCCTGAGATAACAATAAAAATGATTTAAAAAAAATAAAAATGAAAGGAACAGTTTAAAAATAAGATAAAAAAGCAAAAAATTCATTAAAAAAAAAAAAAAAAAAAAAAAAGCACCCCTGTCCCCCCCTGCTCTCGCGCAAAGGCGAACGCAAGCGTTGGTCTGGCGTCAAATGTAAACAGAAATTGCACCATGCATGTGAGGTATCACCGCGAAGGTCAGATCGAGGGCAGTAATTTTAGCAGTAGACCTCCTCTGTAAATCTAAAGTGGTAACCTGTAAAGGCTTTTAAAAGCTTTTAAAAATGTATTTAGTTTGTCGCCACTGCACGTTTGTGCGCAATTTTAAAACATGTCATGTTTGGTATCCATGTACTCGGCCTAAGATCACCTTTTTTATTTCATCAAAAATTTGGGCAATATAGTGTGTTTTAGTGCATTAAAATTTTAAAAAGTGTGTTTTTTACCCAAAAAATGCGTTTGAAAAATCGCTGCGCAAATACTGTGTGAAAAAAAAAAATGAAACACCCACCATTTTAATCTGTAGGGCATTTGCTTTAAAAAAATATATAATGTTTGGGGGTTCAAAGTAATTTTCTTGCAAAAAAAATAATTTTTTCATGTAAACAAAAAGTGTCAGAAAGGGCTTTGTCTTCCAGTGGTTAGAAGAGTGGGTGATGTGTGACATAAGCTTCTAAATGTTGTGCATAAAATGCCAGGACAGTTCAAAACCCCCCCAAATGACCCCATTTTGGAAAGTAGACACCCCAAGCTATTTGCTGAGAGGCATGTCGAGTCCATGGAATATTTTATATTGTGACACAAGTTGCGGGAAAAAGACAAATTATTATTTTTTTTTTTTTTTGCACAAAGTTGTCACTAAATGATATATTGCTCAAACATGCCATGGGAATATGTGAAATTACACCCCAAAATACATTCTGTTGCCTCTCCTGAGTACGGGGATACCACATGTGTGAGACTTTTTGGGAGCCTAACCGCATAGGGGACCCTGAAAACCAAGCACCGCCTTCAAGCTTTCTAAGGGCTTAAATTTTTGATTTCACTCTTCACTGCCTATCACAGTTTCGGAGGCCATGTAATGCCCAGATGGCACAAACCCCCCCCCCCCAAATGACCCCATTTTGGAAAATAGACACCCAAAGCTATTTGCTGAGAGGTATAGTGAGTATTTTGCAGACCTCACTTTTTGTCACAAACTTTTGAAAATTGAAAAAAGAAAAAAAAAATACGTTTTTCTTGTCTTTCTTCATTTTCAAAAACAAATGAGAGCTGCAAAATACTCACCATGCCTCTCAGCAAATAGCTTGGGGTGTCTACTTTCCAAAATGGGGTCATTTTGGGGCGGTTTTGTGCTATCTTGGCATTTTATGGCCTTCAAAACTGTGATGGGTAGTAAGGAGTGAAATCAAAAATTAACGCTCTTAGAAATCCTGAAGGCGGTGATTGGATTTCGGGGCCCCGTATGAAGCTAGGCTCCCAAAAAGTGCCACTCATGTGGTATCCCCGTACTCAGGAGAAGCAGCAGAATGTATTTTGGGGTGTAATTCCACATATGCCCATGGCATGTTTGAGCAATATATCATTTAGTGACAACTTTGTGCAAAAAAAAAAAAAAAAAATTGTCACATTCCCGCAACTTGTGTCAAAATATAAAATATTCCATGTACTCATCATGCCTCTCAGCAAATAGTTTGGGGTGTCTTCTTTCCAAAATGGGGTCATTTGGGAGGATTTTGTGCCATCTGGGCATTTTATGGCCTTCAAAAATGTGATAGGTAGTGAGGAGTGAAATCACAACTTTACGCCCTTAGAAATCCTGAAGGCGGTGCTGGGTTTTCGGGGCCCCGTACGCGGCTAGACTCCCAAAAAGTCCCACACATGTGGTATCCCCATACTCATGAGAATGAGCAGAATGTATTTTGGGGTGCAATTCCACATAAGCCCATAGCCTGTGTGAGCAATATATCATTTAGTGACAACTTTGTGCAAAAAAGAAAAAAAATTGTCACTTTCCCGCAACTTGTGTCAAAAAATAAAATATTCCATGGACTCAACATGCCTCTCAGCAAATAGCTTGGGGTGTCTACTTTCCAAAATGGGGTCATTTGGGGGGGGTTTGTGCCATCTTGGCATTTTATGGCCTTCAAAACTGTGATAGGTAGTGAGGAGTAAAATCAAAAATTTATGCCCTTAGAAATCCTGAAGGCGGTGCTTGGTTTTTGGGGCCCCGTACGCGGCTAGGCTCCCAAAAAGTCCCACACATGTGGTATCCCCGTACTCAGGAGAAGCAGCAGAATGTATTTTGTGGTGTAATTCCACATATGCCCATGGCATGTTTGAGCAATATATCATTTAGTGACAACTTTGTGCAAAAAAAAAATTGTCACTTTCCCGCAACTTGTGTCCAAATATAAAATATTCCATGGACTCAACATGCCTCTCAGCAAATAGTTTGGGGTGTCTACTTTCCAAAATGGGGTCATTTGGGGGGGGTTTGTGCCATCCTGGCATTTTATGGCCTTCAAAACTGTGATAGGTGGTGAGGAGTAAAATCAAAAATGTATGCCCTTTGAAATCCTGAAGGCGGTGCTTGGTTTTCGGGGCCCCGTACGCGGCTAGGCTCCCAAAAAGTCCCACACATTTGGTATCCCCGTACTCAGGAGAAGCTGCTGAATGTATTTTGGGGTGTAATTCCACATATGCCCATGGCCTGTGTGAGCAATATATCATTAAGTGATAACTTTTTGTAATTTTTTTTTTTTGTCATTATTCAATCACTTGGGACAAAAAAAAAATATTCAATGGGTTCAACATGCCTCTCAGCAATTTCCTTGGGGTGTCTACTTTCCAAAATGGGGTAATTTGGGGGGGTTTTGTACTGCCCTGCCATTTTAGCACCTCATGAAATGACATAGACAGTCATAAACTAAAAGCTGTGTAAATTCCAGAAAATGTACCCTAGTTTGTAGGCGCTATAACTTTTGCGCAAACCAATAAATATACGCTTATTGACATTTTTTTTACCAAAGACATGTGGCCGAATACATTTTGGCCTAAATGTATGACTAAAATTGATTTGAATGGATTTTTTTTTATAACAAAAAGTAGAAAATATCATTTTTTTTTCAAAATTTTCGGTCTTTTTCCGTTTATAGCGCAAAAAATAAAAGCGGCAGAGGTGATCAAATACCATAAAAATAAAGCTCTATTTGTGGGAAGAAAAGGACGCAAATTTCGTTTGGGTACAGCATTGCATGACCGCGCAATTAGCAGTTAAAGCGACGCAGTGCCAAATTGTAAAAAGTGCTCTGGTCAGGAAGGGGGTAAATCCTTCCGGGGCTGAAGTGGTTAACTGAGATACAGTATGTTAGGTTGATGGTGTAGCTATGACGTCTTAAACTACAATTTAAATGTTTTTGACATATCTATTATGTTTTTAATGTGGATTTTAGTAATAAAAATGTATATATTTTGACTTATGTGTGTGTACTATTGGAGGCATACATAAAGTCCCATGCAACTTGCTTTTTTTTTAAATTAGTATTGTGGGGATGATGCGTTCCAATTATGTTGAATATGAAATTTGCCACGTATTGTTACTTGCAATTTTTCACTCTGCTCTTACTCTGTCCTCTTCTGTCTCTTTTTTTTTCTTGTAGTGAAATCCCTACCTTTGCTCTTTGTCTGTTGTAACTTTGAGCTTTAAATAGTTATTTAAAAATTTTCCTGCTGCTGACCAATTTTTTGGGGGGATTATAAATTTTGGCTTAGGGTGATTAGACTGCATCAGGCAGTTGTTGCTGAGAGTCTGTTCAAAAACTGCTTTTTTTTTGTCCCAGCACCTTAATGCATCCTTTGAAAACAACACCAAAAAAATAAAAAACTGAACCCCTAAACACTGCATACCCCCACTTCAGGTTAATAAAAGTTCAGCTTCTCAGTCATATATTTCCCCAACTGCACATTCTGACATGACACATATATCAATGCAGGTGAGTTCCTCAAGTGCATATTGGGCGACCTCCAACTGGTGCTACATCCTTGACACCCAGCAGTGATGGCTTTTAGTTACACCTTTGCCTTCCCTGGTTGTTGTCTCATTTCACTAGGTCAGGGATGGACTTATGAAAAAAAATGCTAAAAAAATGCTAATAAATATTGTCAAAAAAAACTGTTGTGGCAGGTGGATAAATGCCTGGGTTAGGGCCAGTGTCTAACTCTAACCATGAAAGTTCACATTTCCACAGGGTGCAGGAGCTGCAATACAAAGGCTGGTGACTGTTCTGCATCCTTGAGGAGAGAAAGAAGAAAACAGAGCACAATCATCACTGTGAAAAAGGCTCAGCTTTGCACCCTTGAGGAGGGGAAAACGGAGCAGGTGCAGCACTGTAAAGAAAGGGTCTGCTCTGCACCCTAAAGGAAGAGGGAAAGGGTGCAATAGTAGACTCATCAAAAAATTGCTGCTATGTGCTCTTAAGGAGAAGGAGGGAAACAGTCAGGAATTTTCCACTGGCTTACATGGAAGGGGTTGTAGCACGAATAAATTTGCCAAATAAATAATGGCTGTAATGAACCCTTGAGGAGAAGGTGGAATAGAGCGCATTAGCAGCACTTAAAAAAAAGTGTCTGCTACAAAACACTTCAGGAGGAGGAAAATAACATATTAGCAACACTTAGATAGAAAGTGGATGCTATGTGCTCCAGTGGAGGAGGATTTATTGCTGATTTGTCTCATTGTCTCCCACCAAGCTCTGTGGTTGTAGAGTCATGTGTTTCTTCATACATTTGATCTGAAGTCTTTATTTTGAATATTTGGCAAATAATCGGAAGTGCAGGATTGGGAGTTTGTTAAGGGAATGTGGGATTGTGGTTTTGAAGACTTTCGGGGATTGTTTGCATTTTGTTTTGATATTTTATTAAACATTCAACAAAAAAAAACCACACACACAAGCTATAATATGTTTGGCCACTAGCCAGTTGGTATGACGCTGGGGGCTTTAACCTGGCATATCAGTTGTCACTGTGTAGAAGGGAGGAAGTGATGTGTTCACTTTCTGGTTCAGAACTGTCATTTCCTGGCTGCTGTGGCTGAGGAATCAGCCACAGCAGCCAGGAAATGAAGTCTATTGGTCCTCTATGTGATAGCAATAAAAGTTAAATGAAAAATAAAATAAAACAAATCAAAGTAACAAATAAAAACCCCTGCTTCCATGTACATGCACACGTAAACGCATGTGTCAATGTATGAAAGTGACGATTGTCCTACACCTTATAGATCACCGTTCATGACAGCATAAGAGAAATAATTTTAGAACTTTTTAAGTGTCACCCATGGACAATTTTGAGCAGTGAAGTTTGTAGCTATTGCACAGACACACAGATTTTTAAGGCTTAACATGTTGGGTAGCAATTTACTCAAAATAAACTCTTATCTTAAAATTTATAAAAAAACATATTGCGCTTGTGTGCTCTAAGATAAACTTTAGTGCATTTTGTTTAATTGAAGTATGTGTCTAAATAACTGTTGCACTAATATACAATACACGCCACTGGGAAACCCCGGTGTTTCCCATTGTCAGAGAGGGACGGGGTCACGTGACGGGTGGCCCCACCCTCAGCTACATAAGAGCTGTCAAGCTAGCGCCGCGTGATTGGCTGGGTGCCTCCGGTGGAAACAGGATCCTGTGCGTGTTCCTCGCTGGAGTCGCTGGAGATGATCAATCGCTGGAGATCGAGAATTGGATTACATCGCTGGAGTAGGAGCATGAATTTATTGGATTACATCGCTGGAATCTCTTTTTTATTTTTTTATTTTTAATAAAGGACTTGTCCCAAGCCGTCTCCTGTGGGTTTTTAACATTTTGACACTTTCTTTTTGTGAAATGGTAGGGGTACAATGTACCCCTTACCAATTAACATATATTTGTTAAAGGGGGCTTCCAGATTCCGATATTCCTGCAGACCCCCACAACCACTGGGCAAGGGTTGTGGGGATGAGACCCTTATCATCCTCCCCATGTTGAGGGCATGTGGCCTGGTATGGTTCAGGAGGGGGGGCGCTCTCTCATCCCCCCTCTTTTCCTGTGGCCTCCCAGGTTGCGTGCTCCGATAAGGGTCTGGTGTGGATTTTTGGGGGAACCTCATGCCATTTTTTTTTATTCTGGCGCGGAGTTCCCTTAATATCCATACCAGACCTGAAGGGCCTGGTAATGGAATTTTGGAGGACCCCCACGCATTTTTTTTTCAATTACTTTCAATGACTTTTATGTATATTATCGAGACCGACAATTCATTAATAGCCGGCACTAGCGCTGGCACTTTTAAATGATTTTTTTTTTCCTTTAGAAATGTCATTTTGCTCTTGGACTGTTATAAACAAGGGAAACATGCACTACTTTACAGGCATACTATAGACACCCCTCAGGTACGAAATTTAAAGGAATATTTCACTTTTATTGTTTCACTTTAAGCATAAAATCACTGCTCCCGAAAAAATGGTTGTTTTTAAAACTTTTTTTTGCATTGATACATGTCCCCTGGGGCAGGACCCAGGTCCCCAAACACTTTTCATGGCAATAACTTGCATATTAACCTCTAAAATTAGCACTTTGGATTTCTCCCATAGAATTTTAAAGGGTGGTCCGTGGCTTTTTCGAATTTACCGCAAACACCCCAAATTGTTTGCTGTTCGGTGAACAGGCGAACAGCCAATGTTCGAGTCGAACTCATGATAGCCCATCCCTAGTTCAGAGGCAGCTGGATGTTTTTTTCAACTGCCCCTGAACTCATCCAATGTTATCTTATGTGTACATGTACAGGTTTAATGTCGTTTTTAGGCAGTTGCGTTTTTAGGCTTTTCTTTGAAGGCTGTCAATAAAAGTCAGTTAGCCAATCAGGGAAGAGAGAGGCAGAGCCGAACCAGGGCTCCGTGTCTGAATGGACACAGGGAGCAGTGACTTGACTTCAGTGCCACCATAGCAAGCTGCTTGCTGTGGGGGAATTCGACAGGAGGGAGGAGCCAGGAGAGCCGAAGAGGGACCCGAGAAGAGGAGGATCCAAGCTGCTCTGTGCAAAACCATTACACAGGGCAAGTAAGTATAACATATTTGTTATTTTTAGAGAAAAAAAAAACAAGACTTTACAGTCACTTTAAATGTGCATTGAATTTATGTGACACTGGGTTAACAAGTTACATGGTTACACCCCAACCCCTACCTTGCAGCATTGATGAAGCAGAAAAAAAATAACTCACCCAGTAGGCATATATAGTATACCACTAGATGCCATTGGGATGTAAGTTAGGTCACTGTTAACCAAGCTCTCAAATGAAAAAAAGGAGCTGTATATACAAAGCAGACAGCATGCATCCTCTAATAACACATTTTTGCAACTGTTTTTACTAAGATGATTGTATGACACAATCTATCGATCAATCTACAGTATCTCACAAAAGTGAGTACACCCCTCACATTTTTGTAAATATTTTATTATATCTTTTCAGGTGACAACACTGAAGAAATGGCACTTTGCTACAATGCAAAGTAATGAGTGTACAGCTTGTATAACAGTGTAAATTTGCTGTTCCCTCAAAATAACTCAACACACAGACATTAATGTCTAAACCGCTGGCAACAAAAGTGAGTACACCCCTAAGTGAAAATGTCCAAATTGGGCCCAAAGTGCCAATATTTTGTGTGGCCACCATTATTTTTCAGCACTGCCTTGACCCTCTTGGGCATTGAGTTCACCAGAGCTTCACAGGTTGCCACTTGAGTCCTCTTCTACTCCTCCATAATGACATCACGGAGCTGGTGGATGTTAGAGACTTTGCGCTCCTCCGCTTTCCATTTGAGGATGCCCCACAGATGCTTAATAGGGTTTAGGTCTGGAGACGTGCTTGGCCAGTCCATCACCTTTACCCTCAGCTTCTTTAGCAAGACAGTGGTTGTCTTGGAGGTGTGTTTGGGGTCATTATCAAGTTGGAATACTGCCCTGCGGCTCAGTCTCCAATGGGAGGGGATTATGCTCTGTTTCAGTATGTCACAGTACATGTTGGCATTCATGGTTCCCTCAATGAACTGTTGCTTTAGAGAGTTCTTTCCTATGAGGTGCCATATTGAACTTCCAGTGACCAGTATGAGAGAGTGAGAGCGATACCACCAAATTTAACACACCTGCTCCCCATTTACATCTGAGACCTTGTAACACTAACGAGTCAGATGACACCGGGGAGGGAAATGGCTAATTTGGACATTTTCACCTAGGGGTGTACTCACTTTTGTTGGCAGCAGTTTAGACATTAATGGCTGTGTGTTGAGTTGTTTTGAGGGGACAGCAAATTTACACTGTTATACAAGCTGTACACTCACTACTTTACATTGTAGCAAAGTGTCATTTCTTCAGTGTTGTCACATGAAAAGATATAATAAAATATTTACAAAAATGTGAGGGGTATACTCACTTTTGTGAGATACTGTATCTATCTTTTATAATGTGTCTACTATATGGCTCTGTATTACTTTATATTTACTGTCACTCAAACATTTTGCACGCACTCTGTAATAAATAATGGGCAGCTATTGAACACATGCTGCAATCAATTCTTAGTAAGTGATACAGGGAAGCATGGTATGTCACCAGCGGATGACATTTTTTATGTACTAGTCTTTTTATGTCAAGCAGCTTTGCTGGGCAGAAAAGTCTTGTGTTTGTGATAATAAGCATCACTTATCACCCAGTGGGCCCATAAATCTCTCTGTAAAGTGTAATCATATACAATCCATAGTATAAAAGGCAGTGTAGTGGAAGAAGTGCATTGTATGAAGCCTAAGTGACTGATGACTGAAATGACTATTGATTATGCATTTCCTGTCTTAGTAACAGTCCAGCAAATTAAGAGCCAGTGAGTTTCTCTTGTAGGGTGAATGTGATGTGGAGTGTTTGAATGAAAATACAAGTCTACCGTGCCATGGCTTTGTAATTATTGATTAGTGTGATATAAACACAACTGTCTATTTTATTAGCAAAATTGGTGAAAGTAGAAACTAGTATGTAACAGATATTGTGGGATAGCACTCAAGCATGCTTAAAGGCTAACTTCACATTTGAGACCATGTTACATGTCACACCCATACTTAGAGTATAACATAGTACCAAGCAAACTCCCCCACCCCCAAAAATGTCCTCTTCTGTCGGCATGTAGGGGTTCTTTTCCCTTGCATCAGCTTTCAGATTTGAAATTGGTAGAGGAGGAGCCCCGCACAGCCAAATCATTCAGAAATCTGTGAATAAATGAATGAGCCATGGCAGATGGACTTGTAGCTCGCATTGGAACAAAAATGCAGTGATCATCTCTCTTTCAGGCCATTAAAAATTCCTCCAGCTATCTAAATGAAAGCTTGTACATCAGTACAGACAGGGAGGAAAAGTCTGCATGAGCCTGGCATAGCAGCTGCAATCCACTTATCACAATTGCAATGCTATGAGGGCTAATTTCCTTATTATTTTTTAGGTTTTAGAATTACATCTCTTGGCAATTAAAACTCTAATTTCCAAGATTGTATTTTTAGTTTTGATAGTTAGGATTAAATTAGGCAAATAATTAGAATAATGGGATGCACATCTCTGATGTCAATCTCTGACCAGTAATGCCGCGCACACACGGCCGGACTTCCCGACAGAAAAAGTCCGATGGGAGCTTTCGGTCGGACATTCTGACTGTGTGTATGCCCCATCGGACTTTTTATGTCGGCATTTCTGACAGACTCAGATATAGAACATGTTCTAAATCTCTCCATCGGAAATGCCAATGGAGTTTAGACCGTTCACAAGTCCAGCCGTGTGTACGCGGCATAAGAGTCAAAGTGTATCTAAACAAGAAGAAATATGCAATATAGTGCAGCTTACCCGCCCCTAGGTGTGGTGACTGCATGTATTTTCTTTATTCAGGTTTTTATTTTTTATTTTTTTTTACCTGATTATCCTGTAATGCCCTGTACACACAGTCGGACTTTGTTCGGACATTCCGACAACAAAATCCTAGGATTTTTTCCGACGGATGTTGGCTCAAACTTGTTTTGCGTACACACGGTCGCACAAAGTTGTCGGAATTTCCGATCGCCAACCACGCGGTCACGTACACCACGTACGACGAGACTAGAAAAGGCCAGTTCAGAACCAAGCGCGGCACCCTTTGGGCTCCTTTTGCTAATCTCGTGTTAGTAAAAGTTTGGTGAGAGACAATTCACGCTTTTTCAGACTCGTGGCTTTCAGATCGTTTCCTGCCGTTCAGTTTGTGTTTGTGGGTTTGTATCTGCTCTTCAGTGCGTGCAAGCAAAGCGTGACTTTAAGTAGTCATTGTATTCTTGTTCGTTCGTTACTGTTTTTCAGGTCGCTCTTCACAGGCCTTGCTGTTCTTCAGTGCGTTCTGTTACTTCGTTCTGAGCAGCTGACCGTTTTCTAGCCATGTTGCGTATGCATACTCCTCGTAGAGTTCGTGCTGTGCGGGGGCTTGGTGTTGGGGTCCTGACCTTGACACAAGTCCAGTCCATGAACAGGGTGGGGAGGAGTTCATGGACCAAGAATTGGTTGCTTCAGCGTGACCAGTTCTCTCATATGCCTTTGCTCCGTGAGATCCGTGAGAATAATCCTGATGATTTCAGGAACTTTCTCCGGATGACGGACCCCGTGTTTCACCATCTGTTGGCTTCGCTGACCCCTTATTTTAGCAGGCAGGATACCTGCATGAGGCAAGCCATCACTCCGGAGCAGAGGCTCGTTGCTACCCTGCAGTATTTGGTGACAGGGAGAAGTCTGAAGGACTTGAAGTTCTCGACAGGCATCTCCCCCCAGGCTCTGGGTATCATCATCCCAGAGACCTGTTCTGCCATCATACAGGTCCTGCAGAAGGAGTATTTGAAGGTAAGATTTTTATCCTTTAATATCACATTTTATTGTATTGAATGTTTGATAATATATTTTATTTCTTTCCTCATTCCCTAATTACCATGATTGTAATATTCTGTGAATGTTTCCTTTGTCCTCATGCATGCTGGATTTTTATGTAATTATTATTTTAGGTCCTTCATACATATTTGCCCTTCAATAACCTCCCCAGCATGGTCTCTCCTGGCCCTATATTCACCTCATGTAGTCACTTAACAATGTATTTTATCAGCTCCATAGTAGTGCTTTACCCCAAACACCCCCTAAAATGTTTTGAAATGTTATTTTTGCTTTCAATTCTGGCAGAGTGCCATAGGCTTTTTTTTGTGGTGTCCCCAAATAATTTTTAGTAACCCTCCCTCCCCCAACTGCTAAGTCAGCTGATCCCAATTCTCTATCTATCCTCAATCATATATCTGCTGACTTTGCCAAACCCATACACACTATACCCATCTCTTTTGTGCTCTGATGTATGGATGAATTCCCCAAAGCATGTAGTGCAAGGGCCTGCCTGTATACTTTCAAATGGTACTGTTTAAAGTTTTTGTATCCTATTATTATCTTGACAGGTAATAGCAGAATGGCCAAATGTCCTCAAATGTGTACAATGTGTATTTATATCTTTGTATTATGACACTTCTTACCTGTCCAGTGGGCTGCCAATAGTGTAACTAAGGAGGGGCTGTTCCAAGTAATACCCTGTATTTAGGCATTCATCTCTCAATGAAGTGGAGAGGGTTACCTGTCCAAGATTTCCACATACCCCATAATGTTAGAAATGGCCCATGAGAGGGGGGGAGGGGGAATATGATAGGTGTACCTTATACTTTGGCGTTGTTAAATTCCCCTTATTAATGCTATCTGGAGGTTGCCCCATAATGTTTGTGCCTAATCTGCTTGCCATGTTTCTGATCAAAAATAATAATGTTTTTTTTTTTTCCTCAGCAGTTTCCTTCCACGCCACAGGAATGGCAGACTGTGGCCTCCCACTTTGCCCAGCGGTGGGACTTTCCTAACTGCGGAGGGGCAATTGATGGGAAACACGTCCACATCGTCCCACCACCCAACTCGGGGTCGTACTATTTCAACTATAAGGGGTTCAATAGTATAGTGATGTTGGCGGTGGTGTCGGCTAATTACGACTTCCTGTATGTGGACGTGGGGAAGAATGGCCGGATGTCCGATGGTGGAGTCATCGCCCAGACGGAGTTTTAAAGGCATCTCCAGAATGGCAGCTTGGACTTGCCAGCTCCAGAGGACAATGTGGAAGGACTCCCATTCGTGTTCGTTGCTGATGAAGCGTTTGCGCTGGGGGACCACCTGATGCGGCGATTCCCGATGAGGTCCCTCACCCTGGAACAGAGGGTTTTTAATTACCGGCTGGCCAGAGCCCGAAGAGTGGTGGAGAACACATTTGGAATCCTGGCCAGCTGGTTCCGCCTATTTATGACACCCATCAATATGGCTGAGTATAAACTGAACCATATTATACTGGCGTGCTGTATTCTCCATAACTTTTTAAGGAAACATTCGGCCAACTATGCTGGCTCAGTTGGGCCTGAGGCCGGAATGATACATGAAACCACACTGACGGCGCTTGAAAGCGGCCGTCCTGGCTTGCCCTCCCTGAGTGCCCGTGATGTCCGGTTACGCTACCTGGAGTTCTTTGCAGGTAGGGGGGCAATCAATATGCCAGCAAATATGTGAAGCCTTTTTATAATTAAAAAAAAAAAAGAAATTCTTTGTGGACATTTACTGCTTGTGTTTGTTTTAGCTGACACTGACAGAAATGTGTTGAGTGCAGAAAATGGCGTGATTGTGTAACCTTATACAAAGCACTGTTGGCTGTTATTTACTAAATGCAAAAACACATTTTACTACAAGTGCACTTGCAACTGCACTGAACCTGCACTTGTAGTGCAAAGAGGATTTGCCCTTAGGAAATAACCCCCATTTTCGCAGAAAACAGCAATTACATCACCCCAAAAGTGTTGTAATGTTGAGACAATAATCCACACATTCTTGATTAACAAACTTTTTTATACCTGCACAATCACATGTGCATTTACCAAAGGTTTTTAAAACAAACCAACATGTTTGTTGTATAACAATTTTTGGGGTGGCATTATCAAAAATAGAAATGTCCATTTACGATAAAACAGGCCTGTGTAAAACCAACAAGAAAGACAAAAAACTTGAACTTACAAAGTTCACATTAGGTAAAACCTGAGGGCAATATCAGACATCAGTATTTAGGAACTGTGTTTGATATTGCGTTCAGATGGGGGGAAATCACCCCTGGAAAAGCCAAATTTCGAAGATGCACACCAATTTACGAATGTAAATATGTGCTAGTTGCCATCATGGGGGATCAAGGGACGTGTTTTGGGGGAGCAAGCCCTTCCTCTAAGCTACTTTATTAATGAGGAAGGGGTTGCACCCCCAAAACGCGTCCATTGATCTCCCGTGATGGCAGATAGCACATGTTGGCACACTGTGTGCATCCTCCAAATTCGGCTTTTCAAAACATTGCAAAAATATTTAAAACATTGGACCACAATAAAAAAAGTGATTTTGTGGGGTTTTAAATTCGCCCCAAAACATCAATGATGTTATTATTTTTTTGAATCACATCATTTATTTTTTTCTGGATGTTTTGCAATTCTACATTACACCCCATGATCTCCCCGATCGGGATCTGGGCACTTTCAGATGTGAAAGGATCTCGATCCCTAACATCACGATCACCTAAAAAGAGAGGAACCAAACAAAAACAGGTATCAAAAATCTGCCACCATCCATCTCTTACCTGAGCCTGTGGTCGCAGACACTCACCTGTTGTGGTGCCAATTTCCACCACGTCTTCTTCTTCCTCCTGCTCTTCTTGGGTTGGGGGTATTTCACCTTTTCCCATAGGTGGGGGGTCTGTGGTCTCCTCGGATGAGGGGTGTCCTCCGAGTCTTTTATCCCCTATGTAAAACAAAAATGGTATAATTAGCACACAGATATTTGATGGCAGAACTATAAATAGGAAACATTGCTTGGAAGTGGGGTACAATCGTCTATTTTAGCTGAGTTCCAAGATGTCTTTTTTTTATTGTCCTTTGTCAAGCTGCAATACTTTACCTGTCTTGTACAAGCTTCACAGATGGAGACACCCCCTATAGGATACACTGGAGCACCTGTGTGGCCCCCCTAATAAAAATGGTGTCCTGGTGTCCCACACTAGTGCTCCAGTGTCCAGATGTGAAAACAGCTGCTCAGTGTCCTCTCCTTACACAGAATCTAGTTTGCATTTCATTCTAGTAACAAACCCATCTACACAAACAAATATTTGGCATCCAAGTAGGCCCTAAAAAATGTGGGAAAATGCATATGGCCTAAACAATGGTGTTTTAGAGGCCGAAAGAAAAATGTTTGATACGAACGAATAATGGGCCCATGATTATTAAAGTTGCCCTTTTAAACTGTACAATTAAGAAAAGCATATGGAGCAGCACGAACGTAATAAAGACAAAAAGAATCGGAACACAGCACAACTACTTACTTTTTTGCAGCACTCTCCGGATCTTTCGGTACTGCTCGGGCTCTCCTAATTTCAGGTCCGACCACCGCTTCCTGAGCTGATCTTTTGATCGTCGTACCCTGAAATTCCTGTGAAGACTTTTGACCATTTTCGCCATGATCTTGGCCTTTCTGATATTGGGGTTGGGGTAAGGCCCATACTTTCCGTCATAGTCGGCCTTCTTCAGGATGTCGACCATCTCCAACATCTCCCCAAAGGACATATTTGTGGCCTTAAATCGTCTACTTCTGGAACGGGATGTGTCCGGATCCGGGCTTTCCTCCTCCTCCTCCTCGTTCCTGTAATCACGCACCTGCTGTGACTCTGCCATGTGCTCTTCCCCCACTGCGCAGAATGAAAGGGGGCGGGGAATAGAATAGAAAGAACGTCAGGGGCGGGCGGAGTTACACGCATGCGCAGTGTATATAAAGCGTAACACACGTGCGTATTACGTACGATCTGTGAGCGGAGGAAGGAGCATTGGATGCGCTGATCGTAAGAACGAAGGTAAGAGACAAACTTGTGCCTATACTGCTTCTACATTGAGGCCTATATTGTAACAAGATTAGGAGAGTTTTGTCTGACATTAGGCTTTGTCTTGTGTTGTGTCTTGCAGTGAACATGGATATGCTAGTGAAAGACAATGACTTCATGTCACTATTCATTGATATGTTAAGGGAGCTGCCATGTCTGTGGGAGATTAAACACCCACATTACAAGAACCAAGCAAAGAGGAAGGCAGCACTGGAGCAATTGTGTGAAATTGTGAAGCAGGTGATCCCCACGGCAGACATCACCTATTTGAAGATCTTAATTGGTGGCCTGAGGAGTACATATGTAAGGGAGCGCAAGAAAGTCCTGGATTCACAGAGATCCGGAGCAGCAGATGACATCTATGTCCCCAGGATGTGGTACTATGACAGGCTGCATTTTCTGGCAGGCCAGACTGAACCCAGGCTATCCCTCTCCAGTCTTCCTTCCACGCTTCCTTCCTCCCGGCTGAGGCTTCTGACGCCCAACCTGGGCCTTCCAGGCAACATGTGGAGGAGCCCAGATTGAGCCAGGTATAGCATTCCTCTAAATATTTCTGCTTGTCCAATCAATGATGTTAACTAGATGTTAGTTGGGAGTAGTATTTTCTGATTGTGATTGATGAAGCAAAAAGTAAAACCATGTCCCTTTTTCATACACAGGGAAGTCTCAGCCAGGAGGTGGCCGGGCCGAGCCGGCTGGCTGATCTGCAGGTCCCTCCACTCCCCCTGGAAAGAGAAAGTGGCAGGAGGAGGAGTGCCCTAGAGGAGGCGTGGAGGAGGACATTGCTGCCACCATTGCCTATAAAATGCAGAGGATGGACAAGGGAAAACAAGTCATGTGTGAGTTGTTCATATTGGAGGCTCTTAAGAAAGGTATGAGGGGCCAAATTACAGCTCAGACACACCTTTGCGAACTCACAGATGGTCCTCCTCCTCCTCCTGCAGGTCCTCCTCCTCCTTCTCCTCCAGGTCCTCCCAGTCCTCCTCCTCCTCCAGGTCCTACTCCTCCTCCTGCCACATCTCCAACAGCACAGCCACAGCCCGGAAGGAAGCGTGGAAGGAAGACCAGAAAGTGAGGACCCTGGATCCAGTCTGGTCGGCCAAAAGATGCAGCCTCTTGTGGTACCACAGCCTGGGGACATACATGTCATCTGCTGATTTCCGGATCTCTGCGAATTCTGGACCAGACTGCCCTCCCTTACATATGGACTCCTCAGGCCACCAATTTTGATGTTCAAGAATTGATATCTGCCGCGGGGGTCCCAGGCTTCGCTAATTTCTCCTGTTGATCCAGTGTTGCCTTCCTCTTTGTTTGGTTTTGAGCCCTTAATAAAGGATTTTTGTTTTGAATTATACTCTCCTATGTGTTTTACTTCAGAAAGGACAGTTTGTTTGTGAGGATTCAGGTACATTTCAAATATACAATATGAAATGAACAAGGGACACCAACAACAAACAATCTCCTTGAGATTAAATCATAAAAGATATCAATGGTCTTGGGGTAACTTGATACACAAAACACACACAAAAATATTCTGGAGTAAAAATAAAAATAACATTGAACAAAGATCAACCTTGGAAAAAATACAAACATTAAATCTAATGGGGCATACACACGGTCGGACTTTTCATCTACAAAAGTCCGACAGCCTGTCCGACAGACTTCCGGCGGACTTTCGGCGGACTTGCGGCGGACTTGTGGCAGACTTTCTAACGAATGGACTTGCCTACACACGACCACACAAAAGTCAGACGGATTCGTACGTGATGACGTACACCGGACTAAAATAAGGAAGTTGATAGCCAGTAGCCAATAGCTGCCCTAGCGTGGGTTTTTGTCCGTCGGACTAGCACACAGACGAGCGAATTTTGGGGTCCGTCGTAGTTACGACGTAAAGATTTGAAGCATGTTTCAAATCTAAAGTCCGTTGGATTTGAGGCTGAAAAAGTCCGCTGAAAGTCCGGGGAAGCCCACACACGATCGGATTACCAGCCAGCTTTAGTCCGTCGGCATCCGTTGGACTTTTGTAGACGAAAAGTCCGACCGTGTGTATGCCCCATTAAACAAAAAAGGCCAAAAAAATCCCAAAAAAAAAAAAACAAACATTCTGTCAGATGTGACAACTAACAATATATTCAGGGAATCCCAATAAAAAAACAAATAAAAAAGTTTGTGAGAAGTGTGTGTGAATATGAGCAGCAAAACTACTTCATTCTTGTCACATTATAAAGAAGAAGAGAGTGTGCTGTATTAAACAATTTTTGACATTGCAGCGTGACGAAAGTGCTGTATCCATTGCGAATGCTAAGTTTACCAGAACGAGCTGTTCAGTGCCGGAATTTCTTCTGAGCATGCGTGGCACTTTGTGCGTCGAAACAGGCCACACACGGTCGGAATTGACGCGATCGGATTTTGTTGTCGGAAAATTTTATCTCCTGCTCTCCAACTTTGTGTGTCGGAAAATCCGATGGAAAATGTCCGATGGAGCCCACACACGGTCGGAATTTCCGACAACACGCTCCGATCGGACATTTTCCATCGGAAAATCCGACCGTGTGTACAGGGCATAAGTAACACACTTCCTGTTCTAGGGTGACAGATTCCCCTGTCCTCATCCAAATAACATAGGGAAAGGTGTGCTGTCATTCACAAAGGTTTACTGGGCAGGGCTGATAACATTGCTTAAATAATATTTCCACTTTTGCAGCCAAATTGGGTTAATATCTACTTAATGCTTATTACATGTCTACATTCACATAGCATAAAAAAATATTAAATATTAAATTGCAGCTTACCTTTTTTTAAATGTTTTCTTCTGGACCCTCCAGCAAGGAAACATTCTCATTACTTCTTTTTGTTTATGAGGGGGCTGGGCAGCTGGGTTTTCTATAATTAACCCTGTATTGCACAGGCAGTTATTTATTTTTAGTTGTAACTAGATTTGAACACTGTTTGTCCTAAAGCCCCATACACACGGGCAGACTGTCGGTACAAAAAACACTGGCTGACATTCTGCCTGTGTCGGTCTGTCAGACAGAAGCCGACCATCTTGTTAGCTTCTGTTGGACGTGCATGCTGGAAAACCAGCAGCTGACTGACCCCCAATTAGCACTCTCAGCCAATGGCAGAGAGCGCTGATCAGAGTGTTCTGGTGGGGGGGATATTCCCCTGTCAGAACACAACAGCTCAGTGGGGGAGATCTGTAAGGGTGTACTAACCATGTAAGGTTAGTCCAGCAGCTCCAACCAGAGCTGTCAGTTCTTTTTAGTGCAACCCGCGAGGTTGCACAAAAAAAAAACTGTAGTGTGTACCCGGCTTAACAAAGGGTTACAGGTGTAGAGGTTGGGCTTTCTTACATTGTATGTTAGTGAGATAAGACTTGAGATAGTCTAACATTGTTCAAAAACCCTTGCAGTCACCCCCTCATGAGAAACAACTGAAAGGTAAATAAAACCGGTGGGGGGCTCTACCAGAAAAATCACTGACCCCTCATTCCCTTCCATTCTGCTATTTTCTGGATCATATTATCACAATAATGCATTCAATTAGCAAAACTCAGCTATAGAATGAGACTGCACACTGTGCGCATTTAAACTAGTGGGGGCTAGTAAACTCTGCTAGAGCCAGGAAAGGATGCAATAAGCACATAAGCAGTTTGAATGGCCTGGAACAGCCACTAGGGGACATATTATTGTGAAAATGGCAGGAGTAAGGGGAATGAGGGGTCAGCAGTTTTGTTGAAGAGGCCTCCCAACACCTGCCTCTGTTACGGGAGGACCATCACTATTTGCAAAAGCAGCTTTGGTATGTACTATTCATTGGATACAGAATTGCATAGGGGTATTTTTGGAAATTCATCAAAAAGGTGAACTTACACTTTAACTGCACTGGAGGTCAGGGCAGGGTATCTGCATCACAAGACTGGTTGGATAGAGAAACAAATCTTGCGAGTAAGAAGGTTTACATACAGTATATATGTATTTCATATGTATATAGATATTTGCCCACTCTTTATCTTTAAATAAATCTGTTGTGATAGTTTTGAAAGAGAATGAATAAGCAGGTTGTAGCAGTGTTATCTCCTTTTTTTCGTTATGGACTAAAAAGAGCTATGTCCTTTATCTATTTAACTAAGCTTCTGCAAATTTTTCTGGTGCAGAACAGGAAATTTCTCTCTTGAATTTCATATCCTGCATTGAACTTGCAGCAGTGGTAGCAATGTGCCAGCCACCATCATTTAAAAGATAAAAACAATGCTTCACAATGCCATACACTTTAAATAATACAAATCAGTGTATTATATATGAAGGTAAATGTGAGTGACCTAATACTTTTCTCCATTTAAACATTTATAAAGAATCATTTCTTCCAAAACAGTGTAAATGCTTGCCATAGAAGAGAAGTAATAACATTTAAATATTATAATTTCATAAATGGCAGACAAAGATCACACTTTTTGATATTCTGTTTTCATTCTGGGCTCTTTATTCTTATTTTGGAAGAGAACCAATGAGTTCTAGAGCTCAAATCCAGCTAGGGATCAAACAACAAGACTTCAGGCAATTAAATGTGAGAACCTTGACATCTCCACTGTTCCCCAGATATACTGCAGCCTCAGGTTCTCTCCTATACATGCTATGGCTATGTCCCAAGCTTCATCGTTAATGGGAGTCTATTTTTTTAATCCTTAATTCTCTCTGTTCTTCATGGGTGACAATGGATCCAAAAATTGCTATTTTGGGAATAATGTCTGAAAATATTCTTCCTGCGGAAATGCAATGTTGTGGATACGTTCCCTATATTTCGCCTGAGGCTCTAATTGGCATAAAAAAAGGAAAAAGGGTGGGTTGGTGTGACAATACCATCCAGTTGTGTGACAATAGCAAATTAATATTCGCTATTGTCTTTCTGATTCTCCTCCTGGCCAATCAGGAAGCGGGTCCTGAGACCCGATTGGCCGAGAGAAGAAGCGACTGTATTGGCTGCCGAGGAGGAGTAGCAGTGGGAAGCCGCTGAGGAGGAGATGCAGGGGAAGCCGATGAGGTGCCCGCAACCTAGATGAGGTAAATGCAGGGCTGGTGGGCAGACGAACGGGCGCGCGATGGGGGTTGTGTGTTTTATTGCCGATCGACCGAGCGACGGGGGGGATTTTGATCAACAACTGACCGAAAGGGGGATGGGTGGTTTGACTGACGGACCGACTGAACTGGGGTGGTTTGTTTGCTGCCCCCCCCTAAAAAAATGGAGCACCAGCCGCCACTGGCTGGTAACCTATTTACCTCCTTATTAAGGGTGACAGTACAATATATCATTGTAATAATAAATGCTCTATAATAGTAGTACCGGAAGTACTCTTTCCTTGGTCTATAAGATGATGTTCACTGTGAGAGGGTTATTTTTGGTATCTGACAATTTACTGTATGTTTGTATTAACACGATCGAAAGTCTTATATTGTCCTGTAAAGGGTTGATTTTTTTTTTTGTTACTGTTCTATTTCAATTCATGCTCTGTGATACAGTGCCTTGAAAAAATATTCATACCACTTGAAATTTTCCACATTTTATCATGTTACAACCAAAAATGTAAATGTATTTTATTGGGATTTTATGTGATAGACCAACACAAAGTGGCATATACAGGTAATTGTGAACTGGAAGGAAAATGATAAATAGTTTTCAAAATTTGTATTCAGCCCCCTTTACTCCAATACCGCTAACTAAAATCTAGCGCCAAGTGCCTTCAGAAGTCTTCTAACTTATAAATAGAGTCAACCTGTGTGTAATTTCATTTTTCTGCACCAGAAAAGTTTGCAGAAAGTTAGTTAAATAGATAAAGAACATAGCTCTTTTTAGTTCATAACAGGAAAAAACTGATAACACAAATAAATAAAATAAATGTGGGAAATGTCAAGGGGTATACAGTAAATACTTTTTTCAAGGCACTGTATGCGCATTACTTGTTCCAAATGACAAACGTGTATGCTGTAACAGATGTTGTTGTTTTTTTTTCTTTTCTTTACTTTTATTGTTATTGAGAAAAAAAAGTTTAATGAAAATGACCTGATTCAAAAAAAAAAAAGATTGAGAACATTGATCCCATAGCGTACTTTGATAAGAAAAAGTACATTACCATGAGTGTTCCATTCTAATCAGAAGAGAAATGCTTATATCCAAAAGAGATATAAGGAATCAAGAGGACACCAATATTTCTGACCTATTTTTGGAATTTGCCTCCTCTTCTTCAGGGCTGTTAACTAATGCTGATGTAAGAACACAGCTGCAAGGAAGCTAGAAATGCAGTGATAAAAAAGGTTTACAGTACAGATTGCATCTTCAAAAGGTCTAATTTTTTCCAAAGCTTCTTTTGTTGATCAGTTCTAGACAGTCTAGAATGCACAGATGGTTAATCTGCTTCTTTTTTTTGTGCCACTTTCCAGTGGCCACCATCAGTAACACATTCATTAATGATCATCAACAAATAGTAACACCCTGCTTGATATCTAAGTTGGCTCATAATGGGCTACTTAGCCAGTCTATTACCGACCTTATACAACAAAGCAAGTATTTCTCCAGGTCGGTCCACCACTATGTTGCATTTGCAAATAACCAGGGTTCAGGTTTAGCTCTTACTGTGACAGTGCAAGAATCAGAAAGGGGATAATCACACACCTCAAAGAAATTAAACTCCAGTTTCTTTGTTTCAACAATTAAAATCTTGGCAGCAGCACAGCTGCACATGTAACACGGTTGATGTGTTTCGCGTCACAGATGCTTAATTATAACAATTGTTGAAATAAAGAAGCTGGAGTTTTATTTCTTCGAGGTGTGCGGTTATCCACTTTCTCATTCTTGCACTAGTAACATCCTTCTATTGAAAATTCTAGAAATTGAAAGTGGTTGTAAACCTTCTTTTTAAAAAAAAATAACAAACATACCTATACTTACATGCTCTGTGCAATGGTTTTGCACAGAGCAGCCCCAGCGCCCCTCTTTTGGGGTCCCCCCTGGCACTCCAGGGACCTCTTCTTCATTAGGAGCTCCCACAGAAACCCGATCTCCATGAGGGCACCCATGCGGGCTCGCTCCTGAGTCCTACTGCTGCATCCATTGACACAGACTGCGGGACTCGGCACCGCTCCCGTGTCACAGGATTTGATTGACAGCAGCTATCAATCTATTCAATGAGGAGAGAAACAGTGGATTGGGCTCAGGTTAGAAAAAGGGGGGAGGGATCTTGGAGGGGGGGCAGCTGCAACACAAAAAGTTTTCCACCTTAATGCATAGAATGCATTAAGGTGAAAAACCTTAAGGCTTTAAAACCACTTTAACGGTGATCTTGGCTTCCGTACATTCTGATCTACTTTCTTGGATCTGAGATATACACAGCTTTGCCACACACACAAAGTCAGGTTCCACTGGTACAGTTAAAGACTGTAGAAAGTGATGTCCTCTAACCTTCTGACTGGACAGGGAAAGAGCAGCAGCTGACAGATGAGGTCATCTACCTAGTTACTCTGCTCTTTCTTCCTACCAGCATGTTTCTTGACAGCACATTTGTATGCTGCATAGCTTACTTGCTTCCAGTTCTGCTACTAATTTGTCTCCCATTCTGAGTTCTGCTATATAGGGGATTGTGAGAGGCTGACAGCAAGTCAAATTCAAGTACTTACTATAATTGTATTTTAAAAATAAATGTAATAAATGTTTTAATGAAAAATCTGTGTTGTCTGTGCCATTTATACCTGTAGATGAATGGAGTAAACCTTTAAAGTATTGAAGCAAGAGGATTGCACAACAGCCAGGCAGCTAGCATTTTCAGAAGTTGAGATTGGCAAGGGGAACTTCCATGTTTTTGCCATGACAGCTTTCTTTCATGAAGCGGTTCTAAGTGGAAAACATAGTAAAACAAAGAAAATGTTGTATTCTTCAACATTCCTGTTCTCATTTTTGCTATAATTTTATCTCTTTATTATTCATCAAATGTAAACACAATCTAGATGCATTGAAATTAAGACTGAAGGGAGACATGCAGATATGCAAAAAATTTTATAAGGAGATGCCAGTGACACCGTCTTGTTGCAAAAAATTATTTTAAATACATCGCAAAATATTATTGTATAGTGACACTGCTCAATAAATATACAATACACCTTGTTTACAGTAATAATAAAATGCTATTAAACAACGACCATGATAACTACATGACGCTTAGCAATCTGGTAATATACTGCTACCATAAAACAATAACACAGATTTTCAATGGTTCATTCATTTTAGTCTCTCTGCACTCATTATATTGAACAGTCGACTAAAGCTCTACAAATTTTATCTAAACTAAATACTGAATTTTATTAGGGTGAATTTGCAACTTTGCAAAGCTGTCTTTTAAAGAATATTACCCTAATACTGAAGATTATTTGGTTTTGTGTGGAGCTCTAGGATCTGAATTGTATCTAGAAAGGTTCTAAACAATCAGCAAGAAAAATAAAATAAAGGGAGAGCGGCGTGCTGACGCCACCAACATACCAACACGCAGTCCCGGAAGTTACGGGCGTTTGTTCTAAAAGAGCTGGCCGGCTTGTTTTCTTATTGATGCCTTATTAATCCGGACTTATGTAAGTGCATTACTTTTTTAACAATAAAAGTTTTATACGTTTTACACTATGGAAGCCTCTCTTTTTCATACATGATTGGCCTATGGATATGCTGCTGAGACCTATTTAAGGAAATTACGGAGAGTATATCTGATGTTCCATCTATTGCATCCAGAGACTGTAGCTGGGTCATAAGCTGAAAAGCGCATTTGATCTCCTTACCAGAGATCAAGGGAGCTGGTAAGAGGCAGCTGTTTTATAGGTGGAGGACTGTCCTATCTTCTACACTTGTTTCTGCGGTGGTTCTGAGTGTGTTGTCACCTTGATTGAAGATGAGGATACATACCTTTTGTGAACTCTGCATAGACTGATAATTGACACCTGTTCATATGCATTTGATGGACTTGAAACAATACGTGTGCATACACTGAGTTTTAATCTTTTTTATTTTTTATCTAGCGCAGTTTTTTGTTTGCTATTATCTTGTTTAATGTGGGTATCCCATATTTTTTAACTGCAGCTTAAATACGTGTATGGACAACAGATCATGTTTTGTATGTCCTTTAATTCTTACTGACAGCGCTGTATTTTCTAAATATTTTGCGAGGAAAAATAAATTATTGGGATCCATTGCTAATAACCCACCAAATAAGGAGTCGATGAAAAAAAAATTTTGGTACAAGGTGCGCTTTAAAGAGTAGTTCACGGGGGCGTGGCCAAGACCGGCATGTGAGAAGAAGTGTGTCTCACAGCTCCTCTCCAGCACAGCTCACCGATCCTCTCCCAGCAGCGATCCAGAGCTAAAAAACGGCTATCCAGCTGGCTACCGACCCACTTACCCTCCTGGATCAACCACCGGCTTTGTGCACCCGGGGGAAAGCAAAAAAAAAGGAGGAAGAAATGACCTCCGAAATCCAAGATGGCGCCGCCGCGGCCCTGGCACAGCGCACACCGCGAGGTACTGAGAAGTCCAGAGAGGCAGCTAATAAGAAGACCCAGAAGTTACAGGGTAAGGAGTACCCAAGGGACATGCTATACTATACTCAAAAGCTGGGGGGGCCCCAGGATCATAGCGCAGGGGGTTCTGCTGAACTGCCTCATGCTGAGGATCGCAGGCCAGGAGAGCTGAGTTCACTGCACACTGACATGCAGGGAGAAACAGACGCTGCTGCTGAGAGGCCCTCCTCACTCCACATAGACACTGATACAGAAGAGTCTGAACAACCAACTCTAGCTGATATACTCAGAGCTGTGCATGTCTGCACAGCGTCTGTGAACACTCTTAAAGAGCAATTTGGTGGGTTGAGAGAGGATGTATCCCTGTTGAGACAGGATTTGCAAAAGATCAGAGAGCGTACAACTGCAGTGGAAAGCAGAGTGAGTGACATAGAAGACCAACTCCCGCCAGTTGCTCGGGAGGCACATGCGGCCTATCAACTTGCTAAAGACACTAACAATAGAGCAGATGATATCGAAAATCGCTTGAGACGCAATAACATACGCATTATAGGTCTGCCAGAGAAAACGGAAGGAAGAGATGTTACAACATTTGTAGAAAACTGGCTAGCCGAAATATTTGGAAGAGAAATCTTTTCCCCATTCTTTACGGTGGAGAGGGCGCACCGCACGCCAGGCCGCCCACTACAACCGGGAGCCCCCCCCAGACCCATCCTTGCCCGGCTTATGCATCACCGAGACAGAGAAGCAGTTCTAAGGCATGCACGGGAGAAAGCCAATGTCCAGGTGAATGGGGTCAGAGTGTCGTTTTACCCCGACTTCTCAGCTGAGGTCCAAAAACGCAGAGCTAAATTCTCGGATGTGAAAAGGCGCCTAAGAGCTCTGCAGCTTCCCTATGCCATGCTGTACCCGGCCAAGCTTAGAGTGACCGCCGACAGACAGGCCCATTTCTTTGAATCAGCACAAGATGCAGCCATGTGGTTGGACCGCAACGAACAGGCCCTAAGACGCCGAGCCAGAGAAGAAGGAGACGATCCTGCCTGAGGTATACCGAGGTAGATGACTTCTGGAGAACTATACTGCTGAATCACAGTAAGATTGTTTGCAGCTCACTTATTGTCCTTTGAAGAATGTGGACATTCCCCTCTCGATCCTGCAGTGTACACTACCCACATTCCTTTGCCTGGGGGAATGTTTCTGCCTTATGCTGCTGGGAGCCTTGATATTGCTACGCGTTCAGTGAGCTATCTTGTGAAGTAGGCAAGAGAAAATGCGTCCTTTCCAAGTGAGAGATGAATCGAGAAGGCCACGTTGGCCTAGGTTTCATTACCATTTACATGGGCTTGTCCGGTTGACAGCCTGGCTTTTGGTTTTTGTTGCTTTTTTTTTACCACAGTTTTTTTACTCATACCGAGATGTTTGCTACCGAGGAGATCCTTACTGGAAGTACCGCACCTTACTAACTTTCATCACCGTGGTCATTGAAGTTACAATCAAGCTTGAATTTCCTGGCTGGACACAACGGGAAAAGTCAAAGACCCCAGCAATTTTTTTTTTTGGGGGAAGCTCCCCCAACCACTTTTGCCCCTGATGATTCAAGTATATCGGGGGGAAATCTGAACGAGACTCTTAAGTGGTCCCAACCCCTGAAGTCATGCTTAGGTTTGCCCAATGGTTGAACTGCCAATAATTTCCTGGAATGTAAGAGGTTTGAGCTCCCCCCTTAAACGTATGATGATTTCCACATGTTTGAAAAAATACCACCCTATGATTTTATGCATGCAGGAGACCCATTTGACGGCCGAAACCAGGTGCTGTCTCAGGTATGCATGGGTGGGGAAAGCTTATCATTCCACTCACACCTCGTACTCAAGGGGGGTGAGTGTAGTGATCCATAACTCTGTAGATTTTCAGGAATTTGATGTATGCGTAGATGATGAGGGACGATATGTATTTTTACATTGCAGAATTGGAAAGCTGAACTGTATATTGGCTTGTGTATACGTGCCCCCGCCGTTCACGGCGGCTGTTCTCCGGCTATTGCTCACTTATTTAGAGGGCCGACCGGATTTGCCGTTGCTGATAGTGGGGGACTTCAATTGCTGGTTGAGTCCCTCTGTGGACAGGCACCCCTGTTTGGGGGCCCCTGTGACGCAGAGAGACTCTCCATTGCTTAGATTGCTTAATGAGGTTGGGTGGGTAGATATATGGAGACTGAGGAATCCGAATGAAAGGCAGTTCTCTTGTTTCTCCAAGACCCACGGGACGTTGTCTAGAATTGATTTGGCTGTGGGTAACCTTGCCATGCTCCCGTCCGTCTCAGAAGTGCAGTATAAACCCCGTAGTGTCTCAGACCACTCACACTTAGTGATTAGCCTGATTATATCCCCGAAATTTGGGCTCCCTAGAGTCCCATGGAAATTCAACGCCTTCTGGCTGAAACTATTTCTAACTCACGGGGAGACGGAGCGGAGCATGGGGGAATTTTTGAACGCCCGGGAATTTTTACAGTCCCCGATGGAACAGTGGGACGCTTTTAAGGCCTATATGAGAGGGTTGCTCATTTTAGAAATAGGCAAGGTAAAGAAGAAATCATCAGAGCATAAGGAGGAACTTGAAAGACAGGTAGGGGCCCTGGAGGAGTCTTATGTGCGTACCCCGACCGACTCCGCCAGAGAGGCATGGCAGTCAGCTCAATCTGCTTATGAGCGGCTGCTGTCCTCAACGGCGGAGAAAAAGCTGTTCTTCTCCAGGCTGGCGTTCTATGAGGAAGGTGAGAGTACTGGACGTCTCCTGGCGAGGATAGCCAACTCCCAACAGCGTTCACCGACAATAGGAGCCATTAAAACATCTGAGGGTAGATTGGTGAGCTCCCCTGACCTTATACTGGTAGAATTGGCTAAATTCTATGAGGGTCTATACCTTCCAACGGGGCAATATACCCCGGAGGAACTTGTGGACTATCTACAGGACATTGACTTCCCGCGCCTCACCAATAGCCAAAGGGAGGCTCTAGATGCCCCCCTCACTATAGAAGAACTACAGACGGCTTTGGCGGCATTCCCAAATTGTAAGGCCCCCGGAGCGGACGGGATACCTATAGAGATCTATAAACAATACGCGGAAATACTTTTGCCTAAATTGCTAATGGTTTTCAATGCGGCTCGGGAGAAACGGAGGCTGCCCCCCTCTATGACCACGGCGAATATAGTACTTATACTGAAACCGGGAAAGGACCCGACAGACCCTGGCTCCTATAGGCCCATATCATTATTACAGAGTGATATTAAACTTCTAGCCAAGGTCCTTGCGCTGAGATTAAACGGCGCCATCACAAGTATTATTCACCCAGATCAGGCAGGGTTCATGCCTAATAAGTCTACAGCGGTTAACCTGAGAAGGCTCTATCTTAATATGCAATCTGCGGCCGACAATGTGGGGCAAAGGGCTTTGCTATCACTGGACGCTATGAAGGCCTTTGATAGCGTTGAGTGGGAGTACTTGTGGGGAGTCCTTGAGCGTTTCGGGTTCGGAGAAGTATTTATATCATGGGTGCGCTTGTTGTACCACAACCCGCAAGCGGCTATTCGGGCGTCGGGAGCTATGTCATACACCTTTAAGTTAGGGAGAGGCACGAGGCAGGGGTGTCCTTTGTCGCCCCTGCTTTTTGCATTAGCCATAGAACCCTCGCGATTAAAGTAAGGGCTAACCCTGACATTGTCGGATTTCGATACGGAGACAAGCAGGAAAAACTGATGTTATATGCGGACGATACCATGATCCTGCTTGGAGACGTAGACAAATCTCTCACAGAAGCCATGACCACCATAGTGGAGTTCGGTAGATACTCGGGACTCCAGATTAACTGGACCAAATTCCTCTCTAATGCTTATTGATGAAGGGGGGATCCCTCCGGACAATAACATGGTACCCCTGACTACTTCGTTCAGATACCTGGGGATCCAGGTGACACCTAGGATCAGAGATTATGCTAGATTAAATATTTCCCCACTGCTACAAAAATTTAGAGAACGGATTAAAACATGGAATTCGCTCTGTCTGTCGGTTGCAGGCAGGGTGAATCTGATAAAAATGATTTTAATGCCCCAACTTTTATACGTACTTCACAACACACCCATGGTAGTGACCTTAAAGACGTTCAGAATTATCAATTCCCTCTTTAGATTACTTATATGGAAAGGCCGGGCACCCAGGATTAAACTTGAACATCTCCAGCGTCCTAAGGATGAGGGTGGGCTTGCCCTTCCCAATCCCTGGCTCTACTATGTAGCTGCGCAGCTGCAGCAATTAATAGGTTTAATGCACACAAACACAGAGAAAGAGAGAATTACGTGTAGTTCCTCTGAAATGGTGATGCTACACACAGTAAAAAGAGACTCTGTTCCGATGGCTTTGGAGGCGCTGGATTTTGCTAAGTCAAATAAGCAATACCCGACCTATGATCTAATTCATAAAATCTGGTCCAAGACCAAATATATACAGGGAGTGACAGGGTATACAGATTACAGCCCAATATGGTTTAATGCTACGTACCCAGAGATAGCCAAGATTCAACATGGGGCGCAGTGGAGGAAATATGGAGTGCTATATATCAGACAGATCTTTCAAAATGGGAAAATGCACACATTTGAGGCTCTGCGGGGGATCTTTGGGTTACCACAGTCCATGCAGTTTTACTACATGCAATTGAAACATGCTGTGGTGGCTCAGAGTAAGTCCTCAGAGTGGATCACCTCACCCACACCTCTGTTTAATTTGATTGCAGGGGTTACCAACACTAAGGGATTTATTTCTCAATGTTACAGTATGCTACTACAGAGCTTTCTAAGTAAACATCCTTTGGGTATGCGGACAAAATGGGAGAAAGATGTTGGTCCTCTTGACGGAGATCAATGGGAGGAGGTGTTGCAGGCGGTACCTATTTGCTCTCTAAACGTCACACAGAGACTGACACAACTTTATATCATTCTTAGAGTTTACTATACCCCCCATAGATTGCATGTTATGGGCCTTCGGCCCACTCCACTCTGTACCAGATGTAAAAGGGAACATGGGGACCTGATCCACCTACTGTGGAGGTGCCCAAAGCTCCATCTCTATTGGAGGGGGGTGGTGGACACCGTTAACAGGGTATTTCAGGTTACGATGCCCACTGATCCAAAACACTGCTTGCTTAATGTAATAGATGAGCTGGGATGGGAGGAAAGTACTAGAGTGGCAATTACTAGAGTTATGTTTATGGCACGGAAACTAATAATGACACATTGGATATCAGAAGAGCCTCCTGCTCATAAAGAGTGGATTAATGCTATAGGGGAACTCCTGCGAAAGGAAAAAATAATTTACCAGCACAGAGGTTGCCCACAGAAATTTGAGAAAATTTGGGGATCCTGGCTAAATGTCCCTGGGCTTGCCCCGGTGGATTTGGTTGTGGGCAGACTGTTGGGTATGGGTATGTGAGATATCATATGTCATACCGTCGAAATCATTTTTTTTCCAGATGTATATACCAGTGTATAATTTGCCTTCTTATCATATCCACTGTGAGATACTGGGGGATGTTAACTAATGATTTAATAAAAGTAATAATACACAATAAAAAAAAAAAAAAAAAAAAAAAAAAAAAACGTATAATAAAAGGGGGTATTAAGATGTCTACAAGCCAAGTAGATAAATTGTTTATTGTCTCAGGAAACGCTAGATTATATATACAAATCGCGGTACAGCCATTTATGATGTCATTCAAGGTAAATTGTTATATTGAATACAAATGTAATGTCGGTATGTTTTTCTATATGTTTTCTTCTCAATAAAAACGTGCTTTTGGATAAAAAAAAAAAAAAGAGTAGTTCACAGGAGGAAAGCCCATAATCCACTTCACATCCTCCTCATCAATATGATTACATACTATGCAGATTTGACCCTCTTACTGCTTTGCCAGGACATGGCAGTGCTTGCAAGGAGCAAGAGTTTTGGCATGTCATAAATTAATGAGCTTTCACAGAGCAAAAATTGGGAATATTGGGAATGCCACATGCCAGATTTGTCCATCATTTCCTATAGTGGCACTGATACCCAGCACACAATCTTAGTAGACCTAAGATAGTAGAGAAGCTAAGTCTGCATCTGAGATCTGTAATATTATTAGAAATTTATAATAATGATGGAGGGAGACAGATTATGGGCTTTCAGCATGTGATCTTTTCCCCATCCTTCCACAATGCAGAACTTGGGTCTCAGCAACCAATCCCAACACCCAAACACTTCACATGGAGAGGGAGGAATGGAACTAACCCAATGTAAGCTCCAACACAGACTGACACGGAGCACAGGGATTCGATTAAATACTTTCATAGATGAAAAGGTAGGTAGGTGAGAGAACACAGGGAAGTTAAATATTATTGGGCAAGGGAAGGGGGGGGGGGGTTGCCTATTAAGAGAACTTGTAAATTTGCCTAGAATTAGAAATGTCAGAGGTTCTTGATCGGTAAACTCAAAGTGTTTGTTTTAAATACATATTAAAGCCATAGTAATCAGAAGCAAACTGCAGTTTGTGACTGGCGGAAAATCTATTTGTCACAGTCTATCCTCCTCTCACTGTCTCAGCGTGTATCTCTTATTTTCAAAGAATTTGTTTTATGCTCAGCTTAATCAATACATCAATTCTGAATACCCTTGATTAGTTTTAAAGGCAACTGACCTGCATTACTTTGTCCTTGTTTCATATATGAACACAGTATCTACAATTTCTTTCAAATGTGTGGACCAAGGAAAAAATAATGAAAGGTTTGTATTATTCATAAATAATTACCCAGCAAGAAATTGATTAATAGTCTACTGTACATCTATAATGGAATGTACGAAGGCATTGTTGTAAAGATCAGTGTGAGAGGCTTGGGTGTTAAATTATGAAAGAATAGGGGACCATGTGGAGGAAGCAAAAAATAAATAAAAAATCAAGGGGTAAAAGTCAATTAGTGGATCAAAAGCTGAAAGAGCAATTTCAGTAATAAAGAAGTTATAATTATGCAAACTTGAAGAGAATTAGAATGGAAAGATGACAATTATCAAAGGCAGCTTTGGAAAAAAAAACATACACTATACTAAAATGAAAAATAAAAAAATAAAAATGCAACAACAGGATATTAAAGGAGACCCCCAGGTAAAAAATAAGTTCAGTTTTTATCATATCTTTTTCTTTATACAATTGGTGGAATATTTAACTTTTGCTGAAAACTGTCTTCTGTATTCTAAACTCAAAGTATCTCCACGCTTAAACATTTGATGTTAAAAAAAAAAAGAAAAGGTAATAGTGCAAGTTAGCCTAAAGTTTAACTAAACTGTCATTAAAACATAATTATTGTAAAGTATATAATAAGGAATCACATGAGAGGATCACATTTTTTTTTACATATTTTTTCACACATCTGTTTTCTACTTTCTGCATTCCCCTGCAGATGTTGTTAAATGCACTGATGTGATGTGCATCAGCATGTCAGCTTATAGTACATAGTGAAACCAACCTATGGTGACAAAGCTACTCCTGCTTAGGGAGCAACTAACAAAAACAATTACTAGCAGGATAATGATGCTGAAAAAAAAAGAAAGGCAACAGAAAAACAAGTGATTTACATACACTTTAACAAAATAAATTATTCAATATTAATAAACAAACAGTCTATGAAAACCAAGCATATGTACTGTATTTATGCATATATTCTTTATAAGCATTGTGGCTTTTATTATGTTGAGCTACACTGTATTGTTGGCTATTTAAATTTAAACAAAACCAAAGAAAATTCAGCTTAACTTTCCAACAAGCCTGCAATGAACCAAATTACCCCGTCTAAAATAGGGGTTTAGTTTGCACACATTTGCAAATACATGCATAAGCTGCAGAGCCACTTCATGGCACCCCAGTATTACCTGCGGTCCTAACTCTAAATTTTGAGAGCCTCCATAGTAGAAGCATGTGCATTATAATGGATAGGCAGATGGCAGGTGAACCTGGAAGGAGCCCACACATCCTTAAAGGCGCAGGGGCGCACTGGTCACAATACATATACCACAATGGCATCAAAGGTGTCCAGTGCGTCCCCTCACCATTATTCCAACAATACAACCAAATGGCCACTGCCCACACCCATAACTGGCCTTTGCAGCAAGGAGCACATGGAAAGGTGACGCATGTCAAACAAAACCAAAGAAAATTCCCTGCAAAACTTATCAACGAGTCCGCAACCAATCAAAATGATCCTGTCTAACAGTATTCGTTAAAAAGAGGGGTTTTGTTTGCACACATTTACAAATACGTGCATAAGCTTCAGATCCACTTCATGTCCCCCCCAGTATTATCTGCACAGTCCTAACTCTAAATTTTGAGAGCCTCCATAGTAGAAGCACATGCATTATAATGGATAGGCAGAGGGCAGGTGAACCTGGAGGGAGCCCACCATTCCTTAAAGGTACAGGGGTGCACTGGATACCCAGTATATAGCACAATGGCATCAAAGGTGCCCAGTAAGTCCCCTCACTAATATTCCAACAGTACAAACAAATAGCCACTGCCTACTCCTATAACTGGCCTTTGCAGCAGGGAGCACATGTAAGGGTGACACATGTCAAACAAAACCAAAGAAAATTTTCAGCTCAACTTACCGACCAGCCTTGTTTTTAACACATACTATTAGACAGGATAATTTGGTTGGTTGCAGGCTGGTTGGTAAGTTGAGCTGGGAATTTTCTTTGGTTTTGTTTGACATGTGTCATCCTTCAATGTGATCTGTGCTGCAAAGGCTAGTTATAGGTGTGGGCAGTGGACATTTGTTTGTACTATTTAAATTTAAACCTGAGTTGTCACACACTACCTGTGAGCTAAAATCAGGCTTGCATTGGGACTGCTTTAAATAGGGAGGTAGTTAGGTGGACTTTCAAAAGAAGAAAACAAGAAGTCAGGAATAGCCAGTGTTGTTTGTGTACACGAGGGAGTGGGCAGATGACAGCAAGTAGTTTGCACTGCAACTTCTGAAAGTGTTATGGGTGGTTGAATCACAAGAGTATGGATTTCCCACAAAATGCATTGCAAGTAAAACTATTCCTATATCCAGTATGTGAGTTTAGCTTTGCATTTAGCTTTTTGGCAGGTGTTGTCCTTTAAAATAATGTTGCTTTTTGCTTGTCAGTTGAAGCGGATATTTTTTAACTATATGTTCCTGGTGTCCACAATCTGTCCGAATAGCTTTTGATTTTTTGGTTCATTAAGGAGAAAGATGTTGTGTTAGGTGAAAGTTTCCCATTTAATGGCGTGCTTCGTACATTAATGAGAATGATACTTTTGTAACTGACAAAGGCTAATGACAAGTACAATAAGTCAGCCTCACTGTTGAAGTGTGCCTAGCCGGATGATAAGTTTCTGGAGTAAATCCACATAATAACCAAACTCTTTCATACAATAAAGCAAACGGCCTTTGAAGTTTTAAATGAGCACAAATTCATTATTTTTAGGCTGATTAAGATGAGAGAATGCAATAATTTGTATGGGTTAAGGGGATGCTTTCATGCAGCATGAAAAGACTAAAAAAATATGCAAGTAGGAAAAACAAAATAAGAATAAGAAGTGAATTAAATAATTAAAAATATACATATTGTGCAAAATCAAAATGGTAAACAAAACAGTGTAATTATTTAAAGAGACTTACTTTGCAAACTGACACTATACAGCCTAAGGCCACTTTAAATTGGCATTGCTTTAAAAAATGAAATTAGATATGCAATATTCAGTAAACTAAAATTAAAACTCCATAGATAATTTTTGTTTCAATCATTTTTATTGAGCATTTATAAAAAATGTTTTACAAACAGTGACATATTCAGTATTGCCGTCATGTCAAGTATAATAAGCATATTAAACTACAGCAATCTACAGTATATAGTATAAAATGTGTTCCACTTTTCTTTATTAACCTACATTTTCTGGATACGTCTAAATGTTATAATAACGAGTATATGTTTAGAGAGGAATCTCCCTCCTGGGCACCCCCGTGGGACCTAGCTGTGCCCTCAGAGAAAAACCCCCTCCCAAATTGTTGTATTTGTAACTCTATATGTGGTCAATTACTTTGAAAGGTAACAGCATATAGTGAATACGTATCATTTATATCACCTTAATGATAAAAAAGAAGGAATTTCAGGAAAGATTTAACTATTGCTTAGGTAGCTTAGGTGTGATAAGAAGAAGAAAAAAAGGTTTTCCATGGGGACCAGTTAGTTTCAAACTTGAGTGAGTTGCCATCTCTGTATGCTATTATCTGTTAATATTTAGCTATTGTGTCTATTTTGGCTGTGACGTCCCTTAATTTAGCAATATCTTTAGAGTTGGAACATGCTTCAAATCTTTACGTCGTAACTCCGCCGGATCCAGAAATCTGCTCGTCTGTAGGCTAGTCCGACGGACAAAAACCCACGCTAGGGCAGCTATTGGCTGCTGGCTATCAACTTCCTTATTTTAGTCCACTGTACGTCATCACGTACGAATCCATCGGACTTTGGTGTGATCGTGTGTAGGCAAGTCCGGTCGTTAGAAAGTCTGTTGAAAGCCCGCCAAAAGTCTGTCGAAAGTCTGTTGAAAGTCTGTCGGATGGGCTGTCGGACTTTTGTCGCTGAAAAGTCAGACCATGTGTATGCGGCATAAGGGTTTGTGCTTGATGAATGCGTCTTTTGATTTCAGTGAGTTGTAAATTAGTGTTATGCCCTTCACTTTGGGGTTACATGACTGGGTATAAGTCCATACTTTTTCTATAATCGACATATGAGTGGTCTTCGTCTTTTGGTAGTAGGATGAAATCTGGGTATAAGTCAAGAATTTCTGTTGTATGGTTGTGAATGGCAGCAGTTTATCTCCTATAGTGATATCTGCTAAATTTAGGATGTTGTTTTCTAACCATTTGTGGGGCCGTATGTTGGGGATTATCCACTGGAGTGATTCTAGAGGGATGTGGATGTTAGCCGTCGGGTAGAATTCGTTTCCTTTTAATCTAAGTTTAGACCAGGCCTGAACTGTTGCTTGCATAGTGGGGTGGTTTGATATTTCACTATTTTTAGCTAAATTGGAAGCTATAAGAAGTGATAGTGGGGATTTATTGTTTAACCACTTCAGCCCCAGATTGATTTACCCCCTTCCTGACCAGAGCATTTTTTGTGATTCAGCACTGCGTCGCTTTAACTGATGCTTTAAGGTCACTTTTTTTCCCACAAATAGAGCTTTCTTTTGGTGGTATTTGATCGCCTCTGTGGTTTTTATTTTTTGCGCTATAAACAAAAGAATAGCGACAATTTTGAAAAAAATGCATTATTTTTTACTATAATAAATATCCCCCAAAAATATATAAAAAAACATTTTTTTTCCTCAGTTTAGGCTGATATGTATTCTTCTACATATTTTTGGTAAAAAAAAATCACAATAAGCGTATATTGATTGGTTTGCGCAAAACTTATAGCATCTACAAAATAGGGGATAGATTTATAGCATTTTTATTTATTTTTTACTAGTAATGGCGGCGATCTGCAATTTTTATTGTGACTACGACATTATGGTGGACTCATCAGACAATTTTGACACATTTTTGGGACCACTGGCATTAATACAGCGATCAATGCTATACAAATGCATTGATTACTGTAAAAATGTCACTGGCAGTGAAGGGGTTAACACTAGGGGGCGATTGAGGGGTTTACTGTGTTCTCTGGGAGATGATTCTAACTGAAGGGGGAGGGGTCTGACTAGAGGAAGTGATGGATTGTGGTTCCTAGCTAATAGGTACACACAATCTGTCACTCCTCTTCAGAGCAGAACAGGGAAGTGTGTGTTTACATAAACTCTTCCCTGTTCTGTGTCTCCTGCTCACGATCGCTAGTGGCCGGCGGTCATCATCGGCCACAAGCATCGGAAACCCCGCTGTGCAGCGGGCGCGCCCCTGATATCCCGACCCCGCGAGCCGACGTACAGCTACAACGGCTCGTGCAGGGGAGCCAACCTGCCGCAGTATAACTGCGGTGGCTGGTCGGGAAGAGGTTAACCATGCTAGTTCTATTTGGCCTCAGGGTTTTATGGTTGGTTTGGTAAACCAATTTTTTTTGTTGGTCTAAGACAGCTGCCGTGTGATAGTCTTTTAATAATGGTAAACCCATACCTTCCACTTTGTTTCTGCTCTGTAAGTTAAGAGAGCATCTAGCTCTCTTCCCCGCCCACACAAAATTCAAAATTTGTTTTTGCATTGTGGTGAAAAATGAGGAAGGTATTTGAATTGGCAAAGCTCTGAAGTAGTATATTAATTTTGGAAGTGTTAACATTTTGTACGCTGCTAAATGACCAGACCAGGTTAGGAAAAAAATTTGGATCCTAGAGAGTTCTTGCTCGAAGGTATTTAGTGGGGGGTAGCGCTAGTGGGGGTAGTTGATATTGTATGTATTTGCTATGGGAGAGGTGAGTTTAATTCCTAAATATGTGATGGATTCTTTGATCCAGGGATATGGAAGATTATTTAGGGACATTTCTAGCTTTTTATCTATATGTATTCCTAATATGTTTGATTTAGTGGCATTAACCTTGTAATAGGATACTGTGCTGAATAAGTTTAATATATCATGTGCTGCGAGTAATGATACGAACAGATTTGACAAGAAGAGAATAACATCATCTGCAAATAATGAAATTTTATGTTGGCGTTCCTGAGCTATGATGCCCTGTATGTTCGGGTTAGTTCTTATTTTCTCCGCAGGGTAAAAATAATAGGGGACAGGGGGCACCCCTGTCTGGTTCCATTCGTGATTTGGAATGTTTTGGAAAAAATTCCTTCTGTAAAAACAAATGCTGATTGTGAGGAATATAATGCTAATATTGCTCTTTGTATTGGGCCGGTCATTCCGAATTTCTCCAGCACTTTGCCCAGTGCACTCTGTCAAAAGCCCTCTCTGCATCTAACGTAAGAAGCAGAGAAGGCTCCCTTTTTTCAGACAAGTGCAGGAGATTCTGTATTCTCCTGGTGGTGTCTGTGGTCTGACGGCTCAACACAAAGCCCACTTGATCTTAATTTATCAGTTTATGTAACAAGGTTGTTAGTCTATTTGCTCTTAGTTTGGCATGTAGTTTCACATCTACGTTTAATAAAGATATTGGTATATAATTTGCGGTAAGTTAGGTTCTTTGCCTGGTTTGGGAAGAGTAATTATTGAGGCTGTGAGCATTTCCGAGGGAAATTTCACCATGGTCGTAGCTGCTCCAAAGACTTGGTATAAGTGCAGTTATAGGATGGGGCTAAATAATTGGTAATACAGTCAGGTCCATAAATATTGGGACATCAACACAATTCTAATCTTTTTTGGCTCTATACACCACCACAATGGATTTGAAATGAAACGAACAAGATGTGCTTTAACTGCAGACTTTCAGCTTTTAATTTGAGGGTAGTTACATCCAAATCAGGTGAACGGTGTAGGAATTACAACAGTTTGTATATGTGCCTCCTACTTTTTAAGGGACCAATAGTAATGGGACAATTGGCTGCTCAGCTGTTCCATGGCCAGGTGTGTGTTATTCCCTCATTATCCCATTTACAAGGAGCAGATAAAAGGTCCAGAGTTCATTTCAAGTTTGCTATTTGCATTTGGAATCTGTTGCTGTCAACTCTCAATATGAGATCCAAAGAGCTGTCACTATCAGTGAAGCAAGCCATCATTAGGCTGAAAAAACAAAACAAACCCATCAGAGAGATAGCAAAAACATTAGGTGTGGTCAAATCAACTATTTGGAACATCCTTAAAAAGAAAAAACGCACCAGTGAGCTCAGCAACACCAAAAGACCCGAAAGACCACCGAAAAACAATCTAGACGATCTAGAGTTGCTCTGCGCTGTTGCTTTCTTGTATCACTGGATAAGTCCAGATCTTTGTTATTAAAGTCTCCGAACACGATAACGTGTCCTTGTCTCATTGCTGAGACTTTTTTCCAAATCTTATGCGCAAACCATTAACCAATGTGTATTTTGTATTGCTGAGTTCACAAACAAGGATTATATATCTTCCTAATTCGTCTAAGTGAACGTCTAAGCTTTGGAATTGGATGGAGTCTTTGATTGCTATTGCCAATCCCCTCTTTTTTGAAGCGCAGTTTGCTTGAAAAATGTGGGGAAATTGGCGGTGTTGGAAGGTAGGTGGTTTGTGGGAGGTAAAGTGAGTTTCTTGGAAACATATTACATCACTGTGGAGTTTTTTGGCTTCCTTCCATGCCATTTGCCTCTTATAAGGGCTGTTTGGTCCTTTAACTTTGAAGGATGTAATTTTGATTGGCATGTTGAGCTGATTTGAGAGTCAGTGTATGGGTGAGTGGTGGGTACTGATGTGGTATTAAATTACCTTGTTCTGGGTGAGATGCGGAGATGATCCTGGTAGGTAGATGGTCGATTGACGATGAGAATCAGTCCTCCGTAATAGTACACAAGGATGGTTGGGTCCTTAGGAAAAACCTTTAGAAAGAACAGTTATGTAAGGTTCAAAGGAAGTTAACAGTATAACAACTTGCGATCCTGGGGAGAATCTGTGCAGTAGTAACAACCGCTCAACTTGTGGGGGTAACTGAAAAAAAACCAGAGAATTCGGCAATCCCCTGGGCAATCAGGGAACTGTTAGTAGTGCGGGACGCATGTAAAGTAATTCAGCCTGTTTCGGCAACATATTTGCTGCTGGTTGATACTGGTGAGCTGAGGTTGATTTCATCTGTGGCGTCAGAAGCAATGTATCAGGCTCCTACTTACCAGACCGCTGAGTCCGCTTGGGCAGAAGGTAGGCTCCCTTACGCGTCCGACTCGCGGCCCCTGGTAAGGTAAACAGGAAGCACGGGAGTTCGGAGTGGTATGAGAGCCTGTTACTGAAGTCCAGGTGCAGATGGAAGAGCAGTCTTTAGCAGCAGGTGCAGGCTGAAACACAGGTAACAGGACTGAGCAGGATGGTCAGGAGACAGGCTGGGTTCAGCAACAGACAGGCAACGAGGTACAGTGGAGCAGGCAAAAAAATAGTCAGACAGGCCAAAGGTCGGGTGCAGGCAGAGTTCAGAGGGAGGTCCAGGAAGCAAGCCGGGTTGTCAGGAGATCCGGAATATAAAGGCACAAGGTACAGGTACTACGGACGGCAGAGCTGTTGATCAGGCAGCACTTGTCAAAGAGGCAGGCCGGCTTAAATGGACAGTTTGGCACCAAACAGAGTGCGCGCGCGCACCGGCACGCACAGGCACGTGCCCCCGCACACCGGCACACACAACAGACCTGACCGGGACACGCATACCGGAGCTGCAAGGAACGCGCGCAACAGGACCCACAGGAACACGCGCGCCAATGCGCCCCGATGCACACCACCGCGAGCACCCTGCCTGCCGAGGTGAGCTCTCTGACAGTGCTCCCTCCTCAAGGGCAGCCTCCGGATGCCCAGCTGGGCCAACCTGGTTGCATGGGAGTTTTCAAAGGCTTGCAGCAGTTCCTCAGAGTGAAGGTTACTCTCAGGCTCCCAGGAGTTATCCTCGGGTCCATACCCCTTCCATTTGATGAGGTACTGGATTTGATTGCGCCTTTTCCTGCAGTCCAGAATTGTCTCAATTTCAAACTCCTCCTCGTTATTGATCATAACAGGCTCAGGTGGATTGGCATTGCGGTCGGTGAAAGGATTAGGAACGACCGGTTTCAGTAAGGACACATGGAAAACCGGGTGTATTCTAAAGGAATAGGGCAGGCTGAGCTCATACACTACGTCATTTATTTTTCTTCTTACTGGGAAGGGTCCCATGAATTTAGGCCCCAGTTTCCTAGAGTGCAAGCCATTTTTAAATTAGTTGTAGATAGCCACACTTGGTTGCCAGGTTCCAGGGTAAGTTCCCCACGCCTCTTCTTGTCGAACATCCTTTTATAAGAAGCCTGGGATTGGGCCATGGTTTCCTGCAGAAGTTTGCTATTGGCAGAGAAGAACTCCATTGTTTCGGTCACTGCAGGGAGGGAGCATTCAGGTATTGAGCTGGGTAGAAAGGAGGGATGAAATCCATAGTTGGCAAAAAATGGCGTTTGGTTGATGGCTGAATGCAGAGAGTTATTGTATGAAAATTCCGCAACTGGTAACAGGGAAACCCAGTCATCCTGGGAAAAGGCCGAGAAACAACGGAGGTATTGCTCCAAGGTCTGGTTGGTCCTCTCCGTCTGGCCGTTTGTCTGGGGGTGATAGGCAAAAGAGAACGCCAGCTCAATTTCGAGGGAACCACACAATGCCTTCCAGAACCTGGAGGTGAATTGAACACCTCGGTCCGAGACGATATTAGCGGGAACCCCATGTAATCTCACGATTTCTTTCACGAAGATCTTCGCTGTTTCCACGGCTGAGGGTGTGTCCTTCATGGGCAGGAAGTGTGCCATTTTCGACAATCTATCAATAATGACAAAGATGGTAGAGTAGCCTTCGGATGGGGGTAGTTCCACGATGAAATCCATCAAAATCATTTTCCAGGGTCTGTCAGGAATGGGCAAGGGTTTCAATAAGCCCCAGGCCTTCGTCCGGTTACTCTTGCTTCGGGCACAGGTGTGGCAGGAACTGACGTAACTCCTACAATCCTCGGCCAACTGTGGCCACCAAAAGGTGCGCTGCACCAGTTTGGTTGTCTTCCGGGCCCCAAAATGACCTGCCAGCTTGTGGTCATGGCAAAGCTCTAGTACCGGCACCCTAAGGCTCTCGGGAACCATGATCTTGCCCTCGTGCCATAGTAAACCATCTCTTAGGCTGGTCTCAGCGGGTTTGGGTATTTCTGCGGAAGCTTGCCTGATTCTGGAGATTAAATCCCCCAGAAAAAGTAAAAAATTTCCCGCAGGCAGGATAGTGTCCGGAGGGACGGTCTCTTTGGAGTCATGGAACATTTGTGAGAGTGCGTCCCGTTTGATGTTTTTGGAGCCAGGTCTGTAAGTGATGTGAAATTGAAAGCGGGTGAAGAAGAGTGCCCATCTGGCTTGTCGTGGTTTGAGTCTCTTGGCAGATCTCAAATATTCCAAGTTTTTGTGGTCCGTGTAGATTAGAATAGGATGTACAGCACCCTCCAAAAGATAGCGCCACTCCTCCAGAGCCGTCTTAATGACCAGAAGTTCCCGGTCTCCCACATCGTAGTTCCTTTCAGACACAGAGAGTTTGCGAGAGAAGAAAACTATTGGGAACAGAAGAGCCTTGGAGCCCTGATGTTGGGAGAGTACTGCCCCTACTGCGACTTCCGAGGCATCGACCTCCAACACGAACGGCAAGGCAGAGTTAGGGTGTTTGAGGATGGAGGCCGATGTGAACAGTCATTTTAATTTTTCAAAGGCCGACTGAGCCCTGGGGGTCCAGTAGAATCGGGTTCCCTGTTTTGTTAGTTCTTTAAAGGGGGCAATGATCTTGGAAAAGTCTCTGATGAATTTCCTATAAAAATTGAAAATATAATGAAGCATTGGACCCCCTTCCTGTCTGTAGGTGCGGGCCAGTCCAGGATGGCGGACACCTTTTGAGGGTCCATTTTAATACCTTCCACAGAAATGATGAGCCCCAGGAATTGGATGCATTGGAGTTCAAACTCGCATTTATCAAGTTTAGCATACAGTCCGTGTTGCCTGAGCCGAGCAAGGACATTCTGAACGTGCCTGCGATGGTCAGTCAATGAAGAGGAGAAAAAGAGAATGTCATCAAGGTAAACGATGACGTAGAGGTCCATAAATTCCCGGAAGATGTCGTTTACAAAATGTTGGAATGTGGCTGGGGCATTGCATAGACCGAAGGGCATAACGAGATACTCGAAATGCCCAAAACGAGTGCGAAAAGCGGTTTTCCACTCGTCCCCCTCTCGGATACGGATTAAGTTATAGGCTCCGCGAAGATCCAACTTTGTGAAGACCGTTGCCATTCCCAGCTTCTGGAATAACTCAGGCACCAGGGGTAATGGGTAGCGATTTTTAATTATTATCCGGTTCAATCCTCGGTAATCGATGCATGGTCGAAGAGAGTGATCCTTTTTCTCTACAAAGAATATGCCGGCGCCGGCCGGAGATGTGGACGGGCGGATAAACTTCTTTTTTAGATTCTCGTCAAGATATTGTTTTAGTGTAACCAACTCCTGCACAGTCAATGGAAAGATCCTGCCGAAAGGTACCTCGGTTCCGGGGAGCAGCTCTATAGGGCAATCATAGGGCCTGTGTGGGGGTAGGATCTCTGCACCTTTCTTGCTGAATACGTCCAAGAAATCCCAATAGGGTTCTGGGATGGCTTGGTGTAAGTTGGCATCAGGGTGCAAGCAGAGAAGTTGGGGCATCTTGTGGGTAACTCGTTGCAGGCAGTGTTGTTGGCAATATTCAGAGAGGAACTCCACTCTTCCAGAAGCCCAGTTAATATGGGGGTTGTGGGCCTGCAGCCACGGCATTTCAAGGATGACAGGGAAAAGGGGAGAGGAAATGGCATCCAAACAGAGGAATTCCTGGTGTTGGGAGTCCATAGTGGCTACTAAGGGGACAGTCTCCTGAATGACAGGACCGGAACGGAGGGCGGAACCGTCTGCAAGGTGAACAGCCAGGCTCTGGGTCTTGGGTTGGAGTGGTATATTATGCTAAGCTGCAAAGGCCAGGTCCATGAAGCAGCTGCATGCTCCGGAATCAATGATGACTGGAACTTGGATAGCCTTTCCGGGAAGCTGCAAAGTGACAGAGATGGTAAGATGAGTACTAGGTTTTGGCATGATAGTTGCACATATACGAGCAGAAGAATGACACTTACGCTTCTTGTTGTTCCCCACAGTAGAGGCACAGGTTATGGGTACGTCTTCGTAACTTCTCTTCGAGAGTCAAGGAGGGACGGAGCAGGCCAAGCTGCATGGGCTCCGGAGTGTCAAAGGGTGGAGAAGTCGGTGGAGCGGAGGGCCTACTAGGAGGACTGGGAACCTGTGGAAGCATCCAGGTGGGTCGAAAGGTACTGGTAGATCTTTCGGTGCGTCATTCTCTCAGACGACGGTCGATCTGAATTGACAGGTTAACTAGTTCTTCCAGGTTTTGGGGTACCCCGACCCGTGCTAACTCATCCTTGAGTGGGTCGGACAAACCCATCCTAAACTGATGGTGCAGAGCCGCATCATTCCATGCCGTATCAGAGCTCCAGCGCCTAAATTCAACGGCATAGTCCTCAGCCGCTCTGCGGCCTTGCCGTAGGGAGTGCAGGGAAGCTTCGGCAGTAGCGGTTAGCTGAGGGTCTTCATAGAGCTGCGACATTGCCAAGAAGAAGGCGTCCAAATTTCCAGGGCATCAGACTTTTGCCCCAGAAGGTGATGGGCCCAGGTTTGAGGTTCACCGCACAGCAAGGAAATGACAAAGCCCAACTTAGTGGCCTCTAGGAAGAAGGTACGAGGCTGCAGAGCGAAATAGAGTCCACATGCATTCCGGAATGCATGGTATTTGCTACGGTCTCCGGAGAACCTTTCTGGTATAGGTACTTTGGGCTCTGGAGGGAGCATGACTACGGAGGGTGCCGCGGTTGCAGATGAAGTCCCCTGGGGACTGGTTGGTGCAGACAGGGCCTGAACACGTTCCTCCAGTCTGGTATAGCCCTCTTGTAAACTTTTCACCGCTTGGGTTAATCCCGCTAGATGTCTGCAAAGTTCATCCATAGGGGAGGCCCCCTGCCTGGACTCGGTCATGGCTGCCTGATACTATCAGGCTCCTACTTACTAGACCGGTGAGTCCGCTTGGGCAGAAGGTAGGCTCCCTTACGCGTCCGACTCACGACCCCTGGTAAGGTAAACAGAAAGCACGGGAGTTCGGAGTGGTATGAGAGCCTGTTACTGAAGTCCAGGTGCAGATGGAAGAGCAGTCTTTAGCAGCAGGTGCAGGCTGGAACACAGGTAACAGGACTGAGCAGGATGGTCAGGAGACAAGCTGGGTTCGGTAACAGACAGGCAACGAGGTACAGTGGAGCAGGCAAAAGAATAGTCAGACAGGCCAAAGGTCGGGTGCAGGCAGAGTTCAGAGGGAGGTCCAGGAAGCAAGCCGGGTTGTCAGGAGATACAGAGAGTAAAGGCACAAGGTACAGGTACTACGGATGGCAGAGCTGTTGATCAGGCAGCACTGGTCAAAGAGGCAGGCCGGCTTAAATGGACAGTTTGGCGCCAAACGGAGTGCGCGCGCGCACCGGCACGCACAGGCATGCGCCCCCACACACGCCCGCGTGCCCCCGCACACCGGCACACACAACAGACCTGACCGGGACATGCATACCGGAGCTGCAAGGAACGCGCGCAACAGGACCCACAGGAACACGCGCACAAACGCGCGCCGACGCTCCCCGACGCACACCACCGCGAGCACCCTGCCTGCCGAGGTGGGCTCTCTGACACAATGATTTGCCAATCCCCATGAGACGGAGGCCTTCTTTATATTGGAGATTAAATGTGTGGTGCCGTCTTTTGTTACCAGCAGCATCGCTGGGTATAGCCAGCGCTAGGTGATATGGTGGTTGTTCAGGGGCTTTGTAATGGTGGCCAGTTGTCTACGTTGCTGCATGGTGAAGGCCGATATGTCTCAAAGAAGGAAAGAAGGAAAGATCCTGCAGGTCTGATGGTAGTGAATCTTGACACCTAGTTGCTGCCATAAAAGGTTTTTAGTATGGTAAAAGTGGATTCTGACAATAGTATCTCTGGACAGGTGTGCGGCAATATGCTTGGGCTTTGGTAACCTGTGGATGCGGTCTATAATTAATTCTTCCTGCGGTGCATCGGGAAGAACTGTTTTTATAATTTGGATGAATCAATCCTTCAGATCAGGAGGTTTAACTGTCTCAGGGATCCCCCTTATTTTAACATTGTTCCTCCTAGATCTGTCCTCTAAATTTGCCAATTTGAGTTTCAGCTGAAGCATGTCATCTTCCCTGTCATTGTGGACATCCACTAAATCATTAAAGGTGGAGGCGAATTCACCCATTTTTGCTTCCACATGCGATACTCTTATTCACTGTTTAAATTGCCAGGTCAATGCTAATATATCTGCATGCAAAGTGGATCTCAGGGACACTAACATACCCTTAAGAGATGTATCCATTACTGGAGTATTAGCAGTGGGAAAGTCAGTTATAGAATCCTGTAGTTCCCTGGTATCATCTAGTGATGAATCCAGGCTTACCTCCTCGTCTTCCCCTTCAGCTTTGGCCTGCTTTTGGCCAGGCTAGATGAAGCTGATGGAGGTGAAGAGTAGCTCCCCTTTCCTGGCTTGTTGTTGAAGCGGCCGGAGTTCATTACTGCTCTGTGTGTGAGAGCCGCGTGTGTGGTCTCCTTGCTTGCCGCCGCCATCTTGATCTGTATAATGGCACTGCAGCATGAAGTAGGGATTTTTCTCGGTTGTGTGTCCATTTTTCTCTTTCTGAATGGCATCCTGGGGTACTCCATATCCTGCGGTGCTGTCGGTGCCCTGAAACGAGGCTCCTAGTCAGTGTTATAGTCCCCGATGGCCAGTGGCAGAGAGGAGCTCTCCAGTGAGCGTGCATTCACTTCATTGGCTAGCCACGCCCCCTAACTCCATAGCTAATTTACCCACTTCAGATCTGAAAGGTTTTACCCCATTAATGACCAGAGAACTTTTTGTAATTTAGCACTGTGCTGTTTTAACTGGTAATTGCACGGTCATGCAATGCTGTATCCAAACGAAATTTGCATTCATTTTTACCCACAAATAAAGCTGATTTTTGGTGGTATTTGGTCACCACTGGGATTTTTATTTTTTGCAAAATAAACGAAAAAAGTTCAAAAATTTTGAAAAACATTTATATTTTCTACTTTTTGTTATAAAAAAATCCAATAAACTAAATTTAAGTCATACTTTTAGGCCAAAATATAAACAGCCACATGTCTTGGGTAAAAAAAAAAATCAATAATGCCCCGTACACACGGTCGGACTTTCCGACGGAAAATGTGCGACCGGAGCGTGTTGTCGGAAATTCCGACCGTGTGTGGGCTCCATCGGACTTTTTCCATTGGATTTTCCGACACACAAAGTTTGAGAGCAGGCTATAAAATTTTCCGACAACAAAATCCGATCGCGTCAATTCCGACCGTGTGTGACCAATTCCGACGCACAAAGTGCCACGCATGTTCAGAATAAATTCCGAGACAGAACAGCTCGGTCTGGTAAAATTAGCATTCGGAATGGATATAGCACTTTCGTTGAACTGCAATGTTTTGAATAGTTTAGTGCAGCACACTCTCTTCTTCTTTATAACGCTAGAAGAATGAAGTAGTTTTGCTGCTGATATTCACACAGACTTCTCACAAACTTCTTTCTTTATTATTTATCGTGATTTCATCAATATAATATTTGTATTTGTCACATCTGATTCAAAAAAATTTTTTTTTTTTGTTAGTATTTTTTTTCTTTTTTTTTTTTTTTTAACTCCAGAATATTTTTGGGTGTGTTTTGTGTGTCAAGTTACCACAACACCATTATTATCTTGTATTATTTAATCTCAAGGAGATTGTTTGGTGTTGGTGTCTCTTGTTAATTTTACATTGTATTTTTGAAATGTACCTGCCTACTCACAAACTGTCCTTTTTGAAGGAAAACACACATAGGCGAGTATAATTGAAAAAAAAATCCTTTATTAAGGGCTCATAACCAAACAAAGAGGGAGGCAACGCTGGAGAAACAGCAGAGATTGGTGAAGCCTTTGGCCCCCAGGGCAGACATGAATTATTTCCAGGCAAAATTGGTGGCCTGAGGAGTCCATATATAAGGGAGTGCAGTCTGGTCCAGAATTCCAAGAGATCCTGAACAGCTGCAGATGACATGTATGTTCTCAGGCTGTGGTCATAGAAGAGCCTGCATCTTTTGTCAGACCAGACTGAACCCAGGTCATCACTCTCTGGTCTTCCTTCCACGCTTCCTTCCATGCTGTGTCTGTGGTGGTGGAGTTGTGGCAGGAGGAGGAGGAGGATGGTCCAACTCACACAGATGGGTATTGGGTGTGATTTTGACCCTCACCCCCTTAGTTAGTGTTTTGTAAAGAAGGTCCTCACACATGAGGCGTTGACCCTCCTGCCCTGCAGTTTTGTGGCAGCCTTGGAGGCAAAGGCCTCTTCAGGGGTGGGGAAGGCTCTGAGGGACGCAGAAGCCTCCTGAATCAGCCTGAGTGCTGAATCCTGCACGTTACTCCCCTTCCTGGGTGTTTTGGTTGGAAGGCGGAGGGGAGGAACCTGCGATTCTGTCAGGCTCCTACTGGGCCCGGCCTTCTCCTGGCTGCCACTTACCCCCGCCTCATCCTGGCTGCCACTAACCCCCACCTCCTCCTGGCTGCCACATTCCACAGCCTCCTCCTGTGTGCCACATTCCACAGCCTCCTCCTGGCTGAGGTCTTCCTGTGTATGAAAAAGGGACATAGTTTTAGTTTTTTCTTCATCAATCACACACAATTTTCACCTCATGACTGTTGCAAATTGAATGTTAACAAATATAACAGACTATCATTCTGAGCCCAGCATTTTTCATTCTTGTCCCAATTTTTTGTGCCCACTACTGTCTATTGATATGTAAAACACTTTATGAAATCAGCAATTAGTGATCAAAAATAACATCTAGTAAACAGCATTTATTTATTGACCAAAAATCTGTAGAACAATGCTATACCTGGCTCCAGCTGGGCTCCTCCACTTCTTCCTGGCTGGAAGTCCCAGGTTGGACATCGGAAGCCTCAGCTGGGGTGGAAGATAGGGTGGAAGGAAGAGTGGAAGGAAGGGTTGAGAGGGATTCCCTGACTTCAGTCTGGTCTGACAGAAAACAAAGTCTCTCCTAGTACCACAGCCTGGGGACATAAACGTCATCTGCTGCAGCTCCGGATCTCTGGGAATCCGTGACCTTCTTGCGCGCCCTAAGATAAGTGCTCCTCAGGCCACCAATTTTGGCTTTTAAATAGTGGATGGTTGCCGCGGGGACCATCGGCTTCACCAACTCCAGCAGTTTCTCCAGCGCTGCCTGTCTCTTTTGTTTATTATTGTATTGGGGGTGTTTCACCTGCCACAGACAGGGCAGCTCCCTGTATTTGTCTATGAACAGGAGGAGGAAATTGTGGTCATTGAAGCCATCCATTTTATCTGCAAGACACAAGACAAACCCTAATGTCAGGCGAAACCTAATCTTGTCACAATATAGGCCTCAATCTACAAGCAGTATAGGCCCAAGTTTAAATCTTACCTTTGTTATCACGAACAGCGCCTCCGATACTCCTTCCTCCGTTCACAGATCGAACGTACTACGCACGCGTGTTACGCTTTATATACACTGCGCATGCGTGAAACTCCGCCCGCCCCTGACGTTCTTTCTAGTCTATTCCCCGCCCCTTCTCATTCAGCGCAGTGGGGAAGAGTACATGGCGGAGACACAGCAGGTGCGTGCTAATTACACCAACGAGGAGGAGGAGGAGGAGGAAAGCTCGGAGCTAGAAACATCCCGATCCCGGAAGAGACGATTTAAGGCCTCAAATATGTCCTTTGGGGAGATGTTGGAGATGGTGGACATCCTGAAGAGGGCCGACTATGATGGGAAGCATGGACCTTATCCCAACCCCAATGTCAGAAAGGCCAAGATAATGGCGAAAGTTGTCAAAAGTCTGCACCGGAAATTTGGGGTACGTCGATCGAAGGATCAGCTCAGGAAGCGGTGGTCGGACCTCAAATTAAGGGAGCATGAGCAGTACAGAAGGATCAGGAGAGTGCTGCAAAAAAGTAAGTAGTTGTGCTGTGTTCCTATTCTTTATTTTTATTACGTTCGTGCTGCTCCATGTGCTTTTCTAAAATGGCAACTTTCATGTTCATGGGCACATTGTTCATTCATATGCAACATTGTTCGTTCGGCCTAGGAAACACCATTGTTTTGGACATATGCATTTGAATACATTTTTGCTAGCCTACTTCTCTTAAAATAATTTTGTTGTGTAGATGGGTTTGTACCTAGAATAAAATGTAAACTAGATTCTGTGTAAGGAGAGGACACTCAGCAGCTGTTTACACATCTGGACACTGGAGCACTAGTGTGGGACACAAGAACACCCTTTTTATTAGGGGTCCCACACAGGTGCTCCAGTGTATACTATAGGGGTGTCTCCATCTGTGAAGATTGTACAAAACAGGTAAGTATTCAAGCTTGACAAAGGACAAAATTATTTCTTCATCTTGAAACTCTGCCAAAATAGACAATTGTAACCCACTTCCAAGCAATGTTTCATAATCCTATTTCTGCCATGAAATATCTGTGTGCTAAGTATACCAATTTTTTTTTTACATAGGGGAGAAAAGACTCGGAGGACACCACTCATCCAAGGAGACCACAGACCCCCCACCTCAGGAAGAAGGTGAAATCCCCCAAAGCCAACAGGAGGAGGAGGAAGGAGATGTTGTGGAAATAGTCACCACAACAGGTGAGTGTCTGCAAGAGATGGATGCCGGCATATTTATAATACATGGTGTGTTTTTGTTTCTATATTTTTAGGTGATCGTGATGTTGTGGATCCAGGTCATTTCACCAGTGAAAGGGCACATATCCTGATCAGGGAGATCATGGGGTGTAATAGGGACTTGGAAAACATCCTGAAAAACATCAATGATGTTCAAAACAAAATGAAGAACATCATTGATGTTTTAGGGAGAGTTTAAAACAACTCCAAATCCCTTCCCTTTTTTGGAATCTAAAAATTTCTCAAATTTTTTTACATATTCTCGAAAAGCCAAATTTTGAAGATGCACACAGTGTGTCAACATGTGCTATCTGCCATCGTGGGAGATCAATGTATGCGTTTTGGGGGTGCAACCCCTTCCTTAATAATAAAGTAGCTGAGAGGAAGGGTTTGCACCCACAAAACACGTCCCTTGATCCCCCGTGATAGCAGCTAGCACATGTTGACATTTAACAATGTGTGTGCATCTTCAAAATTTGGCTTTTCCAGGGGTGACTTCACCCCACCTGAATGCAATATCAAACACAGTTTATAAATACTCATGTCTGATATTGCCTTCAATTTATAACAAAGTTGAACTTTGTAAGTTCCAGATTTGTGTATTTCTTGTTGGTTTTAAACATGCCTGTTTTACCTTAAATGGACATTTCTACTTTTATTATTGTGACCAAAAAATTGTTATACAACAAACATGTTGGTTTGTTTTAAAAACCTTTTATAAATGCACATGTGATTGTGCTGGTATTAAAAAGATTGATAATCAAGAATGTGTGGATTATTGTTTCAATGCTCGAAAACTTTTTTTGTGGTTAAATTGTGGTTTTCTGTGACAATGGGGGTTATTTCCTAAGGGCAAATCCACTTTGCACAACAAGTGCAGTTTCAGTGCAGTCTCAAGTGCATTTGTAGTGCAAAGTGTCTTTGCCTTTAGTAAATAACATCCAACAGTGCTTTCGAATGTTACACAATCACGCCATTTTCAGGACTACCCACATTTCAGTCATGGTCAGCTAAAAGAAACACAAGCAGTAAATGTCAGAAAATATTTTAGTAGTTAAATTGTTTTTTTTTTAACTCTTAGACATTGTCTGGCCCCCCTACCGGTAAAGTATTCAAGGTATCTTAGACGGACCTTGCGGGCACTCAGGGGAGGCAAGCCAGGACGGCCAGCTTCAAGTGCCATCAGGGTTGGTTAATTTACATGAATTCTGGATTCAGGCCCAACTGAGGCAGCATAGTTCCAAGAATTTCTCCTTAAAAAGTTGTGGAGAACACAGCAAGCCAGGATGATGTGATTCAGTTTATACTCCGCCATGTGTATGGGTGTAAGAAATAGGCGGAACTGGCTGGCCATGGTTTTAAACGTGTTCTCCACCACTCTTCTGGCTCTGGCCAGCCGGTAATTAAAAAACCCTCTGGTCCGGGGTGAGGGTCCTCATAGGGAATGGCCGCATAAGATGGTCCCCTAGCGCAAACGCTTCATCCGCAACGAAGATGAATGGGAGTCCTTCTGCATTGTCTTCTGGAGATGGCAAGTCCAAGCTGCCATTCTGGAGACACTATTGGCAGCCCACTGGACAGGTAAGAAGTGTCCTAATACAAAGAGATAAATACACACTGTACACATTTAAGCACATTTTGACATTCTGCTATTCTGCTATTAAGATAATAATAGGATACCAAAACTTTGAACATTACCATTTGAAAGTATTCAGGCAGGCCCTTGCACTACATGCTTTGGGGAATTCATCCATAAATATGACCACAAAAGAGGTGAGTATAGTGTGTATACGTTTGGCAAAGTCAGCAGATAGAGGATTGGTATCAGCTGAGTTGGCAGTTGGGGGGGAGGGTTCCAAATGATTTTGTGACACAAAAAAAAGCCTCTGGCACGCTGCCTGAATTTAAAGCATAAATCACAATTTACCACATTTTAGGGGGTATTTAGTGTAAAGCACTACTATGGAGCTGACAAAATACATTGTTAAGTGACTACATGAGGTGAATATAGGGCCAGGAGAGCATGCTGGGGAGGTAAGTGAAGGCAAATATGTATGAAGGACGAAAAAAAATGACCTAAAAATCCAGCATGCATGAGGACAAAGGGGACATTCACAGCATATTACAATCATGGTAATTAGGGAATGAGGAAAGAAATACAATATATTATCAAACATTAAATACAATAAAATTTGATATTAAAGGATAAAAATCTTACCTTAATATACTCCTTCTGCAGGACCTGGATGATGGCAGAACAGGTCTCCGGGATAATGATCCCCAGATGCCTGTCGAGAACTTGAGGTCCTGAGGTCTCCCCATCACCAAGTACCGCAGAGTGACGACTAGCCTCTGCTCCGGAGTGATGGCTTGCTTCATGCAGGTATCCTGCCTGCTAATATAAGGAGTCAGCAAAGCCAACAAATAGTGAAATACAGGGTCCGTCATCTGGAGAAAGTTCCTGAAATCATCAGGATTATTCTCACGGATCTCAAGAAGCAAAGGCATATGACAGAACTGGTCACGCTGGAGCAACCGATGCTTGGTCCATGAACTCCTCCCCACCCTGTTCATGGGCTGGGCTTGTGTCAAGGTAAGGACCCCAACACCAGGGCCAGACTGGCCTACCGGGATAGCGGGAAATATCCCGGTAGGCTGCCTGCTCCGAGGCCGCTGTCAGCTAGGAGCTTTGTAACTTTTTTTTTTTTCTTTAAAGAACAGCTGAGCGAGAAGCGGCTGTGCTGTGATCAGGAGGCGGGGCTGGCTGAGGAAATATGTAGCAGGGAGGGGGGGAGGAGCAAGGAACCATCGTGCAGCATACAGTGTACCCCCCTCCCTCTCCTGCCCGCCACATTTAAATGTGCCGAGGTGCTGGGTCGGGGATTAATGGGGCCGTCGGGAGGGAGATACATAACACACAGTACCTGAAGCCAAGGAGTTAGAAAGAAGGTATGGTCACAGCCAAACGAATCCTGCAGCACACAGGAGCTCTGGCTGAATGGAAACAAGATCGTCTGGAGCAATGTCAGATGTAATGCTGGCCGGTGTCATCCAGAAATCTCTGCCTTCGGGCAGTGTGCAGGTTACTATCAGCCTCCCCTCCCTCTTGTCTGGCTCCATACTCTTTTGTTTTAGCTTCCTAACCTGCACACTGATAAGAACTCTGGGAGACGCTGCAGCCACCGGCATTCTGTGTCCAGTGACAGGTCACACATGGCTATCTGTTAACCATTTCAGCTCAGCTATTTAGCCAGAGCTCTGTGTGTTCTGCACAGTTTGATGTTTTTTTTGGATGATTTACTGCTGATTCAGGCTGGAAGCTTCACAGACTTATTAACTGTTTAAAGTTCTCCACTAATCCTGACCACTTCACTGTAAGACAATTAGAATATTGGAAATTGGATGTGTTGCTGTCTTCTGGCACTTAGTTGTACTTTAAAAGGAGGATTACTAACTCGATCTTGAAGAGCTGGTTTAAGTAGAGTGACGCAGCCCTACTATACGCTTTTACACTGAGTTCAGCCATACATGCATTCCCTGCCCATCTCCTGTACTATGTCTGCAGTCTCTGACCATCCCCTGTACTATGTCTGCAATCTCTGATCATCCCCTGTATCATGTCTGCAGTAAGGATGAGCTCCGGCGTGTTCGCACAGCCCACGTGCAGAGCCCGCCAGAAAGTCGGCGCTGCGCTAATCACAGTGCGCGGCTGCAGAGATCGGGAACCGTCTCACTGCCTGTGATTAGCACAGTGCAGTGCCAACTTCCTGGCCGGCTCTGCACATGGGCTGTGCGAACACGCCGGAGCTCAACCTTAGTTTGCAGTCTCTGACCATCTCCTCTAATGTGTCCACATTCTCTGACCATCTCCTCTATCATGTCTGCAGTCTCTGACTATCTCCTCTATCATGTCTGCAGTCTCTGACCATCTCTTGTATCATGTCTGCAGTAAGGATGAGCTCCGGCGTGTTCGCACAGCCCACGTGCAGAGCCCACCAGAAAGTCGGTGCTGCGCTAATCACAGTGCGCGGCTGCAGAGATCGGGAAATGTCTCACTGCCTGTGATTAGCACAGCGCAGTGCCGACTTCCTGGCAGGCTCTGCACATGGGCTGTGCGAACACGCCGGAGCTCATCCTTAGTTTGCAGTCTCTGACCATCTCATCTAATGTGTCCACATTCTCTGACCATCTCCTCTATCATGTCTGCAGTCTCTGACCATCTCCTCTACCATGTCTGCAGTCTCTGACCATCTCCTCTATCATGTCTGCAGTCTCTGACCATCTCTTGTATCATGTCTGCAGTCTCTGACCATCTCTTGTATCATGTCTGCAGTCTCTGACCATCTCTTGTATCATGTCTGCAGTCTCTGACCATCTCTTGTATCATGTCTGCAGTCTCTGACCATCCCCTGTATCATGTCTGCAGTCTCTGACCATCTCTTGTATCATGTCTGCAGTCTCTGACCATCCCCTGTATCATGTCTGCAGTCTCTGACCATCCCCTGTATCATGTCTGCAGTCTCTGACCTTCTGTTGTATCATGTCTGCAGTCTCTGACCTTCTCTTGTATCATGTCTGCAGTCTCTGACCATCACCTGTATCATGTCTGCAGTAAGGATGAGCTCCGGTGTGTTCGCACAGCCCATGTGCAGAGCCCGCCAGGAAGTCGGTGCTGCGCTAATCACAGTGCGCAGCTGCAGAGATCGGGAAATGTCTCACTGCCTGTGATTATCACAGCACAGTGCCAACTTCCTGGCCGGCTCTGCCCATGGGCTGTGCAAACACGCCGGAGCTCATCCTTAGTCTGCAGTCTCTGACTATCTCCTCTAATGTGTCTGCAATCCCAGACCATTTCCTGTATCATGTCTGCAGTCTGACCATCTCCTGTACTATGTCTGCAGTCTCTGACCATCTCCTGTACTATGTCTGCAGTCTCTGACCATCTCCTGTACTATGTCTGCAGTCTCTGACCATCTCCTGTATCATGTCTGCAGTCTCTGACCATCTCCTGTATCATGTCTGCAGTCTCTGACCATCTCCTGTATCATGTCTGCAGTCTCTGAACATCTCCTGTATCATGTCTTCAGTCTCCGACCATCTCCTGTATCATGTCTGCAGTCTCTGACCATCTCCTGTATCATGTCTGCAGTCTCTGACCATCTCCTGTATCATGTCTGCAGTCTCCGACCATCTCCTGTATCATGTCTGCAGTCTCTGACCATCTCCTGTATCATGTCTGCAGTCTCTGACCATCTCCTGTATCATGTCTGCAGTCTCTGACCATCACCTGTATCATGTCTGCAGTCTCTGACCATCTCCTGTATCATGTCTGCAGTCTCTGACCATCTCCTGCATCATGTCTGCAGTCTCTGACCATCTCTTGTATCATGTTCACAATCTCTGACCATCTATTGTAGTGTGTCTTACACACATACAAAAATGACATTTAATTCCTGCAAGGCTATTTAAAAACACCTGAACATATTCAAAAAATATGGGGATTTGGTCACACTATATGGCAGCCCACTTACTGTGTCAAAGTACCCCATTATTAGTGGGTCCTACACTAGTAAAAGAATGAAAGGTCCTGCGTCTCAACCATGGGAGATACACTCCTCTTTTATAGGAGAACTGAAGGGACTCCTCCTATAAACTGGTGGACACTAATAAGAGGTAATGGGGGGGTGGGGGGGGTGGAGTTCTCCCATAAAGAGGAGTCTATCTCCAATGGTTGAGACGCAGGGTCTTTCATTCTTTTATTAGTGTAGGACCCACTAATAATGGGGTACTTTGATGCAGTAAGTGGGCTGCCATATAGTGTGACCAAATCCCCAAATCAGCACCATCTTGAATGTAAATGCATTGTAGGGTGTGCCCCCCAAGTATGATTTTGTTTTTTTACACATACAGAACTCGCATCGTGTGTGTGTGTGTGTGTGTATAATATATCTCTATATCTATATATATATCTCTATCTATATATATCTATCTATAATTTTATGCAATAAATGGGCATGTAGCCATTTACTTTCCGGAAAGAGGGAGAGGAAAGGGGGCAAGAAAGGAAATGAGAGAGGGGAAAAAAGAGAGAATGTATGGAAAAGAGGGGGAGAGACATAATAAGAGAGAACAAGAAAGAAGGATAGAGAGAGAGAGAGATGGGGGAAAAAAACAAGAAATTATGATAGAGAGAAATAAAGGGGAAAGAAAGGAGAACAAAGAGGAGTGGTACATCCTAAAATGTACCATAAGGGGTTTAGTACAATATGAGTGGAAGAGACTCGGGGAGCGCTAAATGTCCGCCGGTTAGGGGTGCAATTTACTTGCCTACCTTGGGTGCTGACAACCCACGCTACGTCCCTGGGGCTGGTATGAAATTATTTCCAGGGCTGGTTTTTATTCCCAGTCCGGCCCTGCCCAACACCAAGCCCCCGCACAGCACGAACTCTACGAGGAGTACATATACGCAACATGGCTAGAAAATGGTCGGCTGCTCAGAACGAAGTAACAGAACACACTGAAGAACAGCAAGGCATGTGAAGAGTGACCTGAAAAACAGTAACGAATGAACAAGAACACAATGACAGAGTCAAGGGTAACTTGCTGCACGCACTGAAGACCAGATACAAACCCACAAGCACAAACTGAACAGCAGAAAACGATCTGACAACCACGAGTCCGAAAAAGCGCGAATCGTCTCTCACCAAACTTTTACACGAGATTAGCAAAAGGAGCCCAAAGGATGCTGCGCTTGGTTCTGAACTGCCCTTTTATACTGTAGTGTCGTCGTACATGATGTACATGACCTCGTTCTTGGCGAAATTCGTTCTTGGAAATTCCGACAACTTTGTGTGACCGTGTGTATGCAAAACAAGTTTGAGCCAACATCCATTGGAAAAAATCCATGGATTTTGTTGTCGGAATGTCCGATCAATGTCCGATCGTGTGTACGGGGCATAAGCGTATGTTTATTAGTTTTTGCAAAAATTATAGCGTCTACAATTTATGGTACATTTACTGGAATTTACGCAGCTTTTAGTTTATGACTGCTTATCTCATTTCTTGAGAGTACAACCCCTCCCCCATCACCACTTTTTGAAAAGTAGACACCCCATGGAATTTGCTGAGAGGCATGTTGAGCCCATTGAATATTTCATTTTTTTGTCGCAAATGATTGAAAAATGACAAAAAAACCCCAAAATGACACAAAGTTGTCACTGAAATTATATATTGCTCACACATGCCATGGGTACTGTATATGTGGAATTACACCCCAAAATACATTCTGCTGCTTCTCTTGAGTATGGGGATACCACATGTGTGAGACTTTTTTGGAGCCTAGCTGCGCACAGGACCACGAAAACCAATCACCGCCTTCAGGCTCTCTAAGAGAGTACATTTTTGATTTCACTCCTCACTACCTATCACAGTTTCGGAGGCCATGAAATGCTAAGATAGCACACAACCCCCCCAAATGACCCCATTTTGGAAAGTAGACACCCCAAGCTATTTGCTGAGAGGCCTGTTGAGTCTATGTAATATTTTATATTTTGCTTTTAATCACTAAGTTTTGAAAACTGAAAACAAAATACATTTTCCTTTACTTCCTTTATTTTCCAAAACAAATGAGAGCTTCAAAATACTCACCATGCCTCTTAGCAAATACCTTGGGGTGTCTACTTTCTGAAGAGGGCTTATTTAGGGGGTTTTGTGCTATCTTGGCATTTCATGGCCTCCGAAACTGTCAGGTAGTGAGGAGTGAAAATTTACACCCTTAGAAAGCCAGAAGGTGGTGATTAGTTTTCAGGGTCCTATACGCAGCTAGGCTCCCAAAAAGTCTCACACATGTGGTATCGCCGTACTCAGGAGAAGCAGCAGAATATATTTTGAGGTGTAATTTCACATATACCCATAGCATGTGTGAGCAATATATCATTGAGTGACAACTTTGTGTAAAAAAAAAAAAAAAAAAAGATTTTTTGTCATTTTCCCGAAACTTGTGGAAAAACATTAAATATTCCATGGACTCAACATGCCTCTTAGCAAGTAGCTTGGGGTGTCTACTTTCCAAAATGAGGTCTTTTGGAGGGGGGGTGTTCCACTATATTGGCATTTCATGGCCTCCAAAACTGTGATATGTAGTGAGGAGTGAAATCAACAATTTATTCCCTTAGAAGGCCTGAAGGAGGTGATTGATTTTCGAGGTCCTGTATGAGGCTAGACTCCCAAAAAGTCTCAAACACGTGGTATCCCCATACTCAGGATAGGTAGCAAAATATATTTTGGGGTGTAATTTCACATATACCGATGGCATGTGTGAGCTATATAACATTAAGTAACAACTTTGTGTAAAATAAATAAATAATTTTCCCGAAACTTGTGGCAAAATATAAAATATTCCATGGACTCTGAGTAAAGGGGGGATTTGGGGTTTTAACTGTACTGGCATTTTATGCCAAACATTGGTAGCTTATGCCACACATCACCCATTATTCTAACCACTTGAAGACCAAGTCCTTTCTGACACTTTTTGTTTACATGAAAAAATTATTTTTTTGCTAGAAAATTACTTTGAAACCCCAAAAATTATATATATTTTTTTTTAAAGCAGAGGCCCTACAGATTAAAATGGTAAAATCGCTACGCAGTATTTGCGCAGCGATTTTCCACACACATTTATTTTGGAAAAAAAACACTTTTTTGGATTTTAATGCACAAAAACACACTATATTGTCCAAATGTTTGTTAAAAAAAAAAAGATGATCTTATGCCGAGTACATAGATACCAAACACGACATACTTTAAAATTGCGTACACCCATGCAGCAGTGACAAACTACATACATTTTTAAAAGCCTTTAAAAGCCTTTACAGGTTACCACTTTAAATTTACAGAGGAGCTATAGTGCTAGAATTCGTGCCCTTTATCTGACATTTGCGATGATAACTCACATGCATGGTGCAATTGCTGTTTACTTGCAACACTAGACCAATGCTTGTCCTCAACTTTGCGAACGCTAATGGGTGCTTTAGGTTTTTTTTTCTTTTTTTTTAATTATTTATTTTGCTTTTTTATTTTATTTTTACACTATCCCTTTAATTTTTTTTTATTATTTATCATTTTTATTGTTATCACAGGGTATGTAAATATTCCCTATGATAGCAATAGGTAGTAAGAGGTACTCTTTTTGAAAAATTTGGGGCCTATTAGACTCTAGATCTCTCCTCCGCCCCTTAAGACATCTAACCACACCAAGATCGGTGTGATAAGATGCTTTCCCAATTTCCCAGTGTTGCTGTTTATATCTGGTGAAACCGAAGCCATGAAATGCTTGTAGCTTCCAGTTTTTTAGGTCATAGAGATGAGTGGAGCCATTCTGGTCCCGACCAGCTCTATGGTCAACTGGTGGAACCACTGGCTGCATTGTCAAGTTCCCCGGTGGGACAGGAGAGCCTGAGAAAACCATGGAAGGCGGCGGGAGGGGGTAGGGAGGGGGGTGGGGAAGCTTCCTCCCACTGCTTTTGAAAGCAGTCTAGCAGCTAACTAGTTGCTAGGATCACTTTTACATGAAAGCCAACCACCGGCTGAATTAACGATACCAAGATGATGCTTAAACCTGCAGGCATCATTCTGATATTACCACTCAAAGTCCAGCAACATACCAGTACGTTGCTGGGCTTTGTTGGGCATATATTGTAATGTTCTTTTTTTTCATGCAACCTGTGGGTCGAATGAAAGAAAATAACATAACAGATTCCTCCATTCACATTGATCAATATGAATGATGAAATCTCTGCCAAGAAAAGTGAAAAAAAATATATGCTGAAGCAGAGGCGCGATCTGCTCGTGTCCACCCCTGCCCCTATGGTTTGACATAAATGCTTTTTTTTTTTAACTGCGGTGGTGAAATCACCTCATACAGTGCTGGAGTCACTGATTTACGTATCGTGAAAGCAAACCCTGTTGCTGTCAAATTAAAAAAATAGGTGCTGCAGCTGAATGGCATACCTGCAAAGCAAACAACGGTTAACAATAACACACAGTATCAATAAAACATTAACTCAATCAAATTTTTTTTATTGCATTCTGTGCCAAAAAAGAGTAAAAAATATATGCTGAAGCATAGGGGCAATCAGCCCCTATGTCCACCCGAGCCCCTATGCTTCGTCATATATGCTCTTTTTATAACTGTGGTGGTGAAATCACCTCCTACAGCACTGGAGTAACGGATTTACGTATCGTGAGAGCAAACCCTGTTTCTGTCAAAATAAACGAATCAGTGCGGCAGCTGAATGGCGTACCTGCAAAGCAAACAACGGTTAACAATTAATCACAGTAACAGTACTGTAAAACAGTAGAATGACATACCTGTAAAGCAAACAATGGTTAATAATAAATCACAGTAACAGTACAGTAAAACAATAGAATGACATACCTGCAAAGCAAACACAAAAAAACACAGTAACAATAAAACATTACAGTATAACATAAAATACAATAGAACAGAAAGAACAATGAAATGACAACTATTTTTGGCTTATTTATTTGTTTAATTTTTTTTAACATTTTTTTTTACACTTTTATTATAACTATAAGAAAAATGTCGAATTAACTGCGCAACAAAAATAAATATTAACCATCTATGCTGCAGAGTCCTATGTATGACACAAACACACAAAAATCGAATGAGAAAAAAGTTGACTCGCGCTTAAAACAAAAAAAGGGGGCTAACGTGTATAAGGCTGAAAAATCCCAGCCTGTTTGTGATATTCTAAACATTCAAAATGTGTTAGAAATATGTGTATCAGGTTGGGAGATGAGTCCCACCTCCCTTAAAAATATGTGTAACCAATAGCAACTCAAATTGGTACATGAACCAAAACAAAAACACTTAAAATTGCGAAGTAAGTAGGCTGATTTAAGGAAAAATATAAAAAATATAAAAAAGAAGAAAGTCCATGTACAAAGACACCAAACGTGCTGTGATTAAACCAAAAAGTGTCCAATTGTATACAGTCCTAAATGTGTGGGTCCACCACCATGAATGAAGTGCTTGGCCGCTAAGGGTCTAATTTAGAGGGTCTAAATGGGCATTGAAATCCTGCTGCTTCCGACAGCCTGGGGACCTGAAAGGAGACTGGATTGGAACCTCTGGAGTTGGTGGTGCTGTAAAAGCTGTGTCACAGATGGATCTCCAGGGAAAAAAGGCAAAGCTCAGCCCTCAGTGGAATATAAACGTCATATAGGGGAAACAGAAGAAGGCTCCCATAGTGTAAAATCACTTATGTTTAATAAAAGAAAATAGTAAACACTCACATTAAAAAAGGCACTTGTCCTCTGATGAGAGGCAGTCTGTGACACTGGCCAGATGTACACAGGCCGCCCGTCCTACTGGAGTACCAACGACAGAGGGAGGTGACGCGGTGTCATCGCGTCTATGACCAGGGTGTACTAGTCCGCTGGTGCTCACCCATTCACCAGAAGGTTGAGCGGCACTAGTACCGTCACTTTGCTGCATACGGGAATCATGCGGTTGTAGCACCTCAGCAACAGAAGAATGGGGTCGGTTACGCCTGACCTTAGCAAGGACCACTACTCCGTTGTCAGAGCTATCTGTCGGGGTGCCGCTCTTTACAGGTTCAAAGACTGAGCCTGAATCTGACAGTGAAGACTTCCCTTCGCTCTCATCTGTCATGATCAGTATCCTGTAGGCCTCTTCACTAGTGTACCTTTTGTTTGACATTTTGGCCACTAAATTTACAGGTAACTATTGTGACTCACAGGTAAAAAAGCACCTGGTTGTTAGAGGACTGTTTGAACTGCTACAAAAAAATGAACTGCTAGTGCTAGCAGAGATCAGGCCTGACTCTGCTAATGCTGCAGTTTTCTGTGCTGTGTATTGGAAGTGACAGTGATCTATTTATCCTGCACTTCGGTGGGTTGGGCGGAGGGGCTAAACGCAGGTGCTGGCAAGTGTCAGTGCTGATCCTGCTAATGCCGCATTTTTGGGAATACTATACTATTGGAGACGCTAGTATAGTTCTGATCAGATCAAAGATATTGATCTGTTCAGACACTATTCTAGTAATAGAGGTATATAGTGTGTGTGTTAGTGTTACTGGCAATCAAAGGGTTAAAATCTGACGCTGTCTGGGATTGAAGCTAACTGATGCTGACACTAACTGACACTAACTAGCTAACTAGTGTCACCCATGACACTAATACAGTTATCAGAAAAAAGATCTCCACACTACACACTGACAGGGAGTGAAAGGGTTAACTGGGGGTGATCAAGGGGTTAAACCTTTATTAGGGAATATATGGTGGGTACCCTGAACCTATCTGGGACTAACACAAACTGCCCTAATGCTGTTTAGTGTCACAAGTGACACCAATACAGTGATCAGTAAAAAATATGAACACTGCACTTGATGACACTGTGACAGGGAGTAAAAGGGTTAACTGGGGGGTAATCAGAGAGTGATATATGTGCCTATGTGTACTGGTGTCAGGGTAGTGCTTGTGTACTCGTTGATCAATGCTCTCTCCTCGCTCACTGGAACCAAAAAGGGCTCCAGGAGGGGAGATGACATAATTTCTTGTGCCTTTGTTTACATTACACAGGCACAGGAAGTTCGTCCATTAGTTAGAACCGATCAGCAGGTCCAGGCCTCAAATCATTGGCCTTGACCTGATGAGTAATTAGTTCTGAACTGAATCCAATCGTCATTGTGACGGCGGGAGCTTGCGCACCCCCGAGCTGTGAGTTGCGTACCTGTAATTGACTTTGCGCAGCCGGCCACCCTGCCGAAGTATATGTGCGGTGGGTGGTCCGGAAATGCTTAAAGGTCACCACACACGTTACAATCTGATTGTGCAATCCCCTTTTATATCTTCCAAGAACTATGTTGCCAAAGGTCTGCCCGATTGCTTATAAACTGATTGGATAGTTTACCATAGGTAGGTATTCATACTACATTTACATTTGTTTCTCCTCATTCAAACCCTTGCAATACTACTTTCTGCTTGCACACTCCAGTGCTCTGTGCCGACACAGTTCACTAACACCCACACCCCTCGACACAAGTGATCTGACACAGACTTGCAGAGGGTGGGGTGGGAGTGTTTCAGAACAGGGCTGTTACAGAGTCCATAGCTTCTAATTTTGGTGCCTATTGGACTGCACTGTCATATTTAGACTCTACACAACTGTTGTACTGTAATAGAAAGGTAAGATAAAAGCAGAAGCTTTTAGTACAGCTACCACACAGTTTATCTATTTCTGTGTAGCACCCTCTACTATGTGTACTAGGTGTAGATAGGTTTGTGTTAGTGTAGGTAAAAATTTGTTTTAGCTCAGGGCTAAGCCTAAGCTATGAATCTGGGTCAGGGTTTATTGACTCAGGTCTGGGTGACTCATCCTAGCAGCTTCTCTGGTGCCTCCCCCTGTTCTCTGGGACATTGGAGAATATTCCAAACATAATGGGTGGATGTTAGGAGGACTTGCTTGTAATAATTATGAGGGCTTCAGCCAATCCCCTGTAAAGGGCTGGCAGGGGGCAGGCCCCCTCATAAATAGGCATGAGTCATGCCAGGAGAGGGCAGTCGGGTGAAAGATGGAGATGGAGTGCTGAGGAGGCTGTCAGTGGCCCTTGAGAATGCCCCCTTGTCTGGGGGGGTGACCTCGGGCCTGGGGCTCGGGTGCTGGAAGATTCCCATCAAAACACACAGAGGGAACCCTTCCTGGAGGCATGGGAGCAAGGAGAGAGGACAGCAGGAGCAGGTCATCATGTCTGGGAGATCTCCAGAGAGTCAGCCAGGTGGGCTTGTGAGTGTCAGTCTGAAGGACTGTTGTGAAGTTAGCCAGGAGGGCTAGTGAAAGGGACAGCTGCAGCCAGGTGGGTTGGCAGTGCCTGAAGAGGTAGTGCTGGGTTCAGTAACCACAGGAGTGATGCTGGCTGTACACTGAAAGTTAGCTACACAACTAAGGGGCCTCAGGTTCCTGCATGTAAAGGGCCATTGCTTCATCTGATTAAGTGACTGTCAGGTACTCGCAGTGTCCCAGCTAGGTTCTGCAAACAAGTGTGTGCAGGAGTAAAAAAGAGGCGCTGTATATAGAGACTGAATATAGGAAAAGTTGTCCCTGAAGTTATTGTTGAAGTCAAATGGGCATCCCATAACCTCCTATCCCTATCCAAGTTATTACCCACAATAAAACAACAAAAAAAAACAAAGTCATCGACTGTTCTCTGACTCAAGTGTGTGAATATTCGGTGTGCCTGGCTGTGCAGGGTGGAGGATCCCAGTGTATTTGCAGCTCCCTAGGGGGTGTGCTACATCTGTGTAGCACCCTACAAGTTAGGTTGCTAGCAGGATTAAGGCAAATTTTCGGGGTTTTTTTGGCTCCTCTGTCACCAATGGCATGAAGTTTCATTGCTTTTGGCTGTTCTGGGTTCTGCTGGTTAAAGGATTCACTGCTTCCCCCTGATTTCTAGTGAGTTCTAGAATTTAGTGGGTTGGAAGAGTCAGACCCTGAACTTGGATATTCATACAGCCTCAGCCAATTTCTGGGAGGAAGAAGGACCAGTAGAGACTGAGGTAGACTGGAACCTAGAACCTGTCTAACAGGAGTCCTTGTCTTGTGGGAGAGTGGGGTCACTCTGGGTCACTTAGCTTGAAGCTTACAGGAGGTCATTGGGGTCCCAGCTCAGGCAGTGCTGAGGGACTCATGTCTAAAGTTGTTGAGAGCAGTTTGAGGAAGTTCACTGAGGATCTATGTGAAATGTGTTGACTCTCCTTCCACCCCCTGCTTCCATTTGCCTTCATTTGCCTATATATGTGATTGCTTTCAATAAATTAAAATTGCGCAGAGCGTAGTCATCCATATTCTTTTGTGCTTCCTATCTTTAGTTGACAAACTGAGCATTGCAACTGCTCTTACAAGGATAGTGTGGGAGACCATATAGCAGACCTAAGTAGAGCAGAGTCTTTTTGTGCTGCATAAAGGAAGGGTATTTTATAAATTTTAGTGGCTACACCACATTTTTTTTTTTTTTTTTGTGTGTCCCTCAGGTCACATGCCCTCAATTCAGGAAAAATAACTTGACAGCGGGGCCCCTCTCACAAGGCACCATGTTCTTATATTTACAGAAAAAGCCCTCAGCCCCACATCCCTGACCTGTTGGATGTGGGGGTCTGCAGGGAGTGGACTTATCAGAATCTGAATGCCCCCTTTAGAATATCAGGCCCCTCCTACATGAATGAGAAATAATACATAGTACCAGCAGTGGAATGTCAACATCCTGGTTAGTTATGCTGATTGATGTCACTGATGCCATATGGTCATGAGCATATGGAGCTAAAGATGTCACATGTGAAAACCCTGCTGCTGTGTTTACAAAATAGGCAATAGTGTTCTGCTTCTGTTTTTTTTAAATGTCACTTTTTCTGGGTACAGTTGTGCCATTTCATGCACGGGTTTAAGGGATCTCCCAAGCATGTTGGGCATTTTTAAAGCTGTCTTTAATCATTATTAAACAAACCATTTCCTGCTGAACAGTATTTTTAAAAGATGCTTTTTTGTAATTGGTACATGATGAGTGCTCAGCTATCAATGCCAATTTTTACCAAACGCTTGCAAATTAATCTTGAAAAATTGTCTCCCATAGACTTTGGTGGGATTTGTCAACTCTGTTCATGGTTCTTCAATTTTAGGCTGGGTTCACTCATCACTAATAGAGGACATCATTGAGGAGAACCAGTAACAAAAGAACATTTGCAATAATATCAGTCATCACTCTAATGCCCCGCACATACAGTTGGACATTGATCAGACATTCCGACAACAAAATCCATGGATTTTTTCAGACGGATGTTGGCTCAAACTTGTTTTGCATACGCACGGTCGCACAAAGTTGTCGTTTTTTTCCGAACGCAAAGAACACGGTCACGTACACCACGTACGACGAGACTATAAAGGGGCAGTTCAGTACTAAGCGCGGCACCCTTTGGGCTCCTTTTGCTAATCTCATGTTAGTAAAAGTTTAGTGAGAGACGATTCGCGCTTTTTCAGATTCGTATTTCTGCTGTTCAGTTTGTGCTTGTGCGTTTGTATCTGGTCTTCAGTGCGTGCAGCGAGTTACCATTGACTTGTCATTGTGTTCTTGTTCGTTCGTTTTCAGGTCTTGTTTCGTGATTTTCAGGTCACTCTTCACAGGCCTTGCTGTTCTTCAGTGCATTCTGTTACTTCGTTCTGAGCAGCCGACCGTTTTCTAGCCATGTTGCGTATACGTACTAATTGTAGAGTTCGGTCCTTACTTTGACACAAGCCCATGAACAGGGCGAGGAGTAGTTCATGGATCAAGAATTGGTTGCTCCAGCATGACCAGTTCTGTCACATGCCTTTGCTCCGTGAGATCCATGAGAATAATCCTGACAATTTCAGGAACTTTCTCCGGATGACGGACCCCGTATTTCACCGTTTGTTGGCTTTGCTGACCCCCTATATCAGCAGGCAGGATACCCGCATGAGGCAAGCCATCACTCCGGAGCAGAGGCTAGTCGCCACCCTGCGGTACTTGGCAATAGGGAGAAGCCTGCAGGACCTCAAGTTCTCGACAGGCATCTCCCCCCAGGCTCTGGGGATCATCATCCCAGAGACCTGTTCTGCCATCATCCAGGTCTTGCAGAAGGAGTATATTAAGGTAAGATTTTTATCCTTTAACATCACATTTTATTGTATTTAATGTTTGATAATATATTGTATTTCTTTCCTCGTTCTCTAATTACCATGATTGTAATATGCTGAGAATGTCCTCTTTGTCCTCATGCATGCAGGATTTTTATGTAATTTTTTGGGGGTCCTTCATACATATTTGCCTTCACTTACCTCCCCGGCATGCTCTCCTGGCCCTATATTCACCTCGTGTAGTCACTTAACAATGTATTTTGTCAGCTCCATACGGTAGTAGTGCTTTACCCTAAATACCCCCTAAAATCTTGTAAATTGTGATTCGTGCTTGAGATTCAGGCAGAGTGCCAGAGGCTTTTTTTTGGGTCCCAAAATCATTTTGAACCCTCCCTCCCCCCAACTGCTAACTCAGCTGATATCAATCCTCTATCTATCCTCAAGCCTCTATCTGCTGACTTTGCCAAACCCATACACACTATATACCCACCTCTTTTGTGGACATATTTATGGCTGAATTCCCCAAAGCATGTAGTGCAAGGGGCTGCCTGAATACTTTCAAATGGTAATGTTCAAAGTTTTTGTATCCTATTATTAGCTTGATAGGTAATAGCAGAATGTAAAAATGTGCTAAAATGTGTACAGTGTGTATTTATCTCTTTGTATTATGACACTTCTTACCTGTCCAGTAGGCTGCCAATAGTGTAAGTAAGAAGGGGCTGGCCAAAGTAACACACATTATTTAGACTTTCATCTCTCAATGAAGTGGAGAGGGTTACCTGTCCAAAACATCCCCCCCCATAAATTTATTTAAATGACCCATGAGGGGGGAGGAATCTGATAGGTGGACCTTATACCTTTGTCGTTAAATACTCCTTAAAAAAATGTAATACTGATGTTGGCCAAGAATGTTTGTGTCTAATCTGCTTTCCATGTTTATGTGCAAAATGATTAATTTTTTTTCTTGTTTGACTCCACAGTTTCCTTCCAACCCACAGGAATGTCAGACTGTGGCCTCCCACTTTGCCCAGCGGTGGGACTTTCCTAACTGCGGAGAGGCAATTGATGGGAAACACATCCACATCATCCCACCACCCAACTCGGGGTCATACTATTATAACTACAAGGGGTTTAATAGTATTGTGATGTTGGCGGTGGTGTCAGCTACTTATGAGTTCCTTTATGTGGACGTGGGTAAGAATGGCCGGATGTCAGATGGTGGAGTCATCACCCACACGGAGTTCTACAGGCGTCTCCAGAATGGCAGCTTGGATTTGCCACCTCCAGAAGACAATGCAGAAGGACTCCCATTCGTCTTCGGTGCGGATGAAGCGTTTGCGCTGGGGGACCATCTTATGCGGCCATTCCCTATGAGAACCCTCACCCCGGACCAGAGGGTTTTTAATTACTGGCTGGCCAGAGCCAGAAGAGTGGTGGAGAACACGTTTGGAATAATGGCCAGCCGGTTCCGCCTACTTCTTACACTGATATACATGGCAGAGTATAACCTCAATCACATCATCCTGGCTTGCTGTGTTTCCCACAACTTTTTAAGGAGAAATTCTGTGAACTATGCTGGCTCAGTTGGGCCTGAATCCAGAATTAATCGCAATGAACCAATCCTGACGGCGCTTGAAGCTGGCCGTCCTGGCTTGCCCCCCCCGAGTACCTGCGAGGTCCGTATAAGATACATGGAATATTTTGCGGGTAGGGGGGCCATCAATATGCCAGACAATGTCTGAGACATTTTTTAAATAAAAATTTTTTTTTAACTGAACAAATATTTGCTTACATTTACTGCTTGTGTTTCTTTTAGCTGACCATGACAGAAATTTGGGGAGTCGTGAAAATGGCGTGATTCTGTAAAATTATAAAGCACTGTTGGGTGTTATTTCCTAAAGGCAAAGACACTTTGCACTACAAGTGCACTTGAGACTGCACAGAAACTGCACTTGTAGTGCAAAGTGGATTTGCCCTTAGGAAATAACCCCCATTGTCACTGAAAACACCAATTTTACCACAAAAAATGCTTTTTAGCATTGAAAGAAGAAGCCACACATTGTTGATTCTCAATCTTTTTAATACAAGCACAATTACATGTGCATTTATAAAAGGTTTTTAAAAAAAACAACATGAACTTACAAAGTTCAACTTTTATCGAAACTGAAGGCAATATCAGACATGAGTATTTATAAACTGTGTTTGATATTGCATTCAGATGGGGTGAAGTCACCCCTGGAAAAGCCAAATTTTGAAGATGCACACAAATTTCCGAATGTCAACATGTGCTAGCTGCCATCATGGGGGATCAATGGACATGTTTTGTGGGTGCAAACTCTTCCTCTCAGCTACTTTATTATTGAGGAAGGGGTTGCACCCCCAAAACGCATACATTGATCTTCCGTGATGGCAGATAGCACATGTTGACACACTGTGTACATCTTCAAAATTTGGCTTTTCGAGAATATGTTAAAAAAAGTTCAAAAAATTTTCATGACAAAAAAGCACAAATAAGTTTGGGATTTCTAGGGGTTTTAAACTCTCCCTAAAACATCAATGATGTTCTTCGGTTTGTTTTGAACATCATTGATGTTTTGCTTTATGTTTTCTAAGTCCCTAATATACCCCATGATCTCCCTGAACAGGATCTGGGCACTTTTACTGGTGAAATGACCTTCATCCACAACATCACGATCACCTAAAAATATAGAAACAAAAAACACACCATGTATTATAAATATTCCGGCATCCATCTCTTACCTGAGCCTGTGGTCGCAGACACTCACCTGTTGTGGTGACAATTTCCACCACGTCTCCCTTCTCCTCCTCTGCTTGGGTTTGTGGCATTTCCACTTCCTCATGAGGTGGGGGGTCTGTGGTCTCCTCTGATGAGTGGTGTCCTCCGAGTCTTTTCTCTCCTATGTAAACAAAAAAAAAGGTATACTTAGCACACAGATATTTGGTGGCAGAAATAGGAATATGAAACATTGCTTGGTAGTGGGGTACAATTGTCTATTTTGGCAGAGTTCCAAGATGAAGAAATATTGTTTCCTTTGTCAAGCTTGAATACTTACCTGTTTTGTACAAGCTTCACAGATGGAGACACCCCTATAGTATACACTGGAGCACCTATGGGGGCCCCCTAATAAAAAGGGTGTTCTTGTGTCCCACACTAGTGCTCCAGTGTCCAGATGTGTAAACAGCTGCTGAGTGTCCTCTCCTTAAACAGAATCTAGTTTGCATTTCATTGTAGTTACAACCGAATCTAGACACCAAAATTATTTTAAGAGAAGTAGGCCAGAAAAAATGTATTGAACTGCATCTGGACAAAACATGGTGTTTTATAGGCCGAACGAACAATGTTTCCTACGAACGAATACTATGTCCATGAGCATGAAAGTTGCCACTTTAAACTGTACAGCAGTAAAGAAAAGCACATGGAGCAGCACGAACAAAATAAAAGTAACAAATAGGAACACAGGACAACTACTTACTTTTTTGAAGCACTCTCCTGATCCTTCTATACTGATCGTGCTCCCTTAATTTGAGGTCCGACCACTGCTTCCTGAGTTGATCCTTGGATCGACGTACCCCAAAATTTCGGTGCAGACTCTTCACAACTTTCGTCATGATCTTGGCCTTTTTGACATTGGGGTTGGGTTAAGGTCCATACTTTCTGTCATAGTCGTCCCTCTTCAGTATGTCCACCATCTCCACCATCTCCACAAAGGCCATATTTGATGCCTTAAATCTTCTCCTCCCGGATCGGGACGTTTCTGGTTCCGGGTTTACCTCCTCCTCCTCCTCCTCGTTGCTGTAATTAGCACGCACCTGTGTCTCTACCATGTGCTCTTCCCCACTGCGCCGAGTGAGAAGGGGCGGGGAATAGACTAGAAAGAACGTCAGGGGTGGGCGGAGTTTCATACATGCGCAGTGTATATAAAGCGTAACACGCGTGCGTAGTACGTACGATCTGTGAGCGGAGGAAGGAGTATCAGAAGCGCCGATTGTGATAAGGAAGGTAACATTTAAACTTGGGCCTATACTGCTTAGAGATTGAGGCCTATATTGGGACAAGATTAGGAGACTTTAGCCTGACATTAGGGTTTATCTTGTGTATTGCAGATAAAATGGATGGCTTCAATGACCACAACTTCCTCCCCCTGTTCATAGACAAGTACAAGGAGCTGCCCTGTCTATGGCAGGTGAAACATCCACATTATAATCATAAACAAAAGAGGCAGGCAGTGCTGGAGAAACTGCTGGAGTTGGGGAAGCCGGTGGTCCCCACAGCAACCTTCCCCTATTTAAAAGCCAAAATTGGTGGCCTGAGGAGCACTTATCTTAGGGAGCACAAGAAAGTCCAGGATTCCCAGAGATCAGGAGCAGCAGCAGATGACGTTTATGTCCCCAGGCTGTGGTACTATGAGAGACTTCGATTTCTGTCAGACCAGACTGAAGTCAGGGAATCCCTCTCAACCCTTCCTTCCACTCTTCCTTCCACCCTATCTTCCACCCCAGCTGAGGCTTCCGATGTCCAACCTGGGACTTCCAGCCAGGAAGAAGTGGAGGAGCCCAGCTGGAGTCAGGTATAGCATTGTTCTACATATTTCTTGGCAAAACATAAATGATGTTTCCTAGATGTTATTTTTGATCACTAATTGCTGATTTAATAAAGGCGTTTACATATCAATAGACAGTAGTGGGCAAAAATAATTGGGACAAGAATGAAAAATGCTGGGCTCAGAATGTCTTTTATATTTGTAACATTCAATTTGCAACAGTCATGAGATGAAAATTGTGTGTGATTGATGAAGAAAAAACTAAAACTATGTCCCTTTTTCATAAACAGGAAGACCTCAGCCAGGAGGAGGCTGTGGAATGTGACACACAGGAGGAGGCTGTGGAATGTGGCAGCCAGGAAGAGGCGGGGGTTAGTGGCAGCCAGGAGGAGGCGGGGGTAAGTGGCAGCCAGGAGAAGGCCGGGCCCAGTAGGAGCCTGACAGAATCGTAGGTCCCTCCCCTCCGCCTTCCAAACAAAAGACCCAGGTAGGGATATAACGTGCAAGATTCAGCGCTCAGGCTGATTCAGGAGTCTTCTGCGTCCCTCAGAGCCTTCCCCACTCGTGAAGAGGCCTTTGCCTGCATGGCTGCCACCAAACTGCAGGACATGCAGGATGGCCAATGCCTCATGTGTGAGGAACTCATTTATCAAACATTAAATAAGGGGTTGAGGGGCAAAATCACACCCAATACACACCTTAGTGAGTTGGACCATCCTCCTCCTCCTCCTCCTGCCACAACTCCACCACCACAGACACAGCGTGGAAGGAAGTGTGGAAGGAAGACCAGAGAGTGATGGCCTGGGTTCAGTCTGGTCTGACAAAAGATGCAGGCTCTTGTATGAGCACAGCCTGGGGACATGTATGTCATCTTCTGCTGTTCATGATCTCTTGGACTTCTGGACCAGATTGAACTCCCTTAAATATATGGACTCCTCAGGCCACCAATTTTGCCTGGAAATAATTGATGTGTGCCCTGGGGGCTGAAGGCTTCACCAGTTTCTGCTGTTTCTCCAGCGTTGCCTCCCTCTTTCTTTGGTTATGAGCCCTTAATAAATTTTTGGTTTAATTTATTTTATTCGCCTATGTGTGTTTTCATTCAAAAATGACAGTTTGTGAGGAGGCAGGTACATTTTAAAAATACAATGTGAAATTAACAAGAGACACCAACACCAAGCAACCTCCTTGAGATTAAATAATACAAGATAACAATGGTGTTGTGGTAACTTGACACACAAAACACACACCAAACTATTCTAGAGCAAAAAATAAAATAAAAATTAAGAATAAAACAAGATCATGATTTTAAAAATTCCATAAAAAAAAAATTTAATCTAAAAACATCTCAAAAAGATTATTTTTTCGGGAGATGTGGCAAATAAAAACATTATATTTATGAAATCACGAGAAATAACAAAGAAAGAAGTTTGTGAGAACTCTGTGTGAATATGAGCAGCAAAACTACTTCACTCTTCTAGAATTATAAAGAAGAAGAGAGTGCGCTGCATTAAACAATTTAAAAAATTGCAGCGTGACGAAAGTCCTATATCCATTCCGAACACTAATTTTACCAGACCGAGCAGTTCCGTCTTGGAATTTATTCTGAGCATGCGTGGCACTTTGTGCGTCAAAATTGTCTACACACGGTCAGAATTGACGCGATCGGATTTTGTTGTCGGAAAATTTTATAGCCTGCTCTCAAACTTTGTGTGTCGGAAAATCCGATGGAAAAAGTCCAATGGAGCCCAGACACAGTCGGAATTTCCGAAAACAAGCTCTGATCGCACATTTTCCGTCGGAAAATCCGACCGTGTGTGCAGGGCATTATGGTAAGGCTGCAGTCTTACTTTGTGATAGTTGTTTTTCCTGTAATTCTGCAATCTCTCCCTCTCATATCAATCAGTGTTAGGCTGTAAGGCAACTAGGGGGGGGGGGGGCTTCTCAACCCTGTACTGATAACAGACACCGGTAAAGTTGTCAAGTAAAGGTGCTGTAAAGAATACATCATATTTTATGGGAGATGAGACTACATATTCAGCAAGGACATAGGGTTCAGAGAAAGGAGCTTCAGCTCATGGAAGGAGGCAAAGATGTCTCACACTACTAGAAGTGGTAAATGCTATATACAATGATGGAGGTTGCATTGTGGGAACTGAGAGAAGGTAGGACACATGGGCCACTGGAGAGGCGTGTTTCTCTAAGTGAGTCAGTGAGTGAGGGAGTGAGAAATAACTCTTTGGTAGATGTAAACCCTAATTGAGTGACTTTTAGTTTGCCTAAAAATTGTTTTCATTTCAGTGATGCTGCTCTTCTGTATCCTCTTTGCAGCTACTTCTTGCCTACATGCCTGCACAAAACAAATCTCTCCTGCGCTCAGGTGTCCAGGAACTGAACATGTGGTGCGACCACCTATAACAAGGTATTGCCTAGCGTCTTGCAGCCCTCCTCTGAACAATGGGTATTCAAGCTAGAAAAAACAGAAAAAGAAGGAGGGCGCACTAACCTAGTGCATTACCACTGATAAACTTTATTACAGCATTATTTTCTGTTGTTTCTACATGCCTGCACCCCATAGTAAAAAAAAATTTTACTATCCAAAGTTAAAACAACAAGGGCAGAAGACTTAATAGATGGAGAGATGAAAAAATGACTAAAGTTCCACTTTAATACTTATCTCTGGGTGACAGGTGCCTCATTTCCACTCTTTGCAGATCCATAATGTGGATATTACAATCTTTTTTTTACTCTTTTTATATTGGTAGAGGATTTGTTACACCTTAATGAACTGATTTATGGCACTTTGTTTATGATACATGCTTTTTGGAATTTTTATTAGGCACTTTTTTTTTAAATGTATCAATAAACTGAGACTATGAAAAACACTCATTACATACTATATAATGGAATGCTCATACTCACGAAACCCTTGAAACATTTGTTTTGTGTAGAGTGAAATATATCTAGTTGATCCTGCCTTCAGCTGTCCCTCTTATCTGTGTCCCCACTGCAGCCTGAGATTGTGTAGACCAGCTGGTGTCCGCTACTGAGCATGCTCATATTTCAGTTCCCTTCCAAGCTCTTCATTTCCTTCTTTTTTCTTATCTGTACAGCCAGCATGAGTCACACATGTGGGCATATACAAGTGGTAAATACTTCTCTCCCTCCCTCCTCCTCCATGTCCCCCTATTGCTAAACATCATGGGGGTGAGATATAGTGTTTACATTCACTAAAAACACAAAAAAGCTTAGTTTTAATATAAATCAGTATTAAATATATTACATGTAATTGCTAGTGTCAGTCATCTTTGACTCTGCCTACACCATATTAATGCACACAAAACACACATATGATGTTCAATAAAGATTTATAAGGATATTTATAATCTAATCTCAATTGCTCTTCTGAAACTGTTTTTTTTTAATCATGTGACTAGCACAGCACCAATCAGACTCACACTGTAGAAAGCAAGAGTGCATGCATCAGCAGAGTAATAGAAGTCCCTCCCAAAGATCTTTCCTTGCAGATGCCAAAGAACAGAGAAAGATCGTGTGACCACACAACATCGCTGTCGGAATATGTGGCATAATATAGATGATTTATGTGAATAAATTATGGAAATGAGCAGCTCTCTATTTAGTATCACTTTAAGTTTATGTATTACATAATTTATGTATTTGATAGGCTGCATATATTTTGTGATTTGTTTGGAATTGGCATATGTTGGTTCCATGCTAGCTGCTCTATATACTGTATATTTTTTTCATTAGTGCAGACTGTATTTTATTTATTTTAAGGTGTAAAATACACTCATGGGTGTCAAACTGGAGGCCCTTCAGCTGTTGCGGAACTATAAATCTCATGAAGCATTGCAAGGCTGACAGTTACAAGCTTGACTCCCACAGACAGAGGCATGATGGGACTTGTTATTCCGCAACAGCTGGAGGGCTGCCAGTTTGACACCCCTACTTAGTGTGCTTATTTTTTTGGGGGGGATGAGCATGATTAAGGGGTCCGCCTAATATTAAGGGGACCACCAGATTCCAATAAGCCCCCCAACCACAGACCCCCCACAACAACTAGGCCAGGGTTGTATGGAAGAGACCCTTGACCTCATCAAAATGAGCACATGGTGCTTTGCCAAGGAATCCCCTGGCAAGGTAACCCCCCCCCCCATGTTGAGGGCATGTGGTCTGGTATGGTTCAGAGAGAGGGCTGCACACTTGCCCCTCCTCTTTCCTGGCCACCCAGACTGCATGCTTGGATAAGGGATTGGTATAGATTTTGGGGGGACTTTTTTTGCCTGTTTTTTATGTGAGGTGTCCTTTATTTATTTTTTGTTTTTTTTTATGGGTTACCTCTAAAAATCAATACCAAACATAAAGGGTCTGGTATGAATTTTGGGCAGTAACTGCACGCTGTTTTTTTTTTCACATCTGTCACCTGTCAGTTGGGAATTCCCAGATGACAGCAGAATGTGCCAGGGAAGGATGAGGGTGCTTACTCCTTAACAACAGGAGGAAGCTGTCACATTTAAATGTGTTAATAATATCACTGAAGTCAGCTGAACACCGATTCTTTTAGCTGTTCACACAGGATTCTTCATAGACTGTATACAGTGCAGAAGTCTCCCTGATATTATTTGCCCTACTGGTTGAATGTTCTTATCTTTTAGTGTTTAGGCTATTTCCTCTATTGGTGAATGTTAATTCTCACGGTTGAATATTCTAATCACTATTTTTCTCTTAGGATCAAATGTTAGATAATATTACATTTGCCTGGTGAAAGGCAACAAGGAAATCTATTACATACACATTACAAATATTATGGGTATTGTCCATTACTCTTTCACAAATGTTGAGACATTCACTATTTTGTTTTCTAAATAGACCCCTCTAAAGACTGTTTTACAAGCATTGTGTATTTCAAACAACTATTTTTTTTTGTAGTATGTTAATTTTAGTAACCAAATAGGTTCCATCCTGGGTGTGGGCTGAGATCGTGCTCAGATGACCCATAAAAAGAATTAGTTATTTGAACTGTAAAATTCTCCAGGAAATATCTGATTAGTTTGCAACTTTTCACTCCTAACTTGATTTTGTAATTTTCTTTCTAGGCCTTAATTAAAATACCAGCTCTAATGTTACCACATTGTGGTCAGTGTTGTCCAAACTTTATTGGATCTGCACACTAGACATGGTATCGGTCTATTACAAATAAGGAACAGGGTAATTGTCAGGTAAAGACGACATAGATGTACTGTGCATCTTTTACTAGAAACATGTTTCAATGTTCCTATTTGATAGCTGAAAAGAGACCAAATCTTTGCTTGTCACCTTTTATTTATTTATTTTCATTCAATACATGTTAGATACGGTATTTTAAGCAAGTGTACTGCCCAACTGTTTTATCTGTTCTAAAATAATTAATCTAAGCCAGGGGACATTGATGAATGACAATAAAGCAGAAACTAAAGAGCCTGGCATGGAGTGTGAAGGCGGCAGCACAGGAGTGAAGTGTTATACCAGCATTTCCATCTGATACTATTTTCTGACAGTTTTGTTTGTAAAATATTTTTAGGCTCCCTGTTCACTAATAAAACAAGATGGATAAATAAAAAACAAGCGCGCATCCACTACTATTAAATTAAGAAAAGTGAAAAAGTGAAAACGAAAAGGAAATACCAAACAGGTGTTGCAAGTGAAATATCTAAAAAAAAGGACATTCATATAAAATGCCAATACACAAGAAAAATACATATAAAACAATTAGTGAACTGATCACTATAGAAAGTGATCAAAAAGATTATTGCATCTGCTCAAAAAAAAAACCCAATAATAAATAATGCATATAAGTGTAATGACCGTCATATGAGACACCGTATATCTTCCAATATTCTGAAGTCAGGAAATAATATCAATGCTGTTTACCAGATTTGTAGGATCTCAAATTATAGAGATCAAAGACACCTGTGCACAAGCCTGCTGATGGGAATGCAATCCTCCTGTGGTTCTTTTCAGGGGAAAATACTCCTTCTGTTGCAGCGGGATATCCAATTTTAGAGAGAGGACTTTCGCATGAGAATCATCCTATATTTTTCAAATAGTCCTGGATGATCTCATTCAATGGAGGATAGAAGAAAGGACTTCATGGTGTAGTATGTCCAAAATAAATTTATTTTAAAATTGTAGCAAACGCTTACATCCAAGAACACGGTAGGAAGATTTCAAAAACAGTTGCGGCTCAAGCCAGCTGACTGTTAGCATGATGGCAAGGGCTAGTACTCCATCCGACGCGTTTCCCCATACAAGGCATCGACTGGGAATGGAGGCTGTAGCTGGACCTCATTCACCGCACTTAAATAGTCATAAGGCAGGAGAAACACCGGAAGAGACATATCTAGCTCTTCTGAATGTTGTCATCTGTTTTACTGGATTACAATAATTAAAATATATAAACTGATCATGCTCACATGATATATATAATTAATTATTCATATATAACTGGATACACATAGAAAAAGTTACATTAAAAAAAATATTTTATACTTGCATATTAAAAATTCATAAAAGATTAAAAAATTGTGAATTATGAAAAGTTAAGGAACCATCATACATTATTAATTACTAAAATAGTATAGTTCCACAAGCGATAAAATCTTTGATATTGCATGTCTTATGCCGTGTACACATGAGCGGAATGTCCGACAGAAAAAGTCAGACGGAAGCTTTTCATCGTATATTCCGATCGTGTGTATGCCTCATTGGACTTTTTTTTTAGAAAATTCTGACGGACCTAGAAATAGAACATGTTCTAAATATTTACGACTAAACCAATTCCTAACGGGAAAACCACTTGTCTGTATGCTGTTCCGATGGGCCAAAAACGACGCATGCTCTGAAGCAAGTACGAGACGGAAGCCATTGGCTACTGGCTATTGAACTTCCTTTTTCTAGTCCCATCGTACGTGTTGTACGTCACCGCGTTCTTGACAGTCAGACTTTGGTCGGACTTTGGTTAGACCATGTGTAGGCAAGACCGCTTAAATGGAATTCCATTGGAGTTCCGTCGGAGAAACCTTCGGAGTTTATTCTGACGGAAAAACTGGTCGTGTGTATAGGGCATTAGAAGTAACCTGGGAAGTGAAGGAAGAAGTCCTAAGAGTTTTGGAAGTCTTACATACCTTACACTTTTTGCAAGGAAAAAATCCTTTCAAATTCCCAAAAACATACTAATTTTTGGGAGGTAAGTCAATTGCACTTGGAGCCAGCATGTCTTTTAAAGTTTGCTTTCTCCTATACACAACGTTAGGTTTGTTTCTGAGTACAGGGCCTCGTATCCTATCACCTTTTATACTGACACATAATCACACACATAGGTTGGACTTCATGGACTTGTGTCTTTTTTCAACCTCACCTACTATGTAACTATGTAACCTTTTAGGGCTTTCCAATGTTTTTTCATTATTCTATTCACCCACCAATCAGGGGTGTTGCTAGGTCTGCAAAAGATCTGGGGCTAGAGCCCATAGCAGTGATCACCAACCTTTTTGCAGGCCCGCGGGCGGGGGGGGGGGGCACGCCGGTGGTAAGCCATATTTCACGGGCAATGGCTGGTGTTGATGCTTCAATCATCATGGCACCATGATTTACATGGTGTCAGGGTGATTGAAGCGCTGGTTAAGCAGAGACCCTGAGGCAAGAGACTCGGGGCTATGGGCCCCAGATTTGGGGCTATAGCCCCAATAGCCACCCCCTAGCGATGCCCCTGCCACCAATGTTGAGCAGAGAAAGTGGTAATAAAAGCCCACTCAAAATTATTAGTTATTCCCTGGGTCCTTTTCTTTGAGTTTAGAAATTTTTCTCTTTCTGTGGTTGTGACTTCTTGTAGGTCTCTTCCTAAAGAACTGGGGTCATATCCTTTATCAATAAAATGATCTTTCGGTATCTTGGCCTGGACTTCAAAATCACTTATTCGGCAGAAGATGACTAAGAAGAAAAAAGAGCAACTAAGTGTCTAGAATATTGGATATACCAAATATGGGGAGACCCTCTCAATGTTATTTATATTTTTTTCAGATAACCTTTTTTCAGATTTTTCTTCTTTTTTAGGTTTTTTAAGCATTTTTCATTGGCATATACATACTGTATTTATTGGCATATAACACTCACTTTTTCACCATAAAAATCGGGTGCAAATAGCGTGTGCGTGTTATACGCCAATACTATTTTATATAAGACAAGATAAGGGGCTTCCGTCATGGCAACTGTCGAGTATGGTGGTCTCATCCTTATTGGAATAAACCTTAAGTAAAGAAATCCCCCTATGTTTGGGATTTTTTGCAGGCCACCAACTCATGAGATAAAAAAATAAATTTTATTCATATATTTTATAAAAATAAAATATATCAATAAAATGTATTTTTTTATCTCACGAGTTGGTGGCCTGCAAAAAAATCCCAAACATAGGGGGATTTCTTTACTTAAGGTTTATACATATTTTCTTGTTTTTTTTTGTTTTTTTTTTAGTTATTCCTATACTGGACACTACCATATTCATCTCCAGCAGTCCATTATCTTATATTCACACTATTTTTTAGTTTATAATCACCAGATTTCCTATCTTTCAAAACTTGTCCATCCATTTAACACTATATCCAGGTTTGTCCATCTTTAGGGAAAAACTATTAATTAGCTATTCCTTAGTGGTTTTACCATGTTGTCTATTTATATACTCCATCATGGGGATGTAATATAGTTGGTTCCCACCAGAGGGTGCAACAGTACGGAATTTCCCATAATTATTATGCCCAAATTAGTTCGTTTATTCTGGCTATGTGTAAATATATATATATATTTTATATTGAACATGTTTATTTATCTAGTCTATCTAGGAGAATATATTTTTTAATATACTTATATTACTGCTGTATTTTAAACGTGTAATAAATACCGAATGGTGTAGTCAGCATGAGCAGATCAGCATTCCTAGAGGCATTTGTCTCCTCCTCCATATTGGAGGAGCCTAACCAATAGAAATGATTCTATCTACATAAATGCAAGCCAGAAACGCCCTTACATCACTTCCTGAAGATGCCAAGCACAGTGAAACGTACATCGGAGCGGGGGATTCGTCACATATGGGTCCTGTGTGATACCCATTTGGCTTAACCACCTAGAGTGAGCGTGAACCACATACTATTGCCAGAGGAAATAGTCATATCTGCACATGCTGTATACACCTAGTGCCAGGATTCAGGCACACATACATGTGAAGCCATTTTTATACATCCTAGTTCTATCCTGAGGGAACATTGGAGTGGGGTGGTGTCAGCAGCAGAACCGATCTGGCTTTCCAAATGTGTTTTTTGACCATCCTGTAAAAAGGGGTCAAACACCTCTGTTGAGATGCCATCTTTCCATTGAGCACCCGTGGTAAAGGAACTAGAAGCTACCCATATATAGGAGCAACTCATTTGGTGTTGGGATCTATCACAAAAGGACTTTATGTTTGTAAATGATGTAATTGATTCACATTCAGTTTTGAAGTTATTCATTTTGTTATATATTTTTCTTTATCAGATTTTATGGTGTATATATTTTTATGAGCACAGCAAGCTCCAATACATTTACACGTTATACAATAAGTGTCTAGAATAAGTAAGTGAGCAACTCAAGGATCTTATAATCCCAGCATACCTTACCACAGGCACAGATCCATGAAAAAACTTCTTTTTGTGATCATAGGGTATGTTTTTTTATAGGCATGATGAAAAAATGATAAAGTTTGATGTGTGCCTACTAATTCCAGAACTACAGGTCACATAAACAAAAATCCTTTCAGGTCAAAGAAAATTAATGAAAAAAATAGTGGCGCTGTGTTCACATCAATTCAGTGACACCCAATCTAATACATAAGTATCTCATAACAGTGAACTATACAACTTATAAGTGTCCATAATGATGAATCCAAGTGTATTGACACTACAACAGTGAAAGTGAAAACATAGATGAGTAAATGAAAAGTAAAATGAAGATATCAAAAATAATAATGATGCACAAAGTCCATGCAAAGCACTGTGTTTCACATAGCATTAAGTGAATAATCTTCCTATAATCCAAACTTCCTTCCACCACACCGATAGTGATTGTGATTCACTCCTTTGAAATCGCACTCACCACAAATATTTGCCTTGCACTCTAATGCTCAGCATGTAAAAACCCACCAGGGTTAATTGAGGTAAATTACGCTCTTCAATATCCAGCAGTGCTCAGCATAAGGAGATGTATCCACATAAAATAAAAAAGATGCCTCCAATAGCGTGATAACATAAAAAACATTTATTAAAATAAACACACGGAATCCACAACCATTGTACTCAAATCCTTCCAATATTTAAAAAGCATTTCAGGGTAAACTCATGTAACAAAGCTGTGGCGGTGTACTGAGGTTACGGCGGACCCGGGATGCAGCTTTAAACCTCACCCTCTCCTCGGTTCCTCATCACCACAGGGCAGTCACAGCCGAACACAGCAGAGCGTCACACGTTACGATAGGTTGCCGCACAGCCACGTCCCCGACATGTTTCGTCATTCCGACTTCTTCATAGGAATCGTAATATGAAAATTACAGGATGGATCCCCATAACAGAGATCAAGACCGCTTGTAAGTTGATAATTGCAGGAATAGTTGTCTCAGGTGTGGATGTTTCCCATATCATATATCCATTCCATATGCTTTGCAAAAACGAACTCCAAACATTCATAGACTATGTATAGAGAAGGGAGAAGCCTCATAGTGTAAAACAACCAGACACTTAAAAAGCTAAAAGTTGCACTTAGATTAGGGTTAAATTCAAGCATAAAGGGGTATCACTCGTCCACCCAGTTCACATGTATTTTCTGGCCCGACAAGTTTCCACAAAACTGTCCATTCCTCCATTCTCAGTTGACAACAGTTTTGGGGAAACATGTCGGGCCGGAGAATACATGTAACGTCATCTGAACTGGTTTCATGAGTGATACCGCTGTGTCTGGCTGTTTTACACTATGAGGTTTCTCCCTCCTCTATACATGGTCTCTGAACGTTTGGAGTTTGTTTTTGCAAAGCATATGGATATATGATATGGGAAACTTCCACACCTGAGACAACTATTCCTGCGATTATCAACCTACAAGCTTTCTTGATGTCTGTTATGGGGATCCATCCTGTCTGGTAAGAGGCTATAACTCTCAATTGACAGAGTATTTTTTTGATTTTGGAGCACGGGTGTCGGTAGCAGTGGACTATCTATATGAGATAGTAAGCACTTGCATTGATATATGCAATTTTTTACATATGTGGACTTTACATATGGACATTTTTTCACTGAGATTTTTCACTTTTTTATTCATATACACATATTTGTTTTAATTTCTATCTATGCACTTTTTTCTTTATTGATTTGAAGGAGAGTGTTCATGCACATATATATTTATTTGCAATTGAATTTGTTACCTAAGTCAAAATATATGGTTAATTGCAATCACTTCACTTGACATTGTAGCATTAGGCCACATTATTTTGTTAAAGGAACAGCGCACTAATTTGGAAATAACTGGTTTCGGATATTTGCGACTAAGAAACTAAGGCGCTGGACCATGAATTCTAAAAGTTTAATTATTAAGCATTAGCTAAAACTTACATGGATGCTTTTGACCACAGTGGAGGAGGTGAGGGGGAATCCACAGACAGCAGAGGTCAGGGGGAGACAGTGGACTGGGTAGTGGTGAGCCAGAGCAGGATGCATGCAGGCAAGTGCATATGCCTACTAACTGCTATCCCTTGCACTTGCGGTTTGTACCCCTGGCTTTTAGCCTCCTATCCAGGTGTGTTGGCCATCAAGATCTCGGCCTGCTGTCCAGAGCTTTTTTGGCCATCATCTGTAAGCGTCTATATTTTACCTTTGCCTTGAACCAGTCTCTTCGGCGCGGGGATAATCACATCCCACACTGGCTGTCAGGCAGCTTGCCTGCATGCATCCTGCTCCTACTCACCACCACCCAGCCTGCTGTCTCTCCCTGATCTGTGCCATGACAGTCTGTGGATTCCCCCTCACCTCTTCCACTGTGGTCCAAGACAGCTGCTGGAGATGCGGGGAATAAAAACCATGGGAGAGGCAGGAAGAGCACAAGCCGCAGCCGCTATTGTCCACAGTTGGATCGGGAGCCGGAGCTGCTGAAACCCTTCACTGCTCCTGTGTGAGCCCAGGCTCAAAATCACTATGACAAGCCTGGGTTCACACAGGAGCGGTGCAGGAAACTGCATGCAAATCAGACAGGAGCCGCACCGCATTCCTGTTCAAATTGCATGCAATTATTTATATTGTGATTTTCACCCATTCTTTTTGTATGGACGCAAATTGCACCTAAACGTAACGGTACTCGGCATCGACATGTACTTGACCTTAAGTATCGGTACTCTTATTTGCCGATAAAAAAAGTTTATCGGTGCATCCCTAGTTTTAACTATTTAACTTTCAATACCATTTCTTTGGTTTGACATTATCTCTTAGGAAATCAATGCTCGTGGTCCAGGACTATATTACAATTAATAACCTGAAAAATACATTAAAGCACAATGCTTTAGGTTCTATTTTACAACATAAAAGGTGGCCCTGCTTTATATAGGTCTGTCCAGAATAATAGTCAGCTATTCATACATAAAACAAAATGTATTATCCAGATAGTCATTCTCTCAAATCTCTGGTTCAGTTAAGCTCATGAACAGGTAGCTTTTTTTCTTTAAATAGGTGACATTTTTCATGCGGCTGAAACAACTATCTGTCTTATTTGTGACCAGGCTGTCTGCATTTCAGTCAGCATCTGACTAAAGATCAATGAGAGATAGCTTTTTGAAGGTGCTTTCAGGACCTGCAGAGAGGGATGATCAGAAAGCTGCCACAAGCTGTAGGCCTGGTTGATAAATGAGGAAATAGTTCTAATACTAATTAGAACTACTTTACAATTGAAAGTGTCCAGTGCATTAAACACTACTTCTGCTTATTGCAATTAGCCTGCCCATTGACTTACCAAGCCTTACCGCAGGGCTGTTAGGGATAGAAAAAATATGGTAGCTATTAAATAATGCATTGGGTTACATTTGGATTTGATAGCACTTAGGTTTTAAGATATGACTACATCCCATTTGGATTGTTACTTAGACTTATCTAAATAGGTGTAAGGAATATCTCAATTTTCACTGCTATGTATTCCTGCCAAAATTTAAAAGCCATCCAAATAATAATAATCATGATGTACAAATAACACCCTTCATATCAATTTAATAAAGTAATCCAAGAGGCAAGCTAAAATGCATCATGCAGTAATTCGTAAAAAAAAACCTCACTGTATTTACTCTACCTTTGTGAATACACTGATTTATGTGTGAATTATCATGTACAGTATCTCACAAAAGTGAGTACACCCCTCACGTTTTTGTAAATATTTTATTATACTTTTTCATGTGACAACACTGAAGAAATTATACCTTGCTGCAATGTAAATTAGTGAGTGTACAGCTTGTATAACAGTGTACATTTGCTGTTCCCTCAAAATAACTTAACACACAGCCATTAATGTCTAAACTGCTGGCAACAAAAGTGAATAGACCCCTAAGTGAAAATGTCCAAATTAGGCCTAAAGTGGCAATATTTTTTGTGACCACCATTATTTTCCAGCACTGTCTTTCACCCTCTTGTGCATGGAGTTCACCAGAGCTTCACAGGTTGCCACTGGACTCCTCTTCCACTCCTCCATGACGACATCATGGAGCTGGTGGATGTTGTCCACCTTCCGTTTGAGGATGCCCCACAGAAGCGTACTAGGGTTTAGGTCTGGAGAAATGCTTTACCAGTCCATCACCTTTACCCTCAGCTTCTTTAGCAAGGCAGTGGACGTCTTGGAGGTGTGTTTGGGATCTTTATCATGTTGGATTATTGCCCTGCGGCCCAGTCTCCGAAGGGAAGGGATCATGCTCTGCTTCAGTATGTCACAATACATGTTGGCATTCATGGTTCCCCCAATGAACTGTAGTTCCCCAGTGCCGGTAGTACTTGTGCAGCCCCAGACTATGACACTCCTACCACCATGCTTGACTGTAGAAAAGACACACTTGTTTGTACTCCTCACCTGGTTGCCACCACGCACACTTGATACCATCTGAACCAAATAAGTTCATCTTGGTCTCATCAGACAACAGGACATGGTTCCAGTAATCTAGTCCTTAGTCTGCTTGTCTTCAGCAAACTGTTTGCGGGCTTTCTTGTGCATCATCTTTAGAAGAGGCTTCCTTCTGGGAAGACAGCCATGCAGGCCAATTTGATGCAGTGTGCGGCATATGGCCTGATCACTGACAGGCTGACCCCCCACCCCTTCAACCTCTGCAGCAATGCTGGCAGCACTCATATGTCTATTTCCCAAAGACAGTCTTTGGATATGATGCTAAGTACGTGCACTCAACGTCTTTGGTCAACCATGGCGAGGCCTGTTCTGAGTGGAACCTGTCCTGTTAAACCGCTGTATGGTCTTGGCCACCGTGCTGCAGCTCAGTTTCAGGGTCTGAGCAATCTTGTTATAGCCTAGAGTATCTTTATGTAGAGCAACAATTTTTTTTTTTAGATCTTTAAAAAGTTATTTGTCATGAGGTGCCATATTGAACTTCCAGTGACCAGTATGAAAGAGTGAGAGCGATAACACCAAATTTAACACACCTGCTCCCCATTTACACCTGAGACCTTGCAACACTAATGAGTCACATGCCACCGGGGAGGGAAAATGGCTAATTGGGCCCAATTTGGACATTTTCACCTATGGGTGGGCTCTCTTTTGTTGCCAGCGGTTTAGACATTAATGGCTGTGTGTTGAGTTATTTTGAGGGGGCAGCAAATTTACACTGTTATACAAGCTGTACACTCACTACATTACATTGTAGCAAAGTGTCATTTCTTCAGTGTTGTCACATGAAAAGATATAATAAAATATTTACAAAAATGTAAGGGTTGTACTCACTTTTGTGATATACTGTAAATGCAGGAAGTCTAACAGGATAATGTCTGTATCTGAATTTTAATTTTCACTTCCTTGATGTTGCCATTAGTGGGGTATATATATCACTGCCACCGTTGTTAATATTTTAATATGAAAAATATAACAGGAGGAGCAAGACTCAAAACACATAGGTAGGGGGAGTGGTAAGGTGGTCTTACTGCTAAAAAATAAAAAGAATAAAAAATGGAGCTGCTAACACTACAACCAGACAAATTGTGTACCAAATATATAAAAAACAAAGTGTAGCGCTAATGTGATATAAATAACAAAAAATGCCCCCAGTAAAAGGGGTTAAGATAGGAAAAACTATTAGTAATCACAACAAAAAATCATGACCTCCAATCCTACCTAAAAGATCATATAACGTTAACATCGAATAGATAAAAGTAACCCATTCAGAGGTAACGTTACACTACTCAATACAGTGAATGAGTGTGTGTGGAATTACATATAAAAGGAACAATGTATACAACTATCCCTTATATGAGTGGACATGAATTAATATGTAAATCAACATAAAAAAAGGGTGAAGTGAATAAAAAATGTTGAAATATTTAAACCATATAATATTCAAATCAGGTGCTAGTCACATCCAAGACATGTGTGAAAACCTAATAAGGTGATACAGTCTTCTTAATGAATCAACTGGAAACAAAACAACAGTCCCAAGTGCTTCATATACCGCTCAATAATGGATCAATAGTCATAAAATGGCAGTCCCATAATATTCTATATGCCGCTTAAACCAAGAACTGATAATAGGCCCAAGGTGGAATAGTGGTCTTCCCAAAGCCGGTTCCCGATATAAAGAGAAGATGAGGTACTCTTACCAGCTTTAGTGGACTCACAGGCCGAAGACGGTGAGTCATCAAGGCTTAGGCTGTCATATACTCCGTGACAGTACAGATGCGTTATATGGACACGAAATCCTCCTCCTCCGTTGGGGATCTGGTCACGACCCAGGTGGATGGATAGGTCTTCTAACTTAGCCGAATAGCCGCCATATATGGAAAGAGAAAAATGGGGAGCCTCCACATCGTGTAAATCCGGAGAATCAATTTATTAAATGCATAAAAGACATCAAATCTTCAATACAGGCATGTCCGAATAGAAACAGTTCCAAAAAGTATTTAAAATAAATGATCGATCATATAAAAGCGTGGTGAATAGGTGGCTGGGTACAGCAAATGACCCTACGCGTTTCGTCTGAAGAGACTTCTGCTGGGGTGGAGCAAGACTCAAAACACATAGGTAGGGGGAGTGGTAAGGTGGTCTTACTGCTAGACCTTCTTAAGCTATTCAATATAAGAAACCTGCAAGTGAATGAGTAAATTAGCATTTACCCAAAAGTAGAATTCCAGAAAAACCTACCTAGTCCTGAAACTTTCCCCTTCCATCTCCTAACACCTATGCTGACTAACCTGTGTAAAAAAGATGCATGTACTTACCTATTTTCAGCCCATCTATGCAGGGCCGTCTTAATAGCATCATGGGCCCCTGGGCAAAGTAATGCTCTGGGGCCCCTACAATGGAGACAGCACAGGTAAACAGACATCAAGTAGGTAGGAGGCAGACAAGCGGAGCTTCCCCTTTTGGGTGGAGCTCCGCATTAACTACATGAACAATCATTCTGTACATCCACTACATCCCTGATACCCCCTACACTGTAGCCTCTCTACATCCCTGATATCTCTATCACTATAGCCACCTATGCTACCCCAAGCATTGCTACCCCCTATACACCCCAGATCCCCCCTCAGCATTGTTTTCCCCCATACACCCTTGATATCTCCCAGCACCATTATCCCATCCTTGTAGTACCCCTTTTTCAGTGGAGATACTGTGCATATAAACTTTTGGCTAAGTGCCCACCTCCAGCACTGGACTCACCTATACCAATCAAACAGGCAGAAGGAGGGGCAGAGGAGGGTGCAAACAATGCTGGACAGCTGGGCTCACCATGACACCATCCACAATGCTACTTTCACAGGTGGGCTCTCAGTGCTGCCGACTCAGCAGCTCCCACTCCAGCTCCTACCCCACAGCCTTCAAGTCCCAAGCATTCAAGCTGCATGGGGCGGGGTCAGAGCATCACTGGCGCTCCAGCCTGCCCCTCCCTGCTGGCTGTGAAATAATAGGTATCATTCTGCACAGCATGGTGCACTGCTGCCAGCCTGTCTCCCCTGTGTATCCATCACTCTCAGTGCCATCATGGGGCGTCCAATTTCGGGGCAGCATGGGCTCAAGGACCAGCTGCTTTGGGGAAAGTGTAGGGCCCCCCCCATGTAGCTGGGGCCCCTGAGCAGTGCCCAGATGTGCCCACTCATTAAGACAGCCCTGCACCTATGAGAGAGAGAGCTCTTGACAAAGGCTGGTAAAGTCTGAAGCGGTGACATCACCCATAGGCTTCTAAGGCCCATCCGTTGCGCATGGTCCTTCCTTTCCCCTGCAGCCACCGCTAACACAAGAGAGCCAGATCATAAAAGAGATGAGACGGTTTGCCAGCCTGTGTTAGGAGGGGGAGGGGATATTTTAAAGACTAGATGGTTTTATGCTGGAATTGTACTTTAAAACTTAATCCCAGCTAAGACCAAATTAAAATAAGTAGTCAAGTAATAGAAAAACTACAAAAAAAGCATTTTCGATACTCACCCTCAGTTCAGAGTTGTCTCCATAGTACTTCTTCTCTGCTGCTCGATGTTCTCAGTATTCCAGGTTACATGACAGCCAGCAGCATTGAAACAGCTGCTTCTAATGCCGCGTACACATGGTCGGACTTTTCGGCTACAAGTCCAGCGGACAATCCGATCGTGTGTGGGCTTCACCGGACCTTCAGCTGACTTTTCCAGTCGCAAATCTGATGGACTTTATATTTGGAACATGCTTCAAATCTTTACGTTGTAACTCCGCCGGACCCAGAAATCCACTCGTCTGTATGCTAGTCCGACGGACAAAAACCCACGCTAGGGCAGCTATTGGCTACTTTCTATCAACTTCCTTATTTTAGTCCGGTGTATGTCATCATGTACGAATCCGTTGGACTTTTGTGTGATCGTATGTAGTTAAGTCCGTTCGTTAGAAAGTCCGCCAAAAGGCCGTTGAAAGTCTGTCGGACGGGCTGTCGGACTTTTGTACCTGAAAAGTCCGACCGTGTGTATGCAGCATAAGTCCAAGCAGTCATGGACCTGCCTCTTTAGATGGTATTACCAGACAGCCTAGGCTCATAATCTTAATGTACTGAACAGTGCTCACACGTCTTCACATAACTGTCAAACACCACCATTGGAGGAGAGGAAGAAGGACCTGTGATGACATCAGACTGTGTGTATGTGTATACTGTATGGTATATATATATATATATATATATATATATATATATATATATATATATATATATATATATTTATATGTATGCCTCTACTGCCTAATTTACTAATTTCTATATTTCACCGCTTCCTAAACTATTGCAAAATGATGGCGGGATTTTCGTCATTCTGGGTGGATGTCATATGACATCCTATCAAAACGTGCCTTGCACATGGGTGTGCTGCTGGGCTGCGGCTGAAATCTGTTACAGCCCACTGCCGGTACCATGTGATCGCTGTGACCATTCACAGCAGATCCCATGACAATTGTAAATAATAGATGACTTCCTTTCATACCATCCTACACTACACTACTTTTTTTACAGGTGAATGGGTATGGGTAAAATGTACCCCATACTCATTCACATGGGGGGCGGGATCTGGGGGCCCCCCGCAGACCCCTACAACCACCGGGCAAGGGTTGTCAGGAAGAGGCCCTTGTCCCCATCAACATGGGGGCAAGGTGATTTGGGGTGGGGGGGCGCAGAGCCCCCCTGCCCCAAAGCACCCATCCCCCCATGTTGAGGGCATGCGGCCTGGTATGGTCCAGGAGGGGGAGGGCGCTCGCTCGTCCCCTCCCTTTCCTGACCTGCCAGGCTGCGTGCTCGGATAAGGGTCTGGTATGGATTTTGGGGGGACCCCCACACCATTTTTTTACAAAATTTTGCCATGGGGGTCCCCTCCGAATTCATACTAGACCCAAGGGCCTGGTATGGACCCGGGGGGGGGGACCCCACGCTGTTTTTTTTTCACAACTTTCTTTTTAGCCGGCATTTTTTTGTTTACATTGAACGGGAAGTCAGCTGACAGCTGATGACTCATAGGTTGTTAAGGATGCGGCGGCCGGCTTTCCAGCTATATACAGTGTAAAAAAAAAAATTTAAAAAAATGCAAATCGCAGTAAAAACGCGCTACTTGCGTTTTGGATGCACGTCCATTGAAATCTATTACAAGCAAAACGCTGCATTTTGCGGGAAAAAAGTCCTCGACCCTTTCCAAAAATGCAGAGGCACAAAAATGCATTGATGTGAACATGTTCCATAGGAACCCATGTTAAAAAATTCCCATGCATTTCTGCAAAATGCAAAATGCATAAAAAAACGCATTAGTGTGAATAGAGCCTAAGGCCCTTTTCACACTGGGGCGGGGGCGTCTGCGGTAAAGCGTCGCTATTTTTAGCGTCACTTTACTGTCGTTTTAGCGGCATTTTTCGGCTGCTAGCGGGGCGGTTTTTACCCCCCCATGGGGCGGTTTTAACCCCTCTGCTAGTGGCCGAAAAGGGGTTAAATCCGCCCACAAAACGCCGCTGGATCGGCATTTTGCCGGCGGTATCACAGCGCTGCACCATTGATTTTAATGGGGTTCAATGGGGGTTAATGGAGCAGTGAGTTCACCGCTCCAAAGAAACTGCTGGCAGGACTTTTTGTGATGCCCTGCCAGCGCACCGCTCCAGTGTGAAAACCCTCACTGAGTGAATAGAGCCGCTTCTTTAGGGCTTTTTACAGACGCTATTTGTAGTACCGTAGCGCCTAAAAATGCCCCATTGTGAAAGGGGCCTAAAAAAAGTCCTGCTAGCAGCATCCTTGGAGGTGTGTATAAACTACTCCTGCCCATTGAAATCAATGGGACAGCGCGGCTATACCGCTGGCAAAATGCCGCTGCGGTGGCATTTTGCATGCGGATTTAACCCCTTTTTGGCCGCTAGCGAGGGTTAAAAAATAGCGCTGTTTTACCGCTGCCGCCCGCACCGCCCCAGTGTGAAAGGGGCCTAAGGCTCCCCTCACACTGACGGACATTTCAGGTCCGCCTCGGACCTGAACGGAAACTCCATAGACCTCTATGGAGGGTCGGATGTCAGTGGTGACATGTCCACTGACATCCAACCCACTCCAATCCTAAAAAGTGTAATGGAGGAAAAACCTATTTTTCCATCCATCTGCGGATCGGATCGGGTGATGACGGACTCTATGGTCCGTCATCATACGATCCCCCATAGAGGAGAGTGGCACTCTGACAGGTCTGTCCCTGCACAGTGTGCAGAGACAGACCTGTCATCTGCCTGCTCAGCGGGGATCGACGGACATGGGGTACAAAGTCCCATCGTGTGTATGAGGCTTAAACACCAGAAATTCATGTTTTCATATCTTTAAAGGTCACCATACACTGGCCAATCAGTTAGATCTTACATAAATTAGATTCAGTGCAAGAGCCTGTTTGATTTTCTACAATTAGAAGTAATTCTAATGCCGCGTACACATGGTCGGACTTTTCGTCTACAAAAGTCAGACGGACGCCGACGGACTAAAGCTGGCTGACAATCCGATCGTGTGTGGGCTTCCCCGGACTTTCAGCGGACTTTTCCAGCCGCAAATCTGACGGACTTTAGATTTGAAACATGCTTCAAATCTTTACGTCGTAACTACGCCGGACCCAGAAATCCGCTCATCTGTATGCTAGTCCGACGGACAAAAAAACAACGCTTGCTCATAAGCAAAAACTAAACGGAAGCACTCGGTCTAGTAAAACTAGTGTTCGTATTGTAGGTAGCACATTCCTCACGCTGCAAATTCTGTGATCGTTGAATGCAGCGCATTAATGTCTTCTTTAATAATGCTATAAGAACGAAGATGTTTTGCTGTTCATATTCAAACAGAGTTCTCCCAAACTGATTTCTGGATTCTTTTTCTCTTTGATCTCATGAATGATATAGTATTATTTTTAAAAACAATGTCTCCATACTAATAATAATTTTTACACTTGTTTTTTTTTGGGGAGTCATCTTTTATTTTAGATTTTCTCCAGGTGTTTATTTTATGATTGTTGTCGAACTTATTTTATCTTTATCTACCTTTTTTTTTTTGGGGGTTTGTAAAGTTACCACAAAGAACCATTTTATTTATTTATTTATTTATTTATTTATTTTTTTTAGTTTTGTATTTCTTAAATTGAACACAAATACATTTTCTTTCATTTTTGTTTGTTTTTAATGTTGTTTGTTTTAACTTACCATAAAGAACCATTTTTTTGTTTATTGTGATTTTTTTCTTTTGTATATAAAGTTAACAGAAAGAACCGTTTTTGGTTATGTATACATTTTTTTTTTTAAGTTACCACTAGAACATTATAATTTTTTGTTTTGTGTGTTTTTGCAACCTCAAGGAGATTGTTGTCCCTTGTTCATTTGACATTGTGTCTAAATCAATGATTTAAATTAAAACACATAAAGTCTTTTCATAAACTCAAATATCCATTTATTCATGGTCTAAAGAAAATAAAGAGGAAGTCAACGCTGAAAAAAGTCTGTGGACAAGAAAATTGGGATCTTGAGGAGTCCATATAAGAGGGAGCACAATCTGGTCCAGGAATCCCAGAGATCAACAGCAGCAGCAGATGATATAGATGTCCCCAGACTGTGGTACTACAACAGCCCGCGTCTTCTGTCAGAACAGACTGAACCCAGGTCATCACTTTCTTCTCTTCCCTGCAGCCTTTACTCCACGCTGCCCTGCACCCTTCCCTGCAGCCTTCCCTGCAGCCTTCTTTGGAGGCTGTGGCTCTGGTGTTTGAGTTGTGGCAGGAGGAGAAGGAGGAGGAGAAGGGGGGGCTGCTTCATGTAATTGTATGTTGCTGGTTAGCGCGCCCTGCAGCCCCTTGTGTATTGTTTCCCCAAACAGTCTCTCACAAATGAGGCGTTGGCCCCACTCCATTTGAAGCAGCCTGCTGGCTAAGTAGCACCCATAGGCCTCTTCAGCTTCGCGGGGGCTCCTTAAAAAATTGGTGGCCTCTCGCATGAGGCGCAGGGATGCCTCCTGTGTCACCGTCCCCTTCCTGGCCCTTTTTTTTGGAAGACGGAGGGGAGGCACTTGCGATTGTGTCAGGCTCCTACTGGGCCCAGCCACCTCCTGCCTGACCCTGGGTCCGGCCTCCTCCTGCCTGACACTGGGTCCGGCCTCCTCCTGCCTGACACTGGGTCTGGCCTCCTCCAGGATGACACTGGGTCCGGCCTCCTCCAGGATGACACTGTATCCGGCCTCCTCCAGGCTGTCCATGGGCCCGGTCTCCTCCTGCCTGCCACTTTCCCCACATTCCTCCTGGCTGCCCTCATCCTGTGTATAAAAAAGGGACATAGTTTTATTTTTATTTTTTGGGTTCATCAATGACACACAATTTGCTTCTCATGACTTGCAAATTCAATGTGAATACATCTCTTAATAAAAGAGTCTAGAAATCAGACACCCTAATTTTTTGAAGCAGGTGACAAACATATTTCGCCACTACTGTCAATTGATATGTATACATCATTTTTAGGCGAAAATTATTTGAATCAATTATAACATCCAGTTAACATAATTAATATTAGGACAGTAAATATTTGTGAAATTAATTTACCTGACTCCAGATGGTCACATCCAGTTCATCCAGAATGGAAGACCCAGCTTGGTCCTCATCAGCCTCTGCTGGGGTGGAGGGAAGGGTGCATGGAAGAGTGCATGGAAGGGTGGAGGGAAGGGTGGAGGGAAGGGTTGAAAGTGATGCCCTGGCTTCAGTCTGGTCATCAAGAAACCATAGTTTATTGTAGTACCACAGCCTAGGTACATATACATTATCTGCTGATGCTCCTGATCTCATGGATTCTTGGATCTTGTTATGCTCCCTCTTATACATGTTCCTCAAGATCCCAATTTTCTTTAACAACGTCTCCATCGTTGCTTCCGGGATGGTCGTCTGGACAAATGTCAGAAGTCTCTCCAGCGTTGACTTCCTGACATGCTTCAAATAATATTGAGGGTGTTTGACCTCCCACAGATTCCTCATCTCTCTGTATTTGTCTATGAAAGCCGACAAAAATTCTGGATCTTTAAATTGGGTATTCATAATGTCTGTAAAAGATAAACACACAAGACAAAAAACACTTATGTTTCTGCTAAACCCTCATCATCTTATCCCTATGTAGGCCTCATCAATCTGTCAAGCCATATAGGCTGCTTGCTACAAAGTTTTGACCAAATTTATAAATTTAAAATTACCTTTGTTTTGTAGCGTCCTGGTCCACTATCACCTACGCACAGAACGTACGTACAACAAAATACAGAACAATGTTTTATACACTGCACATGCGTAATACTTCGCCTGCTTGGCCAGCCCCTGACTTTCTTTTTCTTTACGCATATACCCCGCCCTTGACTCTATGCACAGAACGTACATACGTACGACACGTGCGCAAGACCCCTCTTTATACACTGCGCATGTGTGAAACTCTGCCTGCGTCGCCCGCCCCTGACGTTCAATTTTAACTCATATTCTCCGCCCCTTAACTCTACGCACAGAACGTACGTACGACACGTGCGCACGACCCCTCTTTATACACTGCGCATGTGTGAAACTCCGCCTGCGTCGCCCGCCCCTGACGCTCAATTTTAACTCATATTCTTCACCCCTTAACTCTACGCACAAAACGTACGTATATATATATCTTTATATCTCTCTATATATCTCTCTCTATATATATATATAGATAGATACCGTATATATAGAGAGATATAGAGAGATATAGATATAGAGATCTCTCTATATATATATATCTCTATATATCTCTATATATCTCTCTCTATATATATATATATATATATATATATATATATATATATATATATATATATATATATATATATATATATATTTATATCTATATATCTCTATATATCTATATCTATATATATATATATATATATCTATATATATATATATATATATATAGATAGATAGATAGATATCTATATATCTCTATATATCTCTCTCTCTGTATATATATATATAGAGAGATATAGAGAGATATAGATAGATAGATAGATAGATAGATAGATAGATAGATAGATAGATAGATAGATAGATAGATAGATAGATAGATAGATAGATAGATAGATAGATAGATAGATAGATAGATAGATAGATAGATAGATAGATAGATAGATAGATAGATAGATAGATAGATAGATAGATAGATAGATAGATAGATAGATAGATAGATAGATAGATAGATAGATAGATAGATAGATAGATAGATAGATAGATAGATAGATAGATAGATAGATAGATAGATAGATAGATAGATAGATAGATAGATAGATAGATAGATAGATAGATAGATAGATAGATAGATAGATAGATAGATAGATAGATAGATAGATAGATAGATAGATAGATAGATAGATAGATAGATAGATAGATAGATAGATAGATAGATAGATAGATAGAGATATATAGATATCGATATATCTATCTATCTAGATATGTAATTCTAAAATTAAACATTTATTAAACTAGGAACTCTACACAAACAGACAATTTGTACACCACTTCACTACAATGTTTGAAGATTACTATGTACTAAAATATCTGTGTGCTAAGTATATTAATTTTTTGGTTCACATAGGGGAAAAAAGACTCAGCCAAGATGAACCCAGTCCCCCCCAACCGAAAGAACATACTTGGGAAATCAGCCCAAGCCCCACTGAGGATGTGGAGGAAGGAGAGGTGGGCAACATGGGCACCCCACCAGGTGAGTGTCTGACACACCAGCTTACGGTAATCTATGCATGGGTGCCTTTTTTTTATGTAAATTTTTAACTCTATTTTAGGTGATCTGGCTGTGCTTGACTCAAGCAACAGCGCCACCCCCGAGGATGTTTTGGAAGTATGCTACATGGGCACCCCACCAGGTCAGTGTCTGATACACCAGCTTATGGTAAGGTAAACTATGTATGTCTGCATATTTCTAAACACATCTTTTTTTCATTCAATTTTAGGTCCGAGCGACTATTTCACAACAGACAGTGCCCAACGACTAATTGCTCAAATAATGGCCTGGAATGGAGAGATTGATCAAATGCGGAATCGGCTGGATCGTATGCATCAGGAAATGAAGGACATGATCAATGTTTTGGGTCGAATCTAAATGCCCTTTTTCAACCCAAAAAACATTGATCATGTTCTTCATTTCCTTGTTTGCTGACTCCATTCTGGGCCTTCTCTTTTTTATTTTGTTGAAATGATATGCCTGTTTAACAAAAAAAATAAAAATAAAAAAAATAACTAATTATATTGTTCAAAATTTGTAAATATATAGAGATTTTTTTGACTATCAACATTTTTTACTAATGCATAAGTGAATGTATACAGAATAGTAAAACATCTGTTTAGTAATTAACTAAATGTGTGGTTTGTTATTTCAATGCTCAGTATCAGTTTGTTTAAATTTAAAATAGTTGTTTACAGTGACAATGGTGCTTATTTAGTCAAGGAAAATACACTTGGCACTACAAGTGCTCTACCATAACCTAGGAGAAAGCCAAAAAGAAAGGCAAGCAATAAATATAATTCAATATTTCATCAAGATTTTTAATTTCGATAATTTAAATATCCTGGGCCGTTGCAATGTCCCCCCTACCCATAAAATAATTTACATATTGCTCTCGGACTTGACGGGCACTTTGGGGGGCCAAGCCAGTACAGACAGTATCCAGGCCCGTAAGATTGTCACTGATAAGTCCGGCCTCAGGCCCAACTGGCACAATATAATTTGTTGAATGTTTGTGCAAAAAGTTGTGCAGGATGCAGCACGCTAAAATGATAAAATTAAGTTTGTATTCCGCCAAGTTAATGGATGTTTGAAACAGGTGGAACTGGCTGGCCAGAATCCCAAAAGCATTTTCAACAACTCTTCTCGCTCTGGCCAGCCGGAAATTAAAAACCCTCCTCTCCGGGGTGAGGGTTCTTTGGGGGAATGGCCTCATGAGGTGCTTGCTCAGAGTGAAGGCTTCGTCTGCTATGAAGACAAAGGGGAGTCCTTCCATGTTATCCGCATCAGGTGGCAATCCCAGGCCACCACTCTGGAGACACTGGCAGAACTCCGTCTGGGCAAATACTCCTCCATCCGACATCCGGCCATTCTTCCCCACATCCACATAGAGAAATTCATAGTGTGCCGACACCACCGCCATTAAGACAATACTATGGAACCCCTTATAATTAAAATAGTATGACCCCGAATGGGGTGGTGGCATGATGTGGACATGTTTCCCATCTATAGCCCCTCCACAATAGGGAAAGTCCCAACGGGTGGCAAAATGGGATGCCACAGTCTGCCATTCCTGTGGCGTTGAAGGAAACTGGGGAATCAAACAAGAAAACAAAACTCAGTAATTTAGAAAAGAACATTGCAAGAACCTTATACACTTAAAACATTATTGCCCAGTATCAGTATAACATTAAATAATTGAAATCTTCTTGAATAAATAATATGGAAAGGCACACTTATCCGATTGCTCACCCCCTCTGATGGCACATTGTTACATTTTAGGGGGTGGTGAAATTAGAAATTAAAAGTTTAAGGACACGCAGGGTTTGATTGACTAAAGGCTACAAGACTGTGCAGTTTAAAAAGTTCAGTTGTCGCACTCTACAAGTGCAGTTGCTCCACAGCTTAGTAAATGAGGTAAGGTAAAAAGGCTTCATGTTGCAAGGAGTACCCAATCACATGCAAGGGCAATTAATCCAAACACTTTGTGGCTTGCACATGATTGGATGATGGAAATCAGCAGAGCTTCTGCTCATTTACTAAAGCCCTGGAGCAAATGCACTTGCAGAGTGCAAATGCATTTTGCAAAGTGCAACATATATTTGCTTTGTAAAAATCAACACCACAGAACATTATAGAAAATTATTAGAGGGGGGGGTTGGGTTGGAAATCTAGGTAATGACATGCACACTATTAGGATGGAGTTAAGGTGAGGGGAGGGGTTTGGAAATCAAGTTAATGACACGCACACTATTAGGATGGAGTTTAGGTGGGGGGAGGGGTTTAGAAATCAAGTTAATGACACGCACACTATTAGGATGGAGTTTAGGTGGGGGGAAGGGTTTGGAAATCAAGTTAATGACACGCACACTATTTGGATGGAGTTTAGGGGGGGAGGGGTTTGGAAATCAAGTTGATGACACGCACACTATTAGGATGGAGTTTAGGTGGGGGGAGGGGTTTGGAAATCAAGTTAATGACACGCACACTATTAGGATGGAGTTTAGGTGGGAGGAGGGGTTTGGAAATCAAGATAATGACGTGCACACTATTTGAATGGAGTTTAGGGGGGGGGGTTTGGAAATCTAGTTTATGACACGCACACTAATTGATAGAGTTTATGCGGCTGACTAAATACATTCAAACTGAGTAGACTAGGTGGATATGTGCTCAGCATTGTATGCTGGGGAGGTTAGTGAAGGCAAATATACATGCATGACAAAAAAGAACAGGAAAAAATTACAGCATGCATGAGGAGAAAAAGGGGACATTCACACTATATTGCAATGATGGTAAGTAGTGTTTGAGTTAAGAAATACATTTAATTATCAAATATTAAATAAAATAACATGTGATGCTAATAAAAGAAAAAATTCTTACCTTAATATAGTCCTTCTGCAGGACCTGGATGATGGCAGAACAGGTCTCTGGGATAATGATCCCCAGAGCCTGGGGGGAGATGCCTGTCGAGAACTTGAGGTCCTGCAGGCTTCTCCCTGTCGCCAAGTACCGCAACGTGGCAACTAGCCTCTGCTCCGGAGTGATGGCTTGCCTCATGCAGGTATCCTGCCTGCTGATATAGGGGGTCAGCAAAGCCAACAAATGGTCAAAAACGGGGTCCGTCATCCGGAGAAAGTTCCTGAAATCCTCAGGATTATTCTCACCGATCTCACGGAGCAATGGCATGTGACAGAACTGGTCACTCTGGAGTAACCAATTCTTGGTTCATGAACTCCTCCTCGCTCTGTTCATGGACTGGTCTTGGGCTGAAGAATGAACTACAGCACCAATCACATACAATGCACAAGCTCAACGACGAGTACGTACAGGTAACATGGCTTCAAAATGGTCGGCTGGTCAGAACGCACTTAACAGAATGCACTGAACAACAGCAAGGCCTGTGAAGAGCGACCTGAAAATCAGGAACGAGCGGACAATAAAACAAGGATTTCTCAATGCCAACTGACCAACAGTTAAAACGAACTGAAAAATACGAGTCTCACAAGCGCGAATCGTCTCTCACCAAACTTCTACTAACACGAGATAAACACGAGATTAGCAGAAGGAGCCTAAAGGGTGTCGTACGGGCTATTGAACTTCCGTTTTATAGTCTCGTCGGACTTGATGTACGTCACCGCGTACTAGGCTGTCAAACTTTTGTGTGATCGTGTGTAGGCAAGTCCGTTCGTTAGAAAGTCTGCCGCAAGTCCGCCGCAAGTCTGCCAAAAGTCCGTCGAAAGTCTGTCGGACGGGCTGTCGGACTTTTGCAGATGAAAAGTCCGACCGTGTGTATGTGGCATAACAGTGCATCTTCCTATTGCCTAATGCTCTCTTTCCACTATTTCAACCCCAAAGTTGCGTGATTTACAATGTGCTTTTTTGGCTTGTTTTCTACTATTGTCATGCCACTAGGGACTGAAAAGTTGCATCACAAGTTCTACCCCATGATTTACAATGAGTACCATTCATATGTGTGCGACTTCAAGTCGCAGCAACTTCAAAGTAGTCCCTGCACTACTTTGGTCCCACTTTGATGCGACCAGCGTTCCAGGTGCTTTTCTGCATGCACGTTTTTAAAGCGTTCCAGTGCGTTTTGGGTGCATTTTTGATGTCGTCCAGTGCTTTTCCCCACCCCTCTGTTTTCTTAACCTTAAATAAGGACAAGTGTGTTGCAGTGCATTTTTGGTGCATTTAGGTGCGTTCCAGTGCATTTTTGATGCATATTACAGCATTCCAGTACAGTCCAGTGCATAAAAAAATGCAGCATGTTCTACTTTTTTTTTGGGAACAGGAAACGCGACTGGTTTAACTGGTTAGCTAGGGATGAGCCGAACACCCCCCTGTTCGATTCGCACCAGAATTTGCGAACAGGAAAAAAGTTTGTTCGAACACGCAAACACCGTTAAAGTCTATGGGACACGAACATGAATAATCAAAAGGCTTATATGCAAGTTATTGTCATAAAAAGTGTTTGAGGACCTTGGGTCCTGCCCCAGGGGACATGGATCAATGCAAAAAAAGTTTAAAAAAGGCCATTTTTCGGGAGCAGTGATTTTAATAATGCTTAAAGTGAAACAATAAAAGTGTAATATTCCTTTAAATTTTGTACCTGGGGGGGTGTCTATAGTATGCCTGTAAAGGGGCGCATGTTTCCCGTGTTTAGAACAGTCTGACAGCAAAATGACATGAAATGAAAGGAAAAAAAGTCATTTAAAACTACTCGCGGCTATTAATGAATTGCAGGTCCGACAATACACATAAATGTTCACTGATAAAAACGGCATGGGAATTCCCCACAGGGGAACTCCAAACCAAAATTTAAAAAAAATGACGCGGGGGTCCCCCTAAATCCCCCCTAAAAGCCCTTTAGGTCTGGTTTGGATATTAAGGGGAACCCCGGCCAAAATTAAGAAAAAAAATGGCGTGGGGTCCCCCTCAAAATTTATACCAGACCCTTCAGGTCTGGTATGAAATTTAAGGGGAACCCTGAGCCAAAATAAAAAAAATGGCGTGGGGTCCCCCAAAAAATCCATACCAGACCCTTATCCGAGCACGCAACCTGATAGGCCGCAGGAAAAGAGGGGGGACAAGAGAGCACCCCCCCTCCTGAACTGTTCCAGGCCACATGCCCTCAACATTGGGAGGGTGCTTTGGGGTAGCCCCCCAAAACACCTTGTCCCCATGTTGATGGGGACAAGGGCCTCATCCCCACAACCCTTGCCCGGTGGTTGTGGGGGTCTGCGGGCAGGGGGCTTATCGGAATCTGGAAGCCCCCTTTAACAAGGGGACCCCCAGATCCCGGCCCTCCCCCTTAAGTGAAATGGTAAGGGGGTACAAAAGTACCCCTGCCATTTCACAAAAAAACTGTCAAAAATGTTAAAAATGACAAGAGACAGTTTTTGACAAATCCTTTATTTAAATGCTTCTTCTTTCTTCTATTTTCTATCTTCTTTCTTCTATCTTCCTTCGGTTTCTTCCTCCATCTTCTTCTCCAGGTTCTTCTGGTTCTTGTCCGGCATCTTCCTCTGCGGCGTCTTCTTATCTCCTTCTCCTCGGGCTGCTCCGCATCCATGATGGCATGGAGGGAGGCTCCCGCTGTGTGACGCTTCTCTTCTTCTAACGGTTCTTAAATAATGGGGGCGGAGCCACCCGGTGACCCCGCCCCCCTCTGACGCACGGGGACTAGACGGGGACTTCCCTGTGGCATTCCTCGTGACGTCAGAAGGGGAAGAGGATACGTAACGGGTGACCCCGCCCCCTCTGACGTCACGGGGAACGCCCCCCCCGTTATTTAAGACCCGTCAGAAGACAAGAAGCTTCACACAGCAGGAGCCTCCCTCCATGCCATCATGGATGCGGAGCGGCCCGAGGAGAAGAAGGGAAGAAGACGCCGACGCCGCGGAGGAAGATGCCGGATGAGAACACCGGAGGAAGACCCAGAAGAACCAAAAGAACCAGAAGAAGAAGATGGAGGAAGAAACCGAAGGAAGATAGAGGATAGAAGAAAGAAGATAGAAGAAAGAAGAAGCATTTAAATAAAGGAATTGTCACAAACTGTCTCTTTCATTTTTAACATTTTTGACAGTTTTTTTGTGAAAAGGTAGGGGTACAACCCTTACCATTTCACACAGGGGGGAGGACTGGCATCTGGGGTCCCCTTGTTAAAGGGGGCTTCCAGATTCCGATAAGCCCCCGGCCCGCAGAACCCCACAACCACGGCCAAGGGTTGTGGGGATGAGGCCCTTGTCCTCATCAACATGGGGACAAGGTGTTTTGGGGGGCTACCCCAAAGCACCCTCCCAATGTTGAGGGCATGTGGCCTGGTACGGTTCAGGAGGGGGGGCGCTCTCTCACCCCCCTCTTTTCCTGTGGCCTACCAGGTTGCGTGCTCGGATAAGGGTCTGATATGGATTTTTTTAATTTTGTTGCGGGGTTCCCCTTAAAATCAATACCAGACTTGAAGGGCCTGGTATGGATTTTTAGGGGGACCCCACACCATTTTTTTTTTTTTTTGCATGGGGTTCCCCTTAATATCCATACCAGACCTGAAGGGCCTGGTATTGAATTTCGGGGGACCCCCATGTCATTTTTTTTTTAATTTTGGCCAGGGTTCCCCTTAATATCCATACCAGACCTGAAGGGCCACGCATTTTTTTTTTCTGAATTTTGTTTGTTTTCTTAATGCTGTTTTTATCAATGAACTTTTATGTGTATTGCCAGACCGACATTAGAGCCGCACGAAGTGAACCAGCGTTAAAAAAAAAAAAAAACCTATACAAATGCTTTTAGGTTGCCTGACATTTACTAATATTTTGTCGGCGCAGTGAACCAAAGTATTTGAACAAGCGCAAATGCCGTTTGAGCATGCGCAGTGTATAAATTCACCTCCCGCAGTTTAAATGTATTTGCCGACGTTGCCGGCTTGTTCAGAGAAAGGCACTTTCTCATTCTATTTTGGCCATATTTGTGACTTGGACAGTTAGTACTACATTTCCCCACATCACCCCACATCACCCCCATATTATTGGCACTTCCAGCTTGTTTAAATTTGAAGTTAAAGATGCCGTGCACCAGGTCTATAGTGGCCTATACTGGTCTATAGTGGCGTACAGATCACCTCTTCCCGTGCGCCAGGAAGAGAATAGTAAATGGGGGATCGCGCTGTGTTACCGGCGCAAATGCTTTGTAAATACGAAAATGTCATTTGCGCATCGGCGTGCACCACAAGTCATGGCGCAAATGCTTTATAAATCAGCCCCAGTGTGTTAAAAAAAATTGTAAAAAAAAGAAAAAATTTAATAAAATGGGAAAACATTTTTTCACATATTGTTACCAATTAGTATTCCTGGTGTGGTGGTGACAAGGAACATTAATGCCCTGTACACACGATAGGATTTTCCGACAACAAAATCCATGTTTTTTTTCCTATGGATGTTGGCTCAAACTTGTCTTGCAAACACACGGTCAGACAAATCTTGTCGGAAGTTCGGAAAGTCAAGAACGTGGTGACGTACAACACATACAATGAGCAGAGTAAAACTAAGTTCAATAGCCAGTGTGGCTCTTCTGCTTGATTCCGAGCATACATGGAACTTTGTGCGTTGGAATTGTGTACACACGATCGGAAATTACAACAACTGATTTTGTTGTCGGAAAATTTGAGATACAGATCTCAAATTTTGTGTGACAGAAATTCCGATGGAAAATGTCTGATGGAGCCTACACACGGTCGGAATTTCTGACAACAAGCTCCCATCTAACATTTTCCGTCGGAAAATCCTATCATGTGTACGGGGCATTATTGGTAACAATATGTGAAAAAAAATGTTTTCCCTTTTTATTACATTTTTTCTTTTTTTATGATTTTTTAATTTTTCGTTTTACAAAATAAATTTGACACAAAATTACACCTTCAAAAAACTCGCCATGCCTCTTATGGACCGTACACACGATTGTAAATTCCGCCAGCAAAAGTCTGATGTGAGCTTTTGGTCAGAAATTCCGACTGTGTGTATGCTCCATCGGACTTTTGCTGGAATTCCCACCAGCAAAAGATTGAGAGCAGGTTCTCTATTTTTCGGTCGGAAAAAGTTCCAATCGTCTGTACTAATTCTGATGCGCACAATTCCTACGCATGCTCGGAAACAATTCGACGCATGCTCGGGAGCATTGAACTTCATTTTCTTGGCTCATCGTAGTGTTGTACGTCACCGCGTTCTTGGTGGTCGAAAGTTCCGAGAACTTTTGTGTGACTGTGTGTATACAAGCCAAGCTCGAGCGGAATTCCTTCGGAAAAACCATCGATGATTTTTCTGATGGAAATTCCGCTTGTGTGTACAGAGCATAACTAAATATCTTGGACTGTCTACTTTCCAAAAAGGGGCCATTTGGGGAATATTTGAACTGCCCTAATTTGGGTTATTTTCACCAAAGAAATGGAGCAGAATACAGGTTGGCATAAATTTACGAAGAAATATTATTTGTTTGCAAAATTTTATATCAGAAACAAAGAAAAGGGTTTTTAATGAGTTAATTTATTTTGTTTATAAAAAATAAAAAATAAACAGTGGTGATTGAATACCACTGAAAGAAAGCTCTGTTTGTGTGAAAAATAAATGATAAAATTTCATGATTGTTGCATGACCACACAATTCTCATTCAGCGCTGAAAGCTGAAAATTGGCCTGGGCAGGAAGGGCGTGAACATCTATAGTCTCTGCATATGATAAGCCAAATATGTTCTAATTAGTAGGCTTTTATCATTCCCCATGTCTGTCACTGTGTCCCCATGATTATCCAGCTGGAGACTACACCCCAGGCTGGGAGGTCCTATAATGTGCAGGCGGCTCAATGAACTGCAAATCCCATGACCACTTGTGCTACTGTATATGCTACTCTAGTAGTTGTGTAAATAGAAGATGCTGGGCTTTCTGCAATTACAAACCACATACGGCAGCCCATTCAAGTGAATGGGCTGGCCCTATGCGACACACAACATTGCTCAACCAAAACTGGAGGGGGGTGGGCGATGACAAACTTGTTCTCACTACACGGAAGTGTGAATGCAGCCTGACCCCCCCTCCCCTCTCATGGCTCCACTGTTTATTTATAGTCAGTGCCGCGAGTCTGCACTGTCCAGACCATGACCTATAGATCTTTAAGGGCACCATGTCCTGAGGTTAGAGACACGAGAAGATGTCAGCCGTCTCAGCGGCTTTGTTCTAAGGTAAGTATTTCATAATGAGCAATTATGTGATGCATACTAGCTCATTATGCCTTTGTCTTTTGTTTTTTTTAGGAGAGTTTACAACCTCTTTAACACATCTGTCCTAAGATGCATAGGTGTACAAAGGGGGGTTATGAGGTTGGAAAGTTGGCCCTGACTTGTATCTTGCAGAAATGCCCTAAATCAGGGGTCGGTAACACGCTGCCCATGGGCCACACCCGGTCTGCCACCGCTAGGTCTCCGGCCCCTCAGTGCCCATGATTAATTCATGGGCACCCCTTCCCGCTGACATTTTTGCCACTGTCCTGTTCATTGGACAGCGGCGGTATCATAGGAATGGATGGGGGTGGGGACCGCTGTAGTTAACTTTTTAAATTACACAGCAGGTGATTGGTTGCCAGGTTAACCAATCACCAGCCTGTTAATGTAAAAAGTTAACCAGCAGTTCCCGTCCTCATCCAGCCCTGTGATATCGATCTCTGTTCTGCTCGCTGTACACCTGTGTAAGGTAGGAGAGTTCTACCTACACAGTGTGTGTGTGGGGGTCATGGAGAGAGGCAGAGGACTCTATGGTGGGGACATAGGACACTATGTGGTGTACATAGAACACTATGGTGGGGACAGAGGTCACTATGGGGGTACAGAGGATACAATGGGGGGTACAGAGGACACTATGGGGTGTACAGAGAACACTATGGGGGGTACAGAGGACACTATGGTGGGGACAGAGGACACTATGGGGGTACAGGGGACACTATGGGGAGTACAGAGAACACTATGGGGGGGAACAGTGGACACTATGGGGAGTACACAGGACTCTATAGGGGGATACAGTGGACACTATGGGGTGTACAGATAACACTATGGTGGGGGCAGAGGACACTATGGGGGGGTACAGAGGACACTATGTGGTGTACAGAGAGCACTATGGTGGGGACAGAGGACACTATGGGGGTTACAGAGGATACTATGGGGTGGGTACAGAGGACACTAAGGGGTGTACAAAGAACACTATGGTGGGCACAGAGGGCACTATGGGGGTACAGAGGACACTATGGGGGGTACAGATGGCACTATGACGGGACAGAGGACACTATGGGGTGTACAGAGAAAACTATGTTGGGTACAGAGGACACTATGGTAGGGTACAGAGAACACTATGGTGGGGACAGAGGACACTATGGGGGGTACAGAGGACCCTACAGTCATGGTGAGGGGGATAGGGGACACTGGTGGGGACAGAGGACACTATGGGGGTTACAGAGGATACTATGGAGTGGGTACAGAGGACACTAAGGGGTGTACAGAGAACACTATGGTGGGGACAGAGGACACTATGGGGGATTACAGAGGACACTATGGGGGGTACAGAGGACACTATGGAGGGTACAGATGGCACTATGGCGGGACAGAGGACACTATGGGGTGTACAGAGAAAACTATGGTGGGTACAGAGGACACTATGGTGGGGTACAGAGGACACTATGGTGGGGACTAGAAATGAGCTTCGAGTTCGAGTCGAACTCATGTTCGACTCGAACATTGGCTGTTCGCAAGTTCGCCGAACAGCAAACAATTTGGGGTGTTTGCGGCAAATTCAAATGCTGCGGAACACCCTTGGATCAATGCAAAAAAAAGTTTTAAAAATGGCCGTTTTGTTCAGAAGCAGTGATTATAATAATGCTTAAAGTCAAACAATAAAAGTGTAATATCCCTTAAAATTTCGTAGCTGGGGAGTGTCTATAGTATGCCTGTAAAGGGGCGCATGTTTCCTGTGTTTAGAACAGTCTGACAGCAAAATGACATTTCGAAGGAAAAAACCCATTTAAAACTACTCGCGGCTATTGCATTGCCGCCTGACAATACACACAGAAATTAATAAAACGGCATGGGAATTCCCCACAGGAGAACCCCGAACCAAAATTTTTTAAAAAAATGACGTGGGGGTCCCCCTAAATTCCATACCAGGCCCTTCAGGTCTGGTATGGATATTAAGGGGAACCCTGGCCAAAATTAAAAAAAAAATGACATGGGGGTCCCCCTAAATTCCATACCAGACCCTTCAGGTCTGGTATGGATTTTAAGGGGAACCCCGCGCCAAAAAAAAAAACGGTGTGGGGTCCCCCCAAAAATCCATACCAGACCCTTATCCGAGCATGCAACCTGGCAGGCCGCAGGAAAAGAGGGGGGGACGAGAGTGCGGCCCCCCCTCCTGAACCGTACCAGGCCACATGCCCTCAACATTGGGAGGGTGCTTTGGGGTAGCCCCCCAAAACACCTTGTCCCCATGTTGATGAGGACAAGGGCCTCATTCCCACAACCCTGGCCGGTGGTTGTGGGGGTCTGCGGGCGGGGGGCTTATTGGAATCTGGAAGCCCCCTTTAACAAGGGGACCCCCAGATCCCGGCCCCCCCCGTGTGAAATGGTAAGGGGGTACTTATCTGTCAGAGAACCATTACAAACGCTCGTTCCCGTGCGCCAGCCAGACGTGCGGCACGAATGTGTGAACCCGGACCAGGCACGCACGTTAGTACTCTCATACAAACGAGTGCACGTCGGCGCGGGCATGTCCGCAAGCCAACGAATCACAGCACAGGGCGCCCTATTTAAAGGATCAGCATACTAGTATCAGTGCTGGATTGTCTCAGCTAGTTCCTGTATCCTTGATTGCTGTTTGAATGAACCTTGATCCTGAAACCTTGGCCTTCCTGACTACTCTTTTGGATTATCCCTGCAATTTTGTTTACTTCTGCTGCCTGTACTGAACCCGGCTTGAACTTCTGACCACGGCTCTGTCTTCTGATCTTGTACCTCTCTGCCAGCCCATTGCCAACCTCCGCTAGCCCCTCACTATGAACCTGCCTATTGATTGTGCACCTTCCTGCCAGCACGTTGCCGACTCCTGCCTGTTTCCGACCGTGCAAGTTTTCCTGTTGGACTTTCCTGAACCTATCCAGGATCAACATCTCACCAGCATCTCTAGGCTCCTGTGTTCCTGATCCTGCCAACAGGCACCTGCACCCTTCCGTTGCCCTAGCAGCCCTGTCTCCACCTCCAGGGGTGTTAGCACCGGAACCGTGCAAGAGGCCACCCTCGTCATTTCAGACTCCACAGTGGTTCGGGGTTCCCCTGTGGGGAATTCCCATGCCGTTTTTATCAATGAACTTCTATGTGTATTGTCGGACCGGCAATGCAATAGCCGTGAGTAGTTTTAAATGGGTTTTTTCCTTCGAAATGTTATTTTGCTATCAGACTGTTCTAAACACAGGAAACATGCGCCCCTTTACAGGCATACTATAGACACCCCCCAGCTACGAAATTTAAAGGGATATTACACTTTTATTGTTTGACTTTAAGCATTATTAAAATCACTGCTCCTAAAAAAAACGGCCGTTTTTAAAACTTTTTTTTGCATTGATCCATGTCCCCTGGGGCGGGACCCAGGTCCCCAAACACTTTTTATGAAAATAACTTGCATATAAGCCTTTAAAATTAGCACTTTTGATTATTCATGTTCGTGTCCCATAGACTTTAACGGTGTTCGCGTGTTCGAACAAACTTTTTTCCTGTTCGCAAATTCTGGTGCGAATCGAACAGGGGGGTGTTCGGCTCATCCCTAGTGGGGACAGAGGACACTATGGGGGGTACAGAGGACCCTACAGTCATGGTGAGGGGGATAGGGGACACTGCTTTGGGGGCATAGGAAACTTGCTATGGGGGGAGAAGGGCAGAGGACACTATGGGAGTGATGTGAAAGGGGGCAGAGGACACTGCTATGGGGTACAGAAAACACTGCAATAGGTGGGACCCTATTAGGGACCCCATCACCCCTGGGGACAGGGACCCCTTCTCCCCTGGGGTCAGGGATCTTTTCTCCCCTGGGGACAGGGACTCCATCACCCAGAGTCGTAGCTAGAACCTTCAGGGCCCTGGTGCAAGAAATCATGAAGGGCCCCCCGACCTTAAACCTGAACCATTCCCTCTGAACCAAAAGCCCTTCCAACTGATCCCATGACCCTTTACGGCCCACAGCGGATCCCTTTCACATGTTGTGCAGTCCTTCAGTCTTGGGCTTCGCCATGGTGGCGGAAGGCCAGGGCCCAGTCACAAGTGCGACCTTTGCAACCCTAGTTCGGCCAGTGGTGCCAGTGTGGACTGGGAATGATGTCAGTCAGTAGGGCAGTGGACGTGGTCAGTAGGGTAGTGGACATGGTCAGTAGGGCAGTGGACGTGGTCAGTAGGGCAGTGGACGTGGTCAGTAGGGCAGTGGACATGGTCAGTAGGGCAATGGGCATGGTCAGTAGGGCAGTGGACATGGTCAGTAGGGCAATGGACGTGGCCAGTAGGGCATTGGACATGGACAGTAGGGCAATAGACATGGTCAGTAGGGTAGTGGATGTAGTCAATAGGGCAGTGGACGTGGTCAGTAGAGCAGTGGATGTAGTCAGTAGGGCAGAGGATGTGGTCAGTAGAGCAGTGGACGTGGTCAGTAGGGCAGTGAATGTGGTCAGAAGGGCAGTGGATGTGGTCAGTAGGGCAGTGGACGTGGTCAGTAGGGCAATGGATGTGGTAGGGCAGTGGACATGGTCAGTAGGGAAGGGGACGTGGTCAGTAGGGAAGTGGATGTGGTCAGTAGGGAAGTGGACGTGGTCAGTAGGGCAGTGGACGGGGTCAGTAGGGCGGTGGATGGGGTCAGTAGGGCAGAGAATGGGTTCAGTAGGGCAGAGAATGGGGTCTGTAGTTTTTTTTAATTTTTTAATTATTTTTTAACATTTTATTTTATAATTTTATTTTTTATAGTTTTTTTTTTTTTTTTACAGTTTTTGATGGGAGGGAGGCAGTGGAGGGCAGTGTGGGGGGACAGCATGATGGGAGGGGGGATAGTATGGGAGGGAGCAGAGTGATAGTCAGCAGCACACTTGGAACATTATACTCGCTGGGCAGTGTATTCTTTTACTCTCTGCTGTGACAGAGAGTTTGTGGCTTACCAGCAGTGGCCTCGGGCGGGGAGCTTTTCTCCTACCTTTCTGACAGCAGGAACAGCCTTGAGGCAGGAAGCCGGAGCCAGGGTGGGGGGGTAGGAGTTGGGAGGCGGAGCTGGCGGTCTTGGGTACGGATGACTGCTTGCCTCTTGGCTGCATAGGAGGGCGGGCGGGGCGGCATATAGAACCGATCCTGCTCTTGCAGCTGTTGAAAGACCTGCAGGAGACATGAGGAGAACAGGGGAGATCAGTTCTCCTATATGTTGCCCCGCTGGCCCTCCTATCCAGCCTGGTGCTAGCTGCATCCAGAGTGTAAAGTGAAGAGGCAAGCAGTCTTCCATACCTAGGACTGCCAGCTCCGCCTCCCAGCTCCACTCCCCGACTCCGGCTCTGGCTCACACAAGTGAAAAGGGACCCAATCACCCCTGGGGACAGGACTCCTTCTCACCTTGGGACAGGTATCCCATCACCCCTGGGGACAGGGACCCCTTCTCCCCTAGGGACAGGGACCCCATCTCTAGACCATGCTGGCTGGCAGGGCTGGCGTTCTCCACCCTTGGGTATCAGGATGGGGAAGGGGGCAGTAAAATCCGAATCCTCAACCTCATGCTCCCTCAGTGTAAACTGGTTTTGTATTAGTGAAGCACCTTAAAGTGAGGTAAATCAGTATTGTTATTATTACTACATTAGGATTATTATTATCTTAGTTTATTAGCAGGTGAATGCGGCCCTCCATACATTCACATACAAGCCCCTAAGTGGAAAAAGGTTGCTGACCCCTGCCCTAAATGCCGTGCTATACCACTGTGTGTTTTTTGGACAATTTTTGGGCTAAAATTAACATTTAAGTTGTTGCATTGCTTTTCAGATATTTCTTTTTTTCTCACACAAACACAGAAATGTCTAGTACATAAAATATCTCAGTAATGTTTTACAAAAATACAATATATTGTAGCATATGTTTACACAGCAGGATCAAAACATTAGCTTGCAGAGCACGTATTGTGAAAGGGTGGAGATTATACATTATGCAGCATGACTGAAACTGACACTGCTTGCAATAAAGTTAGATTTATCCCTAAATAAAATGTAAAGTAAAATGGCACTTACATCATTTCTCTTCATTTTATTGTATTTTTGTTTTACATATTAATGAATAGAGAAAGGCTTGCCTTCCTGTGAATCACACTTTTGAACTTGATGATTTAATAAAACAAACCTTTTCGAATAACAAAAAATGAGGGCCCCTGTCATTACTGAATTCCTTCTGAAAATGCTATTTGACTGGCTTTTATGCTGACCCTCAGCCTTTAATAATTTTTAACTGACTTGCAACAAGTATACAGTTCATATTATATCAGGAACATTCTGATTCTTAAGTACAGTATCAGTTCTACATATTGAGTGCTGAATGTGCTTTTAGCACTCATGTGTAGTAATCCTATGTCTTAAAGAGACCCTGTCACTAGACCATCATATTGGACCTGATGGCATCCCCAGAAGACTTATGCCCTGTACACTCGACCAGTTTTCCCATCGGAATAAACTCTGAAGGTTTTTCCGACTGAGTTCCGACGGAAGATGTCTTGCATACACATGGTCACACCAAATTCCGATCGCCCAGAACATGGTGACTGTGACAGACTCACCGGGACAGAGGCTATTGGAGGGGACTGAACACAAGCCTCTTGCCAACAGATTATGGGCCCTGGATTTTAAGGGAACAAAACTCTGCAAGGTGAATTATAAATCCAGTCTGATCTGTACTAATCAGACTCAATTGTGTATATATGTATATATTGTATGTTGTCTCATTCTGTTGTGGACTCTTTGTTGTGGTCATTTGAGAGAGGGGGGATTCCTTCAGCAGCCCCCCTGCTGATAAGACTGATTCATACTGTTGGGACACATCCTGTGAGGAGATGCTGGTGTCATCAACTCCAACTGTCTAGAATGCTAGAATGTGTATTGTAAATAAGTCTAGTATGGGATCCAAGAGTCATTAGATCCCCATTGTTGTTTGTGTTAATTAACTCTGTTATTGTGTGAAGAAGAGTTCGGTGTTGATTTGTGATAATGTTTATTGGGTTTTCTTTGCTACAAGACGGCCAGTCTGGCCTAAAGGTCATGACTGAGACATCTAGGCTGTCTAAAGGGATTAGTTAATTAGCCTATGTTAATTAGGTTTCTGGTCACAGGTGTATGTTCAGAGTAATATGAGCAGGAGGTATGCACCTCCTCTTTTACTGTATAAAAGAGACTGTATTCCTTTCAATAAAAGAGATTCCTGTTTGAACTTACATACAGCCTGCCTGGTGTTTGTTCTGAGCTATCATAGCTGAATTTGAACGGCACATAGCTGTAGTTCAAATCTCGGAGCATCGGATGACTGAACCATCAGACGGTGCGATCTGCACTCTGATTCTATAGCAGCAAAGGAGTGTCAGGAGAGTGGAACTGAGCGAGCAGGGGCTCATTACATTGGTTGGCAGCCGTGGGATTTGCTCTCCAGTTACTGGGACACTCCAAACCAGCCTGCAGGAGAGCCACACTGAAAGACTTACTTGAGAGCCGGGAGGGACCGGGGGGATCGTGCTTCCTTGCCGTGAACACATCCAAACCATCACCTGGATCCAAGGTCCAGATAGCAGGAGAGGAGAGGTACAGATACCAGCCACCATGGAAGAGGAATTCGGAAGGAGGTTGCGAGAGATGCGGATACAGCATAGAGGACCAGTATCAGAGCAGGTCCTGCTGGGATGGTTTGATTCTATCCGCTGCAAACTCTGGAAGGAAGCGCTAGCCCATGAGCAGCGAAACCAGGGAAAAGTTCTCCCCTCCATCCATGTAAGGTACTGGTCGCAGTATGAAATGCGAATGCTGTTATTGGGGGAACAGCCGAACCAGGAGTGGACAGCTGAGTTAAGCAGGCTGATCCGGGCAGAAATGCAGTTGGACGAGAGCTACAGAGCCCTCCAGTGGTATGTAGCACAAGTGTGCCCGTGGACAGCGGATGACAGCCCCACGGAAGGCTTTGACTACGATGGCCTAGGATTGTTATACTGGAGGCTGTCCAGGGACCCTGACTTTGGGAGTGATCGGGAGTGGCGTTTGGACGAAATAATGGAGCACAGAGAGTGAAGACTGAATGTCTCAGAAGTGCACTGGGCACAGGAAGATTTGGAGTTTCTGGCCGTTCAGGAATGGGAGCTGGAGATCGCCTACAGACAGCTGTTAGACTCTGCTCAGCTGCAGGGTGGTGCTCCCTTTGCCTGGGACTTTCAGGAAATACCAGTTGACAACTCTGAAATCCTGGCTAAAGAGTTGAGAATGTGGCAGAGTAACAGTGTGCTTTGCCAACCTGCCCCCGCAGCTATGGAGGCGGAGGTCTTATGGTGGATGCAGCAAGTGCTGACTGACCTTGATGAACCTGTTTCTGCATTGGATGATCTTGGATGGAGGAATGTGCCTGTCCAGCAGAATGCCAGAGAATCGGCAGTGGAAAATCTGGAGATCGCTATCCCCAAAGCTGAAGCGCTGACAGCCAGACAGAGAGTAAATGACCTCTGCCCCACACCTCCTGAGATCATCTATTCCTTGCAGCCAAGAAAGGAGATCATGCGGGAAGACTATGTGAGTTCACTCTGCCTGACTAACGCATGTCCAGACCAGGTGGAGGTCTGGGACCTTGTTAGTCAACCTTTGATGGGGGAGAAATGTGACAGACTCACCCGGGACAGAGGCTATTGGAGGGCACTGAACGCAAGCCTCTTGCCAACAGATTATGGGCCCTGGATTTTAAGGGAACAATACTCTGCAAGGTGAATTAGAAATCCAGTCTGATCTGTATTAATCAGACTCAATCATGTATATATGTATATATTGTATGTTGTCTCATTCTGTTGTGGACTCTTTGCTGTTGTCATTTGGGATGTGTGTCCCTGTAGAGGGAGAGGGGATTCCTCCAGCAGCCCCCCCTGCTGATAAGACTGATTCATAATGTTGGGATACATCCTGTGAGGAGATGCTGGTGTCATCAACTCCAACTGTCTGTCTGTTGCCTGTTAGAATGTGTATTGTAAATAATTCTAGTATAGGATCTAAGATCATTAGATCCCCATTGTTGTTTGTGTTAATTAACTCTGCTATTGTGTGAAGAAGAGTTCGGTGTTGATTTGTGATAATGTTGATTGGGTTTTCTGTGCTACAATACGGCCAGTCTGGCCTAAAGGTCATGACTGAGTCATCTAGGCCAGTGTTTCTCAACTCCAGTCCTCAAGGCGCACCAACAGGTCATGTTTTCAGGATTTCCCTCAGATGAAAAGGCTGTGGTAATTACTAAGGCAGTGAAACTGATCAAATCACCTGTGCAAAATAGTGGAAATCCTAAAAACATGACCTGTTGGTGCGCCTTGAGGACTGGAGTTGGGAAACACTGATCTAGGCTGTCTAAAGGGATTCGTTAATTAGCCCATGATAATTAGGTTTCTGGTCACAGGTGTATGTTCAGAGTAATATGAGCAGGAGATATGCACCTCCTCTTTTACTGTATAAAAGAGCCTGTATTCCTTTCAATAAAAGAGATTCTTGTTTGAACTTACATACAGCCTGCCTGGTGTTTGTTCTGAGCTATCACAACTGGATTCAAATGGCACATAGCTGTAGTTCAAATCCCGGAGCATCGGATGACTGAACCATCAGACGTTGCGATCTGCACTCCGATTCTATAACAGCAGAGGAGTGTCGGGAGAGTGGAACCGAGCGAGCAGGGGCTCGTTACAGTCACATACAACACCTACGACGGGGCTAGAAAACGGAAGTTCAATAGCCAGTAGCCAATAGCTTCCGTCTTGTACTTGCCTCAGAGCATGCGTCATTTTTGGTACGTTGGAACAGCATACAGACGAGCGGTTTTCCCGATAGGAATTGGTTCCATTGGAAAAATTTAGAACATGTTCTCTTTCTAGGTCCATCAGAATTTTCGACGTAAAAAGTCAGATGGGGCATACACATGATCGGAATATACGATGAAAAGCTCCCGTCTGACTTTTTCTGTCGGACATTCCGCTCGTGTGTACACGGCATTAGAGCTGTCACGCAGTATTTTCCTTCACTTTTTCTTTGGCAATAAAAAGTTATGTGTAGAGAGAGTAGAGGGGATTAAATGTGGATGGGCCGGCACAATAAATTAATTATTCTTGGAAAAAGAGAGGGCTTTGATGTTCAAGGAAGGATGGGGGCTGTGCTAGAGAACTGACTTTGGGAATTTGTTAGTTCAAAGGCACATGCAAATTAATACATTGTTTTGTTTTTGTTTTTAATGGAAAGGAAAAATGTTGCTAGTAAGCATCTAAATGATTGGTGTTTCTTTGTTCTTTCTTGCACTTTAAAGTTGGTAACAGGGTTCTTCCTTTTTTTTTTTCTTTCATAAAGTTTTATTAGGAATAAAAGAAGCAAATATCTTTCAGAACAGATACAAGTAGTACATCGATGAAAACATATTATAATCTCTACATACAGTGGTGAAGATAACATAAGAAAATAAAAGTATAGAACATTTGGCAGTGAGTCTTATCAAGAATGATCAGACAGTCCATCGTAAACTGGATAGGTACAGTACATGAATTTTAATCACTTGGGAGAATCATATAAGGAGGACACAGATGATCATAAGTGTCTCTTGATAGTGAATGATGATATACTGTATAGTGAGCAGGGATGGGCGAACAGTTCGGCCTGAGAATAAGTTCGGGCCGAATTTTCGCTCTTCGAACGATTGGCGAACAGCCGAACAAAGGGGTCATTCGACGTTTGTTAGGCCCCCCGAACCGACCACAATGCATTGTAGCGCTAAACAGTGCATTGCAAGATGTGCATTGCAAAGCTTCAGCCAATCAGGGCACAGAGCACTGTCAGAATCATGGTCACTGTCATCATGACTTTATCCAATCATGGTTCATTCCTGCCTCACAGTATAAAAGTATTCTTTCAATGGCAGCCATTTTCAGTGTGATTTCGGTGTGGAGAGAGATAGAACAGGGCTCTGTTCAGTGCTTAGTTAGTTAGTGTGCTATACTGTGCTATTTTGCTTCAATTGTCAGTGTAGAATATTAGTTTAGTGTCAGTCTAGTGTGAGTGTAGTGAGGAGGACCATGATTCAGCTTTGCATAGTGTGCAGCTAGAGTGGGACAGCTCAGATAGTTTCACTGTAGTGTGGTGATACCGTGTCATTCTTACATACACTGGTGTAGAGTAGGGACAGCTGAGATAGCTTCAGTGTAGTGTAGTGAGACTGTGTCAGTAATCTTTACATTAGTGTATAGCTAGAGTAGGGACAGTTCTGATAGCGTCGGTGTAGTGAAGAATGAACACCGTCTATTTGATTGCATTACTGCCAGTTTAACACGTTTTACTTCTGTATGCGTTACTGTCAGTTTAACTCCATATAGTTTTGTGTGCGTTACTGCCAGTTTAACGCCATATAGTTCTGTGTGCGCTACTGCCAGTTTAACACCATATAATTCTGAGTGCGTTACTGCCAGTTTAACGCCATGTTGTTTTGTGTGCCTTACTTACAGTTTAATGCCATATAGTTCTATGTGCGGTACTGCCAGTTTAACGCCATATAGTTCTGTATGCATTACTGTCAGTTTAACTCCATATAGTTTTGTGTGCGTTACTGCAAGTTTAACGCCATATAATTCTGTATGCATTACTGTCAGTTTAACTCCATATAGTTTTGTGTGCGTTACTGCAAGTTTAACACCATATAGTTCTGTGTGCACTACTGTCAGTTTAACGCCACATAGTTTTGTGTATGTTACAGCCAGTTTAACACCATATAGTTTTGTGTGTGTTACTGACAGTTTAACGCCATATAGTTCTGTGTACATTACTGACAGTTTAACACCATATAATTCTGAGTGCGTTACTGCCAGTTTAACGCCATGTTGTTTTGTGTGCCTTACTGACAGTTTAATGCCATATAGTTCTATGTGCGGTACTGCCAGTTTAATGCCATATAGTTCTGTATGCATTACTGTCAGTTTAACTCCATATAGTTTTGTGTGCGTTACTGCAAGTTTAACGCCATATAGTTCTGTATGCATTACTGTCAGTTTAACTCCATATAGTTTTGTGTGCGTTACTGCAAGTTTAACACCATATAGTTCTGTGTGCACTACTGTCAGTTTAACGCCACATAGTTTTGTGTATGTTACAGCCAGTTTAACACCATATAGTTTTGTGTGTGTTACTGACAGTTTAACGCCATATAGTTCTGTGTACATTACTGACAGTTTAACACCATATAATTCTGAGTGCTTTACTGCCAGTTTAACACCATGTTGTTTTGTGTGTGTTACTGACAGTGTAATGCCGTATAGCTCTGTGTGCATTACTGCCAGTTTAACGCCATATAGTTCTGTGTGCATTACTGCCAGTTTAACGCCATATTGTTCTGTGTGCATTACTGCCAGTTTAACGCCATATTGTTCTGTGTGCGTTACTGCCAGTTTAACGCCAAATAGTTTTGTGCGTTACTGCCAGTTTAACCCTATTTACTTTTGTATGCATTACTGTCAGGTTAACGCCACATAGTTCTGTGCATCACTGTCCGTTTGTCGCATTTTATTGCAGTATATTATAGTGTATCTGTGGAGTGTGTCTGTGTAGTGTTAGTACTCAAATTAAAGTGCACCAAACACCTCTTTACATTGATTAAAGTGCATCTACGTACAGATTTATAGTTTTGTGTGCGTTACTGCCAGTTTAACATCATATAGTTCTGTGTGCGCTACTGCGCTACTGCCAGTTTAATGCCACTTAGTTTTGTGTGCGTTACTGCCAGTTTAACACCATAAAGTTTTGTGTGCGTTACTGACAGCTTAATGCCATATAGTTCTGTATGCATTACTGCCAGTTTAACGCCATATAGTTTTGTGCGTTACTGCCAGTTTAACCCTATTTACTTTTGTATGCATTACTGTCAGGTTAACGCCACATAGTTCTGTGCGTCACTGTCCGTTTGTAGCATTTTATTGCAGTATATTATAGTGTATCTGTGCAGTGTGTCTGTGTAGTGTGAGTACTCAAATTAAAGTGCACCAAACACCTCTTTACATTGATTAAAGTGCGTCTACGTACAGATTTATAGTTTTGTGTGCGTTACTGCCAGTTTAACATCATATAGTTCTGTGTTCGCTACTGCCAGTTTAATGCCACTTAGTTTTGTGTGCGTTACTGCCAGTTTAACACCATAAAGTTTTGTGTGCGTTACTGACAGTTTAACGCCATATAGTTCTGTATGCATTACTGCCAGTTTAACGCCATATAATTCTGAGTGCGTTACTGCTAGTTTAACGCCATGTTGTTTTGTGTGCATTACTGCCAGTTTAACGCCATATAGTTCTGTGTGCGTTACTGCCAGTTTAACGCCATATTGTTCTGTGTGCGTTACTGCCAGTTTAATGCCATATAGTTTTGTGTGTTACTGCCAGTTTAACGCCATTTACTTTTGTATGCGTTACTGCCAGGTTAACGCCATATTGTTCTGTGCGTCACTGTCCGTTTGGCAGATTTTATTGCAGTACATTATAGTGTATCTGTGGAGTGTGTCTGTGTAGTGTGAGTACTCAAATTAAAGTGCACCAAACACCTCTTTACATTGATTAAAGTACATCTACGTACAGATTTCAACTTCTTCTTTACACTTGCTTATAAGCACCGGCCCCTCCCTCCCTATAATGTCTGGGAGGACAACACAGAGAGGGGCAGACATTCCCTTGGCACTGTAAGGGGGCTAGCAACAAACTTGTCCACAGGCAAAGGTGGATGTGGTGGTCAGTCCTCGGGCAGGACATAATTTTCTCTGTTTAATGAGTTTCCCCATGCTATCCAGCCAAAGCATGCAGAGGAGGTGGTGGACTGGCTTACTAAACCTTCCTTAAAGTGCACCAAACACCTCTTTACATTGATTAAAGTACATCTACGTACAGATTTCAACTTCTTCTTTACACTTGCTTATAAGCACCGGCCCCTCCCTCCCTATAATGTCTGGGAGGACAACACAGAGAGGGGCAGACATTCCCTTGGCACTGTAAGGGGGCTAGCAACAAACTTGTCCACAGGCAAAGGTGGATGTGGTGGTCAGTCCTCGGGCAGGACATATTTTTCTCTGTTTAATGAGTTTCCCCATGCTATCCAGCCAAAGCATGCAGAGGAGGTGGTGGACTGGCTTACTAAACCTTCCTCATCCTCATCTTCTTTCATGCAAGCAGAGACAAGTGTGCAGTCTTCTGCAGTTGGCGGAGTGGATAAACCTGGCTCCTTGTCCACATCTATTCTTGCTATTGCCCCAACATCAGCCATTGAGGAGTCATCTGAGTTATTTGACCACAGCATCAGCCACTTGCTCCTTGATGATGCCCAGCCATTACTGGATTCAGATGTTGGTTCTGAGGTTGAGTATGACGGAGCATGAGCCTAGAGAGAGGGAGGAACACTGGTAGACAAATTGGTATTCATGTTTCCCCAAGCCGCAGCGTATTGCCAAGTTGTCTCCGGTGGTAATGATGGAGATGGAGGAGAGGGAGATGATGATGATGAGGAGGTCACTGATGCGACTTGAATGCCAGATAGAGAAGAGGAGGAAACTGAAGGTGAGGCGGCACAACCCCAAGGAGGCTAACATCAAGAGTAGAGAGCAGCCACCCTATTTCATCACATTCTGCAGCTGTTATCTCCTGGCCCACTCCCTAAAGTGACTCAGCTGTCTGGGCCTTTTTCAGCACATCTGTAGTAGATCGCACTGTTGCTATCTGCAAACTGTGTCTCAGGCACATCAAACGTGGCAAAAATACCAACCATTTGGGTACCACATGCTAAACAAGGCATTTAATCTCCAACCAATCAGTACATTGGCAAGAGCACCTAAAAGCCCCACAAAAGGGCAACAAATCTATCCCTCCTCCTCCTGCCCGTAAACCACCTGATTTGTGACATGCCCACCAGGTGGAACTCGACTTTATCAATGCTTCAGCGGCTATACATGCAGCAGAGGGCTGTCAACGAGTACCTGTGTGAATATGGTGCAACAACAGGCTCAGGCCGCCTCTGCTTTTTTCCCCATGCCAATGGCTGATCATTAAGGATGCATGCACTATATTGTCACCATTTAAAGAGGCCACAAGGATGGTGAGCCGTGACAGTGCATGCATCAGTGACACAATCCCTGTTGTGTTCCTGCTGGAGCAGACTCTGCGTGGCATTATGGACAGGGCACTGGAGGCAGAGCAGCAGGAGGAAAAGGAGGATTTCCTTTCCTCTCAAGGCCCACTTTATCCAGACACCATGTGTCTATGTGACTATGTCACAGAACACACAGGAAGAGAGAGGTAAGAAGGATGAGGAGGGGGATTCTGGCACTTTCATAGGCTTTGAAGAAGAGGAAGACATCCGTTAATCTGTAAGCAATGGCTTTCCAACCCCAGGATCCTTGGGAGTAGTACGTGGCTGGGAGGAGGAAGTTCCAGACGCTGTCATTCTGAGTGACCCCGAGGAGTCTGCTTCTCAAGCCTCGGCAAATTTGAGGCGTATGGGCAACCTCATGCTTCAAAGCCTGCGAAAGGACCCAAGAATACGTGGCATAACGGAGAAGGATGATTACTGGTTGGCAACCCTCCTTTACCACCGTTATAAGGGGAAGGTCTCAAAATTCATCCCCACAGAGAGCAAAAGATAAAATCTCTTGAGGACACTTTAAAGAGGATTTTATTGAACGTTTTTCCTGACTCCAGTAGGTTACATTGTCATGGAAAACATTGTTTTGTGTCTTCTGTTGGTCAAGAGAGGAGCGTTGGAGAAGGCGTCTGCCTAAGTGAGGCATTTCAGAATTTTTTTAGTCCTCGCCGCCCAGGGCTGTCAGCTTCCAATTTCCATCGGCAGCATCTGCATCACATGGTGGATGATTACCTCGAGGCCAAACAGAGATGGATAGCTTTCCAGCTATTCATCCACTGACTTACTGGGTCATGAGAATAGACCACTGGCCAGAACTTACCCAGTATGGTACTGAGTTGTTGGGCTGCCCTGCATCCAGCGTGCTTTCAGAATGGGCATTCAGTACTGCAGGAGATTTCATTACTGATCATAGAACACGTCTGTCCACAGACTCTATGGACCGTTTGACTTTTATAAAAATGAATCAGTCCTGGATTACTAGCTATGAAGCTCCTGATGCCGATGTCACTGATTAAGTCTTTTTGGGATGGGGAATCTCTGCAGGACTTCGAGGCTGCCTAGCTTTGAGGGTGTTCAATCATTTTATCTGGAAGTTTTTGGTATAGGTTTCATGGGCACAATTAACACCCAAAGACCAATTTTTCAGCAAGTGTTTGACAGGTGCATATCATTGCAATTTTTTTTGCCTTCATCAAGAGCACCTCTATAGGTTCACGGTGGCAAGGCGCCCCTGACACCCAAAGAGTAATTTTTCTGCACCTGTTTGACAGTTACATATCATTGCAATTTTTTACAGCAAGTCCAATTCTTGCTTTCATCAAGAGTACCTTTAAAGTGTTATGATGGGAAGGCGCCACCAACACCCAAAGACCAATTTTTCTGCACCTGTTTGACAGGTGCATATCATTGCAATTTTTTTACAGCAAGGCCAATTCTTGCTTTCATCAAGATTACCTCTATAGGGTTATGGTGGGAAGGCACCACCAACACCCAAAGACCAATTTTTATGCACCTGTTACTTCTATACAAAGTCAAAGTGACACCAGAATGTATCTAAAAATCTCTAATCTTGGGCTTTATAAATGCAATTATTGCTGAAGTAGATTCTAGACATGGTACATATCTGCCACTTTACAGGTAGACTAATGCCCCGTACACACGGTCGGATTTTCCGACGGAAAATGTGTGATAGGACCTTGTTGTCGGAAATTCCGACTGTGTGTGGGCTCCATCACACATTTTCCATCGGATTTTCCGACACACAAAGTTTGAGAGCAGGCTATAAAATTTTCCGACAACAAAATCCGTTGTCGGAAATTCCGATTGTGTGTACACAAATCCGACGCACAAAGTGCCACGCATGCTCAGAATAAATAAAGAGATGAAAGCTATTGGCCACTGCCCCATTTATAGTTCTGATGTATGTGTTTTACGTCACCACGTTCAGAACGATCGGATTTTCCGACAACTTTGTGTGACCGTGTGTATGCAAGACAAGTTTGAGCCAACATCCGTTGGAAAAATCCTAGGATTTTGTTGTCGGAATGTCCGAACAAAGTCCGACCGTGTGTACGGGGCATAAGAGGATCCCCCAGGCACTATATTGGAAGTATTTTTTTAGTTTTTAAGCTTTCACTTTAAAAATAAAAAAATCACTGCTCATTTAAAAATGAATGAGAGACTGGAAAATAAGCCCATTCTGGCTGGAACTAGTGGGGGAACCAACTGAGGTAATATTAAAATTAAAAGAATTTGCAATATTGAATGAGGGTACTGTATCAGCTGGGATAGTGTGGGATACCCTGAAGGCGTTCCTCAGAAGGATACAGGAGGTTGCAAAGATTAAGAGAAGGTCCAGGAAATGGGAAGAGATTATTAGGAGTGAAGTTATTGTCAGGTCACCTTGAGGCTAGTTGACAGATGCACACCATTGGGATCAGGAGTGCACTGCAAGGTAGTGGACCCTACGGCTGACTGCTGCGGATGGGAGTCAGGTTGGTAAGGAAGGCAGGGCCGCTGGAACATCAACACGGATCCCCCCGGGGTTAGAGCGTAAGATTCCCTGGGGCGAGGAGTCTAAGAGCCAGCAGGTGTTCACCAGAGCCTCTAGTGGTGAGGATGGACTGGGCTGCAACTGGCTCCAGGTGGGGACCCCCAGGGTCCCCCAGCTAACACCCACAGTAGGCAACAGGAGGATAGGGATAGTAAGGGAATAAGCCAAGGTCGGGGTCACAAGCAGACAAGGACAACAGAGTTCACGCCAAGGTTCAGGGTCACAGGCAAACGGGGATAGTCGGGGACACGCCAAAGGTCAGGGTCACGAGCAGACAGGAATAGTTGAGAACACGCCAAGGTCAGTAACTGAAACAAAGGTAGAGCACAAGGCAGGAAACAGGTAGCCAGAACACACAAAGGTTGATCAGCAGGGTTGGCCTGCAGAGCAGAGGTTAATATAGAGTTCTCTGATAGGAGCTGGGGTGGAGCCATGCTATAGGAGAGATTATAAAAGCAGTCAGGTGAGTGTCAGCTGGTCTCTAGAGATGAACACATGGAGACAAATAAGCTGACAGACAAAACTCTATTGCATAACCATGACAGTTATGGAAACAGAAAAACAATAAGTGGAAGATTCAACCCCAGAAGCACAAGTTAGGTGGCTTAAAAGTCAACAGAATTTTAAAAACGTTATTAGAAAGGCTGAGATTAAGCATCTTGTTTCAGAGACAATGTGCTTTTGCCGAGTGGGAGAGTGCAGGTCGTATGCTTGCTCTGTTGGTGAAAACCAATAGCTCCCCATCAGCAATTGCGGCTATTAGAATGCCAGGGGGAGAAATCTCCTCTCGGACACCTGAAATTGTGGACTCGTTCAGACAGTATTATGTAAATTTATATAAATCTAGGCGGGGAGAAGTGGTCGGAGAAATGGATCGTTTTTTGGGGGGATTGAGGTACCAGTCCTTTCAGAGCAGGATAAAGATGAATTAGAAGCCCCTATAACTATAGAGGAATGGCAACGGGCAGTGGTCGGGATGGATAATCAGAAGTCTCCCAGGTCAGATGGTCTCCCAACAGAGATTTACAGGTGGTACGGAGAGATGATGCTCCCAGAACTGCTGAGGATGTTAGGGGAGGTGGCAGTAGGGGGGAGGATTCCCTCCTCGATGACAGAGGCCACAATAGTAGTTTTTCTGAAGGAGGGGAAAGATCAAATGGACATTTCATCGTATAGGCCAATATCACTGCTATGCTCAGATGCCAAAATATTGGCAAGAGTGTTGGCAGGTAGGGTGAATAAATGTATACAAAAGCTTATACACCCAGATCAATCCCCGACAGATCTACTAGTATTAATATTAGGAGGGTGTATCTGAATTTGCAGATTCCGACGGTAAATATGGGCTTAAGTGCTACCCTCTCCTTGGGTGCCGCCAAGGCCTTTGATAGCTTGGAGTGGGACTATCTGTGGCGGGCCTTGGAGACATTCGGGTTTGGACCTATTTTCGTATGCTGGGTAAAAGCACTTTATAAGACCCCAAGTGCCAGGATAAGGATTAATAACGCATACTCTGAGTTGATCCAGCTTGAGAGAGGAACAAGACAGGGATGCCCTCTATCACCCCTGCTATTTGCTTTGGCGATAGAGCCATAAGCAATAGCAATTAGATCAGCGGGGGGGATGCAGGGATTCAAAAGAGAGGCGGGGGAACACAGGATAGCACTATATGCAGATGATATCCTGTTTTTCCTTGGCGATATACAGATACATCCTTAGCGGCAGTTATGAATATCATGGAGGACTTTGGGCAGTTTTCAGGCCTGGTAATAAACTGGGAGAAATCTGCCCTGATGCCTGTAGATCCAATAAAAAACTCTCTGCCATCTCCAATTTCTCAATTGAGGTTGGTGGATAGGATGAAGTACCTAGGAATATGGTTAACAAGGGATCCAAGCCAGTATATCGTTAATAACCTGGCTCCCTTCCTGCTAAGATTTAGATGTAAGAGCGATATTTGGAGTCGCCTCCCCCTGTCAGTGGCTGGTCAAATTAATTTGATAAAAATAATTTGGATGCTGCAATTGTTGTATCAGTTACATAATTCCCCAGTTTGGATTAGAAAGGAATGGTTCAAAAAAAATTAAACATTGTTTAGGGATTTAATATAGAAGAGGGGTCAGACTCATATAGGCTTACAGATATTGCAGTTACCAACAAAAGAGGGAGGAGCGGCAGTTCCACACCTCCACAGCTATTTTTTAGCTGCTCAGTTGCAAGATCTGAGGGGATGTAGCATATCGGGGGATGGGAATAAAGACAAACGAATGCTGTTGCAGGGAGCCTTGCATGGTAGCTTGGTTGAAGCCCTGAAAGCGGACTCTCTCCTCCCTGGGAGCCCCACATAAAAATGAATTACAAAAGTGTGTCAGGCAGTGAAAACAGTAATGGGATATAGTGGGATAACGAGTATCCCCTTAACTGGAATAACAAAGACTTGATCCCCATGGGTAAAATAAATGAATGGGAAGTGTGCGGTATAGGAAGACTTGTTCAATTATATGGGGGAGTATGTTGAGGTCTTTTGCGAAGTTGAGGAGTGAGTATGGTATTCCAAATCACTCATTTTATAGGTACCTTCAAATTAGACATGCTTTGAATGCCCATTTCAAACTACAAACAGTGGAATAGTGTAAAGCCCCTCTTCTCCAAAAATAAGTCAGGAACTTCCAAAGGTTTGATATCTGAGGCTCGGTTCACACAGGGACGACTTGTCAGGCGACCTAGTCGCCTCCCGTTCTGTGCTATGGAACCATTCTAAGGGGAGCAACGCAAGTCGCTCCGACTTAGAAAAAGGTTCCTGTACGACTTTGGGGGCGACTTGGGGCGACTTGCATAGACTTCTATACAGAAGTCCTTTTGCAAGTCGCCCGGGCAGTCGTGTGCAGGTCGCCTCGGTGCAAGTCGTGCCGCCTCTGGTGTGAACCGAGGCTTAGTTATATGAACAGATACGCAGTAAAACCATCACTGGGGAAAGGTTGGCCAAAAATAAAAACAGATAGGAAGAGAATTTAGGGGAAATAATAACAGAAAAGCAGTGGAGGAAGATACTGGAATTGAGTCCCCAGGTATCAGTTTCCCCCTCACAGAAGATATCACAGTTATTTTTGTTACATAGAGTTTACTACACTCCAAAGAAGCTTTTTTAGTTCAGTTATAGGGCTGATGCCAAATGCCCAAGGTGTCAAGAGACAGGTGACTTGATGCATATGATGTGGAGATGCCCAAAGCTATTTAGGTACTGGGCAGGGATATTGAAAGTCATTAATAGTACTTTTGGGACTAAGCTGGAGCTGGATGGCACTTTATGTTTGCTGGGAAAAATTGAGGAAATTATTGCATCGGTAAACATTAAAACGGTATTAATAAAGTGTTTATTTCAAGCACAAAAGATAATTGCCCAGAATTGGCAATCAGCGAGGCCTCCGACACTTGAAGAATGGGTCAAAGTGATGGATGCCACTGTATTACCCCGTACACACGGTCGGATTTTCTGACGGAAAATGGGCGATCGGAGCGTGTTGTCGGACATTCCGACCGTGTGTGGGCTCCATCTGACTTTTTCTATCGGAGTTTGAAAGCAGGCTATAAAATTTTCCGACAACAAAATCTGATCGCGTCAATTCCGACCGCATGTGGCCAGTTCCGATGCACAAAGTGCAAATTCCGAGACGGAACAGCTCGGTCTGGTAAAATTAGCGTTCGGAATGGATACAGCACTTTCGTCACGCTGCAATGTTTTTAAATTGTTTAATACAGCGCACTCTCTTCTTCTTTATCATGTGAAAAGAATGAAGTAGTTTTGCTGCTCATATTCACTTCTCACAAACTTCTTTCTTTATTATTTAGCGGGATTCCCTCAATATATTTTGATTTGTCACATCTGACCAAATTTCTATTTTGTTGTTTTATTTTTGTTTTGTATTTTTTACAAGGCTGTTTTTATTTTGTTTTTTTTGTGTTTTACTCCCAAATATTTTTGTGTGTGTTTTGTGTGTCAAGTTACCACAACACCATTATTATCTTGTATTATTTAATCTCAAGGAGGTTGCTTGGTGTTGGTGTCCCTTGTTAATTTCACATTGTATATTAGAAATGTACCTGCCTCCTCACAAACAAACTGTCCTTTTTGAAGGAAAACACACATAGGCGAGTATAATTGAAACACAAAAATTCCTTTATTAAGGGCTCACAACCAAACAAAGAGGGAGGCAATGCTGGAGAAATAGCAGAAATTGGCGAAGCCTTTGACCCCCAGGGCACACATCAATTATTTCCAGGCAAAATTGGTGGCCTGGGGATTCCATATCTAAGGGAGTGCAGTCTGGTCCAGAAGTCCCAGAGATCCGGAAAGCAGCAGATTACATCTGTGTCCCCAGGCTGTGGTCATACAAGAGACTGCATCTTTGGCCAGACCAGACTGAACCCAGGGTCATCACTCTCTGGTCTTCCTTCCACTCTTCCTTCCACGCTGTGGCTCTGGTGTTGGAGATGTGGCAGCAGGAGGAGGAGGAGGAGGATGGGCCAACTCACTCAGGTGGGTATTGGGTGTGATTTCGCCACTCACCCCCTTACTTAGGACTTTATACAGAAGGTCCTCACACAGCTTGCGTTGACCCTCCTGCATGGACTGCAGTTTGGTGGCAGCCATGTAGGCAAAGGCCTCTTCAGGAGTGGGGGTGGCTCTGAGGGATGCAGAAGCCTACTGAATGAGCCTGAGCGTTGAATCCTGAACGTGACTCCCCTTCCTGGGTCTTTTGTATGGAAGGCGGAGGGGAGGAACCTGTGATTCGGTCAGGCTCCGACTGGGCCCAGGCTTCTCCTGGCTGTCACTTAGCCCCGCCTCCTCCTGGCTGCCACATTCCACAGCCTCCTCCTGGCTTCCACATTCCACAGCCTCCTCCTGGCTGAGGTCTTCCTGTGTATGAAAATGGGACATCGTTTTAGTTTTTTATTCATCAATCACACACAATTTTCACCTCATGATTGTTGCAAATGAAATGTTAACAAATATAACAGATTATCATTCTGAGCCCAGCATTTTTCAGTCTTGTCCCAATTATTTTTCAAAACTACTGTCTATTGATATGTAAAACACTTTTTTAAATCAGCAATTAGTGATCAATAATAACATCTAGTAAACATAATTTCTTTATTGACCAGAAATCTGTATATCAATGCTATACCTGACTCCATCTGGGCTCCTCCACTTCTTCCTGGCTGGAAGTCCCAGGTTGGACATCGGAAGCCTCAGCTGGGGTGAAAGGAAGAGTGGAAGGAAGAGTGGAGAGAGATACCCTGACTCCAGTCTGGTCTGACAGAAATAGCAGTCTCTCATAGTACCACAGCCTGGGGACATAAACGTCATCTGCTCCAGCTCCGGATCTCTGAAAATCTGTGACCTTCTTGCGCTCCCTTAGATAAGTGCTCCTCAGGCCACCAATTTTGGCTTTTAAATAGGGGATGGTTGCTGTGGGGACCACCGGCTTCACCAACTCCAGCAGTTTCTCCAGCGCTGTCTGCCTCTTTTGTTTATGATTATAATGTGGGTGTTTCACCTGCCACAGACAGGGCTGCTCCCTGTATTTGTCTTTGAACAGGGGGAGGATGTTGTGGTCATTGAAGCCATCCATTTTATCTGCAAGACACAACACAAGACAAACCCTAATGTCAGGCAAAACTCTCCTAATCTTGTTACAATATAGGCCTCAATGTAGAAGCAGTATAGGCCCAAGTTTAGATCTTACCTTCGTTATCACGATCGGCGCCTCCGATACTCCTTCCTCCGCTCACAGATTGTACGTACTACGCACGCGTGTTACGCTTTATACACACTGCGCATGCGTGTAACTCCGCCCGCCCCTGACGTTCTTTCTAGTCTATTCCCCGCCCCTTTTCGTTCGGCGCAGTGGGTGAAGAGCACATGGCGGAGACACAGCAGGTGCGTGCTAATTACAGCAACGAGGAGGAGGGGGAGAAAAGCCCGGAGCCTGAAACGTCTGGACCCAGAAGGAGAAGATTTAAGGCATCAAATATGTCCTTTGGGGAGATGTTGGTGGATATCCTGAAGAAGGCAGACTATGAGGGGAAGTATGGACCTTAACCCAACCCCAATGTCCGAAAGGCCAAGATCATGGCGAAAGTGGTCAAAAGTCTGCACCGGAATTTCGGGGTATGATGATCGAAAGATCAGCTCATGAATCGGTGGTCGGACCTAAAATTAAGAGAGCACGAGCAGTACAGAAAGATCTGGAGAGTGCTGCAAAAAAGTAAGTAGTTGTGCTGTGTTCCTATTCTTTATTTTTATTATGTTCGTGCTGCTCAATGTGCTTTTCTTAACTGTTGTCCAGTTTAAAATGGCAACTTTCATGTTCATGGGCACATTATTCGTTCGTATCAAACATTGTTCGTTCGGCCTAGAAAACACCATGGTTTTGGCCATATGCATTTGGCCACATTTTTTAGGGCCTACTTGTCTGAAACTAATTTGGTTGGGTAGATGGGTTTGTAACTAGAATGAAATGCAAACTAGATTCTGTGTAAGGAGAGAACACTCAGCAGCTGTTTACACATCTGGACGCTGGAGCACTAGTGTGGGACACAAGAACACCCTTTTTATTAGGGGGCCTACACAGGTGCTCCAGTGTACACTATAGGGGTGTCTCCATGTGTGAAGCTTGTACAAGACAGGTAAAGTATTCAAGCTTGACAAAGGACATGAAAAATGATACATCTTGGAACGCTGCCAAAATAGACAATGGAAGAAGGGGAAATCCACCCAAGACAAACAGAGCAGGAGGAGGAAGACGTGGTGGAAATTGGCACCACAACAGGTGAGTGTCTGCGACCACAGGCTCAGGTAAGAGATGGATGCCGGCATATTTATAATACATGGTGTTTTTTGGTTTCTATCTTTTTAGGTGATCGTGATGTTGTGGATCCAGATCCTTTCACCTCGGAAAGTGCACAGATTCTGATTGGGGAGATCATGGGGTGTAATAGGGACTTGGAAAACATCAAGAAAAACATCAATGATGTTCTTCAAAAAAATAAGAACATCATTGATGTTTAAGGGGGAGTTTAAAACCCCTCAAAATACCTTAGTTTTTTGGTGTGCTACAATTTTTTTACATTTTTTGACAAATTGGAGAAAAGACAAATTTTGAAGATGCACACAGTGTGTCAACATGTGCTATCTGCCATCATGGGAGATCAATGGATGTGTTTTGGGGATGCAACCCCTTCCTCAATAATAAAGTAGCTGAGAGGAAGGGGTTGCACCCCCAAAACACGTCCCTTGATCCCCCATGATGGCAGCTAGCACATGTTGACATTCGGCTATTTATGTGCATCTTCAAAATTTGTCTTTTCCTGGGGTGACTTCACCCCATCTGAACGCAATATCAAACACAGTTTGTAAATACTCATGTCTGATATTGCCTTCAAGTTCTACCAAATGTGAACTTTGTAAGTTCAAGATTTGTGTCTTTCTTGTTGGTTTTAAACATGCCTGTTTTATCTTAAATGGACATTTCTACTTTTTCTAATGTGACCCCAAAAATTGTTATACAACAAACATGTTGGTTTGTTTTAAAAAACCTTTTCTAAATGCACATGTGATTGTGCTGGTATTAAAAAGATTGTTAATCAAGAATGTGTGGATTATTGTCTCAACGCTACAACACTTTTGTGGTGCTCTAATTGCTGTTTTCTGTGACAATGGGTGTTACTTCCTAATAGGGATGAGCCGAACACCCCCCGGTTCGGTTCGCACCAGAACCTGCGAACGGACCGAAAGTTCGCACGAACGTTAGAACCCCATTAACGTCTATGGGACTCGAACGTTCGAAATCAAAAGTGCTCATTTTAAAGGCTAATTTGCACGGTATTGTCCTAAAAAGGGTTTGGGGACCCGGCTCCTACCCCAGGGGACATGTATCAATGCAAAAAAAACTTTTAAAAACGGCCGTTTTTTCGGGAGCAGTGATTTTAATGATGCTTAAAGTAAAAAAAAAAAGTGAAATATTCCTTTAAATATCGTACCTGGGGGGTGTCTATAGTATGCCTGTAAAGTGACGCGTGTTTCCCGTGTTTAGAACAGTCCCTGCACCAAATGTCATTTTTAAAGGAAAAAATCTCATTTAAAACTGCTTGCGGGTTTAATGTAATGTCGGGTCCTGGCAATATGGATGAAAATCAGTGAGACAAACGGCATGGGTACCCCCCAGTCCATTACCAGGCCCTTTGGGTCTTGTATGGATATTAAGGGGAACCCCGCACCCAAATTAAAATAAGGAAAGGTGTGGGGCCACCAGGCCCTATATACTCTGAACAGCAGTATACAGGCGGTGCAAACAAGACAGGGACTGTAGGTTTGTTGTTAAGTAGAATCTCTTTGTAATTTTGAATGGGTACATTTTTAACGTGTTTAGCTCCAGCCAAAAAATCTTTTTTAAGCTTTTTGGAAAACATAGGGAAGGGTTATCACCCCTGTGACATTTGTTTTGCTGTCTTTCCTCCTCTTCAGAAGATTTCACCTCACTTTTTGTCCCAATGAAAAATGTTTTTTGAAAATGTGGGTTTTTTTGTGGAACAAGGATTGGAAAGCATCAGTGGAAAGGAGAATTTTTTTTCCCATATTAACTCTTACAGGAGAGAATTTCCCTTCCTAGGGGTAGATTTCATCTCACTTCCTGTTGTCTCCTTCCGTTTGCAAGTAGAAGTCATTTGTAAGTTAGATGTTTGAAAGTAGGGTCCTGCCCTATATACTCAGCAGAAATTTGGGCCTTAGGTGTTGCTGTGGCCACAACACTGTAAGCCCTCGCAGGGCCCTGCTGTGAAATATTAGATCAAGAATTGTAATTACATGCCCCTGTTGAACAGGAGCTGAAAAATTAGGCCTTAGGCACTGGTGCTGGTGCCACAACACTGCAACCCCTTACAGACACTCTAGTTGGAACGCAGGAACGAGCCCTGCTGCAAAGTATTGCATCAAAAATTGTAATTACACGCCCCTGTTAGACAGGAGCAGAAAAATTGGGCCTTGGGCACTGGTGCTGGTGCCACAACACTGCAACCCCTCACAGACACTCTAGTTGGAATGCAGGAACGAGCCCTGCTGCAAAGTATTGCATCAAAAATTGTAATTACACACCCCTGTTAGACAGGAGCAGAAAAATTGGGCCTTGGGCACTGGTGCTGGTGCCACAACACTGCAACCCCTCACAGACACTCTAGTTGGAATGCAGGAACGAGCCCTGCTGCAAAGTATTACATCAAAAATTGTAATTACACGCCCCTGTTAAACAGGGGCTGAAAAATTGTGCCTTAGGCACTGGTGGTGGCGCCCAGAACCAAAAATGTTCTTACAAGCTATCAGCGTGATGATTGAGCAGGAAGAGGATAATTACTCAGGGATAGTCACTCAGCATCAGCATAGGCAGTCTTTGAAGGGATCTGAGATTTCCAAAAAAATTATTCGGTTACATCAGCATCAGGTGCTTGGTAGCTGGTGGTGATCCAAGACTGATTCATTTTTATGAAGGTCAGCCGATCGACCGAGTCGGTGGACAGACGCACCCTGTGATCGGTTACCACGCCTCCAGCAGCACTGAATGTGCGTTCCGAAAGAACGCTGGATGCAGGACAGGCCAGTAGCTCAATTGCATACTGTGCAAGCTCTGGTCAGTGATCCATCCTCAAGACCCAGTAACCCAGAGGATTTTCGGTGGGAAAGGTGTCCAAGTCTGATCTTGCCCCTAGGTATTCCTGCACCATGTAAAACAGACGCTGGCGATGGTTGCTGGAACCGATCATACCTTGGGGCTGCGGACCAAAAAATTGTCTGAACGCATTGGTCAGACGACCACCTTCTCCACTGCTCCTTCTTTGACTGACCGAAGCCTCAGCAACACGTTGTCCAGAAACAGGAGTTTGTAACCTCCCAGTCTCTGGGAACGCGTTGCACAGACCTTTCTGCAATGCCTCCCGAAGATGTTTCATCCTCTGCTCCCTCTGCGATGGCAAGATAAGGTCCGCAACCTTACCCTTGTAACGTGGATCAAGGAGGGTTGCCAGCCAGTATTGGTCCTTCTCCTTGATACCACGAATACGAGGATCCTTACGCAGGCTTTGCAGGATCAGGGAGGCCATGCAGCGTAGGTTTGCTGAGGCATTCAGTCCGGAGTCCTCTAGGTCACTAAGGACGACATGGTCCACAGCCACCTCCTCCCAGCCACGTACAAGTCCATGTGTTTCTTGGGACTGATCCCTTAAAGACTGCTGCTGATGCTGAGTGCCAGGCTCCACCTCCATACTGACACAATCTTCCTCCTCCTCCTCCTCCTCCTCCTCGTCCTCTTCCTGTGTGATCGGCGGGCACGCAGGAACACTGTCTGGATAAAGGGGGCCTTGAGAGCTAAGGAAGTCCTCCTCTTCCTGCCTCTATTCTGCCTCAAGTGCCCTGTCCATTATTCCATGCAGCGTGGAATACATGTAAATAGTCTAGAAGATAACAGGAACGGATCTAGCTGAACACTGTGAGCAGGACGCACTGCACTAAATGTAAATAGTCTAGAAGATAACAGGAACGGATCTAGCTGAACACTGTGAGCAGGACGCACTGCACTAAATGTAAATAGTCTAGAACTTAACAGGAACGGATCTAGCTGAACACTGTGAGCAGGACGCACTGCACTAAATGTAAATAGTCTAGAAGATAACAGGAACGGATCTAGCTAAACTGAGTACAGTGTATATATATATATGCAACACCTGGGATGCATATATATACACAATACACTGTAAGTGCAGCTAACTGACTGACTGTTCTGCCTAATCTATCTAACTCAAATCAAACACTGTCTCTCTGTCTATCTCTTTCAACGCCGTAACACACACTACACAGGGCCGCCGTGCAGGCGGCCTTATATAGTGTGGGGCGTGTACTAAATCCCCTGAGCCATATTTGGCCAAAGCCTCCTTGGCTTTGGCCAATTACGGCTCTCTGTTCAGGCGGCGCTGTGATTGGCCAAGCATGCGGGTCATAGTGCATGCTTGGCCAATCATCAGCAAGCAATGCACTGCGATGCCGCAGTGAATTATGGGCCGTGACACGCCACACGAATTTGGCGCGAACGGCCCATATCGTTCGCAATTCGGCGAACGACCGAACAGCCGATGTTCGAGTCGAACATGGGTTCGACTCGAACACGAAGCTCATCCCTACTTCCTAAGGGTAAATCCACTTTGCACTACAAGTGCAGTTTCAAGTGCACTTGTAGTGCAAAGTGTCTTTGCCTTTAGTAAATAACACCAACAGTGCATTGTAAGGTTACACAATCACGCCATTTTCAGGACTCACCATATTTCTGTCATGGTCAGCTAAAACAAACACAAGCAGTAAATGTCACCAAAGATTTGATTGTCTGGCATATTGATAGCCCCCCTACCCGCAAAGAATTCAAGGTATCTTAGCCGGACATCACGGGTCCTCAGGGGGGGCAAGCCAGGACGGCCACTTTCAAGCCCCGTCAGGGTTGGTTCATTTTGAATTCCGGCCTCAGGCCCAACTGAGCCAGCATAGTTGGCAGAATGTTGCCGTAAAAAGTTGTGTAGAACACAGCACGCCAGGATAATGTGATTCAGTTTGTACTCCGCCATATGTATGGGTGTAAGAAATAGGCAGAACCGGCTGGCCATGATTCCAAACGTGTTCTCCACCACTCTTCTGGCTCTGGCCAGCCGGTAATTAAAAACCCTCTGGTCCGGGTTGAGAGTCCTCATCAGGAATGGCCGCATAAGATGGTCCCCCAGCGCAAATGCTTCATCTGCAAGGAAGATGAATGGGAGTCCTTCCACATTGTCTTCTGGAGGTGGCAAGTCCAAGCTGCCATTCTGGAGACGCCTGTAGAACTTGGTCTGGGCGATGACTCCACCATCAGACATCAGGCCATTCTTCCCCATGTCCACATACAGGAACTCATAAGTAGCCGACACCATCACATCACAATACTATTGAACCCCTTGTAGTTGTAATAGTACGACCCCGAGTTGGGTGGTGGGGACGAAGTGGACGTGTTTCCCATCAATTGTCCCTCCGCAGTTAGGAAAGTCCCACCGCTGGGCAAAGTGGGAGGCCACAGTCTGCCATTCCTGTGGCGTGAAAGGAAACGGAGTCAAAACAAAAAAAAAATAGTCATTTTGCACATAAACAGGGAAAGCAGATTACACACAAACATTCTTGGCCAACATCAAGATAACATTTTTTGGAAGGAATTTTTAAAGACCAAAGTATAAGGTACACCTATCAGATTCCCCCTCCCCCCACCCTCTCATGGGCCATTTCTAACATTATAGGGGGGGGCTCTTGGACAGGTAACCCTCTCCACTTCATTGAGAGATGAATGCCTAAATAATGGGTATTACTTTGGCCAGCCCCTCCTTAGTTACACTATTGACAGCCCACTGGACAGGTAAGAAGTGTCATAATACAAAGATATAAATACACATTGTACACATTTCAGCACATTTGGAAATTCTGCTATTACCTATCAAGATAATAATAGTATACAAAAACTTTAAACAGTACCATTTGAAAGTATACAGGTAGGCCCTTGCACTACTGCTTTGGGGAATTCATCCATAAATCTGACCACTAAAGAGATGGTGCCATCACCTTGCAGTAATACATTCATGACCTGTCTGTCTCTTACCTGGTCTGTGTATCAGCCTTGAGGCTTGTACTCTCACACCTGCATGCTTAAGTAATCTTCCCTCTGTGTGGCTCCACCCTAGCCTCAACAGGAACCACTATTTAACACCGTATTCTCCAAGCCTGCCTTGCCGTGCAATATTGTGTGTTTGGCTTCCTGTTTGCCATGTGCTCTAAGTTTGTCTCTGTCTCTGTTACTGATCTTGGCCTGTTCCCGACTATCCCTGTCTGCTTGTGACCCTGACCTTTGGCGCGTTCTCGACTATCCCTGTTTGCCTGTGACCCTGACTTTTGACGTGTTCTCTGTTATCCTTGTCTGCTAGTCGCCCCGACATTTGGCTACCTCCTTACTATTCCTTGCTGTCCTGGGCTGCTGTTTCCTCTCCATCCTCCTGTAGCCTACCGTGAGCTGGGAGACCCTGGGGGCCGCGACCTGGAGCCAGTTGCAGCCCAGTCCATCCTAACCACTAGAGGCTCTGGTGAACACCTACTGGCTCTTAGACTCCGTGCCCTGGAGAATCTATGCTCTAACTCACTGTGGGAGGGGACCTGCCTTCCTGAACCACCCCGAGTTCCATCTGCAGCAGTCAGCCTTAGGGTCCACTATCATAGCGGTGCACTCCTGACCCCAACGGGGTGCATCTGTCACCTGGATACAGGTGACCTGACAGTTTGCACGGCCATGGACCCGTCTGATGTGCCGCTACCTGCCGATGATCAGATGCAGGGCATAGTCCACGGACTCGAGACCCAGGAATCTAATCAGACCCAGGTGATGCAATTCCTACAGGATTTGGCTTCCCGCTTTGAACAACTTCAAGCCTCCTTAGGCTCCCCGGTTCCACAACCTCAATCGGCTGCCATATCAGCTCCGCTTAAAGTCGCAGCCGCTAACCCTTTGCACTTACCAGCTCCGTCCCGTTACTTTGGGGATTCCAAGGCCTGCAGAGGGTTCCTTAGCCAGTGTACTGTTCATTTCGAACTCCAACCCCAAAACTTCAAGTCTGATCGGGCAAAGGTAGCCTATATTATTTCTCTCCTGTCCGGCGAGGCTTTAGCTTGGGCTGCCCCTATGTGGGAGAGGAAAGACCCGGTGGTTTCCAGCCTCTCTAATTTTCTGAAACTCTTCCGGAATATCTTTGAGGAACCAGGTCGTGTCTCTTCAGCGGCCAGCGCCCTCTTACATCTCCCCCAAGAGTCTGCTTCTATGGGACAGTATGCTCTTCGTTTATGCATACTGACGGCTGAGCTGAGCTGGAACAATGAGGCCTTAGTAGCAACCTTTCTGCATGGCCTTTCTGATAGAGTGAAGGACGAATTAGCAGGAAGAACCATCCCCACTGATCTGGACGAAGTTATCTCCCTGTGTAACCAGATAGATATTCGTTTTCAGGAAAGGACCCTAGAAAAGCGACGCCAGCACTCCTTGGTCCTTAGTCAGCCCGAGCTCCCCTCTTTTCGTCCTGTGGAGCATCTCCTGCCAACTAAGGAACCCATGCAGCTAGGCCAGACCAGGCCATCCCCCGAGGAACGTGCTAGGTGCAGAACTCTGGGCCTGTGTCTCTGCTGTAGGGGCAAAGGTCATTTTCGTGACACATGCTCATTTCGTCCAGGAAAAGCTCAGGTAATACATCTGGAAGGTGGAGTATTGGACCCAGAAAAGTCATCTTCTCGTCTCCTTCTTTCGGTGTTTCTTCATGTTGACATTTCCTCCCACTCGGCCTTGGCTTATCTGGATTCGGGAGCCGCTGGCAACTTTATGGACTGGAGAACTGCATCTTCCATGAACCTTACCCTTTTACCCCTCACAACTCCATTGGCGGTCTCGGCGATCGATGTCACTGTTCTTCCAGGGGGGCCTATCCCTTCCAGACCCCTCCTGTTAAGATGTCGGTAGGGATACTCCACCAGGAGTGGATATCCTTTCTTATCCTTCCTAAGGTCTCAACCCCTATTGTATTGGGGCTTCCTTGGTTGCAGCTTCACTCTCCACACATTGACTGGACTTCTGGGTAGATCCTGGCTTGGGGACCCTCCTGTTTCTCTTCCTGCCTACTCAAGGTTGCCCCTAAGGGGAGACTTCCCGTGGCTACCACCTCAGTATCCTCTGCCCTATCCGCTGCATATAGCAATTCCTGGGATGTGTTCTGTAAAAAGTCAGCTGAGGTGCTTCCTCCTCACAGGTCCTTTGACTGTGCCATTGACCTTGTTCCCGGAGCAGCTCTACCCAGGGGTCGTACCTACCCTCTGTCCATCCCAGAGACCCAGGCCATGTCTGAGTATGTTGCAGAAAATCTAGAAAAAGGATTACTCTGGAAATCCTCATCGCCTGCCGGAGCAGGGTTCTTTTTTGTTGCCAAAAAGGATGGTACCCTAGGACCCTGCATTGACTACCGAGGCCTAAACGCAGTAACGATCAAAAATCGATACCCTCTACCCCTAATATCGGAACTATTTGACAGGTTGAAAGGTGCCTCCATTTTTACCAAGTTGGATCTCAGGGGTGCATACAATTTGATCCGAATACGGGAAGAGGATGAATGGAAAACTGAGTTTAACACTAGAGATGGGCATTACGAGTACTTGGTCATGCCCTTTGGTTTGTGTAACGCCCCAGCGGTGTTCCAAAACTTTGTTAACGAAATCTTCAGGGATTTGCTTTACCAGTTTGTTGTCATCTACCTGGATGACATTCTCATCTTTTCGGATAGTCTGTCGGCTCACAGAGACCATGTCCGGATTGTACTTCAGCGCCTTCCAGAAAATAATCTGTACGCCAAGCTGGAGAAATGTTCTTTTGAATGTTCTGAAGTCCTGTTTCTGGGATGCTTCGTCTCTAACTTCGGTCTTCGTATGGATCCTGGGAAGGTCTCGGCCATTACCAACTGGCCTCTTCCTGCCGGCCTCAAGGCCACGCAGCGCTTTCTTGGGTTCACTAATTATTACAGGCAGTTCATTAGGAATTAATCCTCTATTGCTGCGCCAATTATCGCCTTGACCAAGAAGGGTGCTAATGCCAAGGAGTGGTCCCCCAAAGCTGTCTCTGCCTTTCATTATTTGAAACAGGCCTTCATTTCTGGACCTTTGTTGAGGCAACCTGACCCGAGGGATCCATTTTTTATTGAAGTGGACACTTCCTCAACTGGGGTGGGAGCTGTGCTTCTTCAATACTTTGGGAAAAAATGTCTACCATGTGCGTTTTTCTCCAGAAAATTTTCTCAGGCGGAGAAGAATTACGCTATTGGTGATCGGGAACTTCTTGCGATTAAATTGGTGTTGGAGGAGTGGCGTCATCTCTTGGAGGGTTCCCCCACATTCCATAACAATTTTCACTGACCATAAAAATCTGCAGTACTTACAGAATGCCAAACAATTGAATCCCAGACAAGCCAGGTGGAGTCTCTTCTTTTCCCGTTTTAACTTCACCATTACATTCAAACCTGGTTCCTGCAACAGTCGGGCTGATGCACTCTCTAGATCTTTTGACATTCAGGATGATAAGCCTACCATTGAACCTGAGCCGATTATCCCTACTTCATGCATCCTTGCCCATTCAACCACCCTGAAGTCAAAAATTCCTCCTGGCAGGACCTTCGTCCCCACTGAGCTAAGATCCTTCATTGGGGACATGACTCCAAGGTGGGTTTCTTCGATCCTTCCTCCTCATCAGTCGCCACTACTGGTGGCCTACTCTCTGTTCGGATGTCAAAGACTATGTTAAGGCTTGTCATGTCTGTGCCCAGTCTAAGTCCTCCACGCAGGCTCCTGCTGGTCTTCTCATGCCCTTGCCCATTCCCAAGGAGCCCTGGTCTCACATAGCCATGGACTTCATCACCGATCTTCCACCTTCTGAGAAGAATATGGTCATTTGGGTGGTAATTGATCGATTCTCTAAGATGGCCCATTTTGTTCCTCTTCCTGGTCTCTCCTGCCTTGGTTACCATTTTCGTACGAGAGATTTTCCGTCTTCATGGTGTCCCTTCCCATGTAATTTCAGACAGGGGTGTTCAGTTTACTTCTCGCTTTTGGAGAGCCTTTTGCAAATCCCTCAACATTACCTTGGATTTTACCTCTTCTTACCATCCCCAATCCAATGGCCAGACTGAAAAGGTTAATCAGAAGTTGGAGGTCTTTCTCCGTACCTTGGTCTCGGCTCATCGCGATGATTGGGTCTCATTACTCCCGTGGGCAGAGTTCTCCCACAACAATCATGTCAACGTCAGTTCTCAGAAGACACCCTTTGTCACTGTTGATGGAAGACATCCTCAGCTCCCTCTTCCTATGACCTGTTCTTCTGACATCCCAGCTTTGGCTACTGTTCAGGAATCATTTAATTCCTTGTGGGCTGACGTTCATGATTCCCTCCAGAAAGCTGCCAAGTTCAAAAGTTTTGCTGACCGTCGCAGGCGTAAGCCGCCTTCTCTACAGCCAGGAGACAAAGTCTGGCTTTCTACCAGGAACATCAGACTTCGGGTTCCTTCTCTCAAGTTTGCCCCGAGATTCATTGGTCCTTACAATATAATTTCTAAGCTGAATCCTGTTTGTTTTAAACTCCAGATCTCTAAAAGCCTCAGGATCTCAAACTCCTTTCATGTATCTCTTCTGAAACCTTTAATTTTCAATAAGTTCTCTCGACCTCTCCCTACCTTGGCTCCAGTCTCTGAAGATGATCAGGAGTACGAGGTTAGTCAAATTTTGAATTCTCGCTTCTATAAAGCTGTCCTTCAATATCTCGTGGATTGGAAAGGTTTCGGTCCTGAGGAGAGATCTTGGATTTCTGCATCTGAAATCTTTGCACCTCGTCTTCTGTGGAAGTTCCATTTGAAGTTCCCCTCCAAGCCTGGTCCAAAGCGGGGGGAGGGGGAGGCCTCGTAAGAAAGGGGGTACTGTCATGACCTTGCAGTAATACATTCATGACCTGTCTGTCTCTTACCTGGTTTGTGTATCAGCCTTGAGGCTTGTAGTCTCACACCTGCATGCTTAAGTAATCTTCCCTCTGTGTGGCTCCACCCTAGCCTCAACAGGAACCACTATTTAACACCGTATTCTCCAAGCCTGCCTTTCCGTGCAATATTGTGTGTTTGGCTTCCTGTTTGCAGTGTGCTCTAAGTTTGTCTCTGTCTCTGTTACTGATCTTGGCGTGTTCCCGACTATCCCTGTCTGCTTGTGACCCTGACCTTTGGTGCGTTCTCGACTATCCCTGTTTGCCTGTGACCTTGACTTTTGACGTGTTCTCTGTTATCCTTGTCTGCTAGTCGCCCAGACATTTGGCTACCTCCTTACTATTCCTTGCTGTCCTGGGCTGCTGTTTCCTCTCCATCCTCCTGTAGCCTACCGTGAGGGTGAGCTGGGAGACACTGGGGGCCGCGACCTGGAGCCAGTTGCAGCCCAGTCCATCCTCACCACTAGAGGCTCTGTTGAACACCTACTGGCTCTTAGACTCCGTGCCCTGGGGAATCTATGCTCTAACTCACTGTGGGATCCGTGTTGGTGCTCCAGGGGACCTGCCTTCCTGAACCACCCCGAGTTCCATCTGCAGCAGTCAGCCTTAGGGTCCACTATCATAGCGGTGCACTTCTGACCCCAACGGGGTGCATCTGCCACCTGGATACAGGTGACCTGACAGATGGGTATAGTGTGTATGGGCTTGGCAAAGTCAGCAGATAGATGATTGAGGATAGATAGAGAATTGTTATCAGCTGACTTAGCAGTTGGGGGGAGGGAGGGTTCCAAATGATTTGGGGAACCCCAAAAAAAAGCCTCTGGCACTCTGCCTGAATTTAAAGCACAAATCACATTTAAAAACATTTTAGGGGGTGTTTGGGGTAAAGCACTACTATGGAGCTGATAAAATACATTGTTAAGTGACTACATGAGGTGAATATAGGGCCAGGAGAGCATGCTGGGGAGGTAAGTGAAGGCAAATATGCATGAAGGACAAAAAAATGAGATAAAAATCCAGCATGCATGAGGATAAAGGGGACATTCACAGCATATTCCAATCATGGTAATTAGGGAATGAGGAAAGAAATACAATATATTATCAAACATTAAATACAATAAAATGTGATATTAAAGGATAAAAATCTTACCTTAATATACTCCTTCTGCAGGACCTGTATGATGGCAGAACAGGTCTCTGGGATAATGATCCTCAGAGCCTGGGGGGAGATGCCTGTAAAGAACTTCAAGTCCTGCAGACTTCTCCTCGTCGCCAAGTACCGCAGGGTGGCGACGAGCCTCTGCTCCGGAGTGATGGCTTGCCTCATGCAGGTATCCTGCCTGCTGATATAGGGAGTCAGCAAAGTCAACAAACGGTGAAATACGGGGTCCGTCATCCGGAGAAAGTTCCTGAAATCATCAGGATTATTTTTACGGATCTCACGGAGCAAAGGCATGTGACAGAACTGGTCATGCTGAAGCAACCAATTCTTGGTCCATGAACTCCTCCCCACCCTGTTCATGGACTGGACTTGTGTCAAGGTAAGGACCCCAACACCAAGCCCCCGCACAGCATGAACTCTACGAGGAGTACGTATATGCAACACGGTTAGAAAACGGTCGACTGCTCAAAACGAAGTAACAGAACGCACTGAAGAACAGCAAGGCCTGTGAAGAGCGACCTGAAAAACAGTAACAAGCGGACAAGATCGCACTGAATAGTACAATACAAACTGACTGCACGCACTGAAGAGCAGATACAAACCCACAAGCACAAACTGAAGAGCAGAAAACAATCTGAAAACCATGAGTCTGAAAAAGCGCGAATCGTCTCTCACCAAACTTTTACTAACACAAGATTAGCAAAAGGAGCCCAAAGGGTGCCGCGCTTGGTTCTGAACTGGCCTTTTCTAGTCTCGTCGTACGTGCTTTATGTCACCGCGTTATTGGCGATCAGAAATTCAGACAACTTTGTGCGTCCGTGTGTACGCAAAACAAGTTTGAGCATAACATCCGTCTGAAAAAATCCATAGATTTTGTTGTCGGAATGTCTGATCATGTGTACGGGGCATTAGGAGCAAAAAAGTGGTATTTATCAGACGAGGGAACAGATTTTTAAAGTTGTGGAAGTTATGTCTAGATAAAATGGGTTGTCCACCATAAAGTTGGCTACAAGGTCGATAGAGCGGTCAGTTGAAAGAGCAGGTGGACCTGACTGGGAGGATGAGGGGGGGAGTGGAGGGGACAGGGATGGGGGAGAGTAGAAAGAGAAAGTGGAGTAAAATAAAACATATATAATATATTCACAATGTAAATCAACACGGTGCACAGATAAGATGGTCTATATTGGAATATAGGGAGGATTGAGGGGGGGAGGGGGGGTAAGGGCGGGAGGGGGGGTAAGGGCGGGATGGGGTATAAATCATATAGAATAAACAGAGGTGTCAGGGTGGAGGTATAATCAATACCGTCTTTTAGGGCAAGTGGGTTAAATATGAATTGTGTTTAACCACTTGTCGCCCGCCCTATTACAAAATGACAGCGGCAAAATTGTTTGAAAATCCTGACCGGACGTCATATGATGTTCCTCATGATTCACCGCTATTGCGCGCCCCGGGGGCGCGCACCACGGCGATCGGGGTGACGCTTGTCCCTCGGACACAGCGCATCCCCGATCAGGGTAAACAGCCAATGAAATTGGCTGTTTACCATGTGATCGGCTGTGTCCAATAACAGCCAGTCACATGTCAAAACAAATCGGGCTCGCGCGCAATGCGCGGCGCGCCGATTGGAGATGGTGAGTGTCCCTTGGACATAGCCCCATCCCGATCAGGGTAAGCAGCCAATGAAATGGCTGTTTACCCACGTGATTGGCTGTGTCCAAACACAGCCGGTCACAAGTATAAACACTGTGGCGGTTTCCAGGGATCTCTCCTTCTCTCTCCTCACACACCAATCGTGTGAGGAGAGAGAAGGAGAGATCTGATCAGTGAGTGAAACACCTTTATTTTTACACATCTACTGTCTGCATAACACGCACCCCCCCACCAATAAAGAGAACCTGTCGCAGCCCATCAGAACCTGTCACAGCCCATCAGGATCTGTCACAGCCCATCAGAACCTGTCACAGCCCATCAGAACCTGTCACAGCCCATCATCGGTACCGCCATCAACACAGCCACCGCCATCAGCACCGGTAGCGCCATTAGCACATCCACCGCCATCAGCACAGCCACCACTATCAGCACCGCCACCACCATCAGCACCGCCACCACCATCAGCACCGCCATCGGTACCATCTGGATCTGACAGCCCATCTGTCACACAGGCCGCCATCAGTACCACTAATGACACCACTATTAGTACCGCCATCGGTACCATTTGGATCTGACAGCCCATCTTTCATAGTCCATCTGTCACACAGTCCCGCCATCACTACTGTCGCACAGTCCCGCCATAAGTATCGTCACACAGGCCATCAGTAACCTGTCAGTACCATCACACAGGCCCACCATCAGTGAGCTGTCAGTAGCACCACCAGTTCCGTCACACAGGCCTGCCAAAAGTACCACCATCATGTCCCAAAGAGTTTACACAGCTGAGGAGGCATATACCATCCTTACCATGTCGGATGATGAGAGCAGTGGGGAGCTCTCATTATCCGATTCTGGTTCGGAATATGAGCCAGTGGAGGGTAGTGGATCGGAGTCCGAGTCAGCGGAGGAAACCACCCCTCCTAAAAGAGTATGGAGATCAGGACCTAGATCAGAAAACCTGCCTACTATCAGCAGCGCCAGATCCCAGGAAGAGGAGCCCAGTACAAGTACTGGAACTCTACATCCAGCCCAAAAAATCCAGGCCCAGTCCTACCTTCCCAATGCCATGGCAAACCCTTTATGGTTGCCTGCCAACTCAGGATCCGCTACAATCCCCCCTTTCACTGCACAGCCAGGTGTGCAGCCCAACACTTCGAATTTTTCATATTTGGACTATTTATATTTGTTTTTCCCAGAAGATTTGTTGCAGTACATGGTGGACCAAACAAATCTCTATGCAGAGCAATTTGTTGCTGCCAACCCCAGTTCGTCCTACGCCCGTATGTTCCATTGGTGATGTCTCACACTAGACGAATTCAAATTGTCCTTGGGCCTTACTTTTAATATGGGGCTTACAAAGAAAAACAAACTGCATGCCTACTGGTCCACCCACCCCATCCACCACATGCCCATATATTCCTCTGTTATTTCCAGGACACGGTACGATATGATTATGCGTTTCCTACATTTCAATGACAATTCGCAGTGCCCTCCCCAATATCATCCCAACCACGACAAATTATATATAAGCTTAGCCCCCTAATAAATTCTTTTACCAAATGATATTCTGAAGTCTTTATCCCTGACCAAAATATTTGTGTAGATGAACCCCTTATCCACTTTACTGGCTGGCTGAATATCAAGCAGTATATCCCAAGTAAGAGAGCCAGGTATGGGGTGAAATTGAATAAATTATGTGACCGAGCCACTGGATACGTGTACGCATTTTGTATTTATGAGGGCAAAGACTCCCAGCTTCACCCCTGTGAGTGCCCCACAAACATAGGAACCAGTGGTAAAATTGTGTGGGACCTTGCATACCCCCTGTTCAAAAAAGGTTAGCACTTATATGTAGATAATTACTACAGCAGCTTGCCCCTTTTCCGTCACCTGTATTGTGAAAAAACCCTGGCCTGTGGTACCTTCCGAAAAAATAGGAAGAGCTTCCCACAGAATTTACTATCAAAACGGCTACAAAAGGGGGAAGCCGCATTCATGAGGAATGAGGAGGTGTTGGCCATGAAGTGGCGGGACAAGAAGGATATTCACATGATGACTACCATTCACAATGACACCTTGGTGGAGGTTCAGAGAAGACGTGGCCCCGTAGTAAAGCCTGAATGTGTCCATGACTACAATCTGTATATGGGGGGGTGGATTTAAATGATCAGATGCTGCAACCATATTTGTCAACCCGCAAGTCCAATTATTGGTATAAAAAAGTTGCGTTTCATCTGTTTCATATGGCCATGTTCAATTCATTTGTCTGCTATCAAAAATCACCCGAAAACCAACCCATCACCTACCTCAATTATATTGAAAACATTGTCACTGCCCTTAATTACCAGCAAGGACCCGCCCCAGGAAGCATTCGCTCTGATAGTGTGAGTCAACTTCATGAGCAACATTTTCCCTATAACATTCCCCCGGCAGAATCCGGAAGAAGACGCCAAAAGAGATGTCGTGTATGCTCAAGTGGAGGAGCTAGAAGAGATTCAAGTTATTATTGTCCCCAATGTCCCTCCCAACCTAGCCTGTGTATCAGTGATTGCTTCAAAAATTATCACACATCCATCAGATATTAGTTCCCCTTATTAGTAACAGACTGCCATTTCCCAATTTCAATTACCTTTGTGCATCATTTGCCTGCCACCATGTTTCTACCTTCCATGTTAACTGACCCTGTCCTGTTTACCGACAATGTCTTTGCCTGCCATTTTAACCATGTTTCTGACTTCCACGTGCACTGACCTCAGCCTGTTTACCGACAATGCCTTTGCCTGCCGTTTTAACCATGTTTCTGACTTCCACGTACACCAACCTCATACTGTTTACCGACAATGCTTTTGCCTGCCGTTTTAACCACGTTTCTGACTTCCACGTGCACCGACCTCAGCCTGTTAAATCGACCATGTTTTGCCTGCCACTTGGACTGATCTTTTGCCCTTCTACTTCAGTAAACAGGGGTCTCACATATGTGAGGGGCTTCAGAATAGCGTTCTGAGTAGAGAAAATCAGTTTTTAGTTTTCTGTGTTCCCAGAAAAGGGTCTGGTTGCCTGGAGGCTTCAAAGAGATTTGGGTGGGAGAAACCTCTACCCCTGTCCCCCTGGCCCTAAGCTTGATGGTCCTTCCTGCTGCCTGGACCAATACTTTGGCTGTGCTGTGCTGACCATATCGCTGCCTGTAATGACCCAGAAGTTTATGGACTGTGTTTATTTCTGCTGCCTGGACTATTTTTGCCTGGACATCTCTGCCTGCTACCTAGACCAAGGCTTTGGCTGTGCTGACAGTATCTCTGCCTGAACTTACTATGGACAGTATTGCTGCCTGGATGATTACTTTTGCTGTCGCTGACCACATCCCTGCCTGCTGCCTGGACCGATGCTCTCCTCTGTGAAACACTACACTACTAAATCCACAGGTAATCTTTTGTTATTTGGTATGTACATGTTATGTAGTAGAAATATGAAGGGCCTTCAAAAATACAATCTGTAGTGTGGTATCGCCATACTCAGGAGGAGTAGCAGAATGTATTATGGGGTGTCACTTTTGCTATGTACATGCTATGTGTTGGAAATATCTTATAAATGGACAACTTTGTCTAAAAAAAATGCGTTTTCATTTTTTCACACGTTTTTCCGAAAACTTCTGGAAAAAAATGAACCATTCAAAAGACTCATTATGCCTCATACGTAGATTATACACGCAGATAAGGTCAGGGGGATAAATGAATGCCAGAGAGAAGTGAAAGCCATAGGCCTCAGAGTACACCAAGTAGAAAACAAAATGGAGGAATATACATCAGCATATAACGTAATGGTGGAGGCCCATACAGCCCACGAGGAGGACATTACATGGATAAAAGACAAGTTGGCAGACCTCAAGGACAGGTCTAGAAGGAATAACCTCAAGCTGCGGGGTATTCCAGAAGACGTCCCTCCTAGTCAGCTCCTACAATATGTCCAGACCCTATTCTCCACTTTGGTACCAGAAGCATCAGCGCATGATCTTCTGGTGGACAGAATTCACAGGGTCCCCAAACCATCTTTCCTTCCGGATACGATCCCCAGAGATGTATTACTGAGAATACATTTTTTCCACATAAAAGACCGGATCTTACAAGCCTCTTGCAGGCCTGAAAATGACCCCAGCAGTATGTAAATGTAAGGCTTCTCCCGGATCTCTCCAGGCATACTTTAGAACGTCGCCGTAACCTGCTAACAATAACCAAAGCCTTAAGGAATCACAAAATCCTCCATAAATGGAAGTATCCTGCCACGCTTTCTATCACCCACAAAGGGTCAACTGTCACAGTATCTACCTTAGAAGAAGGGATTACTGCTTTAAGGCGATGGAATATCATTCCTGACCAGCAAAATCCACAACCCCGTCCAATGGTGCCCGAAATCATTCAAAATGAATGGCAAGTTGTGTCTTACAAGCGTTCAAATAAGAAACCTACTGGTGAAGCTCATAAATAAAACTCACAAGTATGCAAGTTTATCTCCAAGGACGAGTTTCAAAGTTCGAATCTCTCCTTTACCCCTATAACATCGTTAGCAGCTACATCTGCACGAGGATCAATTTTAAGATCCATTTCTTATAACACCCATGTTAACTTTTTTTTTTGTTTTCAGTTTCTGTTTCTCCTATTTTTCCTGTGATATACCCAGCTTAATACGAAATGACCTCATTCCATCTATGGAACAGGACTCGCCAAAGATGATCTTCTTCAACAACACAGCAGCACTACCAACCAAGCCTGCAGGCTGCAGTGAGTATTTCTACTACACAGCTCCACGAAATATCTCGCACCTCCGATGACAATCACATGTCTCTCAATCAATGCTAGAGGGTTAATCACCCAGCCAAAAGGTTCTCTTTATGGAAAGAAGCCAACAAACAAAAAGCGGAAATCTTATGTGTCCAAGAAACGCACTTTCAACGCGACCATACACCATATTTTGCACATAAGGACTACCCATACCTTTACATGGCCTGCACACCACATCAGAAAAAGGGAGGTGTGCTACTTGTCTTTAAAAACTCTATCTCATTTGTACCTTAAACTTCGTAGAGGGTTCTTTACTGTAAGAGCAGCAAGGATGTGGAATTCCCTTCCACAGGCGGTGGTCTCAGCGGGGAGCATTGATAGCTTCAAGAAACTATTAGATAAGCACCTGAATGACCGCAACATACAGGGATATTTAATGTAATACTGACACATAATCACACACATAGGTTCGACTTGATGGACTTGTGTCTTTTTTCAACCTCACCTACTATGTAACTATGTAAGTTGTTCTCGATGAAGGAGGCAGATACATCATAGCCACAGGAGACATCAACTCAACACCATACACAATTGTCACGTTATATGCTCCAAACTCACACCAAATCAGATTCCTCAAAAAAGTGCTGTATAAAGCAAACTCCATGAAATATGGCAATCCCTTGATCTGCGGAGACTTTAACGTGACACCGAATCCATCTATGGACACCTCCTCAGGTAAACCTAAGGGTGTACCCCCCCTTCAATCAATACTCCACAAAGAGGAACTATTTGACACATGGAGATGTCTCCACGACAATGAGAGGGACTACACCTTCTTCTCTAGCAGACATTGTTCATACTTACACATAGATTTGTTCCTAATGGACAAATGGCTCCTACAAAATGTGGAATTAACGAAAAATACATGATATTACATGGTCCGACCACTCTGCTATTTCTATGTCCATTAGAGAGAGGGGAATCTCCTCCTCACCCCCCATCTGGCGCTGTAACACACGCATACTCCAGGAACCCAGATATCAAAAAATCATATCTCAACACCTAAAAAAATTTTTCTCAGATAATGCTGGATCATTAATCGATCCGTATATCTTGTGGAATTCACATAAGGCCTTTATGAGAGGCATCTTGATTCAACTAAGATCAAGAGAAAAAAAAAGACGAGCTCAGCAGCTTAATACTGTCCTACAAGGCATACACACTGCAGAAATTCAAAATAAAAAAGATCCTTCAATTTCTTTAACTGACAAACTAAAGTCCCTTAGAGAAACACTAAGGAATATACTATCACAACAATTTGACACACACCTCAGACGCCTTCAATTAAATCATTATGCAAACGCTAATAAGGCAGGTAAATATCTAGCAAACAGACTGAAGGCAGCCCGCATAAAAACAAGAATAGCTTATCTGAAACATCCTACCCTACCACACAATATCATGAACCCACAGGATATTGCTAACCAGTTCGCGGAATACTATAGTTCACTCTATAACCTACACAGTGACCCCAACACACAGCAACCTACAGTAGAAAAAATAGAATCATTTCTACAGAATATCAATCTCCCAACTCTTTCTGAACACCATCTAGAATTACTGAATGCACCAATTACGGTTCGGGAAATAGAACAGACAATAAACACACTTCCTAGGGGGAAATCCCCGGGACCTGATGGTTTTTCTAATGAATACCTCAAAACATTTGCTACTATTCTTTCCCCACACATGACAACAGTATTTAACAAAGCTGCTGAGACCGCCACACTCCCACAAGATATGCTGAAAGCACACATTGTAACACTACCTAAACCAGGGAAAGATCCCACTACACCGGCTAATTTTCACCCAATTTCCCTCCTTAATTCAGACACAAAGGTATATGCCAAACTACTGGCCAGGAGACTAACAGATATCATACCATTTATCATACAGCAGGAACAGATGGGCTTCGTGAGGGGGAGACAGACCTCAGACGCAACCAGGAGAATTGTTAATGTGATACATTTTGCGGAAAAAACTTGAACGCCTTCTCTGTTGTTGTCGATTGAGGCAGAGAAGGCGTTCGACAGAGTCCACTGGACTTACATGGAAATGACTCTCACCAAGTTTGGCTTTAAGGGGTCTATACTACAAGCCATTATGGCTCTGTATTCATATCCCTCAGCACAAGTGTACTCTAATGGGTTTCTATCCAAAACCTTCAACATTACCAATGGAACTAGGCAGGGGTGCCCCCTATCTCCAACTATCTTTAATTTGATGATAGAACCTCTAGCTAAGACTATACGGTCTCACCCCTTGGTTACAGGCTTCCAGTTCGGCTCCAACACACACACCATCAATCTGTTTGCAGATGATGTAATCCTGCTCTTGACCAACCCAATCACATCATTACAACAGGCCCACAAAATTCTTAGCACATTTGCGGAAGTCTCATACTACAAAGTTAATTTTACTAAATCACTAATACTCGATGTTGGAGTACCACCCCCTATTCGTGAGGTGTTACAGTCACAATTACCTTACACGTGGAGCAAAGGAGGTATCACATACCTCAGTATCACAATCACAAACAAAACCTCCACGCTCGCTAAAACTAACTTAATACCTATGGTAGCCAAACTGGAGAACCAAATCAAGAATATGTCCAATACAGAAATTTCATGGCTTGGTAGAATTACAGCCTATAAAATGATGATATTACTGCAAATTCTATATATATTCCGTACCCTGCCGATCCACATACCTCTGTACTATATCAACAATATAACGAAGATAGGATGGAGGTACATATGGAATGGTAAAAAAAGCAAGGTGTTCCCGAAATAACCTCTTATCCCATAGGAAAATAGGAGGGGCAGGGCTAGCGGACATAAATGATACTTCTGGGCAGTTAGACTGGATCAAATCAAACACTGGTTCAAGACTAAAGAAATACCACTATGGGTTGATATAGAGAAAGCACTAGCACCAACAAAAGACCTAACTTTACTATTGCTAAGTGATCAGTGGATACCTTGGAACATGAAAACCTTATCTTCCCCAATGCAGATAACCTTGAGAGCATGGAGACTCTTACTATCACAAAAACATAAGGACATGCAGGAGATAGGCTACGACATACCCTTGACACTCTTAGAGACCAAGATTCCACTACTAAAGGTCAAAAAACTGACGCACAAGGGCATTACATATATATCAGATCTCTACAATGGGCCAAAAATCAAATCTATGGATCAGATTATGACACAATATAGCCTTTCAAAGGATAGCAGACTCACGTGTCTAGGGATCATACACTTTCTTAAATATCAAAAGAAACCAAATATTACCCTTCCAGGCCAAATATGGCACTTATATTCAACAGAAGACAGCAAAACAAAAGGTATATCCTTTTTCTACAACCACGTATGGGACAAACTTTCATTCATAAAACAACAGAAATGGGAAAATGGGAGGAAGAACTCGGCATTACCTTCTCTACAGAACAATGGCAACTGTCATTCAAGGAAATACACAAAGCCTCTCACTGTGTTAAACACTGGGAACTGGCAATTAAGATAGCCAATAGATGGCATTACACTACATATAGACTAGCAAAATACTTTCCTGGAACCTCACCACTTTGTTGGAGAGCATGTGGACACACAGGTTCCTTATTTCATATGCTCTGGCACTGTCAAACAGTGAAAAGTATATGGAACCAAGTATTTAGACTTCTATCATCCATAACCGGAATGATTACATCCCCTGACCCGGCATTGGCAATCTTACACTTAAACATAGAGAAATTCCACATGGATTTTAGACATGTCATAACACACATACTGCTAGAGATGTGATCACTAATTCTACAAAATTAAAAATCCACTACAGCCATAAACATATCAGACATTATTAAAGCAGTAAATAGGAATTATACTTTCGAACGTATTAGAGCGATAAACTCGGTAAAATACGAAACATTCGACAAATACTGGTCTATATGGCCATATCAACTCTGAATACAACTACATAAGAGGCCGTTTCGTAACATTAACACAACCTTTGTTAATACTTTCTGTAATTTCTGATAAAGTACTGTCAAAATGAGTTAATGAATATCCTTCATAGCTGTATAACAAACTAATCTGTATATCACGAATATGTATATCACATTTAAAATCTTTTTTTTTGTTCTGTGCTATGTTTATTTTTCTGAAATATTCAATAAAAAACTATTGAAATAAAAAAAAAAGTGAGATAGGTCGTCCTGAAATTATATGTGTAATTTTGCTCCTAGAATGCCTGGAGGTGCTCCCTGCATGTTGGGCCTCTCACACATGTGGTATCGCCATACTCAGGAGGAGTAGCAGAATGTATCTTTGGGTGTAGTTGCAAGTATACGCATGCTGTGTTCAAGGAATAACCCATCAATACAATAAGTTTGTGTAAAAAAAAAAAGTCTTCATTTTCCCAAGAATTGTGGGAAAAATTACTACTTCAAAAAACTCACCATGCCTCTTACTAAATACCTTTGAATGTCTACTTTCCAAAAAGGGGTCATTTGGGGGGTATTTGTACTTTCCTTGATTGTTAGTGTCTCAAGAAATGAGATAGGCCTTCAGTACATCAGGTGTGATCAGATGTGATAAATTTTCAGTGATTTACACCCTAGACTCTATATCTTTCACACAGACTAAATAATATCCACTAATTTGGGTTATTTTTACCAAAGATATGTAGCAGTATAATTTTGGCCCAAATTTATGAAGAAAAATTACTTATTTGCAAAATTTTACAATAGAAGTGTCAGGTCACCTGTATCCAGGTGACAGATGCACCCCGTTGGGGTCAGGAGTGCACCACTATGATAGTGGACCCTAAGGCTGACTGCTGCAGATGGAACTCGGGGTGGTTCAGGAAGGCAGGTCCCCTGGAGCAGCAACACAGATCCCACAGTGAGTTAGAGCATAGATTCCCCAGGGCGCGGAGTCTAAGAGCCAGTTGGTGTTCACCAGAGCCTCTAGTGATGAGGATGGACTAGGCTGCAACTGGCTCCAGTTCGCGGCCCCAGGGTCTCCAAGCTCACGCTCACGGTAGGCTACAGGAGGAAGGAGAGGAAACAGCAGCCCAGATCAGCAAGGAATAGTAAGGAGGTAGCCAAATGTCGGGGCTTACAGCACACGGCAACCAGGAAGCCAAGCACACAATATTGCACGGTAAGGCAGGCTTGGAGAATACGGTGTTAAATAGTGGTTGCTGTTGAGGCTAGGGTGGAGCCACACAGAGGGAAGATTACTTAAGCATGCAGGTGTGAGAGTACAAGCCTCAAGGCTGATACACAGACCAGGTAAGAGACAGACAGGTCATGAATGTATTACTGCAAGGTCATGACAAGAAGCTAAAAAAAGTGTTTTTTTTTTCTAAATTTTCGCTCTTTTTTCACTTATATCGCAAAAAAAAAAAAAAACACAACAGTGATTAAATACCACCAAAAGAAAGCTCTGATTGTGAGAAAAAAAATATAAAAATTTTGTTTGGATACAGTGTAGCATGACAGGGTAATTGTCATTCAAAGTGTGAGAGTACTGAAACTGAAAATTGGTCTGGACGGGAAGGTGTTTAAGTGCCCTGTATTGAATTGCTTAAGATAAGTTTATGTAAAATTATTTTAAGCTTGATATTATGCATGGCATTGTAAAATTAACTATGTTACAGTAACATGCCCTTGGCTCTCACTGTTTCTGTTTTTTTTTGTGCATGGTTATCTAAAAACTTTAATAAAAAATGTATTGAATTTAAAAAAAAATGAAGTTTTTCACACACTTTTTTTTATTGATGTCCCCCAGGGCAGGAGCCGGACCCATAACCATTGTATGCCCAATTACTTGCCTATAAGCTCTCAAAATAGGCACTTGATTTTTGACGTCCGGGTCCCATTGACTTTAATAGGGTTCAGTATTCGGGTCCGGACTTTCGCAGTGTTCGGAAGTTCTGGTGCGAATCCAACAAGGGTCCGTTCGGCCCATCCCTAATAGGGAGTAGATCCCATAGCTCATGGCTTTGGGTGGGGTTTAAGTATTGTCTTGGAGAACTATTCCATCAACGGGCAGAACAAATCTGGATGTTGAGGAACTAATAGGTATACCTGGGTATTTATAGTGAGTGAGTTGGTGCTAAAACTTAAGTCAGGGGGTTGGCGTATGCCATCAGGAGTAGGGGGACCTGAAATGTGGTAAAAGGAACCCATGTGCATTCATTCAGAAGAGGAAGACATTCCTCAATCTGTAAGCGATGGCTTTCCAACCCCAGGATCCTTGGGAGTAGTACGTGGCTGGGAGGAGGAAGTTCGAGATGCTGTCATCCTGAGTGACCCAGAGGAGTCTGCTTCTTAAGTCTTGGCAAATTTGAGGCACGTGGGCAAGCTCATGCTTCAAAGCCTGCAAAATAAGTGGCATAAAGGAGAAGGAGAACATCATTGACTTTACTGGGGTTCGTTATTCGGGTCCAAACTTTTGGCAGAATAAATCTGGATGTTGAGGAACTAATAGGTATACCTGGATATTTATAGTGAGTGAGTTGGTGCTAAAATTTAAGGTAGGGGTTGGCGTATGCTAACAGGAGTAGGGGGACCTGAAATATGGTAAAAGGAACCCATGTGCATTCATGTAAGGTAATGTAGTCAGTGTTTAAAGTGGGGTCATTGTGTGTCAGAGGGGATATTAGATAAGAAAAAGGTAGAGAGAGAATGAAGAGGCGGGAGGAAGGATATAGGTAGAGAGGGGGGAAAGGAGTGAGGGAGAGGAGTGGGGTGGTGAAAGAAAAAAAAAGGGGGCTTAAAGAGGGGGATGGGGGGCAATCTCTCACTCCCCCCAATGGATTGTATAGGGAGAGAGGCTGGTTGTCTCTATTTTAGGCAGTGGAAAGGATGGGTAAGGGTTTAGGCAAATAAAGGTCTTTTAGCCATAGGTGCCGTATAGTTATTTGTTGGCGTCAGATCACTGTAAGGTCCCATTTGAGGGCTGAGATGGCAGGTTTCTTAGGTTGCTGAATTCTGCGGTGGTTTGGAAGTGGGTCCAACAGTCCCATTTGGCTGGAAATTTGGTGGGGGTGTCTCGGGCTTCTTTTTATGCAAGAGTGACAATCCATCAAGCTTATTCTGCCAATGGCATACCAGCACAGGATGAATTTTAATATCTACTATAGTACTTAGCAGGGCAAAGCAACAGGTTCATCTTTTACCATCTCCAGCTGTACATTCCTAAAGCTTGACAACATTAGAAGAACTTTGTTCAAAAGCATTCATTTCAGGATCATTAATTCGATTTTTAAAATTATTAGTGGGGTGTGGCCAACCGGCACAGAAGATGGACGCTTAGCCTAGCAGCTTGTTAGGCAGGGGAGAGAAATACCGCAACACGTGCCCGATCTGGACTGTAATCTGCAGCCATCCTTGTCATAGACACCCCGGACAACATAGAGAATCATGTCCCGCTAGAGGATGAATGAGTAAAAACCAAGAAAACTCACCACCTTCTTCTTCAAACCTGCGGTGAGGATCAATAACACTCAAGTTGGTGCCCGCCCCACCGCGCCGCACGAGGCATACACGGATCTCCCTGATGAGATCCAGGGTGACACAACCGCAATAACTCTCCCTTCTTCCCCTACAAAAGCCCCGGGGGAAGATCCCCACACAAGTAGCCATGCTAAGGCCCGTATGAGACTGGGCAAGCCGACACGAGCGCTAATCGAGGCCCAACCTTTCAATCCCCTACAATCCAACCAGGCCTTTTACACTTCCATGGTGTCCTTTCCCAAAACAGGCCAACCGGTGATGGACACTACCCTAAGGGACATGTTGCTATCCCTACAAATGTCCTTGATGACAGACCTTTCTTTATTATTCACTAAAATTTACACTGATATCCATAACTTAGATGACAGGGTATCATTTATTGAAAATGGCATGGAGGAATGCTCAACAACAGTGAATGATATCATAGATACCTATGAGGAAGTAAAAGAAGAACGGGACTGGATCTGAAGCAAGCTGGCAGATTTAGAGGAAAGGTCCAGTCGAAATAATGTTAAGCTGAGGGGGGTCCCCGAATCTATCCAGTTGATGGACCTTCCGAGATATGCCAAAGAACTTATGCATACAATCCTACCAGATGCTTCCCCAAGGGGCATTATCATTGACAGAATCCATAGAATCGCTAAACCACCCCACCTAGCAGCTTCAGTACCCAGAGATGTACTGATGAGGGTGCACTTCTTCCACATAAAGGAAAAGCTCCTTGCAGGAGTAAGATCCAAACCACAGCTCCCAACACCATATGAAGGCATACAATTCTTTCCGGACCTCTCCAAATACACTCTACAACTCAGAAGACAGCTCAACCCAATCACAAAGGGCCTTAACAACCACAAGATAGAATACAAGTTACCTAGCCACACTACTCATCACTAGGAATAGAGCTTCGCATATAATCAACAACCTCAAGACTGGAATGCAACTCCTCCCCACCTGGGGCATCATCCTGAATCCACCTGTGGATGCCAACCCACCTCCTCCACAACGCAGATCTTCAACCTCATGTCGCAACCAAGACAGGCAACACACCTGAAATTGGTATTGATACAAAGTCCAGATGGGCAACCTTCATACTAAAAGAACTTCTCCCCTGCTAGGAGTTATGTTGCATCTAACAAATAGTTCTTCTCTGTATTTGACTTTTCTTTCCCCCATGGCGGTTTTAGCTGAGTTCAGCTCCTTCCGCAATAACCCGCCCAAGAGTTACAACTAGTGATACAACCACATAACAGTCCAGTTTGATAAGTTTCTTTGTTGATTTATTCACTAACTGTGTTGCTCTTTCTGCAGCTCTAGCTCCAATTTTAGCAATCAACAGCACAGGGTACCCCGCAACTCCACAGCAAGTACCTTTTCGCCACATTAAAAAAGTATATCTATTCATCGCCTGTCCTGAATCATCTAACTGTAATGCCCTGTACTAGGGATGAGCCGAACACCCCTCGGTTCAGAACGCACCAGAACCTGCGAACGGACCAAAAATTTGCACGAACGTTAGAACCCCATTGACGTCTATGGGACTCGAACGTTCAAAATCAAAAGTGCTCATTTTAAAGGCTAATTTGCATGGTATTGTCCTAAAAAGGGTTTGGGGACCCGGGTCCTGCCCCAAGGGACATGTATCAATGCAAAAAAAAACTTTTAAAAATGTCAGTTTTTTCGGGAGCAGTGATTTTAATGATGCTTAAAGTAAAAAAAAAACAAAAGTGAAATATTCCTTTAAATATCGTACCTGGGGGGTGTCTATAGTATGCCTGTAAAGTGTTTCCCGTGCTTAGAACAGTCCCTGCACAAAATGTCATTTTTAAAGGAAAAAAAGTCATTTAAAACTGCTTGCGGCTTTAATGTAATGTCGGGTCCTGGCAATATGGATGAAAATTAGTGAGACAAATGGCATGGGTACCTCCCAGTCCATTACCAGGCCCTTTGGGTCTTGTATGGATATTAAGGGGAACCCCGCACCCAAATTAAAATAAGGAAAGGTGTGGGGCCACCAGGCCCTATATACTCTGAACAGCAGTATACAGGCGGTGCAAACAAGACAGGGACTGTAGGTTTGTTGTTAAGTAGAATCTGTTTGTAATTTTGAACGGGTACATTTTTAACGTGTTTAGATCCAGCCAAAAAAACTTTTTTAAGCTTTTTGGAAAACATAGGGAAGGGTTATCACCCCTGTGACATTTGTTTTGCTGTCTGTCCTCCTCTTCAGAAGATTTCACCTCACTTTTTGTCCCAATGACAAATGTTTTTTGAAATTTTGGGGGTTTTTGTGAAACAAGGATTGGAAAGCATCAGTGGAAAGGAGAAATGTTTTTCCCATATTAACTCTTACAGGAGAGAATTTCCCTTCCTAGGGGTAGATTTCATCTCACTTCCTGTTGTCTCCTTTTGTTTACAAGTAGGAGTCATTTGTAAGTTAGATGTTTGTAAGTAGGTTCCTGCCCTATATACTCAGCAGAAATTTGGGCCTTAGGTGTTGTTGTGGCCACAACACTGTAAGCCCTCACAGGGCCCTGCTGTGAAATATTAAATCAAGAATTGTAATTACATGCCCCTGTTGAACAAGGGCAGAAAAATTGGGCCTTTGGTAGTGGTGGTGGTGCTGGTGCCACAACACTGTACGTCCTCACTCGCTCTTGGTGGGTGCAGAAATGGGCCCTGCTGTGAAATATTAGATCAAGAATTGTAATTACATGCCCCTCTTGAACAGGGGCTGAAAAATTAGGCCTTAGGCACTGGTGCTGGTGCCACAATACTGCAACCCCTCACAGATACTATAGTTGGAACGCAGGAACGAGCCCTGCTGCAAAGTATTGCATCAAAAATTGTAATTACACGCCCCTGTCAAACAGGGGCTGAAAAATTGGGCCTTAGGCACTGGTGGTGGCGCCCAGAATCAAAAATGTTCTTACAAGCTATCAGCGTGATCATTGAGGAGGAAGAGGATATTTACTCAGGATAGTCACTGAGCATCAGCATAGGCAGTCTTTGAAAAGATCTGAGATTTAAAAAAAAAATATTCAGTTACATCAGCATCAGGTGCTTGGTAGCTGGTGGTGATCCAAGACTGATTCATTTTCATGAAGGTCAGTCGATCGACCGAGTCGGTGGACAGACAAACCCTGTGATTGGGTTACAAAGCCTCCAGCAGCACTGAATGTGCATTCCAAAAGAACGCTGGATGCAGGACAGGCCAGTAGTTCAATTGCATACTGTGCAAGCTCTGGCCAGTGATCCATTCTCAAGACCCAGTAACCCAGAGGATTTTCGGTGGGAAAGGTGTCCAAGTCTGATCTTGCCCCTAGGTTTTCCTGCACCATGTAAAACAGACGCTGGCGATGGTTGCTGGAACCGATCATACCTTGGGGCTGCGGACCAAAAAATTGTCTGAACGCATCGGTCAGACGGCCACCTTCTCCACCGCTCCTTCTTTGACTGACCGAAGCCACAGCAATACGTTGTCCAGAAACAGGAGTTTGTAACCTCCCAGTCTCTGGGAACGCGTTGCACGGACCTTTCTGCAAGGCCTCCTGAAGATGTTTCATCCTCTGCTCCCTCTGCGATGGCAAGTTAAGGTCCGCAACCTTACCCTTGTAACATGGATCAAGGAGGGTTGCCAGCCAGTATTGGTCCTTCTCCTTGATACCAAAATACGGGGATCCTTACGCAGGCTTTGCAGGATCAGGGAGGCCATGCAGCGTAGGTTTGCTGAGGCATTCGGTCCGGAGTCCTCTGGGTCACTAAGGACAACATGGTCCGCAGTCACCTCCTCCCAGCCACGTACAAGTCCATGTGTTTCTTGAGACTGATGCCCTAAACACTGCTGCTGATGCTGAGTGCCAGGCTCCACCTCCATACTGACACAATCCTCCTCCTCCTCCTCTTCCTGTGTGATCGGCGGGCACGCAGGAACACTGTCTGGATAAAGGGGTCCTTGAAAGCTAAGGAAGTCCTCCTCTTCCTGCCTCTGTTCTGCCTCAAGTGCCCTGTCCATTATTCCACGCAGCGTGTGCTCCAAGAGGTGGACAAGGGGGACAGTGTCACTGATGCATGCACTGTCACTGCTCACCATCCTTGTGGCCTCCTCAAATGGTGACAGGACAGTGCATGCATCCCTTATCATGGCCCACTGGCGTGGGGAAAAAAACAAGCTCCCCTGACCCTGTCCTGGTGCCATAGTCACACAGGTACTCATTGATGGCCCTCTGCTGCGTGTGCAGCCGCTACAGCATGGCCAACGTTGAGTTCCACCTGGTGGGCATGTCACAGATTAGGCGGTTCTTGGGCAGGTTAATCTCCTTTTGGAGGTCCACCAGCCAAGCACTGGCATTATATGACCGGCGGAAATGCACACAGACTTTCCTGGCCTGCCTCAGGACATCCTGTAAGCCCGGGTACCTGTCCAAGATCCGCTGCACCACCAAGTTAAGGATGTGAGCCAAACAGGGCACATGGGTCATTAGTCCCTGTCGGAGGGCAGAAAGGAGGTTGGTGCCATTGTCGCAATCCACCATTCCTGCCTTAAGTTGGCGTGGCGTCAACCACCTCTGAACCTGCCCCTGCAGAGCTGACAGAACCTCTGCCCCAGTGTGGCTCCTGTCCCCCAAGCACACCAGCCCAAGCACCGCATGGCATCTTTTGCGTAGCCCCTTGAATGCCTACAGAGCACCGCTGGTTCCGAGGACAAAGCACAGGAAGAGGCCATGGAGGAAGAAGAAGAGGAGGGGGTGGAGGAGAGAGGTGTGTCACAATCATTAGTAGTGGCATTTTGGAGGCGTGGTGGCGGAACAACCTCCAACACTACTGCACCTTGTCCTGCATCCTTCCCAGCTGCCAGCAGAGTCACCCAATGTGCCGTGAAACTTAGGTAACGTCCCTGTCCATGCCTGCTGGACCATGAGTCAGCGGTAATATGCACCTTACCGCTGACCGCCCTGTCCAGCGAGGCATGGACATTGCCTTCCACATGCCGGTAGAGAGCCGGAATCGCCTTCCATGAGAAAAAGTGGCATTTGGGTACCTGCCACTGAGGAACCGCACATTCCACAAACTCACGGAAGGGGGCAGAGTCTACCAACTGAAAAGGCAGCAGTTGAAGTGCTAGCAATTTTGCCAAGCTAGCATTCAACCGCTGGGCTTGGGGATGGCTGGGAGCAAACTTCTTTTGGCGGTGCAGCAGCTGGCGTAGGGAAATTTGCCTCGTACAATCTGACGCTGGTATACCAAAAGCAGATTGCCCACAAGTACTTGGCTGTGACACACCTAATTCTATACCTTCATTCCTCTCAGTGCAGGTCTCAGAGAGGACTGAAGGTATAGTGGGGTTGGAGATCTCAGCTGATGAGGAGCAAGGAGGGGTCCTCTTTGTTCTTTGGTGTGGGTCTTTTAGATACGCTAGTCAACGAACTGCATGGCAGGTCAACATATGTCTGGTCAAGCATGTGGTACCCAAGCGGGAGATGTTTTGGCCACGCGAGATACTCTTGAGACATATGTTGCAAATAGCAGCGGTGCGATCTGATGCACTCATCTCAAAAAAGGCCCACACCAAAGAACTTTTTGAATAATGTGCAGAGACTGCAGCGCCCTGCACATGTGGAGCTTTGGGGTGTGATGCAGTCAGTGTGCTGCCCTTGGGCTGGCCCCTGGAGGGCATCCTGCCTCGTTGGTGATGTGCCTCCTCCTCCTCTCTCCTATCAGGCACCCATGTTGAGTCAGTGACCTCATCATCCCCTCCCTCCTCATCACTGGAGCAAACCTGTCAGTATGCTGCAGCAGGGGGAGCATGACTGCCAGAATGCTGTCCTTCTTGGGCACCCCCTCTGTCCGTGCTCACGCTACTGCCTTCATCTAGCTCAGTATCATGATCAGAGCCTTCCAAACGTTGGGCATCCTCCTCCATGTACCCAACACTGGGGTCAAACAGTTCGAGGGACTCCTCAGGAGGACATGGTGGGGCTAGGGAAGGAGTCACTGATGATATTGAGCCGAGGGAAGAGGCCGCTGCTTTGCCAGACAAAGTACCCTGAGCATGGGTGAGAGAGGATGAGGACAGCTTGGTCATCCACTCGACCAGGTCTTCCGCATGTTGCGGCTCAACATAGCCAACTGCCGAAAAAAAAGGCCAAGCGTGTCCCACGGCCACGTGCTGATGAGGATGCACCGTCTCCACGACCAGCACTAGACACAGAGCCTGCTTGCCCTCTTTTATTGGCTTGTGACTGTCTGCCTTTCCTTGTTGGCCTTCCAGACATACTAATGGCCTTTAGCTGTACTAAGCTGGGATATATATATATATATATATATATATATATATATATATATATATATATATATATATATATATATATATATATATATATATATATATATTTATATATATATATATACAGGGTTGGTGCAAGGATTTATGACACCCTAGGCAAAAGCTTATTTTGCCGCCCCCCCCCCTTGGCTCCACCCCGTCCCCCCTCCTTCCCTGCCCATGTAAACCCCACCTTTTTAATGACGCACCAATCAAATGCAGCCCACCAGTGTCCCTCAAATGTAGCCTCACCAGCACCCATCAATGCAACCTACCAGTGCCCATCAATGAATGTTTGCTTGCTTCCATTCATTCGGGAGTCAGGACAGAGACACAGTCTTCCGCCACTGCTGCGCCTCTGACACTATGTGCAAAAGGAGCGGCGGCTGCCTGCTGATGCGTAGACTTAGTTGCTTGCTGCAGAGAGCAGAAAGTGGGAAAACCAGTGGCCGGTCGCCCTAGGCAGCATGGCGCCCTAGGCGACTGCCTAGTTTGCCTAGTGGTAGCACCGGCCCTGTATATATATATATATATATATATATATATATATATATATATATATACATACTGATACTGCAGCTAGCAAAATCAACTGCCTACCTGTAGTATGAGAACACCACCAACCTTCTACAGGTAGCTTTAGCTGAACACTGTGCAGAGCTCGCAAAAAAATAACTTGCAGCTTATTTAGCTGCCTGCGGTAGTGATAGGATCAGGAAAACACCACCAACCTTCTACAGGTAGCTTTAGCTGAACACTGTGCAGAGATCGCAAAAAAATAACTTGCAGCTTATTTAGCTGCCTGCGGTAGTGATAGGATCAGGAAAACACCACCAACCTTCTACAGGTAGCTTTAGCTGAACACTGTGCAGAGCTCGCAAAAAAATAACTTGCAGCTTATTTAGCTGCCTGCGGTAGTGATAGGATCAGGAAAACACCACCAACCTTCTACAGGTAGCTTTAGCTGAACACCGTGCAGAGCTCGCAAAGAAATAACTTGCAGCTTATTAACTGCCTGCGGTAGTGATAAGATCAGGAAAACACCACCAACCTTCTACAGGTAGCTTTAGCTGAACACTGTGAGGAGGACGCACCACACTAACTTGTAGTTTTAGCTGAACACTGTGAGCAGGACACACTACACTAACTTGTAGCTTTAGATGAACACTGTGCAGAGGTCTCACTACACTAACTTGTAGTTTTAGCTGAACACTGTGAGCAGGACGCACTACACTAACTTGTAGCTTTAGATGAACTCTGTGCAGAGGTCTCACAACACTAACTTGTAGTTTTAGCTGAACACTGTGAGCAGGATGCACTACACTAACTTGTAGCTTTAGATGAACACTGTGCAGAGGTCTCACTACACTAACTTGTAGTTTTAGCTGAACACTGTGAGCAGGACACACTACACTAACTTGTAGCTTTAGATGAACACTGTGCAGAGGTCTCACTACACTAACTTGTAGTTTTAGATGAACACTGTGAGCAGGATGCACTACACTAACTTGTAGCTTTAGATGAACACTGTGCAGAGGTCTCACTATACTAACTTGTAGTTTTAGCTGAACACTGTGAGCAGGATGCACTACACTAACTTGTAGCTTTAGATGAACACCGTGCAGAGGTCTCACTACACTAACTTGTAGTTTTAGCTGAACACTGTGAGCAGGACACACTACACTAACTTGTAGCTTTAGATGAACACTGTGCAGAGGTCTCACTACACTAACTTGTAGTTTTAGATGAACACTGTGAGCAGGATGCACTACACTAACTTGTAGATTTAGATGAACACTGTGCAGAGGTCTCACTATACTAACTTGTAGTTTTAGCTGAACACTGTGAGCAGGATGCACTACACTAACTTGTAGCTTTAGATGAACACTGTGCAGAGGTCTCACTACACTAACTTTTAGTTTTAGCTGAACACTGTGAGCAGGACGCACTACACTAACTTGTAGCTTTAGATGAACACGGTGCAGAGGTCTCACTACACTAACTTGTAGTTTTAGCTGAACACTGTGAGCAGGACGCACTACACTAACTTGTAGCTTTAGATGAACACTGTGCAGAGGTCTCACTACACTAACTTGTAGTTTTAGCTGAACACTGTGAGCAGGACACACTACACTAACTTGTAGCTTTAGATGAACACTGTGCAGAGGTCTCACTACACTAACTTGTAGTTTTAGCTGAACACTGTGAGCAGGATGCACTACACTAACTGTAAATAGTCTAGCTTCCTGACTGTGGTACTAGTAGGATCAAAAGAACACCAGCAATTTTCTTCAGGTAGCTGTAAATACTGTAACAAGACAAGCCTGCCTGTCAGTAGGAAGATAACAGGAATGGATCTAGCTAAACTGAATACAGTGTATATATATATATATGCAACACCTGGGATGCATATATATACACAATAAGTGCAGCTAACTCACTGACTGTCCTGCCTAATCTAGCTAACTCAAATGAAATGACACTGTCTCTCTCTCTCTCTCTATCTAAGCACGCCGGAACACACTACACAGGGTCGCCGTGCAGGAGGCCTTATATAGTGTGGGGCGTGTTCTAAACCCCCTGAGTCATAATTGGCCAAAGCCACCCTGGCTTTGGCCAATTACAGCTCTCTCTACCGACGACGCTGTGATTGGCCAAACATGCGGTCATAGTGCATGCTTGGCCAATCATCAGCCTGCAATGCACTGTGATGCCGCAGTGAATTATGGGTAGTGACGCGCCACACAAATTTGGCGCGAACGGCCCATAACGTTCGGTATTCGGCGAACGACCGAACAGTCGATGTTCGAGTCAAACATGGGTTAGACTCGAACACGAAGCTCATCCCTACCCTGTGCACACGGTCGGATTTTCTGACGGAAAATGTGCAATCGGAGCTCGTTGTAGGAAATTCCGACCGTGTGTGGGCTCCATCGGACTTTTTTCATCGGAATTTCCGACACACAAAGTTTGAGAGCTGGCTATAAAATTTTCCGACAACAAAATCCGATCGCGTCAATTCCGACCATGTGTGGACAATTCCGACGCACAAAGTGCCACGCATGCTCAGAATAAATTCCGAGATGGAACTGCTCGGTCTGGTAAAATTAGCGTTCGGAATGGATATAGCACTTTCGTCATGCTGTAATGTTTTAAATAGTTTAATGCAGCACACTCTCTTCTTCTTTATAATGCTAGAAGAATGAAGTAGTTGTGCTGCTCATATTCACACATTCAATATTTTATTATGAAGATATATGTAAAAATAAAAAAATATATGTTTAAAAATATGTAAAGAAGCGAGGCAAGAAAATCATGTACCAGTTATATAAGACAGATAGTAGGTGTATGTTAGAATACTAAAAGTATTTTGAATAACTTGTTAGCCAATAAGGGGAGCATTATCATCAAAGAGAGGAGCATTATCATTAAAAAAAAAAAAAAAGAGAAGGAGCGTTTATCATCAGAAAAGGGGGGTTTCTTATAAAAGGCGCTCAGTAATTGGTAAGAAAGCAATTGAGATCCACATCTATGTTCATTCCAGACGGTTGAAGTGTATCCAGCTGGAAGATCCATCTGGTCTCATTTTGTGACACCTTTATTTTCTTGTTGTCACCCCTCCAGTGTCCCTTAATTTTGTCAATTCCATAAAAAAGCATACCACTGGGGAACCTATTGTGATGATCTCTAAAATGTCTGGATACGCTATGTTTTTTAAAACCGTTCTTTATGTTTGTGACATATTCTCTAATTCTAATGTGCAGTTTTCTGGTAGTGCGTCCCACATACTGTTTACGGCACGGGCATTCTAGCACATAAGTAACGTGTGTATTGTTACACGTTATTAGGTCCCTAATTGTGTACTCTTTGCAGTTTGTTGTGGACTTGAACTTCATAATTTTTTTGTTTGTCTTTTAGGTTTCTCTACACGGTAAACATTTTCCACATTTATAAAAGCTTTTTAAATTGTTGCCTATTTTAATTTGTTTCGGGGGATCAAGTGCATTATGCACTAGTTTATTTCTAAGGGTTGCAGCCTTCCTATAAATGAAGATGGGTTTTTTTGGTAACACTGTTTTTAAAACTTGGTCTGACTGTAAAATGGGCCAGTGTTTTTTGACAATTGATTCTATTGATCTGTATTGTCTGTTATGCTTTCAACGAAAACGAAATGAGAGTACTCGATTTGGGATTAAAATATGCACCAGAGAAAAGTCTGGATCCCTTCGAAGTATTCATAGATTTGCAAAAATTCGTTAGGAAGTTGAACTTTAGAAATTTTTTTGCAATAAAAGGGGAACAAGAACCACAAAAAGAAAATGAAGATTCAATATACAAACATTCGAAACTGAAAAACAATTCCACATTTAATCCCAATACCCAGCAAAATGAGAGCCTGACAACCTTCAAAAAAATGGTGGAACAAGACATCAGGAAGATGAACCCAAGAAAAACTAAATCGAGAGTTTGGAAAACTATCAAAGAAATAGAAGAGAAAAAGAATATCGTCATACGGCCAGCAGACAAAGGGGGAGGCCTAGTTATATTAAATAAACAGGATTACGAACTAGAGATGGGAAAACTACTCAACATCCCAAACACATATAAAAAATTGTTCTCCCAGACTTCTTTCTTTATTATTTATCGTGATTTCATCAATATAATATTTTTATTCGTCACATCTACCGAAATTTTTTTTTTCTATGTTTTTAGATTAAATAATAATTTTTGGATTTTGTGTTTTTTTTTTTAACTCCAGAATATTTTTGGGTGTGTTTTGTGTGTCAAGTTACCACAATACGATTATTATCTTGTATTATTTAATCTCAAGGAGGTTGCTTGGTGTTGGTGTCTCTTGTTAATTTCACATTGTATTTTTGAAATGTACCTGCCTACTCACAAACAAACTGTCCTTTTTGAAGGAAAACACACATAGGCGAGTATAATAAATCAAACCAAAAATTTATTAAGGGCTCATAACCAAACAAAGAGGGAGGCAACGCTGGAGAAACAGCAGAAATTGGTGAAGCCTTTGGCCTCCAGGGCACACATCAATTATTTGAATGCAAAATTGGTGGCCCGAGGAGTCCATATATAAGGGAGTACAATCTGGTCCAGAAGTCCAAGAGAATCATGAACAGCAGCAGATGACATGTATGTCCCCAGGCTTTGGTCATACAAGAGCCTGCATCTTTTGTCAGACTAGACTGAACCCAGGTCATCACTCTCTGGTCTTCCTTCCACACTTCCTTCCACGCTGTGTCTGTAGTGGTGGAGTTGTGGCAGGAGGAGGAGGATGGTCCAACTCACTCAGGTGGGTATTGGGTGTGATTTCGCCCCTCAACCCCTTATTTAATGTTTGATAAATGAGTTCCTCACACATGAGGCGTTGGCCCTCTTGCATGCCCTGCAGTTTAGTGGCAGCCATGCAAGCAAAGGCCTCTTCACGAGTGGGGGAGGCTCTGAGGGACGCAGAAGCCTCCTGAATCAGCCTGAGTGCTAAATCCTCCACGTTACTCCCCTTCCTTGGTCTTTTGTATGGAAGGCGGAGGGGAGGGACCTGTGATTCTGTCAGGCTCCTACTGGGCCGGCCTTCGCCTGGCTGCCACTAACCCCCACCTCCTCCTGGCTGCCACTAACCCCCACCTCCTCCTGGCTGCCACATTCCACAGCCTCCTCCTGTGTGCCACATTCCACAGCCTCCTCCTGGCTGAGGTCTTCCTGTGTATGAAAAAGGGACATAGTTTTAGTTTTTTCTTCATCAATCACACACAATTTTCACCTCATGACTGTTGCAAATTGAATGTTAACAAATATTACAGACTATCATTCTGAGCCCAGCATTTTTCATTCTTGTCCCAATTATTTTTGCCCACTACTGTCTATTGACATGTAAAACACATTATTAAATCAGTAATTAGTGATCAATAATAACATCTAGTAAACATCATTTATTTATTGACCAGAAATCTGTAGAACAATGCTATACCTGACTCCAGCTGGGCTCCTCCACTTCTTCCTGGCTGGAAGTCCCAGGTTGGACATCGGAAGCCTCAGCTGGGGTGGAAGATAGAGTGGAAGGAAGAGTGGAAGGAAGGGTTGAGAGGGATTCCCTGACTTCAGTCTGGTCTGACAGAAAACAAAGTCTCTCATAGTACCACAGCCTGGGGACATAAATGTCATCTGCTGCAGCTCCTGATCTCTGGGAATCCTGGACCTTCTTGCGCTCCCTAAGATATGTGCTCCTCAGGCCACCAATTTTGGCTCTTAAATAGGGGATGGTTGCTGTGGGGACCATCGGCTTCACCAACTCCAGCAGTTTCTCCAGCGCTGCCTGCCTCTTTTGTTTATGATTATAATGTGGGTGTTTCACCTGCCACAGACAGGGCAGCTCCCTGTAATTGTCTATGAACAGGGGGAGGAAGTTGTGATCATTGAAGCTGTCCATTTTATCTGCAATACACAAGACAAACCCTAATGTCAGGCTAAAGTCTCCTAATCTTGTCCCAATATAGGCCTCAATCTAGAAGCAGTATAGGCCCAAGTTCAAATATTACCTTCGTTATCAAGATCGGCACCTCTGATACTCCTTCCTCCGCTCACAGATCGTACGTACTACGCACGCGTGTTATGCTTTATATACACTGCGCATGCGTGAAACTCCGCCCGCCCCTGATGTTCTTTCTAGTCTATTCCCCGCCCCTTCTTGTTCGGCGCAGTGGGGAAGAATGCATGGCAGAGACAGAGCAGGTGCGTGCTAATTACAGCAATGAGGAGGAGGAGGCGGAGAAAAGCCCGAAGCCAGAAACATCCCGATCCCGGAGAAGATGATTTAAGGCCTCAAATATGTCCTTTGTTGAGATGGTGGAGATGGTCGACATACTGAAAAGGGCCGACTATGATGGGAAGTATGGACCTTACCCCAACCCCAATGTCAGAAAGGCCAAGAACATGGCGAAAGTTGTGAAGAGTCTGCACCGAAATTTTGGGGTACGTCGATCCAAGGATCAACTCAGGAAGTTGTGGTCGGACCTCAAATTATGGGAGCATGATCAGTATAGAAGGATCAGGAGAGTGCTTCAAAAAAGTAAGTAGTTGTCCTGTGTTCCTATTCGTTATTTTTATTTCGTTCATGCTACTCCATGTGCTTTTCTTTACTGTTGTACAGTTTAAAATTTAAAATAACAAATATTTTATACCACAAACATGTTGGTTTGTTTTAAAAACCTTTTATAAATGCACATGTGATTGTGCTTGTATAAAAAAACCTTGATAATCAACAATGTGTGGCTTCTTCTTTCAATGCTCCTAAACTTTTTTTGTGTGAAAATTTGTGTTTTCAGTGACAATGGGTGTTATTTCCTAAGGGCAAATCCACTTTGCACTACAAGTGCAGTTTTAGTGCAATCTCAAGTGCACTTGTAGTGCAAAGTGTCTTTGCCTTTAGTAAATAACACACAACAGTGCTTTCGCATTTTACTGAATCACGCCATTTTCTGGACTGCCCAAATTTCAGTAATGGTCAGCTAAAAGAAACACAAGCAGTAAATGTAAGCAAATAATTTTTATGATAAAAAAACTTTTTTATTTAAAAAATGTCTCAGACATTGTCTGGCATATTGATGGCCCCCTACCTGCAAAGTATTCCATGTATCTTAGACGGACCTCACCGGCACTCAGGGGGGGCAAGCCAAGACGGCCAGCTTCAAGCGCCGTCAGGGTTGGTTCATTGAGATTCATAACTCCGGCTTCAGGTCCAACTGAGCCAACATAGTTCACAGAATTTCTCCTTAAAAAGTTGTGGAGAATACAGTAAGCCAGGATGATGTGATTAAGTTTATACTCCGCCATGTGTATGGGTGTAAGAAATAGGTGGAACCGGCTGGCCATTATTCCAAACGTGTTCCCCACCACTCTTCTGGCTCTGGCCAGCCAGTAATTAAAAACCCTCTGGTCCGGGGGGAGGGTCCTCATAGGGAATGGCCGCATAAGATGGTCCCCCAGTGCAAATGCTTCATCCACAACAAGGACAAATGGGAGTCCTTCCGCATTGTCTTCTGGAGGTGGCAAGTCCAAGCTGCCATTCTGGAGATGCCTGTAGAACTCCGTCTGGGCGATGACTCCACCATCCCCACGTCCACATACAGGAACTCATAAGTAGCCAACACCACCGCCAACATCACAATACTATTGAACCCCTTGTAGTTGTAATAGTATGACCCCGAGTTGGGTGGTTGGATGGGGTTGACTAGGGATGAGCTTCATGTTCGAGTCGAACCCATGTTCGACTCGAACATCGGCTGTTCGGTCGTTCGCCGAATTGCGAACGATATGGGCCGTTCGTGCCAAATTCGTGTGGCGCGTCACGGCCCATAATTCACTGCGGCATCGCAGTGCATTGCTTGCTTGATTGGCCAAGCATGCACTATGACCCGCATGCTTGGCCAATCACAGCGCCGCCTTAACAGAGAGCCGTAATTGGCCATTTAGTGCAGTGCGTCCTGCTCACAGTGTTCAGCTAGATCCGTTCCTGTTATCTTCCTACTGACAGGCAGGCTTGTCTTGTTACAGTATATAAAGCTACCTGAAGAAAATTACTGGTGTTCTTTTGATGCTATTAGTACCACAGTCAGGCAGCTAGACTATTTACATTTAGTGCAGTGCATCCTGCTCACAGTGTTCAGCTAGATCCGTTCCTGTTATCTTCTTACTGACAGGCAGGCTTGTCTTGTTACAGTATTTTGAAGAAAATTACTGGTGTTCTTTTGATCCTATTAGTACCACAGTCAGGCAGCTAGACTATTTACATTTAGTGCAGTGCATCCTGCTCACAGTGTTCAGCTAGATCCGTTCCTGTTATCTTCCTACTGACAGGCAGGCTTGTCTTGTTACAGTATATAATGCTACCTGAAGAAAATTACTGGTGTTCTTTTGATCCTATTAGTACCACAGTCAGGCAGCTAGACTATTTACATTTAGTGCAGTGTGTCCTGCTCACAGTGTTCAGCTAGATCCGTTCCTGTTATCTTCTTACTGACAGGCAGGCTTGTCTTGTTACAGTATTTTGAAGAAAATTACTGGTGTTCTTTTGATCCTATTAGTACCACAGTCAGGCAGCTAGACTATTTACATTTAGTGCAGTGCGTCCTGCTCACAGTGTTCAGCTAGATCCGTTCCTGTTATCTTCCTACTGACAGGCAGGCTTGTCTTGTTACAGTATATAAAGCTACCTGAAGAAAATTACTGGTGTTCTTTTGATCCTATTAGTACCACAGTCAGGCAGCTAGACTATTTACATTTAGTGCAGTGTGTCCTGCTCACAGTGTTCAGCTAGATCCGTTCCTGTTATCTTCTTACTGACAGGCAGGCTTGTCTTGTTACAGTATTTTGAAGAAAATTACTGGTGTTCTTTTGATCCTATTAGTACCACAGTCAGGCAGCTAGACTATTTACATTTAGTGCAGTGCGTCCTGCTCACAGTGTTCAGCTAGATCCATTCCTGTTATCTTCTTACTGACAGGCAGGCTTGTCTTGTTACAGTATTTTGAAGAAAATTACTGGTGTTCTTTTGATCCTATTAGTACCACAGTCGGGCAGCTAGACTATTTACATTTAGTGCAGTGCGTCCTGCTCACAGTCTTCAGCTAGATCCGTTCCTGTTATCTTCCTACTGACAGGCAAGTTTGTCTTGTTACAGTATATAAAGCTACCTGAAGAAAATTGCTGGTGTTCTTTTGATCATATTAGTACCACAGTCAGGCAGCCAGACTATTTACAGTTAGTGCAGTGCGTCCTTCTCACAGTGTTCTGCTAAACCTACAAGTTAGTGGGGTGCGTCCTGCTCACAGTGTTCAGCTAGATCCGTTCCTGTTATCTACTTACTGACAGGCAGGCTTGTCTTGTTACAGTATTTACAGCTACCTGAAGAAAATTACTGGTGTTCTTTTGATCCTATTAGTACCACAGTCAGGCAGCTAGACTATTTACAGTTAGTGCAGTGCGTCCTGCTCACAGTGTTCAGCTAGATCCGTTCCTGTTATCTTCTTACTGACAGGCAGGCTTGTCTTGTTACAGTATATAAAGCTACCTGAAGAAAATTGCTGGTGTTCTTTTGATCCTATTAGTACCACGGTGAGGCAGCTAGACTATTTACAGTTAGTGCAGTGCGTCCTGCTCACAGTGTTCAGCTAAACCTACAAGTTAGTGGGGTGCGTCCACCTCACAGTGTTCAGCTAAAGCTACCTGAAGAAGGTTCTCATACTACAGGCAGGCAGTTGATTTTGCTAGCTGCAGTATCAGTATATATATATATATATATATATATATATATATATATATATATATATCCCAGCTTAGTGCAGCTACAGGCCATTAGTATGTCTGGAAGGCCAAGAAGGAGAGGCAGACAGTCACAAGCCAATAAGAGAGGGCAAGCAGGCTCTGTGTCTAGTGCTGGTCGTGGAGACGGTGCATCCTCATCAGCACGTGGCCATGGGACACGCTTGCCCTTTTTTTCGGCAGCTGGCCATGTTGAGCCGCAACATGCGGAAGACTTGATCGAGTGGATGACCAAGCCGTCCTCATCCTCCTCATCCTCTCTCACCCATGCCCAGGGTACTTTGTCTGGCAAAGCAGCGACCTATTCCCTCGGCTCAATGTCATCAGTGACTCCTTCCCTAGCCCCACCATGTCCTCCTGAGGAGTCCCTCGAACTGTTTGACCACAGTGTTGGGTACATGCTCCAGGAGGATGCCCAGCGTTTGGAAGGCTCTGATGATGATACTGAGCTCGATGAAGGCAGTAACATGAGCACGGACAGAGGGGGTGCCCAAGAAGGACAGCAATCTGGCAGTCATGCTCCCCCTGCTGCAGCATACTGACAGGTTTGCTCCAGTGATGAGGAGGGAGGGAATTATGAGGTCACTGACTCAACGTGGGTGGCTGATAGGAGAGAGGAGGAGGAGGAGGAGGCGGCACATCACCAACGAGGCAGGATGCCCTCCAGGGGCCAGCCTAAGGGCAGCACATTGACTGCATCACACCCCAAAGCTCTACTTGTGCAGGGCGCTGCAGTCTCTGCACGTTATTCAAAAAGTTCTTTGGTGTGGGCCTTTTTTGAGACGAGTGCATCAGATCGCACCGCTGCTATTTGCAACATATGTCTCAAGCGTATCTCACGTTGCCAAAACATCTCCCGCTTGGGTACCACATGCTTGACCAGACATATGTTGACCTGCCATGCAGTTCGTTGGCAAGCGTATCTAAAAGACCCACACCAAAGAACAAAGAGGACCTCTCCTTGCTCCTCATCAGCTGAGATTTCCAACCCCACTAGACCTTCAGTCCTCTCTGAGACCTGCACTGAGAGGAATGAAGGTGTAGAATTAGGTGTGTCACAGCCAAGTACTTGTGGGCAAACTGCTTTTGGTACACCAATGTCAGATTGTACCAGGCAAATTTGGCTGCCCCAGCTGCTGCACAGCCGAAAGAAGTTTGCTCCCAGCCATCCAAATGCCCAGCGGTTGAATGCTAGCTTGGCAAAATTGCTAGCACTTCAACTGCTGCCTTTTCAGTTGGTAGATTCTGCCCCCTTCCATGAGTTTGTGGAATGTGCGGTTCCTCAGTGGCAGGTACCCAAACGCCACTTTTTCTCACGGAAGGCAATTCCGGCTCTCTACCGGCATGTGGAAGGCAATGTCCATGCCTCGCTGGACAGGGCGGTGAGCGGTAAGGTGCATATTACCGCTGACTCATGGTCCAGCAGGCATGGACAGGGACGTTACCTAAGTTTCACGGCGCATTGGGTGACTCTGCTGGCAGCTGGGAAGGATGCAGGACAAGGTGCAGTAGTGTTGGAGGTTGTTCCGCCACCACGCCTCCAAAATGCTAATGATTGTGACACACCTCTCTCCTCCACCCCCTCCTCTTCTTCTTCCTCCATGGCCTCTTCCTCGGAACCAGCGTTGCTCTGTAGTCATTCAAGGGGCTACGCAAGTACGCAGGCCAAAAGATGCCATGCGGTGCTTGAGCTGGTGTGCTTGGGGGACAGGAGCCACACTGGAGCAGAGGTTCTGTCAGCTCTGCAGGGGCAGGTTCAGAGGTGGTTGACGCCACGCCAACTTAAGGCAGGAATGGTGGTTTGCGACAATGGCACCAACCTCCTCTCTGCCCTCCGACAGGGACAAATGACCCATGTGCCCTGTTTGGCTCACGTCCTTAACTTGGTGGTGCAGCGGTTCTTGGGCAGGTACCCGGGCTTACAGATGTCCTGAGGCCAGGAAATTCTGTGTGCATTTCAGCCGGTCATATAATGCCAGTGCTCGGCTGACGGACTTCCAAAAGGAGTTTAACCTGCCCAAGAACAGCCTAATCTGTGACATGCCCACCAGGTGGAACTCAACGTTGGCCATGCTGCAGCGGCTGCACATGCAGCAGAGGGCCATCAATGAGTACCTGTGCGACTATGGCACCAGGACAGGGTCAGGGGAGCTTGGTTTTTTTTCCCCCATGCCAGTGGGCCATGATGCATGCACTGTCCTGTCACCATTTGAGGAGGCCACGAGGATGGTGAGCAGTGACAGTGCATGCATCAGTGATACTGTCCCCCTTGTCCACCTGTTGGAGCACACGCTGCGTGGAATAATGGACAGGGCACTTGAGGCAGAACAGAGGCAGGAAGAGGAGGACTTCCTTAGCTCTCAAGGACCCCTTTATTCAGACAGTGTTCCTGCGTGCCCGCCGATCACACAGGAAGAGGACGAGGAGGAGGAGGAGGAGGAAGATTGTGTCAGTATGGAGGTGGAGCCTGGCACTCAGCATCAGCAGCAGTCTTTAAGGGATCAGTCCCAAGAAACACATGGACTTGTACGTGGCTGGGAGGAGGTGGCTGCGGACCATGTCGTCCTTAGTGACCCAGAGGACTCCGGACCGAATGCCTCAGCAAACCTACGCTGCATGGCCTCCCTGATCCTGCAAAGCCTGCGTAAGGATCCTCGTATTCGTGGTATCAAGGAGAAGGACCAATACTGGCTGGCAACCCTCCTTGATCCACGTTACAAGGGTAAGGTTGCGGACCTTATCTTGCCATCGCAGAGGGAGCAGAGGATGAAACATCTTCGGGAGGCCTTGCAGAAAGGTCTGTGCAACGCGTTCCCAGAGACTGGGAGGTTACAAACTCCTGTTTCTGGACAACGTGTTGCTGAGGCTTCGGTCAGTCAAAGAAGGAGCGGTGGAGAAGGTGGCCGTCTGACCGATGCGTTCAGACAATTTTTTGGTCCGCAGCCCCAAGGTATGATTGGTTCCAGCAACCATCGCCAGCGTCTGTTTTACATGGTGCAGGAATACCTAGGGGCAAGATCAGACTTGGACACCTTTCCCACCGAAAATCCTCTGGGTTACTGGGTCTTGAGGATGGATCACTGGCCAGAGCTTGCACAGTATGCAATTGAGCTACTGGCCTGTCCTGCATCCAGCGTTCTTTCGGAACGCACATTCAGTGCTGCTGGAGGCGTGGTAACCGATCACAGGGTGCGTCTGTCCACCGACTCGGTCGATCGACTGACCTTCATAAAAATGAATCAGTCTTGGATCACCACCAGCTACCAAGCACCTGATGCTGATGTAACCGAATAATTTTTTTGGAAATCTCAGATCCCTTCAAAGACTGCCTATGCTGATGCTGAGTGACTATCCCTGAGTAATTATCCTCTTCCTCCTCAATCATCACGCTGATAGCTTGTAAGAACATTTTTGGTTCTGGGCGCCACCACCAGTGCCTAAGGCACAATTTTTCAGCCCCTGTTTAACAGGGGCATGTAATTACAATTTTTGATGTAATACTTTGCAGCAGGGCTCGTTCCTGCATTCCAACTAGAGTGTCTGTGAGGGGTTGCAGTGTTGTGGCACCAGCACCAGTGCCTAAGGCCCATTTTTTCTGCCCCTGTTTAACAGGGGCATGTAATTACAATTTTTGATGCAATACTTTGCAGCAGGGCTCGTTCCTGCGTTCCAACTAGAGTGTCTGTGAGGGGTTGCAGTGTTGTGGCACCAGCACCAGTGCCTAAGGCCCAATTTTTCTGCCCCTGTCTAACAGGGGCGTGTAATTACAATTTTTGATGCAATACTTTGCAGCAGGGCTCGTTCCTGCGTTCCAACTAGAGTGTCTGTGAGGGGTTGCAGTGTTGTGGCACCAGCACCAGTGCTCAAGGCCCAATTTTTCAGCCCTTGTTTAACAGGGGCGTGTAATTACAATTTTTGATGCATAATTTTGCAGCAGGGCTCGTTCCTGCGTTCCAACTAGAGTGTCTGTGAGGGGTTGCAGTGTTGTGGCACCAGCACCAGTGCCTAAGGCCTAATTTTTCAGCTCCTGTTCAACAGGGGCATGTAATTACAATTCTTGATCTAATATTTCACAGCAGGGCCCTGTGAGGGCTTACAGTGTTGTGGCCACAGCAACACCTAAGGCCCAAATTTCTGCTGAGTATATAGGGCAGGACCCTACTTTCAAACATCTAACTTACAAACGACTCCTACTTGCAAACGGAAGGAGACAACAGGAAGTGAGATGAAATCTACCCCTAGGAAGGGAAATTCTCTCCTGTAAGAGTTAATATGGGAAAAACATTTCTCCTTTCCACTGATGCTTTCCAATCCTTGTTCCACAAAAAAACCCAAATTTTCAAAAAACATTTTTCATTGGGACAAAAAGTGAGGTGAAATCTTCTGAAGAGGAGGAAAGACAGCAAAACAAATGTCACAGGGGTGATCACCCTTCCCTATGTTTTCCAAAAAGCTTAAAAAAGATTTTTTGGCTGGAGCTAAACACGTTAAAAATGTACCCATTCAAAATTACAAAGAGATTCTACTTAACAACAAACCTACAGTCCCTGTCTTGTTTGCACCACCTGTATACTGCCTTTCAGAGTATATAGGGCCTAGTGGCCCCACACCTTTCCTTATTTTAATTTGGGTGCGGGGTTCCCCTTAATATCCATACAAGACCCAAAGGGCCTGGTAATGGACTGGGGGGTACGCATGGTGTTTGTCTCACTGATTTTCATCCATATTGCCAGGACCCGACATTACATTAAACCCGGTGCAGGGACTGTTCTAAACACGGGAAACACGCGTCACTTTACAAGCATACTATAGACACCCCCCAGGAACGATATTTAAAGGAATATTTCACTTTTTTTTTTTTTTACTTTAAGCATCATTAAAATCACTGCTCCCGAAAAAACGGCCGTTTTTAAAAGTTTTTTTTGCATTGATACATGTCCCCTGGGGTAGGACCCGGGTCCCCAAACCCTTTTTAGGACAATACCATGCAAATTAGCCTTTAAAATGAGCACTTTAGATTTTGAACGTTTGAGTCCCATAGACGCCAATGGGGTTCTAACGTTCGTGCAAACTTTCGGTCCATTCGCAGGTTCTGGTGCGAACCGAACCGGGGGGTGTTCGGCTCATCCCTAATGTGGACGTGTTTCCCATCAATTGCCCCTCCGCAGTTAGGAAAGTCCCACCTCTGGGCAAAGTGGGAGGCCATTCCTGTGGGTTGGAAGGAAACTGTGGAGTCAAACAAGAAAAAAAATATTAATAATTTTGCACATAAACATGGAAAGCAGATTAGACACAAACATTCTTGGCCAACATCAGTATTACATTTATTTTAGGGAGTATTTAAAGACAAAGGTCTAAGGTCCACCTATCAGATCCCCCCCTCTCATGGGACATTTGATACATTTTATGGGGGGGAGATGTTTTGGACAGGTAACCCTCTCCACTTCATTGGGAGATGAATGCATAAATAATGTGTATTACTTTGGCCAGCCCCTCCTTACTTACACTATTGGCAGCCCACTGGACAGGTAAGAAGAGTCATAATACAAAGAGATAAATACACATTGTACACATTTTAGCACATTTTTAGATTCTGCTATTACCTATCAAGATAATAATAGGATACAAAAACGTTAAACAGTACCATTTGAAAGTATTCAGGCAGGCCCTTGCACTACATGCTTTGGGGAATTCATCCATAAATCTGACCACAAAGAGGTGGGTATAGTGTGTATGGGTTTGGCAAAGTCAGCAGATAGAGGATTGGTATCAGCTGAGTTAGCAGTTGGGGGGAGGGAGGGTTCCAAATGATTTTGGGACCGAAAAAAAAAAAACTCTGGCACTCTGCCTGAATTTCAAACACACATCACAATTTTAAACATTTTAGGGGGTATTTGGGGTAAAGCACTACTATGGAGCTGACAAAATACATAGTTAATTGAGTAGATGAGATGGATATAGGGCCAGGTGAGCATGCTGGGGAGGTAAGTGAAGGCAAATATGTATGAAGGACAAAAAAAAATACCTAAAATTCCAGCATGCATGAGGACAAAGGGGACATTTACAGCATATTACAATCGGGGTAATTAAAAATACAATAAAATGTGATGTTAAAGGATAAAAATCTTACCTTAATATAGTCCTTCTGCAGGACCTGGATGATGGCAGAACAGGTCTCCGGGATAATGATCCCCAGAGCCTGGGGGGAGATGCCTGTCGAGAACTTGAGGTCCTGCAGGCTTCTCCCAGTCACCATGTACCGCAGGGTGGTGACTAGCCTTTGCTCCAGAGTGATGGCTTGCCGCATGCAGGTATCCTGCCTGTTGATATAGGGGGTCAGCAAAGCCAACAAACGGTGAAATACAGGGTCCGTCATCCAGAGAAAGTTCCTGAAATCGTCAGGATTATTCTCACGGATCTCACGGAGCAAAGGCATGTAACAGAACTGGTCACGCTGGAGCAACCAATTCTTGGTCCATGAACTCCTCCCCACCCTGCTCATGGACTGGGCTTGTGTCAAAGTAAGAACCCCAACACCAAGCCCCCGCACAGCAGGAACTCTACGATGAGTATGTACACGTAACATGGCTAGAAAACGGTCGGCTGGTCAGAACGAAGTAACAGAATGCACTGAAGAACAGCAAGGCCTGAAAATCAGTAACGAGCGAACAAGAACACAATGACAAGTCAATGGGAACTCGCAGCACGCACTGAAGAACAGATACAAACCCACAAGCACAAACTGAACAGCAGAAATACGATCTGAAAACCATGAGTCTGAAAAAGCGCGAATCATCTCTCACCAAACTTTTACTAACACAAGATTAGTAAAAGGAGCCCAAAGGGTGCCGTGCTTAGTACTGAACTGCCCTTTTATAGTCTCGTCGTACATGGTGTACGTGACCGTTTTCTTGGCATTCAGAAATTCCGACAACTTTGTGAGAGCGTGTGTATGCAAAACAAGTTTGAGCCAACATACGTCGGAAATAATCCATGGATTTTGTTGTCGGAATGTCTGATCAATGTCCGATCGTGTGTACAGGGCATAAGTGTTTTACAACCCCCATTACACCCAGCCTTCACCAAAGATGCCACTTAATATCCTGTCACTCAATATCAATGGGCTCAACCATCCAGCCAAGAGGCACTCATTATGGAAAACAGCCAAAGACCTTCAAAGCGATATCCTTTGCGTACAAGAGATGCATTTCTCAAGATATACATCACCTTCATGTACACATACCAAATTCCCGCATATATTCAAAGCCTCTTACACCTCAAAAAAGAGAGGAGTCCTAGTGGCGGTGAAGGATGCTAGGACTGGGAGCTCACCCAAAAAATATCTCTCAGATGGTACTTAACACCTACTAAAATTGCAATTGCCCTGAATTATGCTGGAGATGTAACAAAGCCAGAGGAGATTTTCTACATATTCTCTGGTCATGCATACTCATTAGCCCATACTGGAACACCGTCTTCCGAATTCTGGAAGATATCACCCATGGCCCTGTTACATCTTTGCCCACTTTAGCGATTCTAAAGCTATCAATATAAACTATTCCTACACCCCTCAGACACACTATAATGTATATCCCTACCCCCCCAGGTCACAAAAGAGTTCCCAATTGGGTTGCCTGGAGTGAAGGTCCACCATTATCTCATCACTCTATGAGCTCTGACAGAAACAAAGAACATCAGAACTATGTACCCTTGAAACATCTGAAATGGAATATCTTCTATATTTACTTAAACAACTGTTTATATTGCTACTATTTACAAGATGAACAATGTCTACATTGTTATGTATATGTTAGTGTGAAAAACTAATAAAAATTATTGGGGAAAAAAAATAAAAAATTATTAGTGGGGTCAATTCAGTTTTCATTTTGGACCACAGTAATGAGAAATTTTGAAAGAGCAAGATAGAAAGTTTTTCTTGAACAAACAAATTCCTAACAGGGAATGTCATTTTTGTTTGAAAAATTACTTTAAATCCAAAATTGAATGATGATGAGAATTTTCATACAAATGTTCATATAAATCTGCTAGTGTACGGTGAACATTACTTTTCTTGTGCTGCCCAACTGCTCCATTTATTTGCTCCAGGTCACAACTTATTCAGGGCTGAGGGCTCTCTGCCAGTCCCCATGTGACAATGATGGGCCAAATTCCAAACACTAGCGTTGTCATTTTGGGGGAAGGAAAATTATTCAAATGCTTTGCCATTCCCAGAAATACTGGGGGCTTCTATTTGTCCCAAGCAGCTAAATGGTGCAGGAAGAGGGAAGGTGAGAAGGACTAAAGCTCTTGTATGAACATGGCAAACTAGAAGATGACTGTGACAGACCCAGCCGGGAGAGAGACTTTTGGAGCGGACTGTATGCTAGCCTCTTGCCGATTGATCGTGGGCCCTGGCATTTGGGGGAACGGTGTTCTTTGTGAGCTGTATGCCTGGGGACCCTTGAGGTGGTATTATTGTGGATTCGGAGTCCTGGTCCCCCAGGACACACAGACTCTGGGGACCCTGGATTTGCCATGTTGGAATAGTGACTGATTCATACCATTGGGATTCCTACTGTTAAATGCTAATGTCATCAATTCCAGCTACCTGTCTGTTGTCTGCCAAAATGTGTATTGTAAATAAGTCTCTAGTATGGGATCTAAGAGTCATTAGATCCCCATTGTTGTTTGTGTTTAATTAACTCTGCTATTGTGATAATGTTCATTGGATTTTCTGAACTACAAGATGGCCAGTCTGGCCTAAAGGTCCTGTCTGAGTCATCTAGGTTGTCTAAAGGGATTAGTTAATTAGCTCATGTTAATTAGGTTAATTAGGTTACAGCTGTATTGTTAGAGTAATATGAGCAGGAGGTCTGCACCTCCACTTTTAGTGTATAAAAAAGCCTGTATTTTGCAATAAAAGAGATTCCTGGTTGAACTTACATACAGCCTGCCTGGTGTTTGTTCTGAGCTATCACAACTGGGTTAGAATGGCACATAGCTGTAGTTCTAATCCCGGAGCATTGGATGACCGAACAATCAGATGGTGCGATCTGCAATCTGATTCTATAGCTGTAAAGGAGTGTCGGGAGAGTGGAACCGAGCGAGCAAGGGGCTTGTTACATTGATTGGCAGCGGTGGGATTTGCTCTCCAGTTACTGGGACACTCCAAACCAGCCTGCAGGAGAGCCACGCTGAAAGACTTACTTGAGAGCCGTGGAGGGAATGGTGGGATCGTGCTTCCTTGCTGTGAACACATCCAAACCATCACCTGGATCCAAGGTCCAGATAGCAGGAGAGGAAAGATACCAGCCACCATGAATGAGGAATTCAGAAGGAGGTTGCGAGAGAAGCAGATACAGCACAGAGGACCAGTATCAGAGCAGGTCCTGCTAGGATGGTTTGATTCTATCCGCTGCGAACTCTGGAAGGAAGCGCTAGCCCATGAGCAGCGAAACCAGGGAAAAGTTCTCCACTCCATCCATGTAAGGTACTGGTTGCAGTATGAAGTGCGAATGCTGTTATTGGGGGAACAGCCGAACCAGGAGTGGACAACTGAGTTAAGCAGGGTGATCCGGGCAGAAATGCGGTTGGACGAGAGCTACAGAGCCCTCCAGTGGTATGTAGCCCAAGTGTGCCCGTGGACAGTGGATGACAGCCCCACGGAAGGCTTTGACTACGATGGCCTGGGATTGTTGTACTGGAGGCTGTCCAGGGACCCTGACTTTGGGAGTGATCGGGAGTGGTGTTTGGAGGAAATAATGGAGCATAGAGAGCGAAGACTGAATGTCTCAGAAGTGCACTGGGCACAGGAAGATTTGGAGTTTCTGGCCGTTGAGGAATGGGAGCTGGAGATCGCCTACAAACAGCTGTTAGACTCTGCTCAGCAGCAGGGTGGTGCTCCCTTTGCCTGGGACTATCAGGAAATACCAGTTGACAACTCTGAAATCCTGGCTGAAGAGTTGACAATGTGGCAGAGTAACGGTGTGTTTTGCCAACCTGCCCCCGCAGCTATGGAGGCGGAGGTCTTATGGTGGATGCAGCAAGTGCTGACTGACCTTGATGAACCTGTTTCTGCATTGGATGATCTTGGATGGAGGAATGTGCCTGTCCAGCAGAATGCCAGAGAATCGGCAGTGGAAAATCTAAAGATTGCCGTCCCCAAACCTGAAGTGCTGACAACAGGGCAGAGCTCTGCTAACCTCTTCCCAGCACTGATAGTATCTTCTGGGTTCCACGGAGAAGAGATGGTGAACCGTTATCCCCAGACACCAGTTGCAGAGACAGGGGATTTGATAGACTTTTCTGCTGAGGAAGAACAACCTGGTGAGCCTCCAGCAGAAGAAGAGCTGTTATTAGGGCCAAACTTTACTGTGCTCTGCCCAGCACTGATAGCATCTTCTGGGTTCCACGGAGAGGAGATGGTGAACCTTTATCCCCAGACACCAGTTGCAGAGACAGGGCATTTGATAGACTTTTCTGCTGAGGAAGAACAACCTGGTGAGCCTCCAGCGGAAGAAGAGCTGTTATTAGGGCCAAACTTCACTGTGCTCTGCCCAGCACCAACAGAAGTATCTGTGAAGTTAAAAGGAACATCCCCAGCTGAAGCGCTGGCAACCGGACAGAGGGTCCAAGATCTCTGCCCTACACCTGCGGCGGTTCCGGAGGCTCAGGGTGAGAAGGAGGTGGTCACTTCCCAGCAGCAGATCAGGATACAGGGGGAGAAGAGAGAGGAGGTGTCATGAAGATCCTGCCAGTAACAGGCAGAGTAGACCCATTGGTGCACGGTTGCGGGTGTCTATGCGCACATGCACTCGTTAGTGTCTGGCGGGTTATTTAAACCTGTCTGGCACTTGCATCATTGCTGTTTGCTCTGCAGCTTGTGTATGTGTTCCCTGAAAACATGATATCTGCTTCTGTTTTGACCCGGCTTGCTTTGAGACTATTCCTGTTATCTGCCTGTACCTGATCCCTGGCTTGTTTGACGATCCCTCTGCCTGCTCCTTTTGTACCTCTGCTGCCAGCCTGCTTACCGACCCGGCCTGTCTGACGATCCTGGACTCCCATCCAATCTGCTGAGCCTGTCTGCTGAGCCATCCAGGCTGTTCACCTGTCTGCTGATCATCAAGTCTGCTGGGCCTGTCTGCTGAGCCATCCAGGCTGTTCACCTGTCTGCTGATCATCCAGTCTGCTGGGCCTGTCTGCTAAGCCATCCAGGCTGTTCACCTGTCTGCTGATCATCCAGTCTGCTGGGCCTGTCTGCTGAGCCATCCAGGCTGCTCACCTGTCTGCCTAATTCATCCAGTCTGCTGTCCTGTCTGCTGAGTTGTCCAGTCTGCAGTTCCTGTCTACTGATCCATCCCGTCAGCTGTGCCGGACATCTGATCCTTCTGCTGTTGATCCTGCCAGGCACTCATACCACTCCGCACTCCTGCACCCCTGTCACCACTATCAGGGGCTCTCGAGTCGGAGGTGTAGGAGAGGCCATCCTCTGCAATTTGGGCTCACCCTTTAGGTACGTAACAGTAGCAAACAGCCATGTCTGAGCCCGAGCAGGGAACCTCTCCTATGCAGGAACTTTGTTTGCACTTAGCAGGCCTGACCCAGGCTGTCAAAAGCCTTCAGGAAGGATACACCCGGTTGGAGGAACGGGTCCAAGTACTGTCTTCTCCCACTGGAATTCAAGGAACCCCTCAAGCCTCTACCTCTTCTACAGGCACCGCATCCTCTCCTACGGTGGTGATGCTTCTGCCCGAACCACGTGTCCCCACACCTGAAAAATTTGCTGGGGAGCGTAGCAAATTCAGGGCGTTTCGCAATCCCTGTGAACTGTACTTCGCCCTCCAGCCACGTACCTTCTCCTTGGAAGCCAACAAGGTGGGCTTTGCATCTCTTTACTTTCAGGTGAACCTCAAACCTGGGCCCATCGCCTCCTGGAACAGAAAGCCGATGTGTTGACCAACCTTACCACCTTCTTTAATACCATGGCTCAACTGTATGAAGACCCTCAGCTTTCTGCAACTGCCGAAGGCGCACTGCACGCTCTTCAGCAAGGGCGCCGGGCGGTGGAAGATTATGTGGCTGAATTTCGGCGGTGGAGCGCAGACACTGACTGGAATGATGCTGCGCTCCGTTACCAGTTTCGCATGGGACTGTCTGACCCCTTGAAGGACGAGGTAGCCCGAGTTGGTGTACCCCAGACCCTAGACGCATTAATCAATCTTGCCATACAGATTGCCGGCGGCTGAGGGAACGTAGGTCGGAAAAAGCAACTGGATTTTCCCGACCAACCAGGATGTTACCTAGAGTGCCCGGTCACCTGCATCCGGCCCCTACCTCTCAGTCCACTTCAACAAGGGTCACTTCGGAACCCATGCAGTTGGGGGTGCTTCGCACTTCTCTTACTATGGAAGAGCACCAACATCGCCGGGCAAATAATCTATGTCTCTACTGCGGGGAACCCGGTCACTATGTCAAGAATTGCCCTACTAAACTTCGTAAGTGTTTCTGAAAATCTCCTGAACATGTGCTTACTGGAATCCAGACCTCTTCTCATCTTGCCCTCTCTATCTCTTTGCAGCTTCCAGGAAAGACTCTGTCAGTGCCCGCCATTATTGATTCAGGAGCCTGCAGCTGCTTTATGGACTCATCTTTTGCAACAAGACATCAGATTCCTCTGCTTCCTAGGACCCAAAGACTGTCCATTCACCTGGCTGATGGGTCCACTATTAAATCTGGGCCAGTTATCCAAGAGACTTCCCCTTTGCCAGTCACCATTGCCGGTGCCCACCACGAACTGCTTCGTATGGACATTATCTCCTCACCTCTGTTTCCTGTAATTCTTGGAATGCCTTGGCTTCAAGCCCACAATCCTGGTGTCAACTGGGCCACAGGGGAGGTCACCTTTTCCTCTCCTTATTGCCAGCAATTCTGTGCCTCAAAGGACCCCCATGGGCCCTTTCCTTTGCTATGTCTGGACACTGAAGCTGAGCTATGCCAAACTGTCCTGAAAGCCTACCATGACTTAATTGACATGTTCAGCAAGAAAGGAGAAGAAACTCTACCTCCCCATCGGGCGTATGATTGCCCTATCGAGCTCCTTCCAGGGCCGAAATTCCCTTCGGAAGAATCTTCCTGTTAACCGAGTTAGAACAGGCGGCTCTTAAGGACTATATCGATGAAAACTTAAAGAAGGGTTTCATTCGTCCATCCACTTCCCCGGCAGGTGCGGGTATCTTTTTTGTAGAGAAGAAGGATCACACACTTCGGCCTTGCATAGACTACCGTGAGCTAAATAAAATTACCGTCAAGAACAGGTACCCCCTTCCCTTAGTCCCCGAGTTATTCCAGAGACTGGGAACAGCTACTATCTTTACTAAACTTGATCTTCGAGGAGCCTATAACTTGGTCCGCATCAGGGAAGGAGATGAGTGGAAAACGGCGTTCCGCACCCATTTTGGGCACTTTGAGTACCTAGTAATGCCCTTCGGGTTATGTAACGCTCCTGCCACGTTCCAGTATTTTATTAACGATGTTTTCCGGCATTATTTAGATCTGTATGTCATCGTCTACTTAGACGATATTCTAATCTTTTCTTTCTCCCTAGATGCTCATCGCAGACACGTCAGGTGTGTTTTGACACGACTTTGACAGCATGGCCTGTACGCGAAGTCAGAAAAATGTGAATTCGAACAAGAGAGTATACCATTCCTGGGATTAATCATCTCCATAGAAGGTATCAAGATGGATCCGCAGAAGATCGCTGCAATACTTGACTGGCCAGTTCCTGTTGACAAAAAAGGAATCCAACGTTTCGTTGGATTCGCTAATTTCTACCGGAAATTCATTAAGGGGTTTTCTGCCATCATTGCCCCTATTACCCAATTAACCAAACTGGGGGTTCGCTTCCATTGGACCCCAGAAGCTCAAGTTGCCTTTGAATCTCTCAAAGAATTGTTTACATCTGCCTCCGTTCTAAAACACCCTGATTCCGCCCTGCCATTTGTACTTGAGGTAGATGCTTCTGAGATCGCTGTTGGAGCAGTACTCTCCCAACGCCAAGGAACCAAGGCACTGCTCCACCCAGTAGCCTTCTTCTCCCGCAAACTTTCGGCTGCCAAAAGGAATTACTATGTGGGGGATTGGGAACTGCTGGCAATCAAATCGGCACTTGAAGAATGGCGGTACTTACTTGAAGGAGCAACTCACCCAATCTTGATCTTCACTGATCATAAGAACTTAGAGTACTTGAGGTCGGCAAAGAGGTTGAAGCCATGGCAAGCCAGATGGGCGTTGTTTTTCTCCAGGTTCTCTTTTCATGTTACTTACCGGCCAGGCTCTAAGAATACAAAACCTGACGCCCTGTCCAGAATGTTTCACAAATCCAAAGAAATGACTTCCCCCGATACCATCCTTTCTCCAGGGAATTTTCTTCTGCTGCAGGAAGATTTGCTCTCCCGGATCAAGCAGGCTACTCTGGGGTGGACGCCCCCCGCTAAATCGGAACTACGAGCAAAAGACGGGTTGTTCTGGTACAGGGACAAGATTTTTGCACCTGAAAGCGTACAAGTCCCTATATTAGAACTCTGTCACGATCACGCACTAGCTGGACATTTTGGCATAACTAAAACCACCGATTTGGTACAACGTACCTTCTGGTGGCCTCAGGTAGGCAGAGACTGCAAGAAGTTTGTGGAATCCTGTGTCACTTGCATTAGGAACAAGAGCAGTAGAGCCAAGGCCTGGAAGATGTTATCCATAGACTTCATTGTAGAGTTACCCCCAGCAGAGGACCATACCACCATCTTTGTGGTGGTAGACCGGTTGTCAAAAATGGCACACTTTATCCCTATGAAAGGCACTCCCTCTGCTTCTGAGAATGCACAGGTATTCATCAGAGAAATTATCAGACTCCATGGAGTACCGGCCAACATTGTCTCAGATCGGGGGGTACAATTTACTTCCCGATTCTGGAGGTCCTTATGCAAAGCTTTGAAGATCGAGCTATCTTTCTCTTCCGCTTATCACCCCCAGACAAATGGGCAAACAGAGAGGACCAACCAAACCCTCGAACAATACCTCCGCTGCTTTTCTTAATTTACTCAAGATGACTGGATCTCTTTGCTTCCGCTGGCTGAATTCGCCTACAACAATTCTACACACTCTGCTACAAAACAAACCCCATTTTTTGCCAATTATGGCTTCTATCCATCATTCCTGCCCAGCTCCATCCCAAAATGTCCTGTACCAGCAGTTCATGAAACAATTAATTTTTTTTCTCTCAACAATCAGCTCTTGCAAGAAACTATGGCCAAGACACAGGAACACAATAAAGAAGTTTTTGATAAAAAGAAACGTGGAGAACTGTTACTGGCACCCGGTAATCTAGTTTGGTTGTCTACACTGAACCTGAAGATGGCATGCCCTTCGAAAAAGCTGGGTCCTAAATTCATAGGCCCATTTCCTGTGAAGAGGAAAATCAACGAAGTGGCTTATGAGTTGGAACTTCCTGAGTCACTTAAAATTCATCCTGTTTTCCACGTAACACTATTAAAACCCTCTGTTGCTAATCCCTTTCCTGGCCGAAGCTCTGACCCTCCTAATCCTGTATTAGTAGATGGGGAAGAGGAGTTTGAGGTAGAAGCAATAGTGGATTGCAGGAGGAGAAACAATCAAACTCAATTCCTGATCAAATGGAAGGGCTATGGGCCCGAGGAGAATTCATGGGAACCTGAAGAAAACATCCACGCTGAGAGTCTGGTTCAATCCTTCAAAAGGTCCCATCCTGAAAAATTGACTCGGATGGGCATCCGGAGGCTGCCCCTTGGGGGGGGCAATGTCATGAAGATCCTGCCAGTAACAGGCAGAGTAGACCCATCGGTGCACGATTGCGGGCGTCTATGCGCACGCGCACATGCACACGTTAGTGTCTGGTGGGTTATTTAAACCTGTCTGGCACTTGCATCATTGCTGTTTGCTCTGCAGCTCTGTGTATGTGTTCCCTGAAAACATGATATCTTCTGTTTTGCCCTGGCTTGCTTTGAGACTATTCCTGTTATCTGCCTGTACCTGATCCCTGGCTTGTTTGATGATCCCTCTGCCTGCTCCTTTTGTACCTCTGCTGCCAGCCTGCTTACCGACCCGGCCTGTCTGACGATCCTGGACTCCCATCCAATCTGCTGAGCCTGTCTGCTGAGCCATCCAGGCTGTTCAACTGTCTGCTGATCATCCAGTCTTCTGGGCCTGTCTGCTGAGCCATCCAGGCTGTTCACCTGTCTGCTGATCATCCAGTCTGCTGGGCCTGTCTGCTGAGCCATCCAGGCTGTTCACCTGTCTGCTGATCATCCAGTCTGCTGGGCCTGTCTGCTGAGCCATCCAGGCTGCTCACCTGTCTGCCTGATCCATCCAGTCTGCTGTCCTGTCTGCTGAGTTGTCCAGTCTGTAGTTCCTGTCTACTGATCCATCCCGTCAGCTGTGCCGGACATCTGATCCTTCTGCTGTTGATCCTGCCAGGCACTCATACCACTCCGCACTCCTGCACCCCTGTCACCACTATCAGGGGCTCTCGAGTCGGAGGCGTAGGAGAGGCCATCCTCTGCAATTCCGGCTCACCCTTTAGGTACGTAACAGGAGGTGTTCGTCGTCCCTCCCCAACAGTTAGCCGGAGCAGATGGTGTGGGTTTTCCAGCAGAAGGGCTGGCAACAGGGCCAAGTACTGCTGGACTTTGCCCTCAACTAACAGAGGATGGATTTCCTGTGAAGGTGGATGGGACTTCAGTCTCCACCTGTATACCCCAGGGATGCTGGGCAGTTGGCCCAGATCCCCAACAGCATGACGGAGTGAGCCCAGACACCCTGTCTTCTCTCTAGTGGCAGAAAGGACTCCAGGGAGAAAGGCCAGTCCAGGCCTCTCCCCAGCGGCAGATATGTTCTCTGAGAGAGGCAGAGGTTGGCCGGGTGAGTAATGCTTTGTTTGGAACAATTTGTTTGGGGTACTGTGTGGGTACAGGCATTAGAGGACTGGAACTAATGACTAACTTTGGAGTCAACCCGTCTGGGGTCTTCTCCTGTGTTAGTCTCCTGCCAAAAGGGGAGAAATGTGACAGACCCAGCCGGGAGAGAGACTTTTGGAGGGGACTGTATGCTAGCCTCTTGCCCTGGCATTTGGGGGAACGGTGTTCTTTGTGAGCTGTATGCCTGGGGACCCTTGAGGTGGTATTATTGTGGATTCGGGTCCTGGTCCCCCAGGACACACAGACTCTGGGGACCCTGGATTTGCTATATTGGAATAGTGACTGATTCATACCGTTGGGATGTACAAGGAAAAGGCGCAAAAAAAATAGAAAATATTTAGCGACATCACAATAAGCAGCAAACGATTTTAGAAACTACAATTTTAAAAGATACATGTGCAATGTAAAAGGGAAAATCAACAGGACTCCTACTGTTAAATGCTAATGTCATCAATTCCAGCTACCTGTCTGTTGTCTGCTAAAATGTGTATTGTAAATAAGTCTCTAGTATGGGATCTAAGAGTCATTAGATCCCCATTGTTGTTTGTGTTTAATTAACTCTCCTATTGTGATAATGTTGATTGGATTTTCTGAACTACAAGATGGCCAGTCTGGCCTAAAGGTCCTGTCTGAGTCATTTAGGCTGTCTAAAGGGATTAGTTAATTAGCTCATGTTAATTAGGTTACAGCTGTATTGTTAGAGTAATATGAGCAGGAGTTCTGCACCTCCACTTTTAGTGTATAAAAAAGCCTGTATTTTGCAATAAAAGAGATTCCTGGTTGAACTTACATACAGCCTGCCTGGTGTTTGTTCTGAGCTATCACAACTGGGTTAGAACGGCACATAGCTGTAGTTCTAATCCCAGAGCATTGGATGACTGAACAATCAGATGCTGCGATCTGCAATCTGATTCTATAGCTGCAGAGGACTGTTGGGAGAGTGGAACCGAGCGAGCAAGGGGCTCGTTACAATGACCATTAATGTTAGATGGCTATGGGTACCCATTAGCCATAAGTGAAGTGTTAACATAAACATAAAGTGTAAGATAGGAATTTTACATTTATATCTCTGTTATTATTAAATGCATTTCACCTCATTGTGGCCCAGGTTGATGATTTCCTTTGTATGTACACTGAATTTTTTCAAAAGACCTGGTTCATTGTAACAAAATAGAATACCCCATCAAGTTTAAATTGTGTTTATATTGATCTTAACTTGGGGAGTTTGGGGATCTTGCTTTTTCTGTGGCAGCTATTCTACCTGCCAGCTAAGCTATACTGAATATTTCTCCTACATTTCTATTATATTATAGCCATACAGGACATATTTATAAGTTTGTATATGTTTTCCCCTTTTCTGCTTAATGGTACATAATAGTACACATTAACTAGAGTCTTAGCCTGTCTATTGAAACATTCCATGGTTTGCTAGATTGCTGGAATTTTAAACATTTGCAAAGGTTGCAAAAGTAATTTTGATAATGAGATTGAATAAAGTACACACTTTCTAATGGAAAAAGTTTATAAAGCCCAAATGACTTTTCATGAATATATTAAACATCCGCCTACATTTCATAGCAGGAGTATATTTTCTGAAGAGTTCCATTGAAGCTCCAAAACTCATATCTAGAAAAAACCCAATGCAGTCCTTTGCAGATAGGAGCCCCTTGGTTTTATTACATTTTTTCTCTACTTCAAAGCAAATCTGTGCTTAAAATAAAATAATTTGACAGCCATGCACATGCTATAGCAGGTGCCTTCAGATTATCATAAGCTGGTTCTGTTTTTTGTAGAGTTTCCAAGAAAAACCCAAATCCAAAGTGCAAATATCTAAATAGTGACCAGTATTGTGGGCATTTTTGTGGCTTCAGAAACACATACAATTGATGATCTTAATTGCGTAAAGGGATATCTTGTAGATTTACCAGTTTGCCTAAAAAACATATTAGGTAAATTACGCAAAAAAATATTTGCAGGCAAATGATGAGTTGAAGAGATGAATTGGAAAGTTGATTGGAAAAATAATTTTTCTTTTACCTGACTCTTATGCCCCGTACACACGGTTGGATTTTCCGATGCAAAATGTCCGATCGGAGCGTGTTGTCGGAAATTGGATTTTCCGACACACAAAATTTGAGAGCAGGATATAAAATTTTCCGACAACAAAATCCGTTGGAAATTCCGATCGTGTGTACACAAATCCGACGGACAAAGTGCCAACGCATGCTCAGAATAAATAAAGAGATGAAAGCTATTGGCCACTGCCCCATTTATAGTCCCGACGTACGTGTTTTATGTCACCGCGTTTAGAACGATCGGATTTTCTGACAACTTTGTTTGACCGTGTGTATGCAAGACAAGTTTGAGCCAACATCTGTCGGAAAAAATCATAGGATTTTGTTGTCGGAATGTCCGAACAAAGTCCAACCGTGTGTACGGGGCATAATTCCAATAGAGATATAATATGAAAGCTTTCTTACACGGGACAACATTACATCTCACCTGGACCCCAGTATCATGTAAAGCCCAGCTGTCTACTCCTCAGATTCACAATTTTATGTTTAATCAAATTTTTATTTTGTTTTCCAATGTTCCAAAACAGATTCAAAATATTCACACAGTGGTGGGTATTTGCTTAAACACAGAATTTGCTGAAACTGTGCATAATAACCAATGAGCTTCTAGGATTAGGGCTGGGTTCACACTGATGCGGTGTGGGAAGCACAGCGATTCCTGTATGGGTTCCCTGACTGCATTAGAATTGCAGGCAGTTCACACTGCGCTCTGCAAAATCCTGGCAAATGGTGTCAATATAAAGTTAATGACACCCCCAAATTGGTTCACAGAATGCAATGTGAGCTGTCTAATCAGATGGAATCGGATCACATGGGTGTTCAGACATCCAGTGCGGACAAAATAAAAGGTCTTTCACTTTTTCGGTGCAGATCCAGTGTGAATTGAGCCATACATAATGTATGGCTCAATTCATACCACACTGAATTTGCATGTCATTTGTACAGAAATCCGGTGCAATTTCTGGTGCAAAAAATTTGTACAAATGACATGCAATGCTAAGACCTCATCAGTGTGAACCCAGCATTATTGTCAAATCTTAACTGATTAAGCAGATGTTAGAAGCTGATTGGTTAATATACACAGCTGCACCAGATTCTGTGTGCACCAGTTTTAGTAAATCTCCCCCAATGCGTCATTAAAAATACAGAGGTCTGAAAGTAGATGCATGTATCACATATTTTGCAAATTAAGGGATCCAATAAAAATAGTCTAAGAGAAAATATACATGACATGAAAAGGACAACTACAATCATAATATCATTATATAAAGTGGTTGCAAACTCAAAAAGCAAAAAAACTGCAAGGCATAGGCATAATGAGCTAGTATGTATCGCATACTAGCTCATTATAAAATACTTACCTTAGATTGACGCTGTTGCAGTGGTTCCTGCACACCGCTGTGACTGGCGACATGTTTCCCGGAGTTATTTCCGTGTTCGCGGGTTCCAGCGCTGTGATTGGCTGGAACCACAATGAAACCACTCCCGCGCATGCATGTGGGAGCCGCCGGCCACGGCACAGGGTGCCGTGGCCGGCGCCGATGATGTTGGTGCAAGCGTATACAGTGAATATCTCCTACACTGTGCAAGTTTAGGAGATATTCACAGTACATACAGGTAAGCATTATTATAGGCTTACCTGTAGGTAAAAGTGGTGTAACTAGGTTTACAATTACTTTAATATGCATCAGTAGAGGAATGACAAATTATCAACAATATATATACCCATAAAGGGGTATTAAAATATTGCTTATCATTTCACACTAGCTATTGGGATAGTCCTTCAACAATAATAAATAGTATACACAGGTGGGGTGGAAAAAAGTAAGGCAGACATGAAGAGAGGAAGGGGGTAAGAAAAGCAAACAAACATGGGAAATCCCCAGAGCATCTGACCTGTCTAACCCTTCACCATATGAAATATTCAAAATCTAAGGAGTATTGGAAATGAGACCATACAGTCCACATTAGCTTTTAGGACTTGTATTTATCCTATTTTCAAGTTCCACACGATTGCTTTTTTCTGTATTGTAATACCCTGGGGTTTAGTCAGGGAGCTCCTCGCCAAATTCCTTAACAGGAGTAGCTACTGTAGTTAATTACTAGGGATCCATTGGCTTCTTCCTAAGTTTGGCCTGGTTGTACTTTCCTCCCTGACCACCGGGTGGCCAGGCACTTGGCGGTATTCAATTAAAAAGTATCTCAGCCAATGGGCGAGGATTTCATTGAATCCCTTGGCCTGCTGGGAGAGCCAATATATTCGGGCAGGGGCATCAGGCTGCCAGGCTGTGTGAGGGCCTATCCAGAAGTAAGAGGGCAGCACAGGGTTGGGACTGCTGCTTGCAGTCCAACCAAAAGTGATGGTTCTTCCGGCCAAGGAACCTGTCATGGTCAGAGGTAGAAGGGAAGCTTTTGCCACTAGGGGACCAACCGCCTTTACCAGGGACCACAGTGAGTAACTAAAGCAAGTACCGGAGCAGTATTCTCACCGAACGCGCACGGCTGAAAATTGGGAAACCTCAGATGGTGATCAAGTCAGGGACCCAACCAGCGGAGTTGACGCTTGCAGAGCAGCCTTGTGTGTTAAGCTAGAGACCCAGTTGGTCAGCAGGGGTGAAGCTTGAAGGTATCAGAAGTTCCAAGCTAGGGACCCAGCAGGAAAGCATGGGTGGCGCTTGAGGGAGATACCACTCCAAAAGCCTTAAGGCGCTCAGGGGATTCAGAGTCAGTGAATCAGATAGTCCAGTGAGAGACAAGGAGCTCAAGGGGGTGAAGAATTACAAGGAGAAGTTGTAGTACAGTTGGGAGAACTGTTACTTTGAGTTAGTAACTGTTTAAGTATTGTTGCCAATTGGAGACAGCAATCCTGCATGTGCAGAAGTGGCATCTTGCTGGGCCTTTCCCTGTACGGCTGTCCTCCTGTTGAAGTCCCAGGGTCTGCCATTTGAAATTGCAACTACTTAAGGGTGTATGGCCCTAACCCTCTTTCCCTTGCAAAATATAAAAAGGACTGTCAAAGAAATAAAACCTCTTTTACATCCAAGAAGTGTCTAGCGCCCAATGACTTTTACCACTTTTGCACCCACTATGCCTAACAACCCACCATATATTGAAGGATGTCAGCTATCCTTGGCCTTGAAAGTTCTCATTAGACTGGAAGAGGTCAGAGATTTTGCTACTGTATGATATATCCATATTAATGCATTAATCTGGTGCTATAAAAAGCACTGTTCTCCTAATATCCAAAGCGTGTATACACCTGACAAATCCGTCAGAATGATAAAACTCAACCACAGCTGGCGATCCACAATTTGCCAAAGCCTGTTCTATATTGCTGCAAGCAACAGGTGTATGGTTGTTTGAGATAGATAGGTAGTTGTAAGTTTTATGTGAGAATGATGTCCTTTGTTAAATAAAAATGCCTACAAGGCAAAGCATTTCTTCATCTGATTTAAAAGTCAAATTTTCCACATATTTCCACTGACTCATCAATGTATTTTCAATGCTGCAACAAATGGAGAAGATTCATCTCTATAACTCTAAATCTTCATATGAAAAATGTTTGCCTAGTCATGTCCTAAACAGTTTTAGGATTATCTAAGCCACAAACGCTGCTATGACTGCATAGTCAAGGCATTTCTCTAATTGCCTAATTAAATTATCACAGTCACTTAAAAGAATGAGAATTGATTAAGACTCAGTAATTACTTCCTGCCATGCTTCATTTGTATAAAATAAAGGAGGTACATTTTTAAAATGATTAAGCTGGAAGCAGATATTTCAATAATCAAAATCAGGAATTTTAATTGGATGGTGACTGCAGGATACTTTATGTTATATATGTGTGTGTGTGTGTTTGTGTGTCTGTGTTTTCCAATTATACTTTATTTTAAAAAGCAAGATAAGGGGGCATTTAGATTGATGCATGTGCTTAGAGGTACATTGTAGCATAGTAGTATTTTGTAATGTTAGGCTGGTGCCTAATGTGTTAGTGTGCATTGTCACGCACTAATATGCATTTTCTAATGCATGTACATGCACTTACATGTATGTTCTGCACTTAGTTGTCACTGAGCGTGGGTTTTATACCATTTTGTCCATGGAGCCCACAATTGTTGTTCCCTAAGTTATTGGATTAAATTTGTTGTGATCAGGAGTTTGTAAGTGTAGTGTGTTTGGGTCAATGTGATGACTTCATTCAACGATGGAGGAGTAACTATTTTGCCAGGGGGATAAGGTTTATGTTTAAGTTAAGACTGAAAAAATCCAGGCAAGCTGTATTATTAGTGAGAATACATCTTTCCAGTATGTGTGTAGGTAGGGACAGTCCCAAAGGATGTGTATTAAGGTTCCCATTTGGTCGCAACTTCTCCAGCATTTGGGTGAGGTGTTTCCCTTATATTTTGCTAAAATTGTTGGTGTTAAGTACCATCTTGGGACTATTTTTTGTGTCAGTTCCCATAGGGTTACACAAGAGGTTGCTTTGTATATTAAATTAAGCGTTAGCGACCATTGGTTCGATGCAAAGCAAGATCCTAAATCTTGTTCCCATTTAGTTAGCGAGGGTAGTTTGGAAGGTACATTTTTTCTCTTAGCACAGGGTAAATGATCAATATTCCTTTAGTCGAGTTTGTGGGATCATTTAGGTAAGTCCATATCCTTATGGGAATGGAGGCCCAAGTTTGAGGGTTATGTGGAGGCAATCTAGAAATAAGAATAGTAGTCAGGAGGTTGGAGGTTTAGTTCCCTTTTAAGTTGAGTGAATGTTTTAAGAGATCCCCTCTCGTACATGGCTCCTATCTTAGTGCTAGGATCTTTGGTCCATGATGTTATGCGTATGTCAGGGATTAGAATTTTAATGATAGATAGGGGGGGGGGGTTAGCTTAGTGGTAGGAGTTTTCTTCCAGGTGAATGTTATCAACTTCCTCCAGGCTAGGACAGAAACTTTGATTTTAGGAGAAAGGTGTGTAAGGATATTCAGTTTAGTTTGTCTGCTGAGGAGCCAAATCTTTATATTTACATATAGTATTGCTGCCCGTTCTAGTGTAAATAGTTATTTTTAATGCTCCTTCAGCAGACTTTGAAGCCATTAACTGAAAAAACCAATGATACATAGGGGGTCATTTACTATAACTACAGGAAGTACTGGGCACTATGGCAAATAATAGAGCCCATTTTAGCCAAATGGAAACAAAACGGCGAATTTGCGCATGAAAATCAGCGATATAAGCGGAGAACAAACGTTTGTAAATTCTAAATTGCCGCTAATTAGCGCTTCCGCGTATATACAAATGCCAATTCTTATCAAGTTGTTATATAGCACTGTACTGTAGCCATGATCCATGTATGTGAAAGAAACATTTTTTATCAGAGATGTGCTCTAGTTCCCGTGCATCTATTGATTTATATTGCAATTAGTATTCCTAGTTTTTTTTTCCTTCTTTTGCTAAGAAATGCAGTTCTGAATGATTATTACATAGTAATGTCTGCTATTCTGTAAAGTTACATGTATTAATCATTTAGGTTACCTATTTGTTGTATGTTGTTTTTTTCATGTTTTTGGTTTATTATTTATTAATTTAGTTGACTATAAAGCAGTAATTATTTATATTCATTCTTTAATAATACTACACTATTATGCAGGTCTTGTACTTAGCACAATGGCTTAGTGGTCTGCTTGGATATCTCCACACCACTCATGGTATGAGTTCAAACAACAGCCAACCTACCATCCACCAGCTGTGTTTATTTTTTCAGTGCACAAGTGAATTAAAATAAACAAACAAAGAAATATAAACTGCGCTTTAGCTAGTGTGTGGCGTTTGGAATGTCACATCATAATATAATTGAATACTTACATACCATTGCATGCATTTAAAGAGTTAATACAATAAAAACTTTCACATTAAACTGCATTGGCTACTTGGCAATCACCTATTTTCAGTAATTATATATACACATATATTTGTGTTGCTTTGGCTAATTGGCTAACTGGCATTCTCCTTTTACCACCAATGCAATCTTTTAGGATTTTTCTGTGGGATTCGAACCCATGAGTCTTTCAATAACTGAATGTTTGAAGGTAGAGGTGCTAACTGCTAGTCTATTGGGCTGAGCACAACTATACATACAAAATACTTTTACTAGTGTTTGATGTGTTATATACTATACAATAAAGTTTATTAAATGTAAACTGCTTGTTAGCTAGTGTGTGGTGTTTGGAGATTCACACCATAATATTAGTGAATACTTACATACCGTTGCAAGCATTTGAAGAGTTAACACAATAATATCAACCACATTAAAGTGTATTGGCTACTTGGCATTCACTGTATGCTGCTTTGGCTAATTGGCTAACAGTAATTCTCCTTTTCTCCACCAATAATAATCTTTTAGGATTCTTCTGTGGGATTTGAGCCCATGAGTATTTCAATACCTGAATTTTTGAAGGTAGAGGTGCTAACTGCTAGCCTTTTGGGCTGAGCACAATTATATATACAAAATACTTTTACTAGTGTTTGATGGTTTATATACCATACAATAAAGTTTATCAAATGTAAACTGCTTGTTAGCTAGTGTATGGTGTTTTGGAGATTCACACCATAATATTAGTGAAGACTTATTTATTTTTATTTAAGGTACTTCTATAGTGCCGTCAATTTACGCAGTGCTTTACATATACATTATACACTAATATGGGCCCCTACCCTCAAGGAGTTTACAATCTAAGGTCCCTAACTCACATTCATATACCAGGGCCAATTTAGACAGAAGCCACTTAACCTACCAGCATGTCTTTGGAGTGTGGGAGGAAACCGGAGTACCCGGAGGAAACCCACGCAGGCACAGGGAGAACATGCAAACTCCAGGCAGCTAGTCTTGTGGTGTGGTTGGGAATACGAACCAGCGACCCTTTTTACTGCTAGGTAGGGATGAGCAGACACCCCCCCCCCCGTTCGGTTTGCACCAGAACATGTGAACAGGAAAAAAGTTTGTTCGAGCACGCGAACACCGTTAAAGTCTATGGGGGTCATTTACTATAGCGCCAGGAAGTACTGGGCACTATGGCAAATAATAGCTCCCATTTTATCCAAATAAAATTTCAACAGGCGAATGTGCGAATGAAAAACTAGCGCTATTAGTGAGAAACACATGTTAGTAAATTCTAAGCTGGCGCTAATTAGCGCTTCCGCGTATATGCAAATGCCAATTCCTACCAAGTTGTTATATAGTACTGCACTGTAATCATGATCCATGTATGTGAAAGAAACATTTTTATGTGAGACGTGCTCTACCTTGTGTGCATCTATTGATGTATGTTGCAATTAGTATTCCTAGTTTTTTTCCTTCTTTTGCTAACTAATGCAGTTATGAATGATTATTACATAGTAATGTCTGCTATTCTGTAAAGTTACATGTATTAAACATTTAGGTTACCTATTTGTTGTATGTTGTTTTTTATTTTTTAATTTAGGTGACTATAAAGCGGTAATTATTTATATTCATTCTTTAATCATACTACACTATTATGCAGGTCTCATACTTAGCACAATGGCTTAGTAGTCTGCTCAGATGTCTCCACAGCACTCATGGTACAAGTTCAAATACCAGTCAACCTACCATACCCCAGCTGTGTTTATTTTTTCAGTGCACAAGCGAATTAAAAGGAACAAACAAAAAAATGTAATCTGCCCATTAGTTAGTGTGTGGTGTTTGGAATTTCACACCATAATAGTATTGAATACTTACATATCATTGCATGCATTTGAAGAGTTAATATAATAGAATCAGCCAAATTTAAAGTGCATTGGCTAATTGGCATTCACCTATTTTCAGCATATGCTGCTTTGGCTAATTGGCTAATAGTCATTTGCTTTTTTTTCACCAATTCAATCTTTTAGTATTTCTCTGTGGGATTTGAACCCATGAGTTCTTCAAGGTAGAAGTGCTGACTAGCCTATTGGGTGTAGCACAGTCATACATAGAAAATACATTCACTAGTGTTTGATGTTTCTTCTCCCTGAGCTGTCTCTCCTGCTGCCACCATCTTCTCCCGCTGATGTGTTCTTCAGCGCAGCCGGTTACCCACTAATAAAAAAAAAGCCTCTCTTCTTGTGGCGGTCTTCTGTGGCCATCCGATAATGTCACCCGGAGAGTCCGCTCCATGGCTATGTAAGAGACGCCACACAACGGGTGACAACACAGAGGAGGAAGACCACCATGGAAGAAGAGCAGCTTTTTTTTATTAGCGGGTAACCAGCGGTGCGGAAGAACACAGCAGATGGCGGCAGGAGGAGAGACGGCTCTGGGAGAATACAGATCGGGAAGAAGATGGAGGAGAGAGAGACAGCGTCTGGAGAAGATGGCTCAGGGAAAAAGACAGCTTGGAGCTATTCTACAATAAAGGACTTGTCAAAAACCGGCTATTCATTTTTTTATATTTCACTGCTTTTTTTGGTGAATGGGTAGGGGTAAAATGTACCCCATACCTATTCACATAGGGGGCAGGATCTGGGAGCCCCCTTGTTAAAGGGGGCTTCCAGATTCTGATAAACCCCCTGCCTGCAGACCGACAACCACCGACCAGTGTTGTCGGGAAGAGGCCCTTGTCCCCATCAACATGTGGAAAAGGTGCTTTGGGGCATGTGGCCTGGTAAGGTTCAGAAGGGGAGGGTGCTCACTCGTCCCCCCCTATCCTGACCTCCAGGCTGCATGCTCGGATAAGGGTCTGGTATGGATTTTGGGGGCCCCACATCAAATTTATTTTATATTTTGGTGTGGGGTTCCCCTTAAAGTCCATACCGAAGGGCCTGGTATGTACTGGGGGGACCCTACAACATTTTTTTCCTTGAATTTTGGAATTCCATACCATATTATTGAATAAGTACATACCATTGCATGCATTTGAAGAGTTAAAATATGGAATAAAGCAAGCTGATGTGCTTTGGCTAATTATGCTTCTGAGTACAATGCACACTTCTAGGAGGTGATGCTGTCAGTGGGATTTGAATTCATGGCTTGAACTTTTGGGGGTAGCAGGGTATACCGCTATGCTACAGAGCTGAGCACTTACCTACAGAGAAAATACATTTACTAATGTTTGATTCAATACAATAATGTTTTGCATTTCAGGCATTAATATTATAGTAACAACTATGCTCGTGCCGATGTGGCATTGGCTAATAGGCATTTGCCTCTTTTCAGCATATGCTGCTGAGTACAGTGCAAGCTTTCAGTAGGTGATACCATCTGTGTGATTTTCAGCCATTTGAGCACAATTATATTGAGAACATATGTTTACTAGTGTTTGATGGTGGGACTACTTTATATTCTAGGTATAAAATAGTACTCAGCACAGTGACTTAGGCACCTTTCACACTTGTGCGACCTGAAAGTTGCGAGATTTTAATGCGACTTTAAGCAATGCCTGTGTAATCTTGAGGTCTATGGACGCAGGAGTCGCAGGGAAAGACACGCAACTTTCCCATGATTTTGCATCAGCAATTTTGCCGCAATTCCAGGGAATGCCTGTGTAAACTTGAGGTCTATGGACCTCAACTCGCATCAAAGTCAGACCAAAGTAGTACAGGGACTACGTTGAAGTCAGTGTTACTTGAAGTCGCACAGATATGAATGGTACACATTAAAAATCATGGGGTATGACTTGTCATACGACTCTGATGTCCAAAGTCAAACAAGTGTGACTCAGCCCGACTTTGTCAGCGATTTCAGAGACATCAGTGCACTTTCCTGCACAGATGTCTAGTGAAATCACATAGGTCCCAACTGTTCTCCTTTAAGAAGGTGTCCTATGCCTACCTACTTTTGCTAATAGGTGTCCCTTATACCCATCTCAAAAAGTTGGGAGGTAAGAAATCGCCCCCTGAAGTCGCCCAAAGTAGTGCAGGAACTACTTTTGGGAATCGTGGCGTCGCACCAATACGGACAGTTCCATTGCCATCAATAGGCGCCGATTTGGCCTACAATTTGACATGTCAATTCAGACCTATGTGAACATGGGTGAAGTTGCATAGATATTAGAGCTGCACGGTTCTGGACAAAATGAGAATCACAATTTTTTTGCTTAGGATAAAAAGATCACGATTCTCACGACGTAAAATCTGTCACATTATCCCACAAAAAATTGGGCTAACTTTTCTTTTTTTTTTTTTTTTTATTCATTAAAGTACTTTTTTCCAAAAAAAATTGCATTTGAAAGGCGCAAATACAGTGTGACATAAAATATTGTAACAACCACCATTTTATTCTCTAGGGTCTCTACTAAAAAAATATATATAATGTTGGGGGGTTTTAAGTAATTTTCTAGCAAAAAAAAAATGATTTTAACCTGAAACCAACAAATGTCAGAAAAATGTTTAGTGTTTAAAGCGGGGGTCCACCTATCTATCGTTTTTTTTTTTTGAGTTCATTCACAAACTTTTCTTCTCAGCATTACATACTCACATATTGTGTGTAATATGTCCGCCTGTGTCAGATTTCATCTGAAAGAATAACTTATATTATTCACTGCAGGCGGTTTCCATCTTCATTGTGGGCATTTGAAGCCCACAAGCATTTATTTCCTGGATGTGGTGAATGCTGTGCTCCCAGCATTCACCGCTCATTCCCGCACATGCTCAGTGGCATCCTGAGAAGCCTGAGACTAGCTCCCAGGATTCCGGGAGAGGCTAGAAACACGCCTACTCCCATGGGAGGAGAACCAGGAAGTGCAAAGAAGAATAGAAAAATAAAAGGTAATTACGGCGATTTAAATTTTTTTAAACAGCATGTGAGCATCTAGACAAGGAAGAGAATACATACAGATATTTTTCAAAATTTGGGTGGAACCCCGCTTTAAGTAGTTAAACTTTCCTCACTTACACAGAATTCTATTTAATTGACAAATTGTTACAAGGTTTCTAGTTAAGTTCACTAATAAAGAAGGTTCTAATTCTTGGCAGACTTCCTGGTTTTTCGGCTGTGGCTTCAGAAGAGCAGAGAGAGTTCTTTGCATAGCAAGAATCGTGAAACTCTTTTTTCAAGATCGTAAAGGGGAAAAAAATCACAATGACGATTAATCGTGCAGCTCTAATAAATATGCATGGAAATCAAGGGGGACAACTTTTCATGTGACTCTGAGGTCCAAAGCTCCATGAAAAGTCACCCAAGTGTGAAAGTAACCTAATGCGATTAATTGATAACACCTTTGAATAAGGCCCCATTTGCACTTGTGCGACCTTAAAATTGCACAGCTTTGTCATGTTGAAGCAATGTCTGTGTAATCTTGTGGTGTATGGACCTCAAATTGCATCAAAGTCAAACCAAGGTAGTGCAGGGACGAATTTGCTACACCTTCAGGATGCACAAGTGACAATAGGGCCAAATTCAAAGGCGTTATCCTTGAATCTCATTCACACTGCTGCGACCTGAAAGTCACACTATTTTGCTGCCACTTTGTCGCTGTAACTTGGCCCCAACTTCTGGGTATGCCTGTGTAATATTGTACCCGATATACTTCAAGTCACACCAAAGTAGTACAGGGACTACTTTGAAGTTGGTGCAACTTAAAGTAGCACAGATATGAATGGTCGTAATTGAGAATCATGGGGTACAACTTCTCATGCAACTCAGAGGTCCAAATTTGCTGGAAAATTTGCCCAGCTGTGAAACAAGTCATATATATTTTAATAAAAGGAGCTCTCATTTATACTTGCATAGTCCTTACTGATTTACATCAGCAGAACAAATGCAGGAAGTGATGTGTGCACATGGGACGGAAGCAAATGTGTGGTGATGCCAAACAAATCAATGAACCCCAGCCACACCAAATCTAACTATGACATCCACCCCCGCATTGATTAAGTACAAGTACATATCCTACACTTACCCAGCCAATGAGCAGCACCTCCTCCCTGCTAAAGAGACCTCGCCATGTCCACCTAGATGGAGGTCCTGACCAACACAGGAACCTCCGGGTGCATACAATGACGAATTTCCAGGTCAGAAGGTGAAACCACGCTTTTGATTGCAGTTGCGAATATTTGATCTCAACCATGATTAGTATTTTTTATTTTCAGATATGCAAATCTGTATTTCTACATATATTTGAAGGTAAACTTAATGGAGTTTGATAAGAAATGGTGTCCCTGGGTTAGCAGCAGGTGAATTACAAAGACAAAAGGCCCAGTTTGAGCCCTGGTTCACACTGACAGCAGGAGGAAAGCATTCAGCTGAACTCCCACAATTTCATTCCTGCATGTCAGTCCCGACTGTGGGTGCAACATCAGAGACATCAGTGCAGGTTTCTGCACCAATATCAATACAAATCGCACCAATTAGAACAGTGCAATTGCCACAGATTTGACATGTCAAATCACACCAATGTGAACCAGAGCTGACACATTCAAACACTGCCTATCCACCAGCTGAATTCATTACCTGCAATTCTCCACGGCTGTTAATGATAAAGATGGAATCTTTATATATAACTTGCAGTTGTGCAGAAGCCTAGGTTTACATTGGAGCGATTGGTCATGCGATATGAGAGATCAAATCGCATGACTATTGGCAATGGCACTGTTCCAATCAATGCAACTTTTTTTGTGGCACCGCATCAATTTGCTAAAGTAGTTCCTGCACTACTTTTGCCGATTTCAGGTGCGACTTCAATAGACATTTGTGTATGAAGCCACCTGAAATCACGCTGACCTTGCTACTTTGAAATCGTGCTACTTCAAGTGAAGTAGCGCAATTTCAAAGTAGCATGTGAACCAGGTCAAAGAGATTAGTTTTTTGGTGCACAAATACATACTGAAATAAAATATAAAAGATATTGCACTTTCCCAAAACCACCACCCACAAAAACTAAAGAGAAAGAAAAGTAGAAGGAAAAAAACAAAAAAAACACACACACACACACACACACACACACACACACACACACACACACACACACACACACACACACACACACACACACACACACACACACACACACACACACACACACACACACACACACACACACACACACACACACACACACACACACACACACACACAACAAAAGCTCAATGTACTTTTATTTTACCAGCAGAAAAAAAAAAAATTACATTTACTAGCTTCAAAAAAATTTGGACAGGATATATGGTGCTACATTTAGCAACGGAATTTTAAGGGCCCTGCTCATAGGAGCTTACAATCTAAAATTAGACAAAACCTTAGAGTGGACACAGCTTTAGTTGTATAGCGGGCAACACATCACATTATCTGCAAGATTATAGAAACATACTTAACAGTCATTCTTACAAAGCATTCCAACATAATATTGCAAAAGACTTATTCAAAACACCCACCACCAGCCCACAATCCACACATACATACATTGATGACCATGTTCTGCTGGAAGCTGCATTTCGGTGTACACAATTAAACGAGATGAAAAATAGTAGGTCAGCAGATGCTTCCAAACGATGTTTGCATGATCAGACAGGAACAATACACACACAACATTGACAGCACAGCATGGCCACATAAACCCACTTTTGATTGAAAAAATGCACAAGAATTTCTTCAAATCTCCCAATATCATTTCTTCTCCATCACAACAAAAAACCTGACCTTCTCAGGCCAAACGAACACCCCCTACTGCAGGCCTTTATATAAGAGAGGTTGTACTGTTAGCACACTGACACACCCAATAGAAGTACACGCCCACCAGTATCTTTCAATCTGTCTCTTCATGTATGTCTAAAGTGATTGCACCTGATGAGCAGGAACACATAATAGTATTTGCAACTGTGTTAGCCTTGGCTATGTGCATCATATCTCCAATTACAGGACAAAGATCAAAGTCCATTTGCATCCACATAAACAAAGCAACAGTTTTCTAAGCATATGTACCTGTGCAGTGTAAACCCTAAAATTTGAAATGTCCAAGTCCCTGGGCATGATTAGTGCTAATAAACATTAACATCAGTCCCTGGCTGCAATGAGCTTCCAATATAAAGTCCAAAATCAACTTTCTTACATTAGAACCTATTTCGACAGGAGACAAATAAGATGCCAGCATGTCTTTAGATTGTGGTGAGAAACCCACACAGGGAGAACATATAAACTTCAACACAAGCATTAGCATGTTGGGGAATTGAACCATCATCCCAGGTGCTGCTAGACAGAACTGCTACCCACTTAGCCACCAGGCAGCCCCAAGCATGGTCTCTGCATCTCTGTGGTGTGAACCAGCCCTAAGTCCATAGCCATGCTCAGTGTCACAAGCAATATACAGTATATTGGCGTAAGTATTGGGATGCCTGCCTTTAAACACACATGAACTGTAATGGCATCCCAGTATTAGTATTGGGTTCAAAACTAATTTGGCCCACCCTTTGCAGCTATAACGGCTTCAACTCTTCTTGTCCACAAGGTTTAGGCGTGTGTCTATGGGAATGTTTGACCATTCTTTCAAGTGCATTTGTGAGGTCAGGCACTGATGTTGGACGAGAAGGCCTGACCTACAGTCTCCTCTCTAATTTATCCCCAAGGTGTTCTGTTGTGTTGAGATCAGGACTCTGTGCAGGCCAGTCAAGTTCCTCCACCCCAAAATCACTCATCCATGTCTTTATGGACCTTGCTTTGTGCACTGGTCCAAATGATTTGGTGGAGGGGGATTATGGTGCGGGGTTGTTTTTCAGGGGTTGGGCTTGGCCTCTTAGTTTTAGATAAGGGAACTCTTAAGGCGTTAGCATACCAAGACATTTTGGACAATTTCATGCTCCCAACTTTGTGGGGACAGTTTGGGGAAAGCCCCTTCCTGTTCCAACATGACTGCACACCAGTACACAAAGCAAGGTCCATAAAGACATGGATGAGCAAGTTTGGGGTGGAGAAACTTGACTGGCCTGCACAGAGTCCTGGCCTCAACCCGATAGAACACCCTTTGGCTGAATTAGAGTAGAGACTGCAAGCCAGGCCTTCTCATCCAACATCAGTGCCTGGCCTCACAAATGCACTCCTGGAAGAATGATCAAACATTCCCATAGGCAGACTAAACCTTGTGGACAGCCTTCCCAGAAGCTGTTCTAGCTGCAAAGGTGGGCCAAATCAAATTTTAACCCTACGGACTAAGACTGGGCTGCCATTAAAGTTCATGTGTGTGTAAGTATTGTGTCACAATGCTTTTGGCTATATAGTGTATCTGGAAAAGACTTACAATAGTGGTGGAACCCTCCTACACATAACTACTACAGTTAGACATAGTTATAGGACCTGGGAGATGAGACAACTTCTCTACATGAAGTAACATGGTTGGGATTTGAACCCAGACCCTCAGAGATACTAAGTAGAAGTTCTAACCTCTAAGCCACAGAGCTGCCACATGTAAGAACCTCCTACACATAACTACACATAACTACACATAAAAACACATAAAAATTGCATTTCTATGGACATACAGGTGATGGAATTACATTACTCAAGAGTTATTCTTCTTGATTTATTCTGTGACATTTGGTGTTTTTTTGTGGGTGAGAGTAGAATATTACCCTCAAATTTTTGGGAATTACATTTTGATTTCTGATGTTGGTACACATATCACATTTTTTTGGGCTCAAATTATGAATATTTGGAAATAATAAAAAGCACAAAAAATTGTGATTCATTTTAAATTTTCATCAGCAATGGTATTGTTTGTGGATTGTAAAGACACCTGTGTGAGTTTGGGGTAAAGATTGTTGTGAGATGGAGAGTAACAAGTTAAAGTGACAGAGAAAAATATATTTTACCAATACATCAAAACATTCCACATTGTAGCATTATTAAAATCAAAATATTTTAAGTAGAAGCAACAATGTTGCAAAGGAAAATTTATTTCACAGAAAGATACATTTCATCTCAACATTAAAAGGTTTTTTTGTGAAAGTTAGAATTGTTCCATTAGAATCAATGACTGAAACTTCATTTGGACTAAATAAGAGCAGATTTTAACTCCCAAAAAATGCTCTCTAATTAGCTCTCATTTTGGTATTTACTATAGCTCCAGGTAAAAAAGACACTTAAGTTAAAATGAGAGGTATTTTCAGGTCTGAGCATGCTCAGTTGTGTTGGCACCTAGTTGTCCAAAACGGGGAATTTTTCACTTTTCAGACTTTTAAAGATATTTCAGTGTAGAAATCACTTTTTTCACACAGTTTAAAAGCAGATAATCTTTAAATAATATACCGCATATTTCAGTACCATTTAGGCAATTATATCATGCTCTAAACATTATTTCCATGTGCAATTCTCTAGGTTTTAGCAGAGTAAGGGTTTGGGCGCTATTTAGTTTCAGGGAGCTATAGTAAATTCGATTTTGGGAGTATTTTCTCACCAGCGCTATAGTGAATACCGTTTTAGCGCGAATTAGCGCTATTAGCGCTAAATTGCCGCAAATTAGCGCTAATTCACGGCAATTTGCACGAATTAGCGCCATAGCGCTATAGTAAATGACCCCCATAGTAAACCATTTTATATGTAATGAAAAAAGTCCCGGATAGCTGCACTCCAATACAATCACCTTTATTGGTATAAAAGACAGTTCAGGGTGTGAAACACGTTAGCTAAAGCCATCACTTGTGCCTCTATGTGCTCTATGGACTGTCTTTTATACCAATAAAGGTGATTGTATTGGAGTGCAGCTATCTGGGACTTTTTTCATTACATAGTAACTGTACGCTGAGCCAGCACCCCTTCTATGTTCAGGGGAGGCCAGTGGCGGGATAGCCACCTGGAGCAGTATCTTGTCTGTGTAAACATTTTTATGTTTCTTTTGCAAGTATCTGGCAACAGTATGATCATCAACCAGTTTGCATTTGATTTTCTCATGGGGAAGTCAATGTCATGCTGTATAGTGTCTGCCCTGTGTAAGGTTCTGTGTGATGTTTTTTCAAAGTGGATGATTAAAAAGCCCACTAGAGATGAATGGGCCAAATATGCTAATTTTTTGTATGAATGATGTTAGCTGCCAAACTGTGAAGGGGCAATAGATGGGAAACAGTCAGCTGATCATATCACAAGCTAGTGGCAGTAAGTTCTTTAGTTATAAAAAATATTTTTTCTACTGTGTTACTTGCTGTTGCTGCTGGTATATATTGCTTCAGGTATATTGATGTTGGTTATATCAGATTTTTGCTAAAATCACATATGGTCAAATGCTGGAAAATAATTACCTTGATCCCCCTCTCAATCATTAATTTCCTCTAACCACTATGCCCTTTCTGCCAATAATTTTTGAAGGGCTAGGGATATTCTTTTTTTTTTTTCTCGTCTCAATATATTTTATTTTCAATAAACAGAAAAAAACAATAGTAAACAGAGATACAGAGGTACAAAGAGGGCCATCAACCCTGAGACAACTGACATGGTCATATGGATAACATATAAGTCATAACGAGCTAAACAGGATATTATACATATGTCAGACAAAACCTGCAGTGCAAAATGATCTGGGTTTCCGGATGACTAATACGCTCTCGGTGCCCATCAATTAAAGACAATGGCGTGAGGAAGGACAAGGGGGCAGAGAGGGGAAAGCCCGATAGGGATCACATTGTGGCAGGGCTCCCCATACCCCATCACCCCCCCGCCCCCCAAAAAAATTACTGAGAATTGCTCAAACTTGTATCAATTCTAACTAGGCCTATAACATAAATTGACTAAACATGTCAAATGGCCTCTGAACACGCAAGATATGTTGAGACTAGTTCAAGAGGCTGCCGATTAAACCCTGGTGAATGAAAGTGAAACACATATCTGTTTTTGGGATACCAGGAAGCTTCTGTATATAGAGGGATATGTGGAGTTCAGATCTGGGACTGTGTCTGACCCTGGTGTCGGCTAGGCCCACTTGGATAAAGGCCGAGGCCCGGTATCTAACAGAGAGAAGTAAGAGAAAGAAGGAAAAAGAAAGAGATGAAGAGGGATGTAGATAACAATGGCAGTCGACTTGGGGGGGGGGGCCTGAGTGGGTATTAGTTACTCACAAGGGCAATAATAAAGGGTAACTCCTACAAATGTTGCCCAGGGTTCCCAAGTTTGTTTGAATTTGTCGGAGCTGTCCAGGATTACACTTGCCATCTTCTATAGGTTCATAATCCAGAAGATTTTTCTTTTTGCTAGAAGGTTTGAGATGTTTTTTTTCCAAGGATTTAGCCAGGGTAAGCTTGGCTCCTAGAATGATAAAAAAATGAGGTGTTGTGTTACCCTGGAGGCCTCCTTTACTGAAAAGTTAAGGAGCGCTATGAGGGGGGACGTTTGGAGAGAAATTGTGGTGATTTTGCGGATCCATGAGAAGATCCTGGGCCAGAAATGGCGTATTCTGGGGCAAGTCCACCACACGTGGAGCATATCGCCCCTTAGGTCTCATCCCTGATAACAGAGGGGGGATGCTGATGGAAAAATTTTGGCCAGCTTCGAAGGGACTAGGTACCATCTAGTTAACACTTTTATACTTATTTCCACGAGACCTGAATTGAGAATGCCTTTGTAAGATTGGGAGAAATTCCTGTGCCAAGTTTCCAGTTTGCAATGTTGGGACAAATCTTCCTCCCAGGCCAGCATGTAAGGTGTCTTGGACTGCTCGGATGACAGTGCCTTGTAAATCACCAAGATTCCCCCCCTCTGCTCATCAGCTTGACAACACCATTGTTCATATGCAGTTATTTGGGGTCCGTTTGGAAATGTTTTGCAACGTTTGTGTAAGAAGTTCGAGATCTGGGTGAATCTAAAGAATTCGGAAGCAGGTATATCTAGGTTACTAACGCAAAATGCTTTAGAGAGTGGGCCGAGAGGTCTAAGGAAGTGTCCTATTCTGTATAGCCCTTTGTCGAGCCACCACTTGAAGGCTTTTATGTTAAGGCCCGGTGGGAACTCTAGGTTATGGAATAGGTGCTGTAACGGTTCTGTGGGAGTCAGTTGGTTGTTGATTTTCAAGCTATCCCAAAGAGCTAATGAGTGTGACAGTGTTGGGGAAAGGATTGGAGGTCTCAGTTTCTTAGTGCTCCAGAGGAGATAGTCCAGTGTGTGAAGGGGGACCGCCTGCCTTTTGATGTGTATCCAGTCGGGTTGCTCCAGCGTGAATACACTGCCGATAACTGTGCCAGTCGGACTGCTTGGAAGTACCAAAGCAGATTGGGAAGGCCCAATCCCCCTTCCACTCCAGATCTAAAGAGGACAGCTTTGGAAAATCTGTGGCCCCCTTTGCCCCATACGAATTTAATGAGTTTGGCTTGAAAATGTTTTAGGCAAATTTTGTCAATAGGGAACAGGAGGGCTCTAAAATAGTATAAGATGCAGGGAAGTAAGATCATCTTAATCATATTAATTCTGCCCAACCAGAATAGAGAGAGCCGGGACCACTGAGAGAGGTCGTCCTCCAGTTTTCTGTAATATGGTGGGTAGTTTGCTTGGTGGAGAAGTTCAATCCTGGGGTCAGTTTGATCCCCAAATAGGTAATTGCTGAGTCATTCCAGGTGAACCGAAAGCTCTCCCTAAGCCCGGCTAGAAGAGAATCTGGAATGTTGATGTTAAGTGCTTGGGATTTATTGTAACTGACTCTAAGGCCCAAGGCCACCCCAAATTCGTCTAGGAGACAACATATATTGGGAAGGAAGGTTAGTGGAGAAGAGACAAACAGTAAAATGTCATCCACAAATAATGCGCATTTGTGGCAACGGGAGCCGCATTGAATGCCTTGGATGTTTGGATTGTTTCTGATGGCTATCGCCAAAGATTTGATTGCTATGGCAAAAAATAATGGGGAGAGTGGGCATCCCTGTCTTGTGCCTCTTGATATGGGGAAAGATTCCGAGTAAAATCCCTGCAGACGCGCCTGAGCCACGGGGGAAGAATAAAGGGCATGCATGACATTGAGGAATGAATCCCCAAAACCTCATTGTTTTAAAGTGGAAAAGATGTATGGCCATTGAACAGAATCAAATGCTTTTTGGAGGTCCAGGGAAAGCAGACAGCCCTGCCTGGGAACGCCCTTGTCCCAATTAGAATTAAGGAGGGATATTATGTCAATTGCACGTCAGGTCTGCTCAGGACCCTGTCTCCACGGGATAAAACCCACTTGATCCTTGTTAATGTATAGGCTAATGAAGGAAGCTAGGCGGTCTGCAAGGATTTTAGTCAGAATCTTTAAGTCATTGTTAATGAGAGATATCGGCCTATAGTTGCTGACTGAGCAGGCATCTTTGTCTGGTTTGGGTAGGACTGTAATATAGGCTGTGTTAATTGAGGTGTCTAATTGGTCCCCCTGTCTAAGAGCATTAAAAAAGCGAGCCATATAGGGAGCAAGTGTGGTGGAAAATGATTTGTAATAGGGTACTAAGAAGCCATCCAGGCCGGGCGCCGAATGTCAATTTTTTTATGACCGCGCACACTTCCTCTGCGGAGATAGGGGCGTCTAGGTTTTTAAGCAGTATCTATCCTCCAATATTGGGATCTGGATGTTGTCAAGGAAACGATCTACCGCATTTTGAGACGGGCTGTTCTCTCCGCTGTATAGGGATTTATAAAAGTTTTAGAATTCCCCCATGATATGTTGGGGGTTCTGAGACAGAGTGTCGCCATGAATTTTAATTTTGGGGAGTGCCGGGGTTCTAAATTTCGGTGAAAGCCTGCCTACGTGCATAGAACCGATTTTATCACCATGACAATAAAACTGGGCTCCATTCCAGCGCAGCCATTTTTCTGCCTTTGTAGTTAGAGCTTGGTTCAAAACCATACGGGCTGCATCCAGCTTAGTTGTGAGAACAGCTCTTGGGTTGGCCTTATGTTTTTTAGTTAAGGCTATAAACTCCTGCTCCAACTTTTCTAAATCTGCCTTGTTAGCTTTGTTAATCTGGGAGGCTATTTGAATCAGTTGTCCTCTAATGAAGGCCTTATGTGCCACCCAGAGGCATGAGGGGCTTGTTTCTGGCGTGTCGTTTGTAAGGAAATAATTACGGATATTGTTTTCAATTTCTGTTGCTCTGATCAGATCACTAAGAATGGACTCATTGAGTCTCCAGTGCCTACAGGGTTTGTGACCCACGGACGCCGAAGTGTCAAAACCACCATGGAGTGGTCTGACCAGACCACATCTTTGATGTAGGCCCTGTTCTTCAGCGGAATGGAGGCTGGAGTAATGAGGATATCATCTATTCCCGTGAAAAGATCTGTGGGGGTTGGAGAAACGTGTGAAGTCTCACAGGGTGGGGTTCACTTCTCTCCAAATATCTACCAGTCCAAGCTGGAAGATCAATTTAGCTATGCAGAGGCTCTGTTTGGTGGGTCTAGTGAGTCGTTTGCCAGGGGGGCATGACTTGTCCAGCCCCTGATCAAAAGCTGTGTTGGAGTCGCCCCCAAAAATGGCATTAAGGTTTTAAACAGGCATTGAAAAAAGGCTAGTTGGACCTTGTTGGGGGCATAGTACGATATGAATGAATATAGTTGGTCGTCCAGTTCCCCCACTATGAGGATACATCTACCTTCTAGGTCTTTGAGTTCAGATTTGAAGGAGAATTTACACCGTTTGGAGATGAAAATGCCCATTCCCTTAGTTTTGTCTTCGGCATTGGCCAGTGAGAAGAAAGGGAATTTGGAACGGATAAAGGATGGACTGAAACGTTTATGGAAATGTGTTTCCTGAAGGAGGGCCACGTCCACCTTTTGGGCATGAAGGTATTGGAAAATTTTTCGTCATTTAGCTGGGGAGTTCAAAACTTGGGCATTATGGGATACTAAAATAATAATATTGTGCCAATCCCAAAAAAATGTATGAAAAGCTGCCTACACAACAATTAGACAAATTGTGAATCAAAAATAAAAGAATACAGTGTGGCGCTAAAGTGAACTTGTTCCTCATTTGGGTCAGACCCACTAAAATATCAATCAGAGGGCCAAACTTACCCAGTGAGGTATTTAATCAAAATAGGATTTTTCCAAATCCTGTATTATTACAAAAGGAAAAAGCAATAATAAATCAACTGAGTATTCCCTATAGTCTGCCTTATCAGGTGTGTGTTAAATTGTATCCAATAAAGTCCAGCCAAACGAAGAGCTGATTGTGTTAACCTAAAGGAGATGACTGTATGGGGATAAGTATATGTGCTAATTAATCGTGAAAAATATTAAATAAAATAAACGTGGTATTTGTATTGAAATTCCGTGAAACAACAACCAATGTGCTAAAACGTTGCTCAGCAGACGTGTGTATCTGTTGGTAACAGGTGTCGTACAAGGTACGTATATTAGAATAATATGTGAGAAAAACATAAAAATATAGAAACATATAACTCAATATAAGTGCACTCATATATATAAATAATGTTCATAAACACACTCAATGGAATCAAATGTGAGTCCCAATGCTGGACCTGTGAAGGTACACCCAAATACTTGGCCGCTTGGGCTTCCTTTGGACAGCCAGGATGGTTCCTGTATACTCAGCTGGTAGGCATGAAATTGTAGATATAGGTATGTAAAAAATACTCTTACCAAGAGTGGTGGACTCCCCGGCCAGCAGCTTCGGAGTCAGAGTAAGCTTGTAGTAAAACGAACGGCAATGAATGGAATGCTGCTTCGTCCGTCAGTAGAAGTACAGGAAGGTGAGGGTCTCCACAGGACTATCCCCCCCACTAGGACGCTCTATTCACCGTACAGCTCCTCCGGTGGAAAAATCAAAGGAGAAACTCCACATAGCGTAAAACTGCTTTAAAAGGACTTTAATAAAAGCTTTGCAGTAAAAAAATTACACTGGCTCATGGACCACAACAGAGACCAGGTATAGAAAAGGTATATTGGCCCATAGACAACAACAGAGGCCAAAGTGCCAAAAACATATAGAATCAGTTAAAAAAGTGCTTGTTCGGTCGTGGCATAGCAGGCATATCCAACCCGACGCGTTTCATCCGCTAGGACTTCAACTGGGGTGTATGCCTGCATGCCACATTTATGCCTATATATATGCTAAAACATAATTTAAAAAAAGCCGCACCTGCTTACACCATGTGAGACGCCACTTCCGGGTGCCGAGAGATGACGTCAATGCAGTAATAACCTATCATGATGGGCAGGAGTGGAGATGTAGAACCTGGCCTCTAGGTGAATTCAATGCCCATTGGTCGGGAGAGCCCACCGTCACTATCGTGATTGCTCACGAGCCAGGCCAATAACATCCACACTAGCGTGCCCTCAACATCCGGGACCACCCAACGCGACTCGTTAAAGGTCACCTGACAGTCGCGGACGGAGGGTCACGGGCTGGCTAGTGTCACGTGAAGCTGGCGGCCAATCAAGGCTTACGCAAGCAACGCGTGACATCAATACCGGAAGTAGACGATAATGTCCTAGCGAGGTGAAGCGCACATGCGGTGCACACCTCTATCCAAGATGTATAACGGATACATCTACCATTGTGAGAAGTGTATGGACCGCAAATGCGCTCCATCGATCTGTGTCTCACTAATAGCAGGATTTATGAGGAAGTGTGTATAATCAATAGGACTCTGCAGCCTCAAAGACAAACATTATAATTAATGGGGCTCTGCAGTCTCCAAAACAGAGCACAATATAATAAAATTTAATTTAAAAATTTAGAAAAAATTACTCACTATAGATTAACTAAATTTTAATATGGAAAAAGAATATATAAAAATGTAAAAAATATAAAAAAGACTGAAGAAAAGTAAAGAAAAAGAAAAGGATCTGTGGATCGAAATCATAATCATTACCCTTTACTAATGTTTAAAATTGATAAGTGGTAATATGGAAATCTCATAAATGCCTACAATAGGGATCATATAGTCAGGAGTAGACAAATCCTAACCATGGAAGTATGAGGCGTCTCACAGGGCAGAAGCAGCGCTCGCCTCCAGTATTTATAATATACAGTTATTGGTAATCACAATAGTTCCACATCCTGTACTAATTAAGTACAAAAACTACCAACATACAATATCCAAATCCATATCATTTAATAGTTGGCGCATAAGTATTAATCTCGAGAAGTGTCTATATCAATTTAAAATTATATAACCTAAGGAAACAAAGCTAGGGCGAGTAGGGAAACAACTACTTAGGCCCGATTGATAAATGCGTTTATGTCCCAGTCAATGTTGAGACCAAATGGCGAATAACTCTTTAGTTGGTGGATCCAAAAAGTTTCTAACTTGGACACACCCTTTTTGAGGGATTCGCCCCTCCAGTGTGGAATAAATTTGTCTATCACCTGGAACCGGGTCCCAGTTGGGTTCCGATCATGACACCTTAAAAAATGCTTCGGGACACTATGGTTTGTCAAGCCTTTTCTAATATTAGCAATATGTTCATTCCCTCGTACTGAAAAAGTACGTATGGTCCTACCAACATACTGTTTGTTACATGGACATGTGATCAAATAGACCACACAACGTGTTTCACATGTCAAGAAGTGTTTAATTTGATATTCTTTTCCAGTAGAGGTAGAAGTGAACGTCTCACTTTTCCTCCTTCCACAAACGCTGTGTAGACAAACATTGCAACGTTGGCAGGGAAAAAACCCTTTCATATTTTGGAAGAAGGGGGGACGTACAGCTGGGGGTCAATAATATTGGGAGCAATCTGATTCTTAATTGATGGGGCTCCCTTAAAGATGATCCCACTGCGCTCGGGGAGCACAGGACCCAATACAGGGTCATTTTAAGGACCTTCCAATGTTGGGATATGATCTGTTTGATCTGCTTATGTTGTATAGAAAAGCCTGTCAAAAAGGACCACTTGTGTTTATTCTCTTGAGTAGGTTTGGGTTGCCCTACCAGCAATGTCTCTCTGTTGATTGAAGAAACCTTTCTAATTTCATCATCAACCAATATTGGGTCATAACCTTTATCGATAAATCTAGATCTTAAGATCTGTGCCTGATAGTGGTAATCAGAGAGGTTACTGCAATTCCGCCTAATCCTGGTGAGTTGGCTGCGTGGCACCGATTTTAGCCAGGTCGCGTGATGGCAACTATCGACCGGATTGTAACCATTCCGGTCGGTAGGTTTGAAAAACGTTTTTGTTTCCAGATGGTCATCGACAGCCAGTATCTCCAAATCGAGAAAATGGATAGTCGAAGTACTGATCTCATACTTCAACTCGATACCAACATCGTTAGCATTCAGTGTAGTCAAGAAAGCATGTAAAGACTCAACACTACCTCTCCATAGGAGGAGGATGTCGTCTATGTACCTGGCCCAAAGGACCAACTCCGGGGGGTCCAGGGCATAGACGACATCCTCCTCCCACCGGGCCATAAAAATGTTGGCCAGACTTGGGGCGAACTTAGTGCCCATGGCGACTCCCTTCCGTTGAATGAAAAAATCACCATTATACCAAAAGTAGTTATGTTTGGTAGCGAACCTAAGCAGGTCCATGATAAATCTTTGTTGGGTTCTTGGGATAGATTCTTCCCTGGATAGGAAGAGTTCAACTGCCGCTATCCCCAAATTATGGGGTATACAAGTATATAGCGATGTCACGTCAGCCGTGACTAGAAGTAAGTCTCTGCTATAGGTAAAACTATTCAACTTGGTGATAGTGTCTTTGGTATCCCTCAAATAAGAAGGTACAGCCTGTACAATAGGTTGGAGGAAATGATCTATATATTTCCCTATACGCAAAGTAACGGAATCGATACCGCTAATGATGGGGCGGCCTGGAGGCCGGGTAATACTTTTATGCATTTTGGGTAAATAATATATGACAGGGATCCTGGGGGCAACTGGAACTAAAAAACTCTTTTCTTTTTTGTTTAGGATTCCTAATTGGAAACCCATATCAACTAGATCAGTGAGTGATTTCTTATAGGAAGCTGTAGGATTAACATACAGTCTTGTATAGGTTTCCGTATCGCTCAGAATTCTAGTCATCTCGAGGTGGTAGTCATCTTTATCCAAGATGACAATCCCACCCCCCTTGTCGGCGGGTCGGATAATTAAATCCTTGCGCTCGCATAATTGTTTAAGTCTGATTCTAATATTGGGATTACTAGAAGTCTTTTTGACAGGTAATTTATCTAAATCTTTTAGCACCAGGTCACGGTGAATATCGGTTGTACGTATGAAAAGGTGTTATGACCATTATAGGTCTACACCAAGAAGAGAATACCAACATGATAGACATCATGATCAGTACGAACATCACTACCCACCAAGAACACCTATTCATACGTACAACCGATATTCACCATTAGAGAATGACAGACCACGTGACAGCTACAACTCCTATCACTCTTACAGAGAGATGGATTCTGGGTATCACAATAGATCACCTTTCAATTATAACCAGCAGCAACCAGGACCTTCCAACGGTAAGGATTTTCCCAACGTACAAGAAAGACACAAACGAGCTATAGACGCAAACGCGGGACTAGAGGGGGGAGGCGCACCCGAAAAAAAGCAACGGTGGTTTAACAGATGGCGGGATTTTCAATCTGAGTAAATCCAATCTCTCAGACACAGAACTTTCAGTTCTTAATAAGGGCTTAAAGTTTGCTCCCCCAAAAAGACTTAATAAGTTCAATACTTTTATAGACATACAGAAATATGTAAGAAAACTTAATGTGCAGCGATATATACACTCTAATCCAACGAGACCACAAATTGAGGCGAGCTCACATATTGTCCATTCAGGACTTTCAAACCCTTCACTTTTCAATCCACCAGGTTCCACTGCCCCCTCTATAAAGGTTTTCCGTGACCTGGTGCTAAAAGATTTAGATAAATTACCTGTCAAAAAGACTTCTAGTAATCCCAATATTAGAATCGGACTTAAACAATTATGCGAGCACAAGGATTTAATTATCTGACCCGCCGACAAGGGGGGTGGGATTGTCATCTTGGATAAAGATGACTACCGCCTCGAGATGACTAGAATTCTGAGCGATACGGAAACCTATACAAGACTGTATGTTAATCCTACAGCTTCCTATAAGAAATCACTCACTGATCTAGTTGATACGGGTTTCCAATTAGGAATCCTAAACAAAAAAGAAAAGAGTTTTTTAGTACCAGTTGCCCCCAGGATCCCTGTCATATATTATTTACCCAAAGTGCATAAAAGTATTACCCAGCCTCCAGGCCGCCCCATCTTTAGCGGTATCGATTCCGTTACTTTGCGTATAGGGAAATATATAGATCATTTCCTCCAACCTATTGTACAGGCTGTACCTTCTTATTTGAGGGATACCAAAGACACTATCACCAAGTTGAATAGTGTTACCTATAGCAGAGACTTACTTCTAGTCACGGCTGACGTGACGTCGCTATATACTTGTATACCCCATAATTTGGGGATAGCGGCAGTTGAACTCTTCCTATCCAGGGAAGAATCTATCCCAAGAACCCAACAAAGATTTATCATGGACCTGCTTAGGTTCGCTACCAAACATAACTACTTTTGGTATAATGGTGATTTTTTCATTCAACGGAAGGGAGTCGCCATGGGCGCTAAGTTCGCCCCAAGTCTGGCCAACATTTTTATGGCCCGGTGGGAGGATGTCGTCTATGCCCTGGACCCCCCGGAGTTGGTCCTTTGGGCCAGGTACAAAGACGACATCCTCCTCCTATGGAGAGGTAGTGTTGAGTCTTTACATGCTTTCTTGACTACACTGAATGCTAACGATGTTGGTATCGAGTTGAAGTATGAGATCAGTACTTCGACTATCCATTTTCTCGATTTGGAGATAGTGGCTGTCGATGACCATCTGGAAACAAAAACGTTTTTCAAACCTACCGGCCGGAATGGTTGCATTCCGGTCGATAGTTGCCATCACGCGACCTGGCTAAAATCGGTGCCACGCAGCCAACTCACCAGGATTAGGCGGAATTGCAATAACCTCTCTGATTACCACTATCAGGCACAGATCTTAAGATCTAGATTTATCGATAAAGGTTATGACCCAATATTGGTTGATGATGAAATTAGAAAGGTTTCTTCAATCAACAGAGAGACATTGCTGGTAGGGCAACCCAAACCTACTCAAGAGAATAAACACAAGTGGTCCTTTTTGACAGGCTTTTCTATACAACATAAGCAGATCAAATAGATCATATCCCAACATTGGAAGGTCCTTAAAAATGACCCTGTATTGGGTCCTGTGCTCCCCGAGCGCAGTGGGATCATCTTTAAGGGAGCCCCATCAATTAAGAATCAGATTGCGCCCAATATTATTGACCCCCCAGCTGTACGTCCCCCCTTCTTCCAAAATATGAAAGGGTTTTTTCCCTGCCGACGTTGCAATGTTTGTCTACACAGCGTTTGTGGAAGGAGGAAAAGTGAGACATTCACTTCTACCTCTACTGGAAAAGAATATCAAATTAAACACTTCTTGACATGTGAAACACGTTATGTGGTCTATTTGATCACATGTCAATGTAACAAACAGTATGTTGGTAGGACCATACGTACTTTTTCAGTACGAGGGAATGAACATATTGCTAATATTAGAAAAGGCTTGACAAACCATAGTGTCCCGAAGCATTTTTTAAGGTGTCATGATCGGAACCCAACTGGGACCTGGTTCCAGGTGATAGACAAATTTATTCCACACTGGAGGGGCGAATCCCTCAAAAAGGGTGTGTCCAAGTTAGAAACTTTTTGGATCCACCAACTAAAGAGTTATTCGCCATTTGGTCTCAACATTGACTGGGACATAAACGCATTTATCAATCGGGCCTAAGTAGTTGTTTCCCTACTCGCCCTAGCTTTGTTTCCTTAGGTTATATAATTTTAAATTGATATAGACACTTCTCGAGATTAATACTTATGCGCCAACTATTAAATGATATGGATTTGGATATTGTATGTTGGTAGTTTTTGTACTTAATTAGTACAGGATGTGGAACTATTGTGATTACCAATAACTGTATATTATAAATACTGGAGGCGAGCGCTGCTTCTGTCCTGTGAGACGCCTCATACTTCCATGGTTAGGATTTGTCTACTCCTGACTATATGATCCCTATTGTAGGCATTTATGCGATTTCCATATTAGCACTTATCAATTTTAAACATTAGTAAAGGGTAATGATTATGATTTCGATCCACAGATCCTTTTCTTTTTCTTTACTTTTCTTCAGTCTTTTTTATATTTTTTATATTTTTATATATTCTTTTTCCCTATTAAAATTTAGTTAATCTATAGTGAGTAATTTTTTCTAAATTTTTAAATTAAATTTTATTATATTGTGCTCTGTTTTGGAGACTGCAGAGCCCCATTAATTATAATGTTTGTCTTTGAGGCTGCAGAGTCCTATTGATTATACACACTTCCTCATAAATCCTGCTATTGGTGAGACACAGATCGATGGAGCGCATTTGAGGTCCATACACCTCTCACAATGGTAGATGTATCCGTTATACATCTTGGATAGAGGTGTGCATCGCATGTGTGCTTCACCTCGCTAGGACATTATCGTCTACTTCCGGTATTGATGTCACGCGTTGCTTGCGTAAGCCTTGATTGGCTGCCAGCTTCACGTGACACTAGCCAGCCCGTGACCATCCGTCCACACTGTCAGGTGACCTTTAACGAGTCGCGTTGGGCGGTCCCGGATGTTGAGGGCGCGCTAGTGTGGATGTTATTGGCCTGGCTCGTGAGCAATCACGATAGTGACGGTGGGCTCTCCCGACCAATGGGCATTGAATTCACCTAGAGGCCGGGTTCTACATCTCCACTCCTGCCCATCATGATAGGTTATTACTGCATTGACGTCATCTCTCGGCACCCGGAAGTGGCGTTTCACATGGTGTAAGCAGGTGCGGCTTTTTTCAAAAGATGTTTTAGCATATATATAGGCATAAATGTGGCATGCAGGCATACACCCCAGTTGAAGTCCTAGTGGACGAAACGCGTCGGGTTGGATATGCCTGCTATGCCACGACCGAACAAGCACTTTTTTAACTGATTCTATATGTTTTTGGCACTTTGGCCTCTGTTGTTGTCTATGGGCCAATATACCTTTTCTATACCTGGTCTCTGTTGTGGTCCATGAGCCAGTGTAATTTTTTTACTGCAAACCTTTTATTAAAGTCCTTTTAAAGCAGTTTTACGCTATGTGGAGTTTCTCCTTTGATTTTTCCACCGGAGGAGCTATACGGTGAATAGAGCGTCCTAGTGGGGGGGATAGTCCTGTGGAGACCCTCACCTTCCTGTACTTCTACTGACGGACGAAGCAGCATTCCACTCATTGCCGTTCGTTTTACTACAAGCTTACTCTGACTCCGAAGCCGCTGGCCGGGGAGTCCACCACTCTTGGTAAGAGTATTTTTTACATACCTATATCTACAATTTCATGCCTACCATCTGAGTATACGGGAACCATCCTGGATTTCCAAAGGAAGCCCAAGCGGCCAAGTATTTGGGTGTACCTTCATAGGTCCAGCATTGGGACTCACATTTGATTCCATTGAGTGTGTTTATGAACATTATTTATATATATGAGTGCACTTATATTGAGTTATATGTTTCTATATTTTTATGTTTTTCTCACATATTATTCTAATATACGTACCTTGTACGACACCTGTTACCAACAGATACACACGTCTGCTGAGCAACGTTTTAGCACATTGGTTGTTGTTTCACGGAATTTCAATACAAATACCACGTTTATTTTATTTAATATTTTTCACGATTAATTAGCACATATACTTATCCCCATACAGTCATCTCCTTTAGGTTAACACAATCAGCTCTTCGTTTGGCTGGACTTTATTGGATACAATTTAACACACACCTGATAAGGCAGACTATAGGGAATACTCAGTTGATTTATTATTGCTTTTTCCTTTTGTAATAATACAGGATTTGGAAAAATCCTATTTTGATTAAATACCTCACTGGGTAAGTTTGGCCCTCTGATTGATATTTTAGTGGGTCTGACCCAAATGAGGAACAAGTTCACTTTAGCGCCACACTGTATTCTTTCATTATGGGATACTATTTTAAGGGGTATTTTTACTGGAGGGTTGTTAGCCATTGAGCAGAGGTGAGAGCCACTCTAGGTAATTAGTAGCACTTACCAATAGGTAACCACGGGCCCCAAGGCAGCCCACACGCCAGATGAGGACCTCTGAGAGCGCCTGTAGGTATCGGGGGTTACGCCCCCAGTCGACTTCTGCAAAAAAAAATAATTAATACATTGTTGATGACGGAGGAAAGAAAGACAGAAAAGAAAGTCGGAGGACAAGAGAGTCTTCCATAATGTGAAGAGGATAGAATCCTCCATCAGTAGGTGTGAGTCACACTGAGATCACTGTAGAAAACAGGGATTTTTCCTGTCCAGTGAAGGGTAAGGAACCTGTTCTACTAGACAGGAAGGGGTGCATGAACACCACCCCAGCAGAGAGGCTTCATGCAATGGATTGTGTATAACAAGGAGGGGCACTGTGCCCAGCTTTTACAGGGTCACCTTTAGCATAACAAGCTCTGAGGCTAGGGTAGTCTTGGAGGTGAATATGCAGCAATCAACAGTAAGCAATAACTAAAGACATACATCTATTAGGCAGAAGAGTGCTAGCCTGGATCCTTAAGGATTAACGAGTCCTGAGGACAAGGAATGGGAAAGTGGGAGGGGGGGGGACAGCTAAGGGGAAGGGGTCTCAAGGGAGAAAGCACCCCTATACATTTTGTCTGTAATGGAAGGTTCCCCTGGGTTGTTCAAGAGCTATGTCTAGCTCCCTTCCACCGCCCCCCCTGCAAAGGGTTGGTTGGGACAAAATCCGAGTCAGTGTCCTCCCCTGGGTTAAGTGCCTTACGAGACTGCCTCGGCAGAGGCGTGAGGGCACTCCTAAGGGGTACTAGTTGGGAGGAATAAAAGGCAAAGAGGGTAAAAAGATGATGTTCATCCTATGAGGTTCAGGGAAGAATGGTTTCCTTGGATTTCTTTGATCTGGTAGTTTCCCAGACCGGATTCAAGAGGCTGGTTGGGAGTTGTCTCTTTGCCGAGTTCGGTTGCAATCCAGGCTGTGGAACATTTGGGTCTTGGCTGATGAGACTTAGTTGCAGCAGAAGCTTTTCTCCTTCCTGTAGGGAACCGAAGGTGTATGCTTTGCCTTTGAAGAGGAGTTTAAGTTGGAACGGAAAAAGCCACCAATACTAAATTTCTTTGTCCATCAGGATCTGAAGTAACGGTTTTAAGGCTCTCTTTTTTGGATAGTAGATGGTGACAAGTCCGTAAATATTTGCAGATGATGGCCCTGAAACACAATTTTGGACATGGCTCTTGATTTGCTCATCACCTCCTCCTTAACAGAGTAGAAATGTGGTTTCACCACAATATCACGGGGGGAGGCCATCCGCCCAAGGGGATCTGAGAGCTCTGTGAGCTCGATCCAGCTCCAGTCGGTGCTGAGGTGTGTCGGAGAACAAATCCTTAATGAAAGATCTTATGGTTTCAGGGATATCTTTATAGGACTCCCCTGACTCTAAAATTGTACCTCCTATTTCTGTTCTCGAGGTCATGAATTTTAGCATTGGCAGTCTCTAGTTGTTCCTGCAGTAGATGTATACAAGTGGTGTTTTGATTTGTTCTGGCAATGGTGGCTTCTAGGTTAGTTTCTACTGTATGATTTCCATGCGGGCCCCTATGCTGTGGAGGTCAGCTTTAATGTCGCTCGTAATCTTGTTAGCTGTATTGTGCAGTCCTCTGTCCAGAAGGTCAGCAAACTTGGCAAACATGTCTGCCACATTAACAGGCTGCAGTAGACCTGGGTTCATGGGCTGTAGGCTGGTCGGTGTGTCTGGGAGGGGTCGGCCTCCATGGGGGAGAAGTCCAGGTCTATCAGGGATTATTCTATGAGGGATTCAGTGGATACTGGGGAAGCTGGGTCCAGGGGAGAGTTAGCTGCTGTGAGTCCTTGCTGCAGCATGGAGGGGGAGGCCAGGGGCTGTGTACTGGAGAGGCAGGCTGGTACAGAGTCGTGAGGAGCGGTTGCCATTTTGGCTGTCCCAGTCCGAGACAGTGCAGCTTCAAATGCTGGCTTTAGATTCCTCCTCATTGCTCCTGAGTACATCGGGGGTGTCCCTGGGGCTTCTGCCGCTTGTGGGTGGTCAATCCGGGCGGTGATCGCTGGCGATAGTGCCGTAAGAGAGGCCTGTGCTGCTGAGGCGGGATGGAGCTCCTATGGACTATGCGTCCATTTTAGGTGCTGCCACGCATGCATCCTGGATGGGGGTATTCTAAACATGTTCTGGATACCGTGAGGTATGTCTTTTACTATTGCCTGACACGTGCCCACCACATGGTTGAGTGTATGTTTAGAATCTTGAATATTAAGTGTTGTTGGCTCTCACACATGTTACTTCATAATGCAGTACACATAGTAAAGGCAAAACTGTATGTGCTCTGCACAATTACGTGATTTAGAGAGCAGGCTATATATTTCAAAACTTGATGGTCCATTGCATGCAGATGGCTCAAAACTCTGCATCGCACGCAAACAAGAATGGAGTTACAAACTTGAGAGATTTTTTGTTTTACAATTATTGATTGCTGTGTTAAGCAAAAGTCATTTCAAAACGTCCACCTATGCCAATTTTTTTTCAGTGTGACAGTACCTGGGAAAAAAGAATTAAAAGTCAGCAGCTTCAGCTAACTTTTAATATAAGGACACTTACCTGTCCAGGGAGACCATGATGTTGGCACCCCAAGCCGATCCATCCATCGACTTTGGACGCAGGAGCTGGCATTGCTAGTAAGGGAAACTGGCAGTGAAGCCTTCAGGCTTCACAGCCCATTAACTACTGTGCATGCGGTGCTTTCTGAATGAAAATACAGCATATCTTCATTTTTTCTGAAGTGCACTAGATGGCCCTGAATGTCAATGCAGAGTAATGCATTGCACTACGATGCTGTGCAGTGACAATAATATTTATTATTATTATACAGGATTTATATAGCGCCAATAGTTTGCGCAGCGCTTTGCAACATGAGGGCAGACAGTACACTTACAATACAAATCAATTTAGGAGGGATCAGAGGGCCCTGCTCATTAGAGCTTACAATCTAGAAGGGAGGGGGTTGAGTGGAAACAAAAGGTAATAACTGTGAGGGGTGAGCTGATGAAGAAAATGAAAAAACAGTTGTTAGGTGTGGGTAGGGTAGTTTCATGTATAGTGTGTGGTGGATTTATGTAGGCTAAGGCAACCAATTTGTTCACCTGATCTTGTCAGGTGTAATGGCAATCCTTTTCTGGGTTGGTATCAGGATAAGCCTTCACCCCATGCTCTGGGACACAGGGATTAACTTTCACCTCTACTTTAAGTGGCACAAAAGCATTATAACACGTCCATTTTTCCTGCATTTTAGTGCATTTTGTAGGCTCATAAAAGTCAATGGCAGATCATCAAAAAAACATACAACATGCCATTTGATGCATTTTCAGGCATTAAAAACAGCTATTAAGAAGCCCTGCCCTTGGATATTGGCCATGTGCTTAACCAAACACAGGAGATAGGGAAATCAAGCTCTGCAAACATTTTGTTTTTGATGTTTTGGCCACTCCTTATTGTTTGTTCACCTGGGCTGGTCAGGAGTAGTGGTGTTCCTTTCCTCTTTACAGAAAAATGGCATGTATTTATCAAAACAAGCTGAACTGCAGTGCAGAGCTGGAAACAAGCAATATTTTATTACAGGGAACCGGGACACATGTATATCAGTGCAGGGTAATGCATGCATAAAAACACAACAGAGTAAATGATTCCTCAAAGATGAAATCAATCAATTTGTTAGCATCTCAGTTGGAAAACATTGCGTTTACAAACAAGTACAAGTAATATCCTTCTCTGTATAGACAATGCTAAGGTTTAGTGGCCGCATAAACCAAAATCACAGATAAAGGTAAATGGGCTACAATATCAACAATTCTGTGTATTTTTTCAATTAACCACTTCAGCCCTGGAAGAATTTACCCCCTTCCTGACAAGAGCACTTTTTGCAATTTGGCACTGCGTCGCTTTAACTGACAATTGCGCAGGCGTGCGACGTTGTACCCAAACAAAATTGACGTCCTTTTTTTCCCACAAATAGAGCTTTCTTTTAGTAGTATTTGATCGCCTCTACGAGTTTTAATTTTTGCGCTATAAACAAAAAAAGAGCGTCAATTTTGAAAAAAAAACGCATTATTTTTTACTTTTTGCTATAACAAATAGCCCCCAAAAATATATAAAAAAACAATTTTTTTCCTCAGTTTAGGCCAACATGTATTCTTCTACATACTTTTGGTAAAAAAAATCGCAATAAGCGTATATTGATTGGTTTGCGCAAAAGTTATAGCGTCTACAAAATAGGGGATACATTTATAGCATTTTTATTATTATTTTTATTTATTAGTATTTTATCATGACTGTGACATTATGGCAGACATATCGAACAATTTTAACACATTTTTGGAACCATAGGCATTAATACAGCGATCAGTGCGATTAAAAATGCATTGATTACTGTAAAAATGTCACTGGCAGTGAAAGGGGTTAACACTAGGGGGCGGTGAAGGGGTTAACTGTATTCCCTTGGAGGTGATTCTAACTGAAGGGGGAGAGACTAACTACAGGAAGTGACAGATCGTGATTCCTAGCTAATAGGAACACACGATCTGTCACTCCTGTCAGAACAGAACAGGGAAGTGTGTGTTTACAAACACTCGTCCCTGTTCTGTGTCTCCTGGTCATGATCGCTCGTGGACAGCAGTCATTGTGACCATCGACCATGAGCATTGGCACCCCCGCTGTGCAGCGCATGCTCATGCGTGCCTGCTATCCGGTCCCCGCGAGATCACGTACAGTAACATGATTTTGCGCAGGGGAGCCAGCCTGCCACAGTAAAACTGCGGCGGCTGGTCCGGAAGCAGTTAATGTGTTGCAATGGGGGGTCGATTATAGCCCCCCACTGGATCTCAGAGTAGATTGCCAGTGATCCTGCCCTGTCACCATTTACCCCTCAATGCCACCTCTCCAACTTTTGTGAATGCAGAGCAACGACTCAAAGAAAGCCACGCCTCTATCATGTTTTGTTCTACCAAAAAACATTATTTCCACTTGAACACAATTAGAGGTATAACTGTTCAGCTGGCAATACATTTTTTTGGAGCTGAAGAAAAAAAAGGGCACTTTGTGTTAGATACTGCTGACTTGTAACCACTAAGTTATTTACTTCTAACCCTAGTACTGTTCATTATATACTAATGACCGCTGAACTCTGTGTTACTTACTCCTTACCCCTGAATAGGGATGAGCCCGATGTTCGAGTCAAACGAAAGTTAGACTCGAACATTGGGTGTTCGCCTGTTCATCGAATAGCGAACAATTTGGGATGTTAGCGGCAAATTCGAAAGCCGCGGAACACCCTTTAAAAGTCTATGGGAGAAATCAAAAGTGCTAATTTTAAAGGCTTATATGCATAGTATTGTCATAAAAAGTGTTTGGGGACCTGGGTCCTGCCCCAGGGGACATGTATCAATGCAAAAAAAAGTTTTAAAAACGTCCGTTTTTTCGGGAGCAGTGATTTTAATAATACTTAAAGTGAAACAATAAAAGTGCAATATTCCTTTAAATTTCGTACCTGGGGGGTGTCTATAGTATGCCTGTAAGGTGGCACATGTTTCCTGTGTTTAGAACAGTCCGAGAGCAAAATTACATTTCTATAGGAAAAAAAGTAATTTAAAGGACTCGTGGCTATAACGAATTGTCGGTCCCGGCAACCCACACAAAATTTCATTGATAAAAACGGCATGGGATTCCCCCACGGGGGAACCCCGAACCAAAATTAAAAGAAAAAAATGCGTGGGGGTCCCCCCAAATTCCATACCAGGCCCTTCAGGTCTGGTATGGATATTAAGGGGAACCCCACGCCCACATTTTTAAAAAAATGGTGTGGGGTCCCCCCAAAAATCCATACCAGACCCTTATCCGAGCATGCAACCTGGCAGGCCACAGGAAAAGAGGGGGAAATGAGAGAGCGCCCCCCTCCTGAACCGTACCAGGCCACATGCCCTCAACATTGGGAGGGTGCTTTGGGGTAGCCCCCAAAACACCTTTTCCCCAAGTTGATGGGGAGAAGGGCCTCATCCCCACAACCCTTGCCCGGTGGTTGTGGGGGTCTGTGGGCGGGGGGTTTATCAGAATCTGGAAGCCCCTTTAACAAGGGGACCGCCAGATCCCAGCCCCCCCTGTGTGAAATAGTAATGGGGTACAAATGTACCCCTACCATTTCACAAGCAATGTGTGAAAATGGTAAAAAAAAGACAATACACGCCTTGGAACAAGTCCTTTATTAAAAAAATAAAAAAATAAAACAGTCCCATGATTTTTCTTCTTCTCTTGCTCCGACTGACTGAAAAAGAGAAAAAAAAAAAGCCACACGCCGCCTACGATCTGTCTCCATGGGAGGCACCTGCCGTAATGACCGGCCTCTCAAGTGACAGCTCTTTTATAACTGAGGGCAGGGCCACACGATGATGTTGCCGGGTGACCCCACCCCCTCTGACGCACGGGGACATACCAATGGCTTTCCTGTAGTAGTAGAGGGGGCGGGGTCACTCGGTTACGTAACCGGGTGGCCCCACCCCCCTCTGACGCTACAGGGAAGCCATAGGGATGTCATAGGGATGTGGAGTGAGAGAAGAAGAAGAAGAAGACTTCGTGGGACAGTTTTACTTTTTTATTTTTTTAATAAAGGACTTGTCCCAAGGCGTGTATTGTCTTTTTTTACCATTTTCACACATTTTTTGTGAAATGGTAGAGGTACATTTGTACCCCGTAACCATTTCACACAGGGAGCCGGGATCTGGGGGTCCCCTTGTTAAAGGGGGCTTCCAGATTCCGATAAGCCCCTCGCCTGCAGACCGGGCAAGGGTTGTGGGGATGAGGCCCTTCTCCCCATCAACATGGGGACAAGGTGCTTTGGGGGGCTACCCCAAAGCACCCTCCCAATGTTGAGGTCATGTGGCCTGGTACGGTTCAGGAGGGAGGCGCTCTCTCGTCCCCCCTCTTTTCCTGCGGCCTGCCAGGTTGTGTGCTCGGATAAGGGTCTGGTATAGATTTTTGGGGGGCCCCACACCATTTTTTTTTAAAATTGTGACGCGCGGTTCCCAATAAAATCCATACCAGACCTGAAGGTTCTGGTATGGATTTTGAGGGGGACCCCGTGCAATTTTTTTTTTAATTTTGGCGCGGGGTTCCCCTTAATATCCATACCAGACCTGAAGGGCCTGGTATGGAATTTGGGGGGACCCCCATGCATTTTTTATTAAATTTTGGTTTGGGGTTCCCCTGTGGGGGATTCCCATGCCGTTTTTATATCAATGAACTTTTATGTGTATTGCCGGGACTGACAATTCATTACCGCGGCCAGTACTTTTAAATTACTTTTTTTCCTTTAGAAATGTCATTTTGCTCTCAGACTGTTAAACTGGAAACATGCGCCACTTTACAGGCATACTATAGACACCCCCCAGGTACCAAATTTAAAGGAATATCACACTTTTATTGTTTCACTTTAAGCATTATTAAAATCACTGCTCCGGAAAAAACTGACGTTTTTAAAACTTTTTTTTGCATTGATACATGTCCCCTGGGGCAGGACCCAGGTCCCCAAACACTTTTTATGACAATACCATGCATATAAACCTTTAAAATTAGCACTTTTGATTTTTCATGTTCGTGTTTCATAGATATTAAAGGTGTTCGAACAAATTTTTTGCCTGTTCGCATGTTCTGCTGCGAAACCAAACCGGGGGGGTGTTTGGCTCATCCCTACCCCTGAACTTTGTGTTAAATACTACTGACCTCTAAACTCTGCATGACCTTTTATAAAAACTTTACTCAGTGTTACATACTACTGATCGCTGTGTAACTTACCCCTGAACCCTGCACTCTACATTACGTACTACTAACCCCTTTATTGTGAATGAAAGTGATTGCAAGTTTCCCACCGAAGCTAAAACATTAAGATAAATTAACATTTTTACAGTTGCTTCTGTGTTATTATAATTTTTTAAAGTGGTTATAAAGATTAAAAAGTGAAGGAAAGGGGGTGGGCGGAGACAGTGAGAAAACTATAGGCAACGCGATCTGTAGCAGTTAGCAGATTAAAAAGAAAAATCCCCAGCTAAGTAGGCTATTTCTTCACTTTCAGGTGCAGGTGTAGTAATCTCCTGTGCCAGACAAGTACATTACAGTCCTGGCCTGGCCAGCAGATTGATATAGAAAAGGTCGGGACTGTAGATGTCTCTTTACTGAATATATGGGGATGTCTCTTTGCTGGATTGGTCTGTCTCTTTGCTGGATTGGTCTGTCTCTTTGCTGAATATATGGGGGTGTCTCTACTGGATTAGGCCATCCCTTTGCTGGATTAGGATCTCTCTTTGCTGAATATATAGGGATGTCTCTTTGCTGGATTGGACAGTCTCTTTGCTGAATATATGGGGATGTCTCTTTGCTAGATTGTGCCATCTCTTTGCTGAATATATGGGGATGGAAGTAATGATAACATGGAATACAATTTTCATTAACGTATAAAAGTTGTAAGAGTGTTAAAATAAAAGTGGGTGCACTGAAGGACCCTGTGGGATTGCCAGTGGGCAGAATAAGGCGGGATGGCCAGTGGGCAGGCCCTGGGGAACGTTGGGGGCAGGCCTAAAGCTGTATAAAAGGCCACAACATTTTTGATGGCTGCCCTGGTGCCGCTGGTGATAAGTGTTCCTCCTTTTGAGAACAAGCATTCTCATGGTTTTATGTATTCCTGTGATGAGAAAATGTGTGTATTTTTTTTTTAGGATCTATGTTGGAGCCATATACTTTTTTAAACCTTGTTGTTATAAAAAAAACATTTATTTTAACATAAAATTATTATCTCTATAGATACCTTTAAAGCCTGCATGTTTTGTCTTTTGTTTGGGATATTTACTTATAATTAAGGAATGTGGTACTAGGTTGGTCCTCACTCAATACATATGTCTAACCATGCTCTGAAATCTATGGACACCCTTAGTGACAGCTAGCACTAATTCATTGACATTAGCAAATGTTTCCATCAGTGGTAATGGGGTAGATAAAGACTGTTGATGTGCTGAGGTCGAAAAATAATGGACAAACAAATAAAGTATGTAAATGTGTATAAGACGTAAGTAATATTTCCAAATTAGGAATGCATAGGTATTGCACATCTGACTGTTAGGCAGACACTGATATAGACATGATCCTAGAATGGTAGTACACTATTAGTTTGTAGAGTAAATGACAAGGATTTTACCATCTGGTCAAAACTTTAGACTTTTAAGCTCCAATTTTGGATGTTGCCATGTAGGACATATATCATATAGTATATGATATATAGATAGATATAGATTTAGTGATACTAAAGTTTTTTTTTTTAATTAAAAATAACAAACATGTTATACTTACCTGCCCTGTGTAGTGGTTTTGCACAGATCAGCCCAGATCCTCCCTTTCTCTGGTCCCTCTTTGGTGCTCCTGGCCCCTCCCTGCTGTTGAGTGTCCCCACAGCCAGCAGCTTGCTATGGGGGGCACCGGAGCCAAGCTATAGCTCCCTATGTCCATTCAGACACAGAGCCTGGGACCGGCCCCGCCCCCTTTCTCTCCTCATTGGCTGACTGACTTCGATTGACAGCAGTGGGAGCTAATTGCGCCATGCTGCTGTCTTAGCAAATGAGGAGGGGAGTCCCAGGCAGCTGAGACACTCCTGCAGATCCTGCATCGCTGGATCTGGATGAGGCTCAGGTAAGTATTAGGGGGGCTGAGGGGGGCTGCTGCACACAGAAGGCTTTTTATCTTAATGCATAGAATGCATTAAGATAAAAAACCTTCTGCCTTTACAACCACCTTAAGAATTTGCACAAACAGTGCATCATTATTTACAAAAGATATTCATTTCTGCTAACAGATCATTCACCTTATCTCTACTTAAAACTAATAATAGAATTATCCCTAAGGACTTGTTTCCTCATAACATATTGCAGTACAGGCACAATGCATGGACATGATGAAATTCATACATTTCAAAGGGGCTTTTCAAATTAATTGATATGCATTGGAAATAAGCCCTGCATGCTGTATTTTTGGTGCACTGACCTTCATTTTGCCAATGAGCATCAGTTGAGTGGGGTCCTTCAAAAAAACAATGGGGAGCATTTGAAGGTACATGGCAGTGCACATTAATATGTTATAAACCATGTCTTAATTGAAACACATCTGGTGCTCATGGATACTAAAAAAACATCATTTACTAGCTCAGCAAAATCACTTGATTGTGAATAAATGAATGCCCTAAAATTGCCCCCAGCCATGCCATACTTTATTTCAAGGCGTGTTAGTGGATTCTGTATAGAGTGACCTTGGAGATCAACACAGCAATTTTATTGTTCATGATCTATACAAAAAAAAAAAAAAAAAACAATCCTTGGAACCCTACTTTTTAACACCTTCCTAATCCAATAGAAGCAAGTGACAAATAATTGAGTTTCTAGAAACTGACTTATACATCCAGGATCTTTTACCCAAATGTTTAAAAAAAAATTAGGGTTTATGGCTTACTGTTGTACGGTACTTACCGCATAATACATGTTCCTAAAAGCAATCCTTTTTACAGGAGAAACTAAATGACTGAAAGGATTTGGTTTTACGGGATAAGGGATTACTAATATAACAGTGCAAAGAGCAAGTAATCCATAGCACAGACCAGTGAAATGTAAATTGTGGTTGGTTATTGCATTGTGCACATTATTTCTTGCCTTACTGAATAAGTCTGCTACTGCTATTTTTCCTTTCTCTGTGTATAGTTTAAAGGTAATATCTTTATTTCATAAATACGGTTATGTTTAAAACATTGCTATATAACGATGTATTCCCCCAATCCCATGTCTGCAGCTTCTCCATTTTCTAAGGTCTAAAACCCACAGCCTTTAGCATCAGCAGACTGCATCTTTCTTTGATGTTTTTAAATATACACATGAATGCATCAGATTAGTCTAAATTATCAGTGTGTGTTAGTGTTTTAAAGTCCAGATTCTTTATAAAGCGTATAAAAACGTATTTACATAGAGTAGACAAATAATATATTTTCATTAAATATGTAGAATATACATTCTGTTTATTAGAACTGAACACTAATTGTGCCTTGCTTCTGTTCTATCTCTGTGGAAGTCTGTGGGCCAGATTAAAGTGACTGAGAACAGGCTCAGTTGGCAGCTGTAATTTCAGAAGTTCTTCCCATTGAATGGGAGGCTAGATATACCAAAAGCCACAAATTCATATAGCATATGATATACATGTATGAATAAGCAGAAAAACCTGCATATAAAATGTGAAAGCCCCTTAACAGTGTACTCCTGAAAATACCCACAGAGAACATTACTCTTTTTCCTTTTTAAAAGACACAAATGCTATAGCTGCAGACATAGAAATAGATACGGTGCGTACCAGCCTGTGGAGTCAACGTTGTCTTCCTCTGAGCTGATTCTTCACTGGGTTTCGGATCTCCAGCTCCACCATCTTGGATACAGGAGTTGGCTGTGACTTCCTGAAGTCTCATGCCTTGTACACACGATCGGACTTTCCTACAACAAAACAGGAGCTTTTGTTCGAAAGGTGTTGGCTCCAACTTTTCTCGCCTACACATGGTCACACAAATGTTGGCCAACAATTACGAATGTAGTGACGTACAAGATGTACAACGGCTGATAAAAGGGAAGTTCAATAGCCAGTGTGCCGGACCCCGTCTTTCACCATCTCTTGGCTTTGCTGACCCCTTATATTATGAAGCAGGACACCTGAATGCGGCAAGCCATCACTCCCAAACAAAGGCTCGTCGCCACCTTGCGGCACTTGGCGACGGGGAGAAGTTTCCAGGACCTAAAGTTCACGACTGGGCTCTCCCCCATGCTCTGGGAATCATTGTTCTAGAGACGTGTTCTGCCATCATTCAGGTCCTGCAGAAGGACTATATTAAGGTAAGTTTTATCATTTAACATTACATTCTATGTATTTAATGTTTGTTAATGTATTGTATTTATTTCATCATTCCATAATTACCATGATTGTAATATACTGTGAATGTCCTCTTTGTCCTCATGCATGCTGTAGGCTTTTACTGCTCCTTTTTTGTCCTTCATGCATATTTCCCTTCACTAACCTCCCCAGCATGCTATCCTGGGCCCATATACACGTAGCCTAGTCACTTAACAATGTATTTTGTCAACTCCATTGTAGTGCTTACCCTAAACACCCCCTAAAATATGTCCAAATGTTATTGTTGTCCCTAAATTCAGGCAGAGTGGAAGAATCTTTTTTTTGGGGGCCCAAACTCATTTGGAACCCTCTCTCCCCCCCAACCGCTAAGTCAACCGATACCAATACTCTATCTGTTGACTTTGCCAAACCCATACACACTATACCTACCTCTTTTGTGTTCATATTTATGGATGAATTCACCAAGGCATGTAGTGCAAGTGCCTGCCTGAATACTTTCAAATGGTACTGTTTAAAGTTTTGTTCTCCTATTATCTTGATAGGTAATTGCAGAATGTGAAAATGTGCTTCAATTTGGACAGTGTGTAATCATATTTTTGGATTATGACACGTCTTACCTGTCCAGTGGGCTGCTAATAGTGTAAGTAAGGAGGGGCTGGCCAAAGTAACACACATTATTTATGCATTCAGCTCTCAATGAAGTGGAGAGGGTTGCCTGTCCAAAACATCTTCCCCCCACCCTAAATTTTTTGCAATGGGCCATCAGAGGAGGTGTGGAATCTGATAAGTGGACCTTATACTTTTGTCTTTAATTATTCATTTCAATAAATGTTATAATTATGTTGGCCAAGAATGTTTGTGTCTAATCTGCTTGCGATGTTATGTGCAAAAGTAGTAATTTTTTTTCTGGTTTGACTCCACAGTTTCCTTGCAACCCACAGGAATGGCAGACTGTGGCCTCCCAATTCCACCACCAGTGGAACTTTCCCAATTGTGGTGGTGCGAACGATGGGGCTGCACGTCTGGATCATTCCACCACCCAACTCGGGGCCATACTACTTAAACTATAAGGGGCTCAGTAGTATCGTGATGTTGGTGGTGGTGACGGTGAATTATAAATTCCTATACCTGGACGTAGGGAAGAATGGCCATATGTCTGATGGAGGAGTGATTGCCCAGATGGAATTTTACTGGTGTCTCCAAAATGGAACCTTGGGGTTGCCACCTCCAGAGGATAATGTGGTGGGCCTCAAGTTTGTTTTTGTGGCAGGTGAGGCCTTTGCTCTGGAAGAACATCTGATGAGGCCATTCCCCTTAAAGACCCTGACCCCAGAGCAGAGGGTTTTTAATTACCGGCTGGCCCGTTGCAGAAGAGTGGTTGAGAATGCCTTTGGCATAATGGCCAGCCAGTTCCGACTTTTCCTTACGGCCATCAACATGGCCGAATACAAACTCAATCACATTGTCTTGAGCTCCTACATTCTTCACAATTACCTTTGGAATAATGCAGCTAACTATCTGGCCTCAGTTGCAACTGAGGCTGACTTTTCACATGAACAAACAATGATGGTGCTTGAAAACGGGCGTCCTGGCTTGCCCCCCCAAAGCGCCCGTGAAGTATGGCAAAACTATGTCGAGTACTTCGTGGGTAGGGGGGCAATTGATTTATAAGAAAATCTGGAAGCTGTGTAATAAATTTTTTTTTGAAAAACTAAACTCATATTTCATTTGAATTTCTGTTTGTGTTTCTTATCTGTCTCCTAGGTTCTCAAATGACCTTTTATTTTTGGCCATTTTCCTCAATAGTGCAAACGTAAGTTATTTGATACATGAGGTGACAATCTCTTCTTCAGCTAACTATTATGTTGTGCTGTGGGTCTGCTACACACACAATGTTATTGTTAATGTATGTAATGCATTAATGATAAAAATAATCATCCTTTTCAAATTCATGAATTAATTGCTTGGAGTCCCTAAAATGGCCTGATTTTAGCAAATTGTACAGCACAGTGGGGGTTATTTACTAAAGGCAAATCCACTTTGCACTACAAGTGCACTTGAAAGTGCACTTGAAAGTGCACTTGCAGTGCACTTGTAGTTGTGGATTTGCCTTCAGTAAATAACCCCCATTGTCACTGTAACTACACCAGCTTAAAAAATAAACTGGTATTGAGCATTGAAAGAAGAAGCCACACATTGTTGAGTACAAAACATTTTACTCCAAGCACATTCACATGTACGTTATAAATGGTTTTGGAACAAACCAACATCTTGGTGTATACCATGTATATTTGACATAAATGTGCCTTTTTTGGGGCTAAACAGGCATGTTTAAAAACATAACATACCCATCCCCAACTCAGGAACTTACGAAGTGCAACTTTGGTAAAGTGAAAGCTATATGAGACATTAGTATGTCAAAACTTTGTTGATTTTGTCTTCTTCAGATGGGGTGATCTCACCCCTGTAAAAGCCACATTTTGAAGATGCACACAAATTGGGACTCAAAATTTGGATTTCCCTCATGATCCCATGCCTAAAATGTGTGTATTTTCCCTACATCCATTTTGCTAAAGCCACAAAACACACAGTATGTCAACATGTGCTCCCTGCCATCATGGGATATCAATGTACACGTTTTGTGGGTGCAACCCCTTCCTCCAAACTAAAGTAGGTGAGAGGAAGGGGTTGCACCCCTGAAACACGTCCATTGATCCCCCATGATGGTAGCTAGCACATGTTCACACACTGGGCCATATTTCAGAAAGGACAATCCACTTTGCCCTACACGTGCACTTTCAAGTGCACTTGCAGGGCAAAGTGGTTTTGCTTTTTTAAAATAAAGCAATGGGAACAGGGTTGGGACTTTAATATGAGGCACGTATAGGATGTGCCTCCATCCCTAATTTGAGGTTAATGGAAAAAGTTTGGGACTTTGATTGAGGCCATAGACACAGTGGAGATAAAATCCATAAAGGTACACATTTATTAACATAAAAATCATGAGACATGTCAAACAGAAACCACATGGGTGAAAAACATTGTAGTAAATGTAAATGTCATGTTTGTTCACACATACTATTGAAAGTGTGCATGCAATACAGGCAACTAGGGTACATCCAGGTATAGTAGCCAAGTGCCCCACAGCGGTCTGATTGATCAATGAATACATTCTAATTCGTTCATAAAGGTACAAGAGTATATATATATAAATGTAAAACAACACTTGTAAACATTGCAAAATCCAAAGAAAAAAGAAGTTATAAGAAAAAATCATCGGGGTATAGAGAAACATCCCAAAATTGCCCCGAAATTGCCCAAATGGATGGTTGAAACGGGGGGTTTGTATCTGCATCCCAAAATAATGCCAGACGCATTTCGTGTATCTCACACTCATCAGGGGCAGGTGCTGATAATGTATCTATAAGATATGATAAAATAAAATTAATGAAGGGTAATGGGAACTATCCATAAGGAAAAAGGTAGGTATCTCCCAAAATACTTACAAGGACTCACTATGAATGAGGTGTAGCAAGTATGAAACCGGGGTCAGCCAGTCCTTGCCGGGAGCTGAGGTGATCGAATAGCGCGCTGGCAGGGCGTACAGCCGAACCTCCCCAAAATGCCAGGCACCAACAGAGGGTGTATGTAGTGAGACTGGATGTTAAACCAATGGTAGCCACCAAAAGGGGGAAATCTAAAAAGATATATGGTATCAAGGTGTCATAATGTTCATAAAGGTTGAAAGAAAATACATAGTTTGCAGAGTGATGAACAATCGTCAAAAGGTAGCTTACCAGTGTCACTACTTGAAAAGAGGTGGTGAAGTGGATTGCAACATCAAATGTTTGACTAGAAATGAGGAACTGGCGCCTGGGGAGGCCAGATATACCCGCCCCCGACACGTGCACGCTGCCCGCCACCAGCATCATGCAGGCACGGCAAGAGAGGGGAGGAGCTCCGACGCCGGCGGTAAACACCGCCCATGATCTGCTTTGCGTGTGCGGTCCTCTTTTGACGCCGTCATGTTGAGCATGTTATCTTGCCATCTCAGCCGGCATAGCTGGGGAAACGAGCGTCTGTCATGGGCGGTGTTTACCGTCGGCATCGGAACTCCTCCCCTCTCTTGCCGTGCCTGCGTGACGCTTGTGGCGGGCAGCGTGCACATGTGCGGGGCGGGTATATATGGCCTCCCCAGGCGCCAGTTCCTCATTGCTAGTCAAACATTTGATGTTGCAGTCCACTTCACTACCTCTTTTCAAGTAGTGACACTGGTAAGTTACCTTTTGACGATTGTTCATCACTCTGCAAACTATGAATTTTCTTTCAACCTTTATGAACATTATGACACCTTGATACCATATATCTTTTTAGATTTCCCACTTTTGGTGGCAACCATTAGTTTAACATCCAGTCTCACTACATACACCCTCTGTTGGTGCAGACAAGCAAAGAAAGTGTTTCCACCGCTCAGGCTGACACTGACCCAGGTGTAAGTAGAAGTTCCAGAGCAGAAGAGCTCCAGGTGCTGGCTGAATGCTAGGCAAAGCAGGCTTGAATGGAGGAGAAGATTTGGATGCCGCACACCGTATGTAGTCAAAAAACTTCACTTTATTGAAAAAATGGGATCATCAAAATAGCAAGACTGTCATGCAGAAAGTACAGGTAGGCTGACGCGTTTCGCACTCAGGACTGAGTGCTTACTCATAGCTCAGCTTCTCCTCCATTCAACCCTCTGTTGGTGCCTGGCATTTTGGGGAGGTTCGGCTGTACGCCCTGCCAGCGCACTATTCGATCACCTCAGCTCCCGGCAAGGACTGGCTGACCCTGGTTTCATACTTGCTACACCTCATTCATAGTGAGTCCTTGTAAGTATTTTGGGAGATACCTACCTTTTTCCTTATGGATAGTTCCCATTACCCTTCAATAATTTTATTTTATCATATCTTATAGATACATAATCAGCACCCACCACTGATGAGTGTGAGATACATGAAACGTGTCGGGCATTATTTTGGGATGCAGATACAAGCCCCCCCTTTCAACCATCCATTTGGGCAATTTCGGGGCAATTTTGGGATGTTTCTCTGTACCCGGATGATTTTTTCTTATAATTTCTTTTTTCTTTGGATTTTGCAATGTATTGTGGTCTCACTGTCTCGTTTGCAAGTGTTGTTTTACATTTATATATATATACTCTTGTACCTTTATGAACAAATTAGAATGTATTTATTGATCAATCAGACCACTGTGGGGCACTTGGCTACTATACCTGGATGTACCCTAGTTGCCTGTATTGCATGCATACTTTCAATAGTATGTGTGAACAAACACAAAATTTACATTTACTACAATGTTTTTCACCCATGTGGTTTCTGTTTGACATGTCTCATGATTTTTATGCTAATAAATGTGTACCTTTATGGATTTTATCTCCACTGTGTCTATGGTCTCAATCAAAGTCCCAAACTTTTTCCATTAACCTGCTTTTTTAAAATAAGCCACAGTGTGTCAACATGTGCTAGATCCCATCATGGGGGATCAATGGCCATGTTTCGGGGGTGCAACCCCTTCCTCTCACCTAGTTTGGAGGAAGGGGTTGCACCCACAAAACGCATATATTGATATCCCATGATGGCAGATAGCACATGTTGACACACTGGGGTTGATTTACTAAAGGGAAAAAGACTGTGCACTTTGCAAAGTGCAGTTGTCCTCTGCAAGAGCAGTTGCTCCAGAGCTTAGTAAATGAGCAGAAGCTCTGCTGACTTCCATCATCTAATCATGTGCAAGCAAATATGCTGTTTTTTTAACTTTCCTTGCACAGGATTGGGTACTCTTTGCAAAGTCAAGCCTTACCTCATTTACTAAGCTCTGGAGCAATTGCAAAATGCACAGTCTATTTGCCTTTAGTAAATCAACCCCACTGTGTGCATTTTCAAAATTTGGCTTTGCAATTCATTTAAAAATGTGAAAACACGTACAACAATAACAACAACTTAAAAATTAGTTTTTGTTTTAGATTTTGCCAAAAATATCAATGATGTTGCTCAGTCTTTTTTGAACATCATGGATATTTTGCTTCATCTTTTCCAAATCACGATTGCACACCATGATCTCACTGATGAGTACTTGTGCACTTGCACTGTTGAAGTGAGTTTCTTCATCCACAACATCCACATCACCTAAAAATAAAAAAATCCATCTATTACCTGAAGCTGTGGTCTCAGACACTGACCTGTTGTCAACACTATTTCGACCACTTCACCCAGCACTTCCTGAACATCTTCATCCACATCCTCATGTTGTGTGGTGAGTTCCCTTTGCTCATTAGGTGTGGGGTTACTGGTGTCCTCAGATGTCCCGATTCTTTTCTCCCCTATGTGAATACAAAAAAAGGTATACTTAGTAGACAGATATTTTAGGCTAAAAATGGTAGTAAACATTGCTTGGAAGTGTCGTCCAATTGTCTGTTTTGGCAGAGTTCCAAGCTAAAGACATTATTTTTTCACTTTCAAAAGCTGGAGTACTTATCTGTTTTGTGCAAGTTTCACACATGGAGAGACCCCTAGTATCCACTGGAGCACCTGCGTGGGACACCATAACAACCTTGTTATGGTGTCCCACACTAGTGCTCCTGCGACCAAATGTGTAAACAGCTGCTGAGCATCCTCTCCCTACACTGAATCAAGTTGTCATCTCATTATAGTTTCAAACACATCTAGGCAACAATGTATTAAACTTATTTTAATCAAAATAGGCATGAACAAATGTAGTTAACCTGCATCTGCCAAAAACTTTGTATTAGTGGTCAAACGAACGACCTTTAATAAGAACGATTCCTGTGCCCACGAACCTCAAACTTGGCATTTTAAACTGTACAACAGTAAAGAAAAGCACATGGACCAGCACGAAAGTAATAATAATAATAGGAACACACAACAAATACTTACTTTTTTGCAGCACTTTCCTGATATTTCTATACTGATCTTGCTAGCTCAATTTCAGGTCTGACCAGCGTTTCCACAATTGCTCCTTGGATCATCGTGTCCAAAAAGTCCTGTGTAGACTTCTGACAACTTTAGTCATGATCTTGGCCTTTCTCGCATTAAGGTTTCTGTATGGTCCATTTTTCCCATCATAGTCTATTCTCTTCAAGATGTCCACCATCTCCACCATCTCTTCAAAGGACATATTTGAGGTTTTTATCTCCTCCTGGATGTGGAACTGCCTTGCTCCAGGCTTTCCTCGTTGTTTCTGATAACAGCAAAAAACCTGCTCTGTCTCTTCTTTCCACACTAAAAAGAAGGACAGGGGCGGAGTGTAACGCATGCGCAGTGTATATAAAGCATAACATGCGGGCAATGTAATGGACAGATGTGCGATCTGTGAGTGGAGGACGGAGGATCATTAGCTCCAATCGTTCAAACGAAGGTACAATTGTAACTTGGGGCATCAGTGGTTAGTGGCCTATACTGCTTATAGATTGAGGCCTATATTGGGACAAGATTAGGAGAGTTTAGCCTGACATTAGGGTTTGTCTTGTGTTGTGTCTTGCAGGTAAAATGGTTGACAAATTCACAGCCCCAGATTTCCTGCCCAACTTTATAGGCAAATACCTGGAGCTGCCATGTCTCTGGCAAGTCCAATGCAGGGAGTATTCTAACAAGCTAAAGAGGAAGGCAGCGCTGAAGAAACTGTTGGAATTAGTGAAGCCTGTGTATCCCACGGCAGACATTACCTATTTAAAGGCCAAAATTGGTAGCCTGAGGAGCACATATAATAGGGAGCGCAAAAAGGTCCAGGATTCCCTGAGATCCGGAACAGCAGCAGATGACGTATATGTCCCCAGGCTGTGGTACTACGACAGCCTGCATTTTTTGTCCGACCAAATGGAACCCAGGTCATCGCTATCAACATTTCCTTCCACATCAGCTGAGGCTCCTGAGGTCCAACCTGGGCCTTCCACCCAGGAAGAAGATGTGGAAGAGCCCAGCTTGATCCAGGTATAGCATTGTTGAACATATTTCTTGTCAAAAATTGAATGATGTTAACTAGATGTTATTGATCACAAATTTCTGATTCAACAAAGTGGTTTACATTTCAATAGACAGTAGTATCCAAAAATGATTGGGACAAGAATAAAAAATGCTGGGGTCAGAATGATAGTCTTTTCTATTTGTTAGCATTCAATTCGCAACAGTCATGAGCTCAAAATTGTATGTGATTGATGACCAAAAAACTAAAACTATGTACCATTTTCATACACAGGAAAGTCTCAGCCAGGAGGAGGCTGTGGCAAGCAGCCTTACCGAATTTAAGGTTCCTCCCCTCTGCCCTCCAACCAAAAGAACCAGGAAGGCAAGGAACCTGAAGGAGTCCATGGCTGCTTTCCTAAAACAGGCTACTGCAGCAATTACCATGACCCCTGGTGTCCACGAGGCGTTTGGATGCGTCACTGCCAGTAATTTGAAATACATGGAGGAGGCCCAATGCACTATATGCAAAGAGATTATTCTGTAGGCCCTAAACAAGGGGACGAAGGGTGAACGCACACCTCAAATAAACCTCTGTGAGTTGGACCATGCTCCTCCACCACCTCCACCAACACCACATCCACCCCTCCCAGTACAGCAGCATGGAAGGAAGCGTGGATAGAAGTGTTGAGAGTGATGGCCTGGGTTTGGTGTGGTCTGGCAAAAAAATGCAGGCTGTGTAAGACCACAGCCTCGTGACTTATATGTCATCTGATGCTGCTCCCGATCTCTCGGAGTCCTGGACCGTATTGTGCTCCCTATTAAATGGACTCCTTAAGTTACCAATTTTGACAGTCAAATAGTTGATGTCTGCCCTGGGGTACAAAGGCTTCACCAATTCCAACTGTTTCTCCATCGTTGCCTTCCTCTTTATTTTGTTATGACCTTGTGCTCGCTATTAAATGATACATTTTTTAAGGGACAAATACTTGGCTATGTGCTTTACTTCAAAAAGGGCAGTTTGTTTGTGAGTAGGCAGGTACATTTCAAAAATACAATGTCAAATTAACAAGGGACACCAACATAGTTGTATCTTTGAGGTTAAAAAATACAAGATAATAATGGTGTTGTGGTAACTTGACACACAAAACGAAAAAAAAAAATATTATGGAGATCACTAGAAAAAACATAAAACAATATTCTGGAGATCACTAGAAAAAAAAACACACAAAAAAAATTCTGGAGATCACTAGAAATAATAAAAAATATGTTTGTCAGAACTCTGTGAATATCAGCAGCAAAGCAACTTCATTAGTATAGCATTATAAAAAAGAAGAGAATGCGCTGCATTGAGAGATTTCATAATTTGCCGTGTCACGAATGTGATATCTCCATTGCGAACGCTAGTTTTACAAGACCGAGCGCTTCCGGCTCCTACTTGATTCAGAGCATGCATGAACTTTTGTGCGACGAACTTGTGTACACACGATCGGAAAGTCCGACAACAAAGTTTTGTTGGAGGAAAATTTGAGAACCTGCTAGCCAACATTTGTTGGTGGAAAGTCAGACAACAAATGTCCGATGGAGCATACACACGGTCAGACTTTGAGCCAACAAGCTCACATCCAATATTTCCAGTTGGAAAATCTGATCGTGTGTACGCGGCATCACAGTCAGATCCACACTGCACTGGACTGGTCCTGCAGCCTCCTGGGATGTTGTATGTGTTCCAGGTGGTTTCGGGTGAAGGGGGGGGGGGCTAAGCTGATGGAATTCTTGCCTTGTACCTATCACAAAAAGGGACCAGCTCCCAGAAAAATTAAAACACAATAAATTTGTTTAGGAAGGGGATAAGCAGCACTTACATTTTTAAGTGAATGTCTGCTTGAATAGTTTCCCTTATGCATACATTCTCTACAAATAAACTATGTTTGTTGCAATGTATACCAATAACAGTATTGATATTTAAAAAGTTATTTTAATGGATTTATTGATGTAAATAATCCTTATTGTAACTCACTAGCAAAAAGAATTTCTACTTTGAGAATGGGAATGGTTTTTAAAATGTATAGTTTATGCAGCAGGGTTGCTAAAATATTTTTCACAGAGCTCCTATTAATAAAATCCTCCACACTTCATTGAGTGTTTAAAATAAACACAGGCTCATTTGGCTAAAAAGTGGACTCTTTTTTTGAAGGGCTCTTATGAAATTTCCCATGTAGTTGTAGGAAGGAAAGGAAGCAAAGAGGGAGGAAGTCTCCCTTTCGCATTGCTTGTGCACCACCTAGTGTGAGCATGAGCATGCTCAGTGATCGCTGTGTCCCACAGCATGCTGATTACAAGTCACACAGGAACAATGTAGGCATACCAGTGTAAACCAGCCACAGTGTTCATGATCCCTAGTCATGCCAGTACAGTGTCATAAGATCAATGTAAGCCAGCAACAGGGTCCCTAATTTTTATCCACACCAGTCACAGTGTCATCAGACCAGTGTAGGCTAGCAACAGTGTTCCTGATTGCCACCACATCAGTACCAGTGTCACCAGACCAGTGTAAGCTAGCAGTAGTGTTCCTGACTGCTGCCACACCAGTCCCAATGTCACCAGACCAGTGCATGCAGCCAGCAATAGTGTTCCTGATTGCCACCACAACAGCCCTAGTGTTGCCAGACCAGTGTAAGCCAGAAACAATGTTGTTTCTTGCTAGCCATACGCTAACATGATACCAAACCAGTGTAAGCCAGCAACAGTGTTCATAATTGCTGCCACACCAGTCCCAGTGTCATTAGATCAGTGCAGCCAGCAACAGTGTTCCTGATCACTGCCACACCGGCCTAAGTGTTGACTGACCAGTGTAAGTCAGAAATAATGTTCCTGTTTGCTAGGGGCACCAGTCTCAGTGTTAGCAGACCAGTGTTAGCATGCCACAGTGTTCCTGATTGCCCCCACACCAGTCCCGGTGTTATTAGACAAGAACAGTGTCATCAGACTAGTTCAGATAGCCACAGCTGGACACACAAGAGCAGTATCGCCAGACCAGTGTAAGCCAGCCATAGTGTCCCTGATGACTAGCCACACAAGTACACTGTCACCAGACCAGTGCAGCCATCCACAATGTCCCTGATCATTAGCCACAAAAGTTATAATATCACCGGAGCAGCGTAAGAAAGCAAGAGTGTCCCTGAGCACCACCACACCAGTGCCAGAGTCACCAGACCAATGCAGTAAGCAACAGTTATGTTGATCACAGTCACACTAGTCCCAGTGTCACCAGGCCAGTGTAAGCCAGCAACATTTTTTCCTATTTATGCCACACGAGTCCCATTGTCTCCAAATCAGTGTTGCCAGCAACAGTGTTCCTGATAACTGTCACAACAGTCCCAATGTGTCTAGACTAGTGTACTCATCTTTCATCTTCATAGACCACATACTATCAGACGCCTCCTGAAGAAGCGGCTGTGACCGCGAAACGTAGAGGTCACGTCTGCAAGTATCACACTATATAATTGTTGTCCATGTATCTGTATGGGCATTAGCTATACTAATTTAGTGTTAACAATGCTGTAAAACAATTATCATTGTCTATGCATGTCAAATCATGAATATGTACAATTGATGTCCTTTGTGGGACTTTTTACCATGTTTTGAAAAAAATTTATGCCTTTTTAAACTAAGTCTTTTCCTTATGGTACCGTAATAGTCCGTTTTTTTGTGAAAGAGGTAGGACGCTATTGGAGAGGTCCTTACTTTTGGTTTTCTCTTTCAACCTCACTCCCCGATCTTAGTGTACTCCAGTAACATTGTTCCTGATTGCTGCCACAAAAAGTCCAATTGCACAAATGTTAAGATCACTCTGTCCAATAGCTAATGAACAAATAGAAACTCCTCAAGTAGTACAAGAAAAGGAAACTGGAATAGTGAATCCTCCACCTTAAAAGAGCCACCGACACACAGGTTAAGATGTAGTCTTACCAGAACACCAGGAACAACAGGACCCTCTAATTATGGAAGGTCAAATCAACCTTAGTACATCCACCTTTGGCAACATCCAAGGAAAACAGCGGTGATGGTGGGGATTGTTTTGTGTTATCATTGTATCTCGATATGTATATCGCTATACTTTTTGATATATTGTTTGAAGACTCTTGCCTTCTAAAGTCCCACTAGAGGAAAACAACGTTTTTACTATAACCCATATATGGTTCTTTCAAACTTGGACTCTGGTTATCCAGACACGCAATGACTCGCAATGAAAACGAAAAGAGCTCCAATAGTGTAAAACCTTCTTAAAGGAGTTTATTGGGCTAAAAACTGTACTTGCACATTCCCAACAGAGTAAGGCAAAACAGCAATATTCAACAGCAGATACAAGAGTGCAATGACAGGTATGTATTCTTCCGCCTCGGGTGGAATCTTCAAAAGACTCATTATGCCTCTTAGAAAGCACCTTGGGGAGTCTTCTTTACAAAATTTAGTGATTTTGGTTGCTTCTACTGTTCTAGCACCCTAATGCCCTGTACACACAGTCAGACATTGATCGGACATTCCGACAACAAAATCAATCGGATTTTTTCCGACGGATGTTGGCTCAAACTTGTCTTGCATACACATGGTTGGACAAAGTTGTTGGAATTTCCAAGCGTCAAGAACGCGGTGACGTACACCACGTACGACGAGGCTATAAAAGGGCAGTTCAATACCAAGCGCGCCATCCTTTGGGCTCCTTTTGCTAATCTCGTGTTAGTAAAAGTTTGGTGAGAGACAATTCACGCTTTTTCAGACTTGTGGTTTTCAGATCGTTTTTCTGCTGTTCAGTTTGTGCTTGTGGGTTTGTATCTGGTGTTCAGTGCGTGCAGTGAGTTCCCATTAGTTTATGCAGTGTGTTCTTGTCCGCTCGTTACTGATTTTCAGGTCGCTCTTCACAGGCCTTGCTGCTCTTCAGTGCGTTCTGTTACTCGTTCTGACCAGCCGACCGTTTTGAAGCCATGTTGTGTGTACCTACTCATCGTAGAGTTCGTGCTGTGCGGGGGCTTGGTGTTGGGGTTCTTACTTTGACACAAGCCCAGTCCATGAACAGGGTGGGGAGGAGTTCATGGACCAAGAATTGGTTGCTCCAGTGTAACCGATTCTGTCACATGCCTTTGCTCCGTGAGATCCATGAGAATAATCCTGACGATTTCAGAAACTTCTCAGGATGACGGACCCCGTATTTCTCCGTTTGTTGGCTTTGCTGACCCCTTCAGCAGGCAGGATACCTGCATGAGGCAAGCCATCACTCCGGAGCAGAGGCTAGTCGCCACGTTGCAGTACTTGGTGACGGAGAGAAGCCTGCAGGACCTCAAGTTCTCGACAGGCATCTCCCCCCAGGCTCTGGGAATCATTATCCCGGAGACCTGTTCTGCCATCATACAGGTCCTGCAGAAGGACTATATTAAGGGAATATTTATCCTTTAAAATTACCATGATTGCAATATGCTGTGAATGTCCCCTTTGTCCTCATGCATGCTGGAATTTTTAAATGTTTTTTTTGTCCTTCATGCAAATTTGCCTTCACTTACCTGCCCAGCATGCTCTCCTGGGCCCATATCCACTTCGCCTAGTCACTTAACAATGTATTTTGTCAGCTCCATTGTAGCGATTTACCCTAAACACCTCCTAAAATGTGTAAAAATGTTATTTGTGTCTTTAAATACTGGCAGAGTGCCAGGGGCTTTTTTTTGGGTCCCAAACTCATTTGGAACCCTCCCTCCCCCCAACCGCTAAGTCAACCGATACCAATCCTCTATCTGATGACTTTGCCAAACCCATACACACTATACCTACCTCTTTTGTGGTCAGATTTATGAATGAATTCCCCAAAGCATGTAGTGCAAGGGCCTGCCTGAATACTTTCAAATGGTACTGTTTAAAGTTTTTGTACCCTATTATTATCTTGATAGGTAATTGCAGAATGTTAAAATTGGGCTCCAATTTGTACAGTGTGTATTTATATTTTTGTATTATGACACTTTTTACCTGTCCAGTGGGCTACCAATAGTGTAAGTAAGGAGGGGCTGGCCAAAGTAATACACATTATTTATGCATTCATCTCTCAATGAAGTGGAGAGGGTTATCTGTCCAAAACATCTCCCCCCCCTAAAATTTTTACAATGGTCCATCAGAGGGGGTGAGGCATCTGATAAGTGGACTTTATATTTTTGTCTTTAAATACTCCCTAAAATAAATGTTATACTGATGTATAACAGGCGGGGCCTGTGATGCTGACGTCACTGTGATGCTGACGTCACTACGTTTTCTTTGTCGAGACCGATGGGAAGCAAATGAACAGCGGGAAGCCTGTGGAGACGCCGGGACCTTTTTAACTATTTATCCACATTTGTTATATGCTCTATTGGATGGATCTTTTTGTAAGTGCAATCTTTTTTTATAATAAACCCCTCATTTTGAACGATAACACTATGGGAGCATTTCTTGCTTTTGTTTTCCGAGTATCACAGATCTAGCTATCACTGCAGATGCGGCTATAGATTTTTGTGAGATCTCAATATTCCCTGTGCCTGGTGAGACGACCTGGGTGGTCATTTGCAGTCGGTAAGGAGCCTCTATACTCACTTGGGTGTGCTAGCATTTGGGATATTGGACCTACCTATACCACACTTTCTGGATTAACATCTTCACAATGTTCATGGACTTTTTACATTTTAAATTTTGCACTGCTTGCGATGGGACTTTATATATGTTTATTGTTTCACTATCCATGGTGTTAAAAAGTGCTTGATTGTTATCTATTGATTTATTTAAGTTGATTTTTACTGACCATTTATGACTTATCACTTATTTTGTTTTTTTGGTGTGGTAATTATTTCTTTGTGGCACTTATTTCTTAAAATCACTTTTTTAGCACAAATTTATTCCATTTATGTAAAAGATATAATTTATTTTATGTCTTTTCGGTTTTGGTAACTGCCTTAGTTTTCCCTTGTGAGCTTTTTTTCACTACCACTAATTTCATTTTGTATAATCACAGCGCTGCATCCTTTATTTATTACATGCACTGGAGTTCCTGTACCTGACTCTTTGATGCTGGCTGGTTTGTTGACTTTGGATTTTCACTATTTCAATATTTTATTATATTTCGTTTTCTAACGCAGCGTTAACCCTTTGGGGTATTTTTATATATTATACTGATGTTGGCCAAGAATGTTTGTGTCTAATCTGCTTTCAATTTTTAAGTGCAAAATGACTAATTTATTATTTCTGGTTTGACTCCACAGTTTCCTTCCACGCCACAGGAATGGCAGACTGTGGCCTCCCACTTTGCCCAGCTATGGGATATTCCCAACTGCGTAGGGGCAATTGATGGGAAAAACGTCAACATCGTCCCACCCCAAACTCGGGGTCATACTATTACAACTACAAGGGGTTCAATAGTATTGTGATATTGGCGGTGGTGTCAGCTACTTACGAGTAGGGATGAGCCGAACACCCCCCTGTTCGGTTCGCACCAGAACATGCGAACAGGCAAAAAATTTGTTTGAACACGCGAACACCGTTAAAGTCTATGGGACACGAACATGAATAATCAAAAGTGCTAGTTTTAAAGGCTTATATGCAAGTTATTGTCATAAAAAGTGTTTGGGGACCTGGGTCCTGCCCCAGGGGACATGGATCAATGCAAAAAAAGTTTTAAAAACTGACGTTTTTTCGGGAGCAGTGATTTTAATAATGCTTAAAGTGAAACAATAAAATGTAATATTCCTTTAAATTATGTACCTGGGGGGTGTCTATAGTATGCCTGTAAAGGGGCGCATGTTTCCAGTGTTTAGAACAGTCTGACAGCAAAATTACATTTCAAAGGAGAAAAAGTCATTTAAAACTACTTGCGGCTATTAATGAATTGCCGGTCCGACAATACACATAAAAGTTCATTGATAAAAACGGCATGGGAATTCCCCACAGAACCCTGAACCAACCCTGAACCAAAATTAAAAAAAAAAAAAAATGATGTGGGGGGTCCCCCTAAATTCCATACCAGGCCCCTTGGGTCTGGTATGGTTATTAAGGGGAACCCCAGCCAAAATTTAAAAAAAAATGGCTTGGGGTCCCCGTCAAAATCTATACCAGACCCTTATCCGAGCACGCAACTTGGCAGGCCGCATGAAAAGAGGGGGGACGAGAGAGCACCCCCCTCCTGAACCGTACCAGGCCACATACCCTCAACATTGGGAGGGTGCTTTGGGTAGCCCCCAAAACACCTTGTCCCCATGTTGATGGGGATAAGGGCCTCATCCCCACAACCCTTGCCCGGTGGTTGTGGGGGTCTGCGGGTAGGGGACTTTTCAGAATCTGGAAGTCACCTTTAACAAGGGGACCCCCAGATCCCGGCCCTCCCCCCTGTGTGAAATGGTAAGGGGGTACAAAAGTACCCCTACCATTTCACAAAAAAAGTGTCAAAAATTTTAAAAATGACAAGAGACAGTTTTTGACAATTCCTTTATTTAAATGCTTCTTCTTTCTTCTATCTTCTATCTTCTTTCTTCTATCTTCCTTTGGTTTCTTCCTCCATCTGCTTCTTCTTCAGTTCTTCTGGTTATTCCTCTGCTATTCTCGTCCGGCATCTTCCTCCGTGGCGCCGGCGTCTTCTTCCCTTCGTCTTCTGGGCCGCTCCGCATCCACCATGATGGGAGGCTCCTGCTGTGTGACGCTTCTCCTCTTCTGACGGTTCTTAAATAACAGACGCACTGACGCACAGGGACTTCCCTATGGCATTCCCCGTGATGTCAGAAGGGGGTGGACAGGGAAGTCACTGTACGTCAGGGGGGGGGTCACCGGGTGGCCCCGCCCTCCATTATTTAAGAACCGTCAGAAGAGGAGAAGCATCACACAGCGGGACCCTCCCATCATGGTGGATGTGGAGCGGCCCCAGAAGTCGGGAAGAAGACGCTGGCGCTGCGGAGGAAGATGCCGGACGAGAACACCGGAGGAAGAACCAGAAGAAGATGAAGATGAAGGAAGAAACCGAAGGAAGATAGAAGAAAGAAGATAGAAGAAAGAAGAAAGAAGATAGAAGAAAGAAGATAGACGAAAGAAGAAGCATTCAAATAAAGGAATTGTCAAAAACTTTCACTTGTCATTTTTAACATTTACATTTTTGACACTTTTTTTGTGAAATGGTAGGAGTACATTTGTATCCCCTTACCATTTCACACAGGGGGGAGGGCCGGGATCGGGGGGTCCCCTTGTTAAAGGGGGCTTCCAGATTCCGATAAGCCCCCCGCCCGCAGACCCCCACAACCACCGGGCAAGAGTTGTGAGGATGAGGCCCTTGTCCCATCAACATGGGGACAAGGTGTTTTGGGGGGCTACCCCAAATCCCCCACCCAATGCTGAGGGCATGTGGCCTGGTATGGTTCAGGAGGGGGGGCGCTCTCTCGACCCCCCTTTTCCTGCGGCCTGCCAGGTTGCGTGCTCCGATAAGGGTCTGGTATGGATTTTTGGGGAGACCCCACACCATTTTTTTTTTAATTATGGCGCAGGGTTCCCCTTAAAATCTATACCAGACCTGAAGGGTCTGGTATAGATTTTGAGGGGGTACCCCACGCCATTTTTTTAAAAAATTTGTCCAGGGTTCCCCTAATATCCATACCAGACCTGGAGGGCCTGGTATGGAATTTAGGGGAATCCCCCCACGTCATTTTTTTTTAAAAATTTTGGTTCGGGGTTCCCCTGTGGAGAATTCCCATGCCGTTTTTATCAATGAACTTTTATGTGTATTGTCGTACTGGCAATTCATTAATAGCCGCGAGTAGTTTTAAATGACTTTTTTTCCTTTGAAATGTCATTTTGCTGTCAGACTGTTCTAAACATGGGAAACAAGCGCCCCTTTACAGGCATACTATAGACACCTCCCAGGTATGAAATTTAAAGGAATAAAATTTAAAGGAATAAAAGGAATATTACACTTTTGTAAATTGGTGGTGCTGCGCTAATCCTAGGTGCATGAACCAATATAGCATGCACCTAGGATTAGCGCAGCACCACCAATTTACAGATTTATCTATAAGGTCAGGTGTTCACCTATATCGGTGCATGCAGCTTTTCCATTCTTAGCCGCCTCCATACTTGATAACGCGGGAATAACCCACTCCTATATCTGTTCAATATTACACTTTTGTTGTTTCACTTTAAGCATTATTAAAATCACTGCTCCTGAAAAAATGGCCATTTTTAAAACTTTTTTTGCATTGATCCATGTCCCCTGGGGCAGGACCCAGGTCCCCAAACACTTTTTATGACAATAACTTGCATATAAGCCTTTAAAATTAGCACTTTTGATTTCTCCCATAGACTTTTAAAGGGTGTTCCGCGGCTTTCGAATTTGCCGCGAACACCCCAAATTGTTCGCTGTTCAGCGAACTGGCGAACAGCCGATGTTCGAGTCGAACATGAGTTCGACTCAAACTCGAAGCTCATCCCTACTTACGAGTTCCTGTATGTGGATGTGGGGAAGAACGGCCGAATGTCGGATGGTGGAGTCATCACCCAGACCGAGTTCTACAGGCATCCCCAGAATAGCAGCTTGGGCTTGCCACCTCCAGAAGACAATGCAGAAGGACTCCCATTCATCTTCATTGCAGATGAAGCGTTTGTGCTGGGGGACCATCTTATGCGGCCATTCCCTATGAGGACCCTCACCCCGGACCAGAGGGTTTTTAATTGCAGGCTGGCCAGAAGAGTGGTGGATAATACGTTTGGAATAATGGCCAGCCGGTTACGCCTATTTCTTACACCGATACACATGGTGGAATCAATCACATCATCCTGTCTTACTGTGTTCTCCACAACTTTTTAAGGAGAAATTCTTTGAACTATGCTGCCTCAGTTGGGCCTGAGGCCGGAATTCTGAATGAACCAACCCTGACGGCGCTTGAAACTGGCCGTCCTGGCTTGCCCTCCCTGAGTGCCCACGAAGTCCATATAAGATACATGGAATACTTTGCAGGTAGGTGGGCCATTGATATGCCAGACAATGTTTGAGACATTTTTTAAAATATATTTGAAACTGAACAAATATTTGCCTTGATTTACTGCTTGGCTTTCTTTTAGCTGCCTCCACGGTTATCTTTTAATAATGTTATTTTTTTTGTCCTTTTTCTTCAACAGTGCAAACAAAATTTCTTTGACACATGAGGTGACAATCTCTTCTTCAGCTAACTGTTATTATTATGTTGTGGGTCTGCTACACACACACCTTGTTTTTGTTGTTAATGTATGTAATGCATTACTGACAAAATAATTCTGCATTTTCAGCACCATGACCAAAATTTGGGGAGTCATGAAAATGGCGTGATTGTGTAAAGTTAGAAAGCACTGTTAGGTGTTATTTACTAAAGGAAAAATAGTAGTTATTAGTAAATAACACCCATTGTCACTGAAAACACCAACTTTACTCCAAAAAATGCTTTTTTGAGCATTGAAAGAAGAAGCCACACATTGTTGATTATCATACTTTTTAATCAAAGCACAATCACATGTGCGTTTATAAAAGGGTTTTTGAACAAACCAACATGTTTGTTGTATAACATTTTTTTAGGTCACATTAATGATAATTGGCCTTTTATAGGTAAAACAGGCATGTTTAAAACCATAAAACAATACACAACTCTGGAACTTACAAAGTTCAACTTTTAGGCCTCTTTCACATGAACGATCCGTTCAGGTCCGCCTGTCAGTTTTTTTAGGCGGACCTGAACGGACCCTCCATAGACCTGTATGGAGTGTCGGATGTCAGCGGTGACATGTCACCGCTGACATCCGACCCGCTCCGATCCGAAAAAGTGTAACGGAGGAAAAACCTACTTTTCCATCCGTTATCGGATCGGGTGACAACGGACTCTACGGTCCGTCATCATCCGATCCCCCATAGGAAAGAGCGGCACTCTGATAGGTCCGTCGCTGCACAGTGTGCAGCGATGGACCTGTCATCTGCCTGCTCAGCGGGGATCCACTGAGCGATCCCCGCTGAGCAGAGCGGATGTTCATGAGGCGGATCATCACGGATCCGTCCCGTGTGAAAGGACCCTTATAAAGTGAAGGCAATATCAGACATGAGTATGTACAAACTGTGTTTGATATTGCGTTCACCAGATGGGGTGATGTCACCCCTGTAAAAGCCAAATGAAGATGCACACAAATTGCCTAATGACAACATGTGCTAGCTGCCATCATGGGGGATCAATGGACGTGTTTTGTGGGTGCAACCCCTTCCTCTCAGCTACTTTATTATCGAGGAAGGGGTTGCACCCACAAAATGCGTACATTGATCTCCTGTGATGGCAGAAATAAAGAACGGGAATTTGGGACTTTAAATGAGGTCAGGAACATTGTGGGAGTAGATTGATAAAAACAAAAAGTATATTTATTGAAAATAAAAGATGCATAAAACATATCAATTGCATAGCCACTTCAGGAAAGACATTGTAGTGAATATCGAACCATAAAAGTTCACACACACATAGTATGTGTGTATGCCACATGGGCATCAAGGGTACATTAAATATATATCAACTTGGCACCACATAGTGGTCACAACTGATTGTACAATACATTCAATAAATTTCATATATATACACATTGCAGCAGCCTAGGCGAAAAGAATGACAATAATATAAGGAAGTACACTGAGACCATGGTTGGAAAAATATATATGACATGTTCATTGGTGGAAGGTGTAATCTGAGCAGGAGTCTGCGTCATCAAATTGCCCCATGACATGTTCATTGATAGGAGGTGTAATATAAGCATGAATTTGCATCATCAAGTTGTCCGACGCGTTTCGTGTAAACCACTCATCAGGGGCTGATGCTGTGAGGTATCTAAAAGGTATAGTAGGATACAGTTAATCCAATGATCACTAGTGGATGGGGACAGGCAATTAGGCCCATCCTGTGTACTTACATGAAATGAGAGTTAGAAGGCATGAAAAGCCAGAAGCCAGGGCCGGGACGGTAGTCCGTAACGGGAGCTGAGGTAGTGTGGCAGTGCTGCGGCGGGGTGGGCATACACCCAGACCACCCCCACATCCACAAATAGGTTGCCAGGTAGAATGGTGAAACATGGTGTTATACCAGTGGAAGTAAAAACTGCCGGGAGGGATCTGAAGTAAAAGGATGAAAAATCAGTGTATCATAGTATACTGATAGGATAGATGGAAGATAGTATGCGTCCAGTGAAAAAGTGAAACCGAAACAAGCAGGTGTAAACCTCAACCAGATAGCTTATAAAGGATGGTACATAAGGGGGTCAGAAAAGACCAAAGAGCCCAGTGTGCCAGAACCAATTGGTAGAAAGGAATGGCAGGCTAGCAGGATGAGGAGTAGAGTGGTATAACAATAGCTTACTTGTATCCCAGGCAGAGAAAAATAGATCACGTCTGTAGCGAGGAGTAAAACGTTTGATCTGGACAACCAGGCTGAGTGGGGGGAGGCCGGATATAGCTGATCCGCACACGTGCACGCTGACACACACCAGCGTCACGCGAGCTCGGCCAATGCGGGGAGGGGCTCCGGCATAGGTGGTGAGAACCGCCCACGGAGGACGCCCCAGTGTCCGGCTGGCCAGCTGAGATAGGCAAAACTCCGACGTGCCATGACGCAAAAAATGCGTCACCACACATAGGGTGAAAGGCGTGGCGCCGATGCACTGTGGGCACCCGCCCACCTCCCCAGGGGAGGGGGAAGGGGAGGGGGCACCCAGAGCGCATCGCAGCTCCCGGAAGTCAGACAATGAAGCGGACCTGGATAGCTGAAATTGAAACTCAATCCCAGACTTATAATTATGACAGTGTATATCGCAAAGGGAAAAAGCTGCATCAGCCCATGGACACAAAATGAATATGTCCTGAGATCATGCCAAGACCCGGACCTGGTGTATACAGATCCAGGGCTTGAAACTCACACATGGGTGGCAGGGGAACACTGACAGCCCTGTCCATAGACCTCCATCCCTAAATTTGAAAAGGAAAAACGAGGAGTTTGGGACTTTAAATGAGGCACATATACACAATGTGCCTCCATCCCTATTGCAAAAATAAAGAACGGGAATTTGGGACTTTAAATGAGGTCAGGAACATTGTGGGAGTAGATTGATAAAAACAAAAAGTATATTTATTGAAAATAAAAGATGCATAAAACATATCAATTGCATAGCCACTTCAGGAAAGACATTGTAGTGAATATCGAACCATGAAAGTTCACACACACATAGTATGTGTGTATGCCACATGGGCATCAAGGGTACATTAAATATATATCAACTTGGCACCACATAGTGGTCACAACTGATTGTACAATACATTCAATAAATTTCATATATATACACATTGCAGCAGCCTAGGCGAAAAGAATGACAATAATATAAGGAAGTACACTGAGACCATGGTTGGAAAAATATATATGACATGTTCATTGGTGGAAGGTGTAATCTGAGCAGGAGTCTGCGTCATCAAATTGCCCCATGACATGTTCATTGATAGGAGGTGTAATATAAGCATGAATTTGCATCATCAAGTTGCCCGACGCGTTTCGTGTAAACCACTCATCAGGGGCTGATGCTGTGAGGTATCTAAAAGGTATAGTAGGATACAGTTAATCCAATGATCACTAGTGGATGGGGACAGGCAATTAGGCCCATCCTGTGTACTTACATGAAATGAGAGTTAGAAGGCATGAAAAGCCAGAAGCCAGGGCCGGGACGGTAGTCTGTAACGGGAGCTGAGGTAGTGTGGCAGTGCTGCGGCGGGGTGGGCATACACCCAGACCACCCCCACATCCACAAATAGGTTGCCAGGTAGAATGGTGAAACATGGTGTTATACCAGTGGAAGTAAAAACTGCCGGGAGGGATCTGAAGTAAAAGGATGAAAAATCAGTGTATCATAGTATACTGATAGGATAGATGGAAGATAGTATGCATCCAGTGAAAAAGTGAAACCGAAACAAGCAGGTGTAAACCTCAACCAGATAGCTTATAAAGGATGGTACATAAGGGGGTCAGAAAAGACCAAAGAGCCCAGTGTGCCAGAACCAATTGGTAGAAAGGAATGGCAGGCTAGCAGGATGAGGAGTAGAGTGGTATAACAATAGCTTACTTGTATCCCAGGCAGAGAAAAATAGATCACGTCTGTAGCGAGGAGTAAAACGTTTGATCTGGACAACCAGGCTGAGTGGGGGGAGGCCGGATATAGCTGATCCGCACACGTGCACGCTGACACACACCAGCGTCACGCGAGCTCGGCCAATGCGGGGAGGGGCTCCGGCATTTATCAATCTACTCCCACAATGTTCCTGACCTCATTTAAAGTCCCAAATTCCCGTTCTTTATTTTTGCAATAGGGATGGAGGCACATTGTGTATATGTGCCTCATTTAAAGTCCCAAACTCCTCGTTTTTCCTTTTCAAATTTAGGGATGGAGGTCTATGGACAGGGCTGTCAGTGTTCCCCTGCCACCCATGTGTGAGTTTCAAGCCCTGGATCTGTATACACCAGGTCCGGGTCTTGGCATGATCTCAGGACATATTCATTTTGTGTCCATGGGCTGATGCAGCTTTTTCCCTTTGCGATATACACTGTCATAATTATAAGTCTGGGATTGAGTTTCAATTTCAGCTATCCAGGTCCGCTTCATTGTCTGACTTCCGGGAGCTGCGATGCGCTCTGGGTGCCCCCTCCCCTTCCCCCTCCCCTGGGGAGGTGGGCGGGTGCCCACAGTGCATCGGCGCCACGCCTTTCACCCTATGTGTGGTGACGCATTTTTTGCGTCATGGCACGTCGGAGTTTTGCCTATCTCAGCTGGCCAGCCGGACACTGGGGCGTCCTCCGTGGGCGGTTCTCACCACCTATGCCGGAGCCCCTCCCCGCATTGGCCGAGCTCGCGTGACGCTGGTGTGTGTCAGCGTGCACGTGTGCGGATCAGCTATATCCGGCCTCCCCCCACTCAGCCTGGTTGTCCAGATCAAACGTTTTACTCCTCGCTACAGACGTGATCTATTTTTCTCTGCCTGGGATACAAGTAAGCTATTGTTATACCACTCTACTCCTCATCCTGCTAGCCTGCCATTCCTTTCTACCAATTGGTTCTGGCACACTGGGCTCTTTGGTCTTTTCTGACCCCCTTATGTACCATCCTTTATAAGCTATCTGGTTGAGGTTTACACCTGCTTGTTTCGGTTTCACTTTTTCACTGGATGCATACTATCTTCCATCTATCCTATCAGTATACTATGATACACTGATTTTTCATCCTTTTACTTCAGATCCCTCCCGGCAGTTTTTACTTCCACTGGTATAACACCATGTTTCACCATTCTACCTGGCAACCTATTTGTGGATGTGGGGGTGGTCTGGGTGTATGCCCACCCCGCCGCAGCACTGCCACACTACCTCAGCTCCCGTTACAGACTACCGTCCCGGCCCTGGCTTCTGGCTTTTCATGCCTTCTAACTCTCATTTCATGTAAGTACACAGGATGGGCCTAATTGCCTGTCCCCATCCACTAGTGATCATTGGATTAACTGTATCCTACTATACCTTTTAGATACCTCACAGCATCAGCCCATGATGAGTGGTTTACACGAAACGCGTCGGGCAACTTGATGATGCAAATTCATGCTTATATTACACCTCCTATCAATGAACATGTCATGGGGCAATTTGATGACGCAGACTCCTGCTCAGATTACACCTTCCACCAATGAACATGTCATATATATTTTTCCAACCATGGTCTCAGTGTACTTCCTTATATTATTGTCATTCTTTTCGCCTAGGCTGCTGCAATGTGTATATATATGAAATTTATTGAATGTATTGTACAATCAGTTGTGACCACTATGTGGTGCCAAGTTGATATATATTTAATGTACCCTTGATGCCCATGTGGCATACACACATACTATGTGTGTGTGAACTTTTATGGTTCGATATTCACTACAATGTCTTTCCTGAAGTGGCTATGCAATTGATATGTTTTATGCATCTTTTATTTTCAATAAATATACTTTTTGTTTTTATCAATCTACTCCCACAATGTTCCTGACCTCATTTAAAGTCCCAAATTCCCGTTCTTTATTTTTGCAATAGGGATGGAGGCACATTGTGTATATGTGCCTCATTTAAAGTCCCAAACTCCTCGTTTTTCCTTTTCAAATTTAGGGATGGAGGTCTATGGACAGGGCTGTCAGTGTTCCCATGCCACCCATGTGTGAGTTTCAAGCCCTGGATCTGTATACACCAGGTCCGGGTCTTGGCATGATCTCAGGACATATTCATTTTGTGTCCATGGGCTGATGCAGCTTTTTCCCTTTGCGATATACACTGTCATAATTATAAGTCTGGGATTGAGTTTCAATTTCAGCTATCCAGGTCCGCTTCATTGTCTGACTTCCGGGAGCTGCGATGCGCTCTGGGTGCCCCCTCCCCTTCCCCCTCCCCTGGGGAGGTGGGCGGGTGCCCACAGTGCATCGGCGCCACGCCTTTCACCCTATGTGTGGTGACGCATTTTTTGCGTCATGGCACGTCGGAGTTTTGCCTATCTCAGCTGGCCAGCCGGACACTGGGGCGTCCTCCGTGGGCGGTTCTCACCACCTATGCCGGAGCCCCCCCCCGCATTGGCCGAGCTCGCGTGACGCTGGTGTGTGTCAGCGTGCACGTGTGCGGATCAGCTAAATCCGGCCTCCCCCCACTCAGCCTGGTTGTCCAGATCAAACGTTTTACTCCTCGCTACAGACGTGATCTATTTTTCTCTGCCTGGGATACAAGTAAGCTATTGTTATACCACTCTACTCCTCATCCTGCTAGCCTGCCATTCCTTTCTACCAATTGGTTCTGGCACACTGGGCTCTTTGGTCTTTTCTGACCCCCTTATGTACCATCCTTTATAAGCTATCTGGTTGAGGTTTACACCTGCTTGTTTCGGTTTCACTTTTTCACTGGATGCATACTATCTTCCATCTATCCTATCAGTATACTATGATACACTGATTTTTCATCCTTTTACTTCAGATCCCTCCCGGCAGTTTTTACTTCCACTGGTATAACACCATGTTTCACCATTCTACCTGGCAACCTATTTGTGGATGTGGGGGTGGTCTGGGTGTATGCCCACCCCGCCGCAGCACTGCCACACTACCTCAGCTCCCGTTACAGACTACCGTCCCGGCCCTGGCTTCTGGCTTTTCATGCCTTCTAACTCTCATTTCATGTAAGTACACAGGATGGGCCTAATTGCCTGTCCCCATCCACTAGTGATCATTGGATTAACTGTATCCTACTATACCTTTTAGATACCTCACAGCATCAGCCCCTGATGAGTGGTTTACACGAAACGCGTCGGGCAACTTGATGATGCAAATTCATGCTTATATTACACCTCCTATCAATGAACATGTCATGGGGCAATTTGATGACGCAGACTCCTGCTCAGATTACACCTTCCACCAATGAACATGTCATATATATTTTTCCAACCATGGTCTCAGTGTACTTCCTTATATTATTGTCATTCTTTTCGCCTAGGCTGCTGCAATGTGTATATATATGAAATTTATTGAATGTATTGTACAATCAGTTGTGACCACTATGTGGTGCCAAGTTGATATATATTTAATGTACCCTTGATGCCCATGTGGCATACACACATACTATGTGTGTGTGAACTTTTATGGTTCGATATTCACTACAATGTCTTTCCTGAAGTGGCTATGCAATTGATATGTTTTATGCATCTTTTATTTTCAATAAATATACTTTTTGTTTTTATCAATCTACTCCCACAATGTTCCTGACCTCATTTAAAGTCCCAAATTCCCGTTCTTTATTTTTGCAATAGGGATGGAGGCACATTGTGTATATGTGCCTCATTTAAAGTCCCAAACTCCTCGTTTTTCCTTTTCAAATTTAGGGATGGAGGTCTATGGACAGGGCTGTCAGTGTTCCCATGCCACCCATGTGTGAGTTTCAAGCCCTGGATCTGTATACACCAGGTCCGGGTCTTGGCATGATCTCAGGACATATTCATTTTGTGTCCATGGGCTGATGCAGCTTTTTCCCTTTGCGATATACACTGTCATAATTATAAGTCTGGGATTGAGTTTCAATTTCAGCTATCCAGGTCCGCTTCATTGTCTGACTTCCGGGAGCTGCGATGCGCTCTGGGTGCCCCCTCCCCTTCCCCCTCCCCTGGGGAGGTGGGCGGGTGCCCACAGTGCATCGGCGCCACGCCTTTCACCCTATGTGTGGTGACGCATTTTTTGCGTCATGGCACGTCGGAGTTTTGCCTATCTCAGCTGGCCAGCCGGACACTGGGGCGTCCTCCGTGGGCGGTTCTCACCACCTATGCCGGAGCCCCCCCCCGCATTGGCCGAGCTCGCGTGACGCTGGTGTGTGTCAGCGTGCACGTGTGCGGATCAGCTATATCCGGCCTCCCCCCACTCAGCCTGGTTGTCCAGATCAAACGTTTTACTCCTCGCTACAGACGTGATCTATTTTTCTCTGCCTGGGATACAAGTAAGCTATTGTTATACCACTCTACTCCTCATCCTGCTAGCCTGCCATTCCTTTCTACCAATTGGTTCTGGCACACTGGGCTCTTTGGTCTTTTCTGACCCCCTTATGTACCATCCTTTATAAGCTATCTGGTTGAGGGTTTACACCTGCTTGTTTCGGTTTCACTTTTTCACTGGATGCATACTATCTTCCATCTATCCTATCAGTATACTATGATACACTGATTTTTCATCCTTTTACTTCAGATCCCTCCCGGCAGTTTTTACTTCCACTGGTATAACACCATGTTTCACCATTCTACCTGGCAACCTATTTGTGGATGTGGGGGTGGTCTGGGTGTATGCCCACCCCGCCGCAGCACTGCCACACTACCTCAGCTCCCGTTACAGACTACCGTCCCGGCCCTGGCTTCTGGCTTTTCATGCCTTCTAACTCTCATTTCATGTAAGTACACAGGATGGGCCTAATTGCCTGTCCCCATCCACTAGTGATCATTGGATTAACTGTATCCTACTATACCTTTTAGATACCTCACAGCATCAGCCCCTGATGAGTGGTTTACACGAAACGCGTCGGGCAACTTGATGATGCAAATTCATGCTTATATTACACCTCCTATCAATGAACATGTCATGGGGCAATTTGATGACGCAGACTCCTGCTCAGATTACACCTTCCACCAATGAACATGTCATATATATTTTTCCAACCATGGTCTCAGTGTACTTCCTTATATTATTGTCATTCTTTTCGCCTAGGCTGCTGCAATGTGTATATATATGAAATTTATTGAATGTATTGTACAATCAGTTGTGACCACTATGTGGTGCCAAGTTGATATATATTTAATGTACCCTTGATGCCCATGTGGCATACACACATACTATGTGTGTGTGAACTTTTATGGTTCGATATTCACTACAATGTCTTTCCTGAAGTGGCTATGCAATTGATATGTTTTATGCATCTTTTATTTTCAATAAATATACTTTTTGTTTTTATCAATCTACTCCCACAATGTTCCTGACCTCATTTAAAGTCCCAAATTCCCGTTCTTTATTTTTGCAATAGGGATGGAGGCACATTGTGTATATGTGCCTCATTTAAAGTCCCAAACTCCTCGTTTTTCCTTTTCAAATTTAGGGATGGAGGTCTATGGACAGGGCTGTCAGTGTTCCCATGCCACCCATGTGTGAGTTTCAAGCCCTGGATCTGTATACACCAGGTCCGGGTCTTGGCATGATCTCAGGACATATTCATTTTGTGTCCATGGGCTGATGCAGCTTTTTCCCTTTGCGATATACACTGTCATAATTATAAGTCTGGGATTGAGTTTCAATTTCAGCTATCCAGGTCCGCTTCATTGTCTGACTTCCGGGAGCTGCGATGCGCTCTGGGTGCCCCCTCCCCTTCCCCCTCCCCTGGGGAGGTGGGCGGGTGCCCACAGTGCATCGGCGCCACGCCTTTCACCCTATGTGTGGTGACGCATTTTTTGCGTCATGGCACGTCGGAGTTTTGCCTATCTCAGCTGGCCAGCCGGACACTGGGGCGTCCTCCGTGGGCGGTTCTCACCACCTATGCCGGAGCCCCCCCCCGCATTGGCCGAGCTCGCGTGACGCTGGTGTGTGTCAGCGTGCACGTGTGCGGATCAGCTATATCCGGCCTCCCCCCACTCAGCCTGGTTGTCCAGATCAAACGTTTTACTCCTCGCTACAGACGTGATCTATTTTTCTCTGCCTGGGATACAAGTAAGCTATTGTTATACCACTCTACTCCTCATCCTGCTAGCCTGCCATTCCTTTCTACCAATTGGTTCTGGCACACTGGGCTCTTTGGTCTTTTCTGACCCCCTTATGTACCATCCTTTATAAGCTATCTGGTTGAGGTTTACACCTGCTTGTTTCGGTTTCACTTTTTCACTGGATGCATACTATCTTCCATCTATCCTATCAGTATACTATGATACACTGATTTTTCATCCTTTTACTTCAGATCCCTCCCGGCAGTTTTTACTTCCACTGGTATAACACCATGTTTCACCATTCTACCTGGCAACCTATTTGTGGATGTGGGGGTGGTCTGGGTGTATGCCCACCCCGCCGCAGCACTGCCACACTACCTCAGCTCCCGTTACAGACTACCGTCCCGGCCCTGGCTTCTGGCTTTTCATGCCTTCTAACTCTCATTTCATGTAAGTACACAGGATGGGCCTAATTGCCTGTCCCCATCCACTAGTGATCATTGGATTAACTGTATCCTACTATACCTTTTAGATACCTCACAGCATCAGCCCCTGATGAGTGGTTTACACGAAACGCGTCGGGCAACTTGATGATGCAAATTCATGCTTATATTACACCTCCTATCAATGAACATGTCATGGGGCAATTTGATGACGCAGACTCCTGCTCAGATTACACCTTCCACCAATGAACATGTCATATATATTTTTCCAACCATGGTCTCAGTGTACTTCCTTATATTATTGTCATTCTTTTCGCCTAGGCTGCTGCAATGTGTATATATATGAAATTTATTGAATGTATTGTACAATCAGTTGTGACCACTATGTGGTGCCAAGTTGATATATATTTAATGTACCCTTGATGCCCATGTGGCATACACACATACTATGTGTGTGTGAACTTTTATGGTTCGATATTCACTACAATGTCTTTCCTGAAGTGGCTATGCAATTGATATGTTTTATGCATCTTTTATTTTCAATAAATATACTTTTTGTTTTTATCAATCTACTCCCACAATGTTCCTGACCTCATTTAAAGTCCCAAATTCCCGTTCTTTATTTTTGCAATAGGGATGGAGGCACATTGTGTATATGTGCCTCATTTAAAGTCCCAAACTCCTCGTTTTTCCTTTTCAAATTTAGGGATGGAGGTCTATGGACAGGGCTGTCAGTGTTCCCATGCCACCCATGTGTGAGTTTCAAGCCCTGGATCTGTATACACCAGGTCCGGGTCTTGGCATGATCTCAGGACATATTCATTTTGTGTCCATGGGCTGATGCAGCTTTTTCCCTTTGCGATATACACTGTCATAATTATAAGTCTGGGATTGAGTTTCAATTTCAGCTATCCAGGTCCGCTTCATTGTCTGACTTCCGGGAGCTGCGATGCGCTCTGGGTGCCCCCTCCCCTTCCCCCTCCCCTGGGGAGGTGGGCGGGTGCCCACAGTGCATCGGCGCCACGCCTTTCACCCTATGTGTGGTGACGCATTTTTTGCGTCATGGCACGTCGGAGTTTTGCCTATCTCAGCTGGCCAGCCGGACACTGGGGCGTCCTCCGTGGGCGGTTCTCACCACCTATGCCGGAGCCCCCCCCCGCATTGGCCGAGCTCGCGTGACGCTGGTGTGTGTCAGCGTGCACGTGTGCGGATCAGCTATATCCGGCCTCCCCCCACTCAGCCTGGTTGTCCAGATCAAACGTTTTACTCCTCGCTACAGACGTGATCTATTTTTCTCTGCCTGGGATACAAGTAAGCTATTGTTATACCACTCTACTCCTCATCCTGCTAGCCTGCCATTCCTTTCTACCAATTGGTTCTGGCACACTGGGCTCTTTGGTCTTTTCTGACCCCCTTATGTACCATCCTTTATAAGCTATCTGGTTGAGGTTTACACCTGCTTGTTTCGGTTTCACTTTTTCACTGGATGCATACTATCTTCCATCTATCCTATCAGTATACTATGATACACTGATTTTTCATCCTTTTACTTCAGATCCCTCCCGGCAGTTTTTACTTCCACTGGTATAACACCATGTTTCACCATTCTACCTGGCAACCTATTTGTGGATGTGGGGGTGGTCTGGGTGTATGCCCACCCCGCCGCAGCACTGCCACACTACCTCAGCTCCCGTTACAGACTACCGTCCCGGCCCTGGCTTCTGGCTTTTCATGCCTTCTAACTCTCATTTCATGTAAGTACACAGGATGGGCCTAATTGCCTGTCCCCATCCACTAGTGATCATTGGATTAACTGTATCCTACTATACCTTTTAGATACCTCACAGCATCAGCCCCTGATGAGTGGTTTACACGAAACGCGTCGGGCAACTTGATGATGCAAATTCATGCTTATATTACACCTCCTATCAATGAACATGTCATGGGGCAATTTGATGACGCAGACTCCTGCTCAGATTACACCTTCCACCAATGAACATGTCATATATATTTTTCCAACCATGGTCTCAGTGTACTTCCTTATATTATTGTCATTCTTTTCGCCTAGGCTGCTGCAATGTGTATATATATGAAATTTATTGAATGTATTGTACAATCAGTTGTGACCACTATGTGGTGCCAAGTTGATATATATTTAATGTACCCTTGATGCCCATGTGGCATACACACATACTATGTGTGTGTGAACTTTTATGGTTCGATATTCACTACAATGTCTTTCCTGAAGTGGCTATGCAATTGATATGTTTTATGCATCTTTTATTTTCAATAAATATACTTTTTGTTTTTATCAATCTACTCCCACAATGTTCCTGACCTCATTTAAAGTCCCAAATTCCCGTTCTTTATTTTTGCAATAGGGATGGAGGCACATTGTGTATATGTGCCTCATTTAAAGTCCCAAACTCCTCGTTTTTCCTTTTCAAATTTAGGGATGGAGGTCTATGGACAGGGCTGTCAGTGTTCCCATGCCACCCATGTGTGAGTTTCAAGCCCTGGATCTGTATACACCAGGTCCGGGTCTTGGCATGATCTCAGGACATATTCATTTTGTGTCCATGGGCTGATGCAGCTTTTTCCCTTTGCGATATACACTGTCATAATTATAAGTCTGGGATTGAGTTTCAATTTCAGCTATCCAGGTCCGCTTCATTGTCTGACTTCCGGGAGCTGCGATGCGCTCTGGGTGCCCCCTCCCCTTCCCCCTCCCCTGGGGAGGTGGGCGGGTGCCCACAGTGCATCGGCGCCACGCCTTTCACCCTATGTGTGGTGACGCATTTTTTGCGTCATGGCACGTCGGAGTTTTGCCTATCTCAGCTGGCCAGCCGGACACTGGGGCGTCCTCCGTGGGCGGTTCTCACCACCTATGCCGGAGCC